>JAHFWJ010000564.1:1373012-2059518 GCA_028555115.1 Himalopsyche japonica | reverse complement strand
ATGTAGCCAACATTGCGGTGTTAATAAAAATTGATATGTTTGATAGGTTTATTTTCGAGATTATTAACCCTCAGGAAATTGTTTCTCGTTTATGGTAGCAACTTAATTGATGGCTGAGCGATGTAGCATACAATCAATCTTACATGATACTCGAATGAATGATAACCGTTTCGGTAATCATATTAGTAATTAAATTGATTTCTTATGTCTTAATGTTTTCTTAAATGGATAGATTTACTCTTCCATTAATCTTGCTTTAATATTTGGTCACTTTTAAGGCGTTATCTGTCATTGTAAAATTATAGAAAGGCATAATATTTATTTGATATAACAAAACGTTTAGCGCCGTTTCTGCCATTTTTATTAATTATTACGTTCAAGACTTGCTTTCGATATAAATTAAAAAAATACTTTTTTTTAATTAAATATTACCAGGTACACAAAACCAATGTTTTGATAACTAATTAATTATTTCAGATATAAATTTGGCTCCTAGATTTAGGTTCTATATTTTTCGTTATTCCTTTTGTGTATAAGCAATGCAAACTCTTTACTGACTGTCAGTTATATTTTATCCGTGTAATAGAATGTTTAAAGATCCCGAAAGGTGGCATCCGGGTGAATGACAAAACATGTGGAATTGTACACAATTTGAAAGATAATAAATTTCCACAACTTCATTGAATCAGAATTACGTCTTGCATTGATTGGTGGTTAATCAATTGATGTTTTAAAACATTTACTGCCTTCATCTACATTCCACAAACACATACACCAGATATATAATGAATTATTAAAAAATACTTTTTATAGATGATTGATAGTCAATTTAATAATTTTTGATTGTACGATGCTGAAATAGCTATCAACTTTATGACGTAAGCACTGACAAAAACATTCCTGAAAATTCAATAAGTGTGTAAAATGATCAACTAAAGAAACCATTATAGTGCTTCGCAATGATGTGATTATTTATTCTGCGTATGAAAAAGAAAACATAATATTCAAACATCCACAGATTTCCCTAATAACCCATTAAGAGGTTTTGTTTTGAATTTTCATCGATGAAAATAGATATTCATAAACAGTTTGAATAAATAGTTCTAGCCTTGGAATAATTTGAATTAATTACGTATATCCAGCGATTTGCCTATGATAACATGATTACAGCGATAAACACATAAAACATCGCTAATTTACTCGAAAATCCAAATCTACAGCAATCAATTTTGTTTAGTTGAAATATTAATTCGTTCGCACCTCGTTGGTTACGATTTCGGCATTCTAACCAAGTGGCTTTTTCTCCAACTCAATCACGCGTTCATAAATTCACCGAATGTCTCTTAAATTCATTATATTTCTTCCGCAACGTAGCATTTACTTTTTTGTGAATGAATTATATCAAATTAATGTCTTGTTTTTTTATAACTGCACTAGATTTAGCTGTGTTAATGCTTTCACAGTAATAAATCTTTTTACTTTTACAGCATCCGTCGGAAACCATTGATTTTCGGTCCATCTACGTAGATTTTAAAAATTAAAAAAATAACAATAATTGCCGCCAATTCATTGTCCTAATTTATGGATATTTTACTAATATATGTGCATATTTCATTATTATTATGTTTTTAAAACAGTAAAATCATATATATAATGTGATGTTTCTTGATATATAATAGGAAATGAAGATATAGAACCCGGACCATAAGCTATGTAAAATATTTTATGATATCTATGGAAATTTATTGGTGGAGTTCCAATGTCAAATTCGAATTACAAAAAAATTGTACGATTCCACATGATTTGTTACTAATGACTCGGATTTCACCTTTCAGCATCTTCAGACATTCTATCGCACAGATGCAACAGAGCTAACAGACAGACAATTAGTTCTGTCGTATTCATGTGATAAAATGTCTAAAGATGCCAAACGGCGATACCGGGATCGTTTGTTACAAAAAAATGTGGAATCGTACAAAGTTTCAATAATCAAATTTGTAATTTATTTTGTTTAAAATGTATGAACCTATAATATGTAAAGTTTAAGTTTGTGTTATATCGAAGCATTTTTTGTATCGGCTCAATGATTCTCACGTGCGTAGTCATCAAATTGACCAAAATCGTTAATATTAAGTTTGTAATGGATTAAAAATTTAATTAGTACATTTGACATTACTTTTTCGATGAAAAATTACGTTTTTGTCGATAGCTGTGACGTCAGTATGAAAAGTATTGTATTGTATGACAAAATAAATCTTTTTTTTTTTTAATCACATTATTAGAAATATTCATTACTCGTTCGCCAATGTTGCTCTATCACTGCTGTAGACAGTTGTCAACAAGATCATTTACTTTAAATGCCTAGCATGCTGCTCATTACATAGATTTTTGGCAGTATGTTAATGTTTTTTGATAGCCTCACATTAACCTGTAAATTTCAAACTAAATAAAAAAAAAGAATTATTCCCGTTATTAATCAACGCGTTATATTTGCTAGCATTATATTCTACTTTTTTTTGAAAATTTATTCTAATTTCAAATTTGTTTTCATCATCAAAAATTATGTTATGTTCGAAAATGTTACATAAATTTGCGAAAAATTTCTTTGGTGTTTTTTGAATTCAAACTCAATAATTTTGTTGTACAGAAAAATATTTTACAATAAATACCATCTTTACATTTAAAAATTCAACAATCATTTTTTATATAATGAAGCAAGTTAAAGCAATCAAACTGTAGAATGAATTATAATTTATTTTTCCTTTTTTTCGAACAGACAGCCAACGTATTGTACGTTCAATACGTTTTTTCTCAACTTGTTAAGTTATTTAAATTTAATACAACTGATATTTTTTAATACTCCTTAATTACTTCTTACAAATTTGTTAAGTCAACCATTTCAGTTTAAGTGCATTGAAGAAATTAAACGTCGATGTGGATTAGTGGCAACACAGCTTAAATTCCACAAGAAGTAGGGTCAAAGGTAATTTGACACAAGGATTTTGTTTATCCCTTAAAATAATCTGCTGACATTTAAGAACACGCTATATTCAAAAAAAGAATTTCCAGAAAATGTAAGGACAGCCTGTAAATGGTCGTTAACATATTTTCTCGCACATTACACATAATTGTTTTTCAATTTCAAATTTCAAATAATCTAACTTTATCTATTCTAATAGAATTTTATGTATAGCACAGTATGAGGTAGAAACCTAAATATATATTAGATTTTGGCTAGAAAGCATCTCATTGCTTCTTTACGGTAAAATATGATAGTAATCATTTCATCGCCATAAAATATTTGAGCGATCAATTGCTGTGGATTAAAGCTCCTACTAGCCAACTAAGTGCAATGTTTTCAATAACCCCAAACGTTAAATAGACAATATTCAAAGCTAATAAGTTTTAACACGGTTAAAAAAATAGCAATGTATTTTAATTCTACAAAGTTTTATAAGAAATATAGTTGATAGCTATTTCGAACTCCGTTTACTCCGTCAGAACTAGACAAAGTCTAAAAAAATGCTATTTTTTTATCGAATTATAATGAAGTTCTACCATGTAAATGCCAATTCAATCAACTAATAAGTTTTCTTTGCAATAATAATTATCATTAAATTTTTCAACTCACTATTAAATATTTTATGAAGAGGTCAAAATTTATCTTTTTGTTTATAAGTCACCGGTAAATTTTCGTTTCATACTTGCAATAAACTATTATGATTCCTTGAATTAATCTAAATAAACACTTCAAACACATATCATTACGTAGTCCTTATTTTGAATTATAGAATCCTGCAAAACACTTATCGCGTATTCTATTGAAAGATTTTAAGACATTAATGAAAGCATGATATTTTTTATAACTGCGGCAAAAATACTCACCCATTTAAAAAGAAAATGGACGTCATAGTTATTTTCAGGAACAGGTACGCAAAACCTACGCATTTTACAATCTGACGTCGCTTGACGCATGCAGCTGCTTAAGATTTGTAGTAATGTGGCGCAAGTTTGGTGTTTTGTTGATAGATATATCTATTCTTAATAATTTATATAATACAAAAACTATTGATTGTTAATTAAAGTTCAATATCGACAGTTTAACACTGACAACTAGTTTCGTATTCAACAATCATTTGGAAGAATTTTATAAGCATATAAAAAGATGTTGATTTTTATTATGGAAATATATGAAAGAGATATCATTATTATTGCAAATTAACTCTTTTGTTTGATTTGTTTAATTACAATATTAAGAGTTTCTTTAATTTAATATCTTAACTAAGGGTTTGATGGCATTTGAATATCAAATCGTTAAAATTTAACTCGTCTTGTATTTAAACGATTAAAACTGTTCACTGACTGTCTCAATATAATGTCTGAAGATGCCAAAAGGCGAAACTTGGACCTTGTCGTATAAATATTAAATTAGGATTATTAAAGTAGGATAGTGGTTGAACGATGATTATTTTCTTTAGATTGTACAATTTAAGATTAGCAGTTTTTATATTTTGAATTTAAAAAAATGTGGAAAAATTTGTATGGATTGTTGGAAATTTTTCTGTCGTAGAAATTATAATTTCTCATTATATCGGGCTGCCAAGCAGTATTATTTTGCTATCTTCTATTTTTTGGGATAAACTGAGCACGCGAGTACATGTTTACCATCACTGGTGAATTAAATAAATATTGTCAAAAGAATCAAGTGACATATATAATATGTTGCATGCGTCAAAATTTTTAATTATTGCTGTATTATTGATAATCGTTGGAGCTTTTTGTTATGACTTAAATCTACTTTTTTTTTAATTATAAAATTTTACAATAATTGAAAATTGAAATGATTTTTTTTGCGTATAAAAATACTTAGCATATTAAATATTAATGGATTGAATGAAAGGCGTCGGAAAACTTGTGAAAAAATTTTAGGCAATTTTTAGGTCCCTTGTGAAAGATTGTGGCATGAGACTGTAGCTATTTGAATAAATATTTCAAGAATCTTACCATTAAAAAATTAACCAAAGCTCTAACACGTATCACATTTATATCATTTTACCTGGTCATGAAATATATTATTAATTTAATATTTTACAAAAGTAGGCTAAAAAAAGCACATCCGTCTATTTATATTGTATGTTTTAAAATAAATCATAATTTGTTTTATTCATCCGCGATTTTGAATCTATTCGATTCAAATGATTGTTAAAAATTTTCAATCAAAAAGTGCATTAACCGATAATATAATATCAATAAATATTTAGTAGACTTATAGCCTAATGTTTATATTTGGTTCACTGTGTATTTTAATGAAAGTCATATCTTCAATACGAATTTTATATAGTGCGGTCAAAGTCAAAGAGGTAAACAATATTTCAAAGCATTTATAATACATAACATTTTTATTGCATTATATTTTTGTATGATTGAAACAAAGTTTTCCAAATAAACTTCTTTTGATTATAAAATCTTTTTTTTTTATTATCGGCCAACAAATAAAGTTTAGCTTAATTTTAATGTTTCTTATTTCAAAATAATCGAAGGGATATCGATTGTACTCTTCGTAAGCGCTATGAACGTAAATTTCTCGGATGTCCGGCACGATTGCATTACTTACCTGCTTTTTATACTCATCGGCTTACAATGTGTTATAAGTATGGGGGATTCCCTTAATCACGTGCATACACCACGATAAATTTAGTTTTTACACACCATACATTCAAGCATTCATGCAAATTTACCAATACTAGGTAAATTCTTATTTTCATTCATAATAGCATATATGTTAAAAGGCGGTTATGTCCATCGCCTTATTTTTTGGAAATGAATATTACAACATCTGAAGCATTGTCTTAATAAAGCATATTTCATATTATCAATTACGTGAAGCAGTATGATTATCACAAATACAAACCTAGAGCTAATATTTAAAATATTACATTTAAATACATCGCAATACGGATTTACAATAAAATGTTTCACAGATAATCAATAAAAAAGTTTATTGGCTGAATTGACATTTACTTGGTAGAACTCCATTGTAACGCGGTGAAAAAATAGCAATGTATTTTAGTTCTACTATATCTTATAAAAAAGTTGTAGAACTAAAATATATTTTTATTTTATACCATGTAATAAAATTTTTCTTACTTTTGTACGCGCTGTATGGAAGTGTTGCATTTCCTGTTGATAAGGTTTCCCCATTCCATATTCACTTAAGACAGTGGCACTTATTAGCTCTTCTTTACAAGTAAATTCTTATTTTTACATCGCTTTTAAAATACCCTATTTATACGATGTTATAAACGCAAGCTTTTTTCTTTAGATATAATCTTTATTTTTTATCAATATATATTCTTGAATTCTGTAGAATGAAAGAAATAAATTACTTTTCATCGCGTTAGCTTTTTGGACTTTGTTTATAATAGATAGTAATTAAAAAGTTCTCTGCAAGGCTGATGAGCTGGCATCAGATCTATTTGCAGTTACTCTAACTTAGTAAATGTAGGAAGATGCAAGGAAATGTTAGACTATAGAGGAAGCTTTCTTATTTTGCAGCAGATGTGTAAAAGCTATCCCAGTTAAAATCAAAATTGATAAATTTATAACGTAATAAATTATTTCTGATGCTATAGAATTGGGATGGAATAATTGTTTGTCCCATCAGAGTATGTTTTCAAGTTTTAAAAAAAGTTACGATTTACTATTTATTACGTTTGTCTTCGTCTATCTGTCTATCTGTGACGCAGTACGCATTCACTAAATGTTGATAAATAACACTGGCATATTTTGTTTATAATATAAACATAAAAAAAATATATGATTGTATTGATTGAATTGGCATTCACTTGGTAGAACGACATTATAACACGGTGAGAAAAATAGCAATATATTTTAGTTCTACAAAATTATTTTTTAAAATTTAGTTGACAGCTATTTTGGCTCACGCCATCGTCAGAACTAGTTAAATGTTTAAGAAAGAAATGTAAAAGAACTAATTCTGACGATGTGTGAGCCGAAATAGCTATCAACGTTATTTTAAAAAATAATTTTGTAGAACTAAAACTACTATGATATTGAATGATTGTGCTTCGTAAATCTTTTTACGATTCTACGTCTCAATGAACCCGTGTGATATAATGCCTGAAGACGTCGAAAGGCGAAACCGGTGTCGTTAGTGACAAAACGTGCGGAATCGTACAAAGCTTATCAATTCAAATTTAATATTACTTTTGTTACAATATTGAATCAGCCAAAAATAGTAACGTTATTTGAATACGTTTGAATCTTTTTGAATATTTAAAAATTTCGGAAATATAAATATATATATTCGGTTTGTGTAATTAATTATTTATGACACCATAGAGTAAAGGAAAAGTTGAATGAATCGTTATTATGTATTTTAAAATAATTTATATACGTCTATTTGTTTTGTTTATATCGACCGATGCTTGGCATTTCGACATATTCGATAGTATTAAATTTAGAATTTCCCATAAGAATATGCTATCTTATTTCAAATCTCATTAGTTATTTTACCTTATATTAAAAAAATAAATAAATAAAAATGTTATCAAACAAATAGATTTTAAAATTTTATTTTATAATAATTGCATTCAACGAATACTTAAAGCCCTAAAATACTATAAAATAAAATCACAATACATCATCGTTTTATGAATTATATTTGTGTTATTGAATATCTTGCCAAGGTGTGTCGTATTTTTAAATTTATTTTAAGCTTTGTTAAAGTTTTCCGATTGAAGTAACAAACAGTGTTCACTTCCTTGCAATCTAGTTTTATCGTGTGCATCATTTCAATTGCATTAAGTCAATAAGTGGCTTAATGCAATCCAGTGGCGTGTGTGATAGTGCTACAATTAATTCAAATGCACACTTTTAAATAGATCTGAGCGCAATCCAATTAAAGTAATTCGGATTAAAACTTTTAGATTGGCACTTACAAAAAGGATAGAAATGACATCCAGAAGCTTCAAATAGAACAGAAAGCTTGTTTAAATTTTTTTATACAACCTAATTAAAACAAGAAATGTATAGTAGAAAACTGTTTAGTTTAAATTATGTAAAAATGTACGTTTAAACATAGTTCCAACGATGGCGTGAGCCGAAATTGCTATCAACTATATCTTATAAATTTTTTGTAGAACACATTGCTATTTTTTCACCGTGTTATTATGGAGTTCTGCCAAATGAATGCCAATTCAATCAATAATAAAGTACTCTTTTATAAGGAAGCGATTTTGGTTTGATGACATCGTTAGACCTGCTGAAATATGTTACATTTCATGTGTCAACTGTCACTTCTTGATAAAATGGATAATGCTAGTGATGAGTGAAATCGGTCCTGATCCAAAAATATATTGTGGAAATAAGTATTAAAAAAAAAATACCAGAAAAAGAAACAACGAAATATGTTAGCTGTCAACAGCATTAAAATAAAATTCTTTTAAATTTAAAATACTGTGATATTTTAATTATTATTTAATCTTAAAAGAGTTCTACCGAGTAAATCTATTTGAACCTTTAAATTAAATTTGGATACTGAGATATATGTAAATTTTTTAAATTTCAAGTTTATACATGCGCCTTATTACTCGAACGGTAACAATTGATTTCGTGAACGTCAATTATTTTTTTCTAAATATCTATGTCAGTCCTGGAAATAGGTGGTTCTAATGAATTCCTTCTTCTCCAAATGATTTCGTTGGCTCTATTTATAATCTTGTAATTTAGTAAAATGTTAAAAGAAACATTTGACGCATCATTTGCTGTAAAAAACATTTTTCATTTCAAATTCAATAAATATAATAATTATCAAAATCCAAATTTCTTAGTAAGATTTTTTCGGAATCGTCAATTCGTAGTAATATAATATCTTCCGCCAATTCATTAGCGAAATATTTACAATAAAACACAAAACATTCGCTTAAATTGTAGACAGATGGAAATAGAACTTCATAACGAATTATTTTGTTTTTCATTTAATTGAAAACTTAATTTAATTGAATCACATGATTCGGTTTGCATAAGATTTATGCTTTTTTCACTCAAGTTATTTTAGAATTCAATTTTTTTCGGTATTTGAATCTATCGGCTCATTAAAATATTCAATTGATGTCAAGCGACATTCATAAAAAGAAGCTAGCATATAATTTATGGTATCGAGTGTAGGTGCTTGATGGAGTTTCAATATCAAATTTGAATTGTTGTAATTTTGTACGATTCCACATCTTTTGTCACAAACGACCCGGGTTTCGCCCTTCGGCATCTTCAGGTATTCCATCATACGGATGCAACAGAACTGACAGTTCAGCAATTTAAATTTGAAGCTAGCTTATTTTAAAAAAATATAGAACTAGAAGGAATTAGGTTTCAATTGACAGCAAAAAAACTACTTATTTAATTTATTAATATACGATGACTTAATTTCGGGAAAGTATAAACCTCTTTTTCAATAATCGGTCTAATGTATCACACAAACGTTTTTTGATAAATTGCCACTCTTACTGCACAATAGCATGTTGAATATTTATTGTATTTACAGTAATTTTATTTATATTTTTTATACAATGTTTTTCAGAATAAGTTATTTGTAATTATATACACGTGAATAAACAAACCACAACAATAAACAATGGATAAAACAGTGACATCTTTACTTAAGCAAAAAACGATAAAACCGATACGACTTATGCAGTTCGACGATACATAAAAAAATATGTTCAACCAGAAGACTAAATTTAAATTGACCAGCTGTGAAACAAGTTTGGAGAAAAGTGACTTATTTGTAATAAACCAGAGTGCATAAAAGATACGAATTACTCGAACGATTTATATAATAAATTTACATTTTTTTCTATTAAAATATCTTCGTAATAGTGCCTTTGAACGTCTCGCCAAAATGTTCCTAAAGTAAATAATTCAACAATAATAAAAAAACATATAACTGTTTTGAATGTGTCGATTGGAAAATGTTGAATATTTCTGAATTAGCATTTCTAAGAAATACGTGTTGATGCCAAAAATCAGTACAAATTTTCCGTTATAATAGTGAATTAATCCAAGGACAATAATTATCAACTAGTTTGATTTTAATTGTGTGTAAACTTTCATCAAGATAATTTTTTGTTTGAAATATAAATTGTGGATCTATTAGTACATGTCCAAAATTATTAAACACGCGCTGTATTAGGTATACATTTAACACTTATACTAGTTTATATTTAAAAATTAACGATCTTCACGGTTTAGTTAACTGCACAAATATCAAGCTCATCTTGTATACATGTTTCAACACTCCTGATATTTTGACAGCGCACGTAATAAATAAACAAAATCTGTCAAGTTAAAACTAATATTGGAGCCAATTTTAGTAATAGAATTATAACAGATAGTTAACGAGTTTATAAAAGCCGTGGTGATATTATTACTGACGTAATTTGAATGATTTAATTGTAAACGAAATAAAATACCGTGCCAAAATAAAGCAATAATTCAAGAGTAAAAAAAAATATTGGAATTACGATTGTGTTTACAATTGCAATTAAAGAGGGTGGTTTTAGTGCAGGGCTTACCGGTCCGATATGTTCACCCTGGCGTACAACAGCGCCTTATCTGACGGTGCAAAGCAACCCCTAAGATGTTGGACGTGTTCCGTGGACTCAAGAACTTGATAAAAGTGAGCTATGTTCATATCGACTCACCAGTATTCCGCCTACACTATTCGATCACTGTTATCATCCTGATTGCGTTCAGTTTGATTGTAACTACACGCCAGTATGTCGGAAATCCGATCGATTGTATTCACACCAAAGATATTCCCGAAGACGTGCTGAACACTTACTGCTGGATCCATTCTACGTATACGCTGAAGAGTTTCTTCAATAAGAAGGTGGGAGTAGAGGTTCCTTATCCTGGCATTGGCAACAGCAGAGGCGACAAGGGTAAAGAAGACCCAAGTGATAAAAAAATTTACAAGTACTACCAGTGGGTGTGCTTTTGTTTATTTTTTCAGGTGAGTTTTGTTGAGTGTATTCTTTTATTTTAATAGATAAACATATATGCATACATATGTATCGATAAGATCATCTAAATCTCTATAGCAAACACAAAAAAGCGTGTCGAATTTCAAATTCATTCAAAATTAGCTCACTGATTATTAAAATCAAGAGCGTAAACTTATTTTTAAAATTTTGTCTTTATATTTCGTAATGAAATTCGATAACTTATTTGATATGCATGTTAATGTTTCGAGATAACAATAGAATCATCAAGGAAACAATAACTGTAAAATCTATGGGTGGTACCCTACTGCTAAAGCAGTCAATTAATTAAATTTGGTAGATTTATGTGTTTAGTGTAGTTGAAATGTTATTAACGCATGCTCACCGTATTATACCATATAATTATCACCCTGAAACGGGATGGGTCGAGAGAATTGTACCAACTTGATTTTTTTTGAGATAGTTATAAAATTATCTGAATACAAGTAAATTCTTTGTTTAAATATTTTTTATTACTGTGTGCATTATCTATTTTACAAAAAAATAACCGTGAAATTTATTTAAAAAGAAATTGAATACAGTGTGTTATTCAAATCACGTCACTAGCGCATGCGCGGGAAAAAGTGCATCCGTTACAATCATCGCTTGACAATTCGACCTGTTTCATAAAGATGAGCTGGCTTCCGGCGACGCTACCAGATGCAAAGCGCGACCGGCGTCAACGTCGTCCGATTTAGACGTCGCCAGATGATGTTTCCGACTGCAGTGGAATGAATAGATTAGTCAACGTGGTGTTAAATGTTTTACTATCAATTTAATGCGGCTCTACGATCAATAAAAATATTAAAATAGTTCATAACTGCGGCATTCGTATTAAATTCATTTCCTGCTTGTAAAATAATGTATGATAAAATTGTTTTTATCGATTTATCTTCTGTTAAATTTTAAGTTTTTTCAAATATACAGCCACATAACCTTTGAAATACAATTTTGATGTATATGTCTAGTATGAAAAGTTTAATTACACTCTTACTCAAATTTTCCCAGGCTTGAGTCCTGTCGGCATGGTTTAAGTATAGAAAAACGTTTTGTCAATATGATTTTAAGTAATTATAATATTTAAAGATATTTGACACCTTCACTTTTAATAGCTGAGTATAATTATCAATTTAAATACCATTAAAGATGATTTCGTTGCTTAATTTTTAGTTTAGATATAAATATTTACGACAAAACAAACGACATAAATCTTTTATGTATATATAATATATATATCGCAGAACGGAAGCATAAAGAGATTTTTTCGTTCATATATCTAATTATGGTTCGATTTGACAACAGAACATTCTAATATTTGATTTTTGAGTAATAAAATGTGTTAGTCAGGTATATAAATAAAAATAGGTTGCTAATAAAAAGATAAAATTACAACGAATGACATTTATTGTTGAAAAAGTGGAGTTCTATATACAATATAATATATTGCTCTATGAAATAATAATATTTCAGATATCAGGATATCAAGCTTGTAAAAAGTTCTAGATAAATTTGAATATTCGACTCAAGTCTAGAATTAAAACATTTTTGTTTGCAGAGTTTTTAATATTAGTAAATTAAAAATATTATGGGAATTTATTTTAAATATACCATATGGCTGATGATATTGTTGATACTATAGGGGAAAAAAACATCTAAAAATCCTTTGCTAAAAGGCTGAGTAACTAATTTGTCCAGTGTACGTCCATCAATCAATCAATGACAAGCGAGCTGGCGGGCGGGAAAATCAATCTAAGAATGATTATCTATCTACCTCCTAATTATTATTCTCCTGGATGTTATTCGTAGACCGTAGTGTAGATTTTATTAGCCCTTGATGCTATGTGAAGTAACTATCTGGACCTAGGAAACATCGGATTAAAAAGACATTGAATACTTGCGGGCTCGTTTCATTTACTGTTTATTCTCTGTTTAAACTATTTGAAGCCTGCAAATAGAATTTGAAGCCATCTAATAATATTATTTTTAGGGTGGATACAGACAAAGTCTCTACATATCTACGTGGCACTTGTTTTAGATAAAGATTATGTTAATTGAATGCTTCGAATAGGAGAAAGCAGTTTTGTCAGTCTTGTTTAATTAATATTTTCCATTTAAGATGTTAACTGTCACTTCTTGAGAGAAAGGCATGATATTTTAAATAATAAAAACACATTTTTAGTACTTATTTCTACAACATATTTTTTGATCTGGACCGATTTCGCTATTTTATATTATCATAGATTAATATTTAGAAAAATGTATCAAACTCAACTGATCTTATAGAGTAACCAGAGTGCGCAATGATTGATAGTTTGAAAAAATAATATTTTAAATTTAAAACAAATTTTTAATTTCCATTTTAATTAGAAAGCGTTATTTATATTTATGAATAAAAAAGGACAAAATAAGAAAATTGTCCTTGAAAATATTATTACATTTAATCAGCGTTTTAAAATTTTGAAAAGATTACCAAAATGAATAGATTAGAAGCGAATTGAGGTCTCTGTGTCATTGGACCTAAGGTAGCGCTTTGATCAATTGTGCAGCCCTTAAAACTGTCATTTTACAATATTGATGCGGCAATGTATTTTTTTTTAATGATGTGTTTCAAAGTTCCAGTCACTTGTAGGAAAAAACTGAGTTATAAAGAAGTTATAAAATATAACCAAGATGTTTTCGGTGGAAAATTAAGTCCCAACGAGGAAGAGAAAATTTTCTTAAAAAAAATAAGATTATCAAATGACTTTTATCGGAAAATTTATATTTGTAAGGATAATATTATCGAATATTCACTGCACAAATGCATCTTGATAATTTCAACGCCGAGCAGAATGATATATATTGTGTAAATGTTCGCGAGTTGATGGTCCACTATCGAGATATTAGTGTTCATTATTTAGAAACAATTTAGTTACCTAGTTGTCGGTTGGCGGACTGCCAAAATGACTGACACGGACGTGACGAAACACAAACAATGCGTGACGGCAGTGTGTGTTTTTAAAGCAACCCAATCTAAATCACCTAGCGCAGATTTTCAACTAGTATGTAATATTAGTTGCAGATTTACTGACGTTCGATATAAATACTGATTTTTTGTGATACTAAATTTTATTCACAGGCTTGTTATCGACTGCAGTGAATTACTAAGATACGAGCATATCCATTCTGAGATACGATGTTTTCTTCCGAACTCAGAAATATCTATAAAATATTATATAGGTCGCTTAAAAAGTATAACGTAACGTATGTAACAGATTATTTTCAAAGCTCGAATAATATCATTAAATTGATTGTTTGAATCGATTGATTTGGCATTTACTTGGTAGAAGTCTATCATAACGCTGTGAAAAAGTAGAAGCCATTTCTGCTTACGCCCTCGTTATCATAGTTCTGATGAGCATTTTTGTTGTATTGCACGTTGCTATTTTTTCACTGTGTTAACATCATTAAAATTTAATATAACTAAGTTTATCAAAATACAATTGAATTAAAGTTCACCAAATTTATTTATTTTTTTCATTCGATTTGGCAATCATTAGCGATGTACGTACACCCCTGCACTGGTGCAACAGAATGTTTGGTTGCAATTGTTAAACATAAATTTATAAAGCAATTATGTGGTATGTATTTAATGAAATTTTGAATATTTTTTTAAAAATGAATCTTTATTGGCGACAATCAGTTTTTAAAATATAATGTTCTTTGAATTAATAAGCAGTTGATTCAGTTTTACAACATTTGTTTCGTCAGTAAAAATATAAGGGGAAATCTATTTTTTTAATAGATCAAGTTAATAAATGTATATTTGCATTGTTCAAAAGTAATATTTATATCAGAACAAGTACACAAAAAAATATTTGCAATATTTGTTTTTCGAATTTTGAAATTTAAACTGATGATATATATTAAATGACAATGGGTGCTCGTCATGATAGTTGTTAGTTATAACCTTGTAAATATATTAATTAAATAATGGGCACGTTACTTACTTAGCCCTATTTTATAAATAAAATAAATTTATTATTTTTGAAGCATGAAGTCTTATAGCTGTTTCAACAAATAGTATTGAATAAATATTGATGTTAAGTTAATTGGTCAACCTTATATCAAATCTCATCAAAAGAATCCTATCATGGTATTAAAGTAAAAAAATTAGTTATCTTCGTACAAATGCAGCAATTTTATCGCATATACAATAATTAATATTTTTTTTTTTTCAAAAATTTTAATTATCCTGCAATTATTAAGCGATACTAAAATTTTGAAAATGTATCGGATGACATCAGATGGGGTAATTCGCAGTAGAGTGGCGAAACTTAACATATAAGATTTCGACTACAAATTTAAAAAAAAAATTTCGTCATCAGCTTTAATTTAACCAGGTTTTTTTTTTATTCATAAATGATTTGAGAGAATTGAATTATAATATTCCTCAAAATTTTCAGACTTTTTCAGATCACAAAAAACGTTTTTGATTAACTTATGAGCTATAAATACGGTTTTGGTTCTATCATTGAGCAGTAAAATTGATAGTGACGTAACCATTTGGTTTTATTGTTATTTTATTAGCGACTCTTTGACACACTTACGATTTTATTGCTTATTCTTCCTCGAGATAAATTAATTCAGCGGTGGAGATTATTGAGAGGCGTTCAAATCAATATGCCTAATTTTCTTATTTTATTGCCAGATTTATTAACCGGTCACTCGGTAAATAAATTAACCCGTTTCGTATGATCTCATCAAAGTATGCTTGATCTGTACCAAAAGAAAATCTTCTCTTCTTTTAAAACCGCATACAAGTGATTTTAAAAACTCCGTCCGAAAACACTGTTTGAATATATTTATTTAATCGTCGCCAACCGATACTCACAAGAAAATTTTGACGGTTTGAAAAGATTTAGCTGTCGACCCATTAGACCCAAAACAAACCCAAAATTATAATATTAATATAATATATAAATATAATAAATAAATAATATAATATTTTTTTAAGACATAAATACGAGTAGTTTGCATCTTTCGAAATAAAGGGTTTAGTGGCTCTAATTATGACGACCGATATATTATTGTATCAAAATAAAAAAATATAATTTAGATAATTTCTTTATCATAAAAATATATTAAGCAATGTTAAATAAATGTCTTAAGCTAACTCTTAACTTGTCTAGCCATTCTATATTAAAAATCAATTAATGAATTAGAAAAGGCAGGGTTGAGCCACTGAGAAAGAAAAAGTTGGAAAAAAAATTATTAAGATAAACTACATTTGGATCCCACTTTATATAAAAAAAATCCGTTTTCGAAGAGATTTAGGACAAAAGTGTATGACTAGAACAGGTCTAGGTTAGTTAATCATTCTAGTTTATGACGGATTATAAGAAATTATAGATATCACAGATAAAAATTACTTTTAACGGAAATCCATAAAAAATTAAATTAAATTTATGAAAACTGTTCGTATTTCTACCCATTGAAACTGAAGTTAAAGATAGTTCTGACGATGGCGTGCGCCGAAATAGCTATCAACTATATTTGTTAAAAATAATTTTGTAGAACTAAAATGCATTGCTATTTTTTCACCGTGTGAAGTTAAAGATATCAACCTCTGCACTACGGTCCCAGGAAAATCTATTATAAATGATATTTTTTATGTATGCGATATACTTTCTGGTTCACAAGTGTAATAAGCTCAGAAAACATTGATATTTTATAAATAATATTGTAATTTAAAATTGGTTTTACTTGATATGGGTAATAAATAATTTTATCAGGATTGCAGGACATTTTTAAAAGTAATGTTAAGCAACATGTGTACAATAATGTAAGATAGTATTTTACTTATTTAAAATGTTTATCTTTAGGCGAAGAAGTTTAAGATTCTTAAGATCTATATTGCTACAAGTATACCGAAAACTACACTGTCTGTTTTTGTCAGCTTTTATGATATTTTCTACTTTTATGCAAGACAAGCCCACTCGTTAAATCTCTTGTAAGTTGGCCTCACCACTTTCCACTGCTGTATACTCCAACATATTCTTTTCTTTAGAATGTTGTGGTGTCTAAAACATCTGCATTGCATGCAATTAAGTACTATTCTGTGGTGTGGATGAAAAGAATCTTTTGAACTCTCTCTTAAAAATCTTTTTTTTGCAGACATTTTCGTCTTGAAATAAATTATTGCAAAGAACTATTTTTCATCGATTTTTTTTTTAGTATGGAATGTTCCATTTCTATTGTGTTAACCGTATCTTCTCGGTAGAAAGGCATAAAATTCAAATAATCAACATACAATAATTAGAACTATTTTCACAATTTTATGCTCGCGATAAGCGAAACCGGTTCTGCTTTAAAAATATATAGTCATGGTAATAGTACTAAATATTATATTTTTATTATTTAACTCTGGTATTTTTAATTTATGATATCAACAAGCGTCTGCTTGATGGAATTTCAATAAAAAAATTGAATTGTTAAAACTTTGCACGATTCCACACGTTTTTTCATTAACGACTCGGGTTCCGCCTTCCGGCATCTTCAGTTCTGTTGTGCGATAGAGTGCCAGAAGATGCCAAAAGACGAAACCCGTGTCATTAGTGACAAAATGTGTGGAATCGTACAAAGTTTTAACTATTCGAATGTGGTATTTTTATTCAGATTTTGCTTTCCTAAACTGCTTTTTTATCCATATCCGCTTTGAATGAGGAGTATTCGGTCTTTTAATCAAAAATCTCAACACAAATTTGTTACTAAGTTTTCCTGCGTTTCATTTAGAAGAGAATATGAATACAGAGAATAAGTCTTGAGCAGTATTACCTTTGAGCTAATTGCTCTTGTTACGTCTCGTTTTTTTTACTTCGAATGGATTGGGGGAGGATTTAATAAAAATCATAGACACTCATATCTTCGAAGATAAATCTATTAAAATAACTGTACTGAGATTCGAATCGCTCGAGATGACAGAGGTCAAAGACGTACACCTCTGTACCATGGACGAATTGGGCTATATTAATAAAATATTACATATTACAACACAAGAGATTTTTTAAATTAAATTAGATCAAATCGAAAAAAATAGATAATTTCATAAAAACCTATTAACAAGATCTAATATATTGGACTGTAAAATTTGAAATTTGAAATTGACCTTCTGCGACTTGGATTCAAACCCATCTGATAGCTACCGTAAAGCTTTTGTCGTTTAATCACACAGACTGACGAAAGAGAAAATAAGTCTCTCAAAAAATATGAAAAAAATATTGAAAAATTGTTGTGTTTTTTTAATGTTAAAATGAAATTGTGACTATTGATAAAATTGTATACAATTTAAAATATATCAAATAATGTACTTTTCAATTGAAAACTTTTATAACAACAAACAAATTATATATAAATAAATTTAATCAGTTTTGAATGAACTGACATTCAATAAAATTTTGGATTTATACTTTTAAAAATTTCAAGTGACGTTTTAGAATTATTTAAAATAATGATTATTTATAAGTTGGTTATTAACTATTAGAATACCTTTAGAGTTGAGGTTGAAAAGTTATAGTATGAATGAAATTCAATAGCGTGGATTTGCAAATTATCTTCGAATTATATTATATATAAACTGCAAAAAAAAAATACACGTGTAATTCAACAGCTTGTAATCAAATAAAAATGTACATTAATTGTGACAGTTACTGAAAATACAATTGTCTGTGTCTAGTCTGTATATATCAATAATTTTGTGTCTATGTCTAAAACGAACACTGTACGTAATTAAAGCAAGGAATAAGATGATTTAACTTGATTTAAGCGATAGTTTCTCAACCTTTTTACATCCGCGGATCACCAAAAAATCCAAAAATGTTTTGCAGACCATCCACATTAGGATAAAATAATAAATATTTATATAATTGATTTTTCATTAAAAACAATTATTTTTGCAACACCGTATGCTGTTTTAACAATATTTTAGTATATTAAAAACATAATTTTAAAAACCATAAAATACAACATAAAATTCGATTGTTTTCTAAATAATATCACATCGCGGACCACCTAAAAATCTCCGCGAATCACCGGTTGAGAAACTATGACTTAAACAATCAAGATATAATATTTAAGTCAGTAAGGATGTCAATATCATTGTTAAATAAATTCGTTGAATTTTTATTTCAAAAACTTTCAAATACTAATTCTGCTCTGTTTATTAGCTATTCGTTGTCATGTGTATTTTTATAAGTTATTTGAATGAGTCAGTCGTTCTGCTGATTCTCAATAACAATTATTATTATCGCAGCGATTCATTCAATGATCATGTCACCTTTCTCCCGTAGATCTTTCTCTTTTTTATTTCGTTTTTAGATCATTTGTCGGGAAGCTGGCTAGGGGCCAATTAGAACATCGGCTCGGTATGTTGTCACAACAAGTCGGGGTATATATTAGCAAGGAGTAGATTTGAGATTACCGCGAGTCAAATTTAGTACACAGCTTAATTGGATGTACTAGAATTTAATCAATTTAGCACTGTCACGTTTTGAATGAGCCTAAGGATGGATAAAGTCTAAAAAAATCGTTCATTGCTACTCTACAAAATTTTATTAATGCTAACATTAGAATATAAGTAATCATAAAAAGTCGCCAGATGACGGCTTTGGAACAGCTGGAAATCAATAGATATCAATTATCACAAAAAATTATTAACGAATAAACCGATATATGTCGGTCGCCGCTCCTTAAGCCATTGCAAGGGGCTGTTCGTTGACGTAATAAACCATCCCCATCCAATAAACCATTTCTGTACAATATGTAAGCTTATTGATATAGCCGCCTTTTTAGTTTCATTTACAATTTATTTTTTTTTGTTTTTTTGTTAGCAGGAAATAAGTTAGGTCGTTAAAACAGGAGAGAAGAAGTATTGTGTACCTTTTCTACAAAGCTATATGTAGATAAGCAAATGTTCGTTTAAGCATAGTTATGAAGATGGCGTGAGCCGAAACAGCTATCAACTATATCGTATTTATAAAAAAATTGTAGAACTAAAATACATTGCTTTTTTTCACCGTGTAGTCATAGAAGGTTTTATCAAAATATAGAGTGATATTTTATTTTTGTTTCGTTTGGTACATACACGTTACAAAAATTACAAATCATAAGTTTTTCTTGCATTTATATCGTCATATATAAATATTTATATATATAAATGTAATGTTTAAAATTAAAGAAATAAATAACAAAAGAAAAATAAAACAGGATAGCTAGGAAGTTAACCAAACAAGCTCATCTACATTAAAAGATAGTATTCATCTGAATTAACTGTCGTCCTCATGAAATATATTGACAATCGAAGCATTACTGTTGGATATTATTAATGCTTTTTCTTACCAGTGGCATCACCATTGGCTGACTGGTTCTAATCTTTTAAAGAACAAACAATTCATACCCATGGCTTATCAAAAAAATATTTGGAACACACATTTTGATATTATCGAGGATCGTAGAATTTTCATTTGGATCTCGTTTAAGTAAGTCTAAAGAAATTTGTGGTGAGACACATTTCTCTTCGAGATATCAAACTATTAAAAGTGAGTATCTAATAATAGTAAGAGTAAAAGAATCTCACTTGGATAAAGACACGAATAGTATCTAAATGACCTCAATTAAAGAAGTCTGAAAAATATTTTTTGAACCTCTTGTACTATGATGGCAGATTTAAAATTTTACCCTACCTTCATTATTTTTTTATCCTTAACCTCATGAGTACACATTGAGTACACATGAGTACGAATTGAATTATTTTTATATTCATAGCCATACACATAGTCTACTAAACAAGGTTTAAAGATGTAAGCGAAAGCTTTTTTCGTCCTATTATTTGATCGTTTTTGTGGTATGCGTATTTGAAGCTGTTCTGATACTGGAAGCTCGCATTAAAGAAAACAATTTTAAGGATTATTGTAGTACATATTTTGAAACAGTTTAAAAAGCTATCTCTTTTTTCAATCATAGTTCCTTTGTGTCGTTATTAAGTTATGCTAGTTCACTAATTCTTAAAAATATTGGGTGGATGGTGTGCCAGTGGCTTGCTTAACAGATTATTAATTATTTTTCTTCAGTTACTTGTTTCATTTCAAAGAAGTGTCTATTTTTCTAAATATTCAATACAGCCAAAAGAAAAAAAATATTTAAGATTTATCATTAATGCGGGAAATGTTCCTTTATATAACAGAGTTCCAATGAACTATAATTTCAATTTCGTAAGTTATTAATGATTGATAAAAGAGTACTTGATGGAATTTCAGTATCAAATTAATATTTTTGGAACTATGTACATTTTCTCATAAGCACAGAGAAAGCTGTTTGACGACGTGATATATATATATATATATATATATATATAAATAAAGAAAAAAAATATTATTTGATTTGTTCAAACTGTGTACATTTCCACATATTTTGTCACTCACGACCCAGGGTTTGCCTTTCGGCATCACACGCAATAGAACCTTATTATATATTTTTAGCTTCTTACCTCAGCGTTTATATTTTTCCTGTCCAATTCCTGTTGTATATAACCCATGCAAACTGTTTACTGCGTTCTATTGCATTCGTCTGATAGAATACCTGAAGATTTCGGATCGCGAAACTAGTTCATGAGTGAACAATTCAAATGACAAACAGTGTTTTATATTTGAGACGCGACACTCAGAAATATTGAATAAAAATTAAATTTCCGTTATTTATATACATATATGAATTTGTCATAGCTGCTGTTTGTGTTTATGATTGTAGAATTCATTATATTCAACCGAGGATAACATTAAAATTAATCACAATTACAGCTAAATATACTACTTCGAACTGGCAACTGAAATGCTTGAAAGCTTTTCTTCAATCATGACCGAACTCAATATTTATTTTTTTAGAGAAATAATAATATCAGATATGTGGGGCAAACCGTTTTTGGCGACCGTGACCCATTTGTTTCTTCCACACTAAATAATAATTTATAACACGTCGAGTTTTCCCGCGAATTTGTTTTTGTTTGAAACTAATTGGAAGCCGTCTATTTTCTTCAACTGCCGCTATTTTTATTGTCTATTCCACTTTACCGCGCGTTTACTAATTACTTGAAAGATTTTATAACTTTCTCACATTTAACATTATCAATTCTTCAATGACGAAATGGAAACTCATTTCGGTTTTTGTCTTCTTTTAGAAGAGCAAAAAGCGACTTAATAAAATCCATCAATCTCTCAATAACGCTGGCCAGTGATTAACATTCACACCGCCGTACCAATTAGTTCGTATACATTCAGTTAATAATAATAGGTCTGCTCTTTTGTAGCGCCTGTCTCTTTGAACGCTAGCTTATGTGATAACCAGTGTTAAAATAACATTTTTTCCATCTGTTTGTGAACAGTTTACGGAGGCTGAATAGCTGGAAACATTTCTTAGCTGTGCACGCAAAGCATCTCAGAGAAAATGCGGGACAGCTGATATTTACGAGCCGATTCCATTTAAAATTTTAAACCATCTAAAAGAACACACAGAAATGGATGGGAAAATTTACTGTCACTTTTACGGTAATTACTTTTGATGAAGGACCCAGTTCGCATCAAGAATAACAAAGTTTTAATTTTTAACAGCAAAAAAAAAAGAAAATGTAAATTGTTACAATTTTGTACGATTCCACATGTTTTGTCACTAACAGATACTGACAGACAACTGACTTTCTCAGTTCTGTTGCATCCGTGTGATAGAATGCCTGAAGATGCCAAAACCGAAACCCGGGTCGTTGGCGACTAAACATGTGGAATCGTACAAAGTTGTAACAATTCAAATTTTATATTGAAATTTCATCAAGCACCTTCAGCCGATATCATAAATTATTGAAAAAAAAGAGTTGTAAAGTCTATTGTTATTCATACTTGATAGCATGTATTGGCTTTAATTATACGATTTTTTAATGTAATAATTGTATAATATTTTTTAGCGTGATAGGTTGAGAGTTTACTTATAACATCCACTAAACTAAACAAAGACTAAAAAAACCTTTTCGGGAATGAAAGCTCCTTCAGTAGAGTAGTAGCGCTTTAGAGCTTTCGAAAGTTTCGAGACTGGTTTCTGCTAAAAATTATTAATGTTTTTATTAATGATTTTTTAAATCACTCAAAAGGTACAATGAGGAAAATGGAACGTAGAAAGGGTCTAGAGAATCTTTTTTTTGTCGGTAGTCAACGTCAAAGAAATTTGATAAAAAATATTATGAAAAATTTTCATTTGATAAATTGAATGTATACCTTTTTTACACATGTTTCAAATATCACATAGCGCGAAATTATTGTTAAAGAAAATATTTGTTTTCACTCACCTCTTGACAGTCTGGCTAATAATAGACAGATGCCCAGCGGGAACTCCTAGTGAAAAAATCAAATATAAACAATTAGGTTTTCGCTGGCGAAAATCATTTTAAAACTAGTCTTGTATTTAGCTTGGTATTTTTGTGTGACTCAAATAGATTCTTTTTAATAATACCTTAGAAAAAAAACATTTGCAATGAGTTGACCGGATAGTTATTAAAGTTAACTAATCTACTTATCATACTGCTTAAAACAGAGAGATTTTTGCATTTGAAAAATGGCCGGTTGATCCCTTGACCCAAAGTTGTAAGTGATTTGTATTTGAATCCTCAAGTGGCAAATTTATCCATATTTAATTCAGTTAGGTGGCATATGTGTCTCAGAATACTGATCGGTTCAGAAAACAATAAATTAACAATTATAAAAAAAATTACCTAACCCTTTCGAAAAGGCTGGTCAAGTGATTGTCTTACAATCATTGCAAAACCTGTATAATAATAATTTTATTTATTTTCAATGATTTTATATTGGCCAATAAACAGCATGTGCTAACTGTCACTCCTTGATGGAAAGGCATGATATTTTTGATAATAAAAACACTTTTTAGTACTATTTCAACTGATAATGCTTGCGATGAGCGTAACTGGTCCTTATCATAAATATATAGTTTTAATATTACTTAAATATGTGTATTCATTTATTTAAATATAATAACTTTTAATTGGGTTTTCATGTTGTAAATACGTCAGAAATTTACAAAACTAATCAGAAATCCACAATTTATTCTTTCCGAAATAAAAAAAAATGTGATGCTAACATGCTTCAACACGTGTGGTAATAGTTGAAAACCGCTGTCTCTTCGTTCAATTAAATGTATTCAGATGCCTTAGAAAGCTGCTGATGACCATTCATATAAGGACATCAGTTTTAAAACGCGACCGTGAATCACTATGGAAGATTATTCCATAACTATTATTTTTTGTATATTATATTTGATCATTAAAGTTTGAAATCAATTATACAACTATAGCTTTTGGCAATGTGAAATAAAATGTAGTATTTATTAAGATATAAGATTTTTCTAGGTAAAGATAGTCCATACGTCAGTTGTTTCCCTTCCAGTTTTGTTTTTGTAGAAAATTCAACGAGATTGACAGACTGACAAACGCTGTCAAAATTTTCGACATGAAAATAGAAAACACACGACTTTTCTGGCGGTCAGTAACTATGATTGGAAAATGTTATTTTATTATTAAGACAATGTCATGATTTTCTTGTTTTAAAATCAATAAAAATGCCTAAAATCAACATGGCTGACAAATTTGTATTTATTGTCGGATATGTCGATTTACATAGATGTTCTTCGTGTCACACTACTGGCGATCCGTTTGTATATAATATTTCATAAGTATTAACATAAAAAAAGAATAATTGCTTCTTTAAATTAATTAAAGAAATTACGTAGTAGTTTTATAGTTACACTAATATACTTTGAAGCAACCTAAAAGCAAAATAAAAATGCTATTCGTTAAAAAATTAGCCAGATACAGCCAGGCAAGCTCTTTTAATTAATAGTTCTAAATTTGAATTGGCTAAATTGAATTATTGTTCAAGTGACTCGAATCCTTTAGCTTACACTTACATTTATTGTTTGTTTGATTGATTATTATACGGACGAAGATCATTATACGTCGTTTTAATTAATATTATCTGATTTAAAGAACAGAGCGTAGATGGAGCCGTCGTTTTTTAATTATTTCTTAAACTTGCACTACTTTTCACACCCGTTTCGGTAAAACTTTATACTCCGTTTTAGGAAAAAGAAATGTACATAAATTATATGATTTATTTTTATATTTACATGTGTAATATATGCCAAATATCCATATAAGGAAGACAAAATAATACTGTTTTCATAACATAAAGAATTTTTGAGATTGTAAGTTTTAATGCCCAAAGGGTGTTAGTCTAATAAATTTTCTAGCACTATACAGGCTACATTTCGATAGAACTATTAGCCCAAGTACGAAAATTTGATTACTTCCAAAACTACATTTTGAGAATAAACTATCAACACAATACAATCTCCTGTCATAAAAGCTGGGACGTTAGCAGCCAGTAGGTTAATAATATATAATATTATATTACAGTAGAGGCAATTTATTTAGTGATATAAGTTTTTTCAAATGCTAATAACTATTACTTGAAAGTTTGAAGACGTTTTATGTCATTTGTTAAATTATCTTTTATTTCGTTACATATCATATTGGCAATCATAATCTTACATTAGTTGGGTCATGAATTTTTAGCCACAAAGTTAATCGATTTTCTTTCAATAATTAATTCGACTTTATTGATTGAATTGACATTCACTTGGTAGAACTCCATTATAACACGGTGAAAAAAATAACAATGTATTTCAGTTCTACAAAATTATTTTTAAAAAATATAGTTGATAGCTATTTCAGCTCATGCCATCGTCAGAACTATCTGGCCATGATATCTGAGTTCTGATGATGGCGTGAGCCGAAATAGCTATCAACTATATTTTTTTTAAATAATTTTGTAGAACTAAAATACATTGCTATTTTTTTCACCGTGGAATTAATTTGACCCTGATTTATTCCTTGATTTATTCCTATCTTAACGTAATGGTCAATTCATTTCCTGTTGAAATTAATCTGCAATCTTTCTATTAGCGTATGAAAAATAGCTTATTTTTAGGGTGTTCACTTGTAGATTATAATTCAGCCGTCGCAATATGTCCGATTTTTAATTTATATTTTCTTGAAAATTTTTAATTTTTACATAAAATTAAAACACTCCATAATTTATATTTCAATTAAAAATTATTTAAATAAATAGCTCAATCAAGTGAATGATACTAGCTGCCAATTTTTATATTTCAGTGTGAATAAATTCAAATGAAAAAATCATGACATTACAATCCCATTGATAAAATGATTTGTTCATATAACTGACAATCATGCAAAATTTAAGCGTTCAGCTTCTGAACATTTCTACATTTTTTGACACTTACCTCCAGGACTTCTTCTTTAGTCATCTTTGGGCGTTCTATTACGTGGATGTACTTGAAATGACACAGATCGTAAGTGAAAAAACGTCTGTAATGTACAAGATAAAGGCAAGGTCAAAATATTATTAAAAAAATATTTTATTCCTATAGTACTTTTGGACGGTTAAATTGGTCATAAAATAAACTAATTTGCTAACCGTTGTTTTATATATTATTTATATATTAAAATTTATTTTTGGATCTATAAATTTTCTTTGATATCGCAATTTCCACTACTTTCTGCCACACACGACTAATGATATACTAACCATTATTTCACAATGAAAATTTTCGTTCCGATGAGCTTTTATAAACGTTGGTCTCCGCATCGCGTGTTATTAAAACAGTCAATTAACGGCGGCGGATGAATAAAGTCGATGTGTTCGTGAAATGACGCTATAAAGATTTTCACGAGAAGGATATCCGCCGTGACGATAATCATTTAGAATCCCGCCCCCGCCTTTGATTCACTCTTGATCTCCTCGCTGATTCACTCGATCAACGGCGCTGGTTTCTTATCAAAGAATATTATTTTTTCGACAAACACGTGGCTTTGAACAAAGAACACGAACGGTTCAAAACGTTTTTAAAATCTCAAGGTTATTATTTTTTTGTTTTGGGTTTGGGATTAGAAAACTATCATGCATCACAGTGTAATAATACATTAACGTATACGGCAGCGCTGCGGACTCACTAACGAAACACAGCTTCGACCCCAACTCTAACATTGACCAACAACATGATTTCGACTAAAAGAAGCTTAATTTTTTTGAAAGGATTCTTAACGAACAAACTAATATATGTCGATCACCATTGCTTAACCTTCTGCGGGGTGCTTTTTTTGTTTCCGTAATAGACCATTTCCGTGCCATATGTAAACTTATTGATAATGCCGCCTTTTTAGTTTCATTTACAATTTTTAGTTTTATTGCGATCAAGAAACAAACTAGGTCGTTAAAACAGGAGAGAAGATGTGTTGTGTACCTTTTCTACACGGCTATATATAGATAAGCAAATGTTCGTTTTAGCATAGTTCTGACGATGGCGTGAGCCGAAACAGCTATCAAATATATTTAATAATAAAAAAAATGTAGAACTAAAATACATAGCTATTTTTTACACCGTGTTGATTTAAATTTTGTTCTGTACATGAGATTTATGACATTATAGATATTTGATTTATTTTTAGCATTACCAGTTGAAAATACAATATATTAATTACAACAGAAACGTTTAGACATAGATTACAAAAAAATCTTTTATAAAGATAGATTGTTTAGTAATAATAAGAATGAGATCTTCATATATTATATATCCATGATAATCATTTATACTTAACCGCTTGCTTATAAATTTAAAAAATACATATTACACACGTCATAACGTTACTTCATCGATATTATGCTCACAACAATATACAATACTCTCTCAAGGCACGTTGATTCATTGTGAAGCTCATCTCAACCAAAGCTTTATATTCTGGAACTTTTTGTCAATCAGTTCCTCAGGCTATCCTCTTTAAAGAGATTAAGGATCATGCAAGAGTAAAAATATTGCTTAGTTAATCGCTTTGCTACGCCTTATCTTATGATTGAATATGTAAAGGGGAACTTTACATTTATGTATTCCACTAAAAGCTCAAAATGAAATCGAAACTTAAAAACTCATATTTTTAAGTTGTTTGTCTTAGATGTCGATTGGATTATTTATATTATAAAAACATTAACACATTAAGCTTGACAAAAATTATTTATTTATACTGGAACAATTATTCATTTAAACAAATATCTGCCTTATAAATAATACAGTTTTATCGATTAATACATATTTACAATAATTATATTTTCAAATGCAAAAAGATTAATAAATATTTATTTTAGTGTAGCTACCTCTAATGTTACATTCTGATGAAGGTTTTTAGAGAAGAAAGTAAGAAATTTAGTCGAAAAAATCATTTCATCAATTTTTCTTTTTCAAAGAGACTAAAGGTAGAAATGTGAGGCAAGGACGAGCTATTGGATAACTAATCTTTCTCTTATAAAGATATGTGCGGATGCTTAAATTTTCTCTAACCCATCCGAGTTATTTAGTTAGAGAAAGGGAGGGATATTATCTAGTTATTGGTCATTTTTTGGGTGTGATTGATAGGAAATATTCAATTACAAATTTTAAAAAAATGTAACAACTTCTCTTGTTGATGTTTATATCGCATTCTTTTTTTTGGATCGTTTAGTTGATTCGAGTGAAAACTTACGCTTTCTTTCGAATGCGATTATCATTATTTTATAAATTTGCAGGAAAAGACTCTCAACTGATAATTGCAGCTTAGCAATATTAATTATTTAGTAAAATCGTTCTCAATCTGAAAAGCACAAAAAAGTAAAAATAAAAACTGGAGCCGATATACCAATTCAACGTAAAAAGTAAAAAATAATATATGCTGAAAAATTTAAAAGACCATCACATGCAACTGAGAAGACATAAACTAAGGCTACTTTTTAATCTTTGTTTTAATTTTAAAAATATATTCATATAATACCGCGAGTCGATTATCGCTCTCCCACATCATATTATTAGTCCATAGACCGGCACTGTCTTAGGTTGATTAATACCACAATAATATTTTAAAGCATTCTTTTTCAATTGCGTTCATCTTTTGTGGGGAACGATAGTAAAATATTCTCGATAAAATGTGTATTTATATAAAATCTAAAGAAAAAATAATGATCGTGACGTGATAGTAAAAATCGAGATCATTTATTTGAGTACATTCAAAGTAGTTTGTCTTGAAAGTGTGAAAAAATATTTTTTCTTATTCAAATTTCGAGCACTTAGTTTTTAAAACCAATATGTATTTTAACGTTGCTGAATTTATGATAGGTGTTTATTTTCATTTATTTTTATTTCTTCGAATTCTAAAAAATAATTTTACATACAGACAAACTTTTCAAACTGTTTTCTTAGTCATTTATATAAATATTTATTATTAGATTTTTATTTGCCACAACGACTTTAATATTTTGTTAAAAATATTACTTTTCAATATATTCAAATATTGTTGGTGGAGTGGAGTGGTGCTATTGTCAAATAAAATATAAAAGTCAAATTATTTTTCGACTTCTATACAAATGTGATTACTATAAGATATACTATCATATTTATAATGATTCTATATCTCTTAAAAATACAACGACACAAATAAAGCAACACGTTGCCTGCCTGTACACCATAATTGGACAACACAGTTAAACACATATTATTTCCCCATAATTAATTTATTATGTTGTTTTAAATATTATCGCCTTTTTATAATCGACAAAATCTTCATACCCTATTCGTCCATAGATGATACAATAATAAGCGGTCACTTAAACTGTTACCAATTAATTAAATATTTTTCGTGTAATTAAGAGAATCTCTAATTTTAGTCGTGATTCTTAATGTGTGTAAACTTAGATATTCTAATTTTATTTAAGCAATTAAATGAATATATCTCTATTTATAGTACATTTTCACAAAGACTTTTAGATGAGATCATGTTTTCGTTTAAATAATAACGTTTTTACTATTTTAATCGATGCTTAAATATGCGATGTATATTAACTGTGTTTTGTTATAATCAATTTTATGTTTTGAAAAATTAAGATACAAAATATACGCAAAAACCATTAAAATTAGTATCGTCCGTAACACTCTTTCCCAAGTTCTTGTTAAATCATAACAAATTCTTGTTGATTAAATTTCCATATGTGATTATACTATTAACAACTATGTATGATACATTGATAAAAGTTTTAAGCTTGATACATTATCAAAAAACCGTGCTATATTCCTAACATTTTTCAAATTATAATTTATTTTGTAATTTGAAATTTTAGATTATTTTTCACAACCTAAAAATATTTTTGAAATTAGACTACTAAAATTATTCAAAATCAACGGATATTTTATGATAACATGATACAATAACTTTGAATGTATGACACTAATAGAATATCGTTTATTAAATGAGAAAATTTGCTATATTTGAAGTGGTGTGACTTTCCATACGATCAACCGAATTGTTAATCTGTTACTGTTTATCATTTGAGTATATGTGGTGGTTAATAACATTTCAATAAATAAACATCTTTATTATGTTTCTTACGGCTGAGTTTATGAAAACTGCAGTCAGATTGCAATATAATGCAACGGCCGATGTGGCGTCTATTTCCGTCGCGCAAGCTCGCCTCATAATTGCTTTCGTAAGCTTGGCGACAGTTATTATAACGGATTACGATTTGCGAGAAAAATTAAGTGAAAAATTAACGATATTTGAGTGCATTCTGAGCGATAAACGACGCCATTACCGTTTCGCATCGCGTCCGGTTTTATTGTAAATAAACATTGTTTTGTATGCGATAATTTAACACTGTGACTAACTGGCTCTGCAGTAAAAATATTTATCTCTGAAATTCACTTCGAATTTCTTTAAAGCTAATTCGCTTTTAGATTTTCCGGGATTTTCGTAATTAGACACTTTCACAATCATCAAATTCCATTGTCTTTTTACTAGACAAAGGAATTTGTTTATCGAAGCAAATACATATTATATAAGGCGTCTTAAATCAAACCGTGATACGCCCAATTAAATTTTTTCACTGTTATATGATTAATTTTATCAATGGTAACTTTTCCAATGTTTTTTACTTTTTTGTAAAAAAAATATGCCTATTTTATTTTCCATCTAGTTACTAAGCAAAATAAAATCGGATATTTTGTTTTTTTTTGTAATGCCTGTGAGATATTTGACTTGCGGAATATTATATAACATCATTTTTATATTACTTGATTTTGATTATGGTTTATAATATATATGTAGATATTTTTATTATTTTTAAAAGGGTAAGTTTGCTTTTAAGCGGTTCATACCGAGTAAATTATATATTTTTGTATATAAATATTATTCAAAAGTACGTAGCATAGATGTCTTAAAAAATACTGAATTAAAACTTTCTTTCCATGAAAGATTTTACTGTCAAAAATATTTATTTTAACAATAAAACTTTTTGTAAGTTCCGTATAATTATTTATTTCAACACAGAAATATGTCATAGCCCCATATCTGCTATGGATGAGTCAAATAACTTCTATGTTGTCTTGTTGAAATGAGTTCTTTGAACTGTGAGCGCCGAAAGGCGAAACCATGGTTGTTATTGAAAAGACATGTATAGTCGAACAAAGTTACAACAATTTAAATTTGATATTGAAATTTCATCTAGCACCTTTAGTCGATATCATAAATTATAACAACTTTTACAATTTAGTTTGCTAAAATATGTTTAATTTCAGACATACAGTGGTTTTAAAAGCTGTGTGTTTATTATGACTCATTTAAAAGAGATTTGTATAAAAACGAATTTTCTAAGAAAGACAGTCACTAGGCTTTAAAATTAGACAGCCGATCAATTTTGTGCGGCCTATCGACTTGACAGTTTCTGGAATGCTTTGAGTAATCATTCCATCTCAGGAAATCTCCAGAGAATTTAATCAGCACCCTGTATACTGCCGGATTTACAAGATTTTCAATTTCTCATAATGATAATAAATTTATTTGAGTATTATATATAAAAAAATCAAAACGACGCTTGTGCGGCCGGAAACATATCGCGGCTTAATTCCAATGCGTTTTATTGGAAAATGTTATGAAAGTTAATTTAATCTTACTCAAACATAAGGAAGAAATTCTTGGAATATTTTTAAATTTCAAACTACTCGTATTGAATTATTCTGTTGGATTATTTTTTATATGTCAATATGTAATGGCAAGTATTATATAATATATACATCTGATTATTGCTCATCTATAACTAATACAAAAAGATACATATTAAGAAAAATTACATTGAAAATATAGTTTTTTTTCACAATTATCTAAATATATAAATTTCCTATTTCTCCAAAGTGCAGAACTATATTCACGCGTATTCATTTTTCAGTTCGTATGTGAATTATTTGATTATTTTTCCTCTGTTTTTCTTTCAATATTCAATGCTCTAAATAAAAAAAGGAAAAACTTGTTATTATTTTTCTACGACAATTTTTCAGTGTTTCTAATTTAACAATGTCTTCCGTTTGTTTTTCAACAGGCAATGTTGTTCTACACTCCACGTTGGCTTTGGAAATCATGGGAAGGCGGCAAGATTCGCGCTCTGATGATGGAGCTGGACGTTGGAGTCTGCTCCGAGATAGAGAAAAAGACGAAGAAAAAATTAATTCTTGACTACTTATGGGAGAACCTTAAGTTCCACAATTGGTGGGCATATAGATACTACTTTTGCGAATGCCTCGCGTTGATAAACGTCGTGGGTAAGTTAAGTTAAGATATTCCAAATGTTTTCATTGCTTATTGCATTGGGAAAAACCATTTCTTGTTTTTTAAGCCACCCAGATCGCTGGTTGCCAGTAAATTTAGTCATGTATACTTCTTGATCATGCAATTTTCCCATCTGGCAGGATACAATTAGCGAATGTAGCGTCCGTCTTGTAGATTTATGAAGTGTTTTCAAAGACTCACTTTTAACCATTTCCCTTTTGAGCCGTGTAAAAAATTCTTTACTTTGAAAAAGTATTCAGTCATATGGAAAACTGTATTTGCTTATTTATTACTGTCAGCTTATTTTTTTCAAGCTTAAATCAGTACCAAAAAGTATTGAAGCACCAAAACACTTTAATGAATATATAAATACAATATTTTTATGAATGAAATATTTAGTGCAGGTTGATTTGACGCTACAGTTATCATACATTTTATGTTCATAATATTCAGCAATATCAATTGAATATTTACCACTTAAAATAATTTACTAGCAAGAAGACTTTACACTAAACGATAAAGTTGTGATGGGAATTAAACATTTATAATTTAAAATGAAATACGAATTTAATTCGACTTAACTGTTTACAATGAAAATTGAGCATACGAAAATCACATACCAATCAATTTAAAAGAAACATATAAAACACTATCACATTGCAGTAATTCAGCATTTTAAAGAAATGCATTTAAAATGAAAAAAATCAAAATTTTACTAGTCATAACGTCTTTTTCTTTTTTAAATTTCATCAAACAATTAACTTTTTTATAATTATACGATTAAGCTGAGGTTCTTCTTTCGTTTCCTCGTAGGTCAAATGTTCTTGATGAACAAGTTCTTTGATGGAGAGTTTATGACTTTCGGTCTGGACGTCATCGCCTACATGGAGTCAGACCAGGAAGACAGAGTCGATCCGATGATCTACATTTTTCCGAGGTAATTTAATCCTTACTTAATACTTGATATTTCCAGATCCTAAGTTAGATATCTGAAGTCGTTTTGATTGTAAAAAATCAATCGATTAATCGAATATTTTAATCATGGATTTAAGATTTAAAATGCTATACTTCTGTTTACCAGCTTTTGATTATAAGTAACAAAATCAGTCTGATATCTTTGTTTTAAATTTCTGAAATAATTTTTATGACAGTTTATATTTATGAGTACTTGCCATTAAAAATCGTTTAATTTGAAATGTTTATATGATTATCTTGCAAAATTTGATTACTTTGTTACTTTATAAGCACTTATTAAAATTAATTCAAACATCAATTCAACTCATAGACTTTGAAATAATATTTTTTATTATCGATTGTTTACTGCTAGTTCACACGTATCAGCGTGACGGAATGTATGAAGAGCCAAAAAGTAAATTCCGTTTTTTGAGTCTTGAGAAACAAAATTCTGTAAATATGGCTTTGAACAATTCAAATTTGTTAACGATATGTTTCTCTGGATAAAATTAAATAAATAATTAAAAAGAAAACATTACTAATTTAATAAAAATCGTAATTTTTCTTTCAATCTTTCTTCAATCATCGATATATTTTTATTGCCATGGAAATTCAACACACTTATTTCAACAAACTTTGCGTATCGTATGGGTGGTAAATAGGATTTGATAAGTGTGTCAATGTTAAATTTGATTTCTGTATATGTATTCAAAATATATATTTATTTAAAATGAGTTAATTGTTTTGTCCTTATTTAGGATGGTAAAGTGCACCCTGTTTAACAAATTCGGCTCAAGCGGTGAAGTGGAGAGACACGACGCCCTCTGCATTCTTCCATTAAACGTAGTTAACGAAAAAATCTACATATTTCTGTGGTTCTGGTTCGTCATCCTTGGCTTCCTGACCTTACTGACTCTTATCTACAGACTGGTGATCATCCTGTCACCCAGAATGAGAGTCCACATCATGAGGATGAGGTTCCGACTGGTGCGGAGAGACTCCGTCGATACAATCGTCCGGGAGAGCAAGATCGGCGACTGGTACTTGCTGTACATGCTGGGGGAGAATTTGGACTCAGTTATTTTTAGGGACATAATGCAAGAGTTCGCCACGAGACTTGGTCATAGTTATCATTTCCGAGGAGTGCAAGAAGCGTGACCTCGAGTGACGTTTGTGAGCGATTGATTGATAGTTATAATTTGAAGTTTTTAATGGAAAAAAGTGTATAATTTTAAGAAGGTAGTGGAACGAACATAAAGATGCAGATTAAATACGATTAATATTGCAAGATTTACATGAAATAGTGACGTATACTATATTAGGCATGATTGAAGGCAAAATAATGATTATTTAGAACTGAAAATAAATTGAAAAATACACAATAAATCATCAAGAATAATCAAAATAAGTACAGTATGTAATTACTCATATAAGTACTCATTTGGTATTCCTTCATGAAAATGTGAAGAAAATACACATTACGTATGCAGTGCCAAGGCTAAGAAATGCGATTGTCAAATATTCAAAGTGACCAATGTATTTATATATAAAAATAAACAAATAAAAAAACTTATCGTCATGCGTCATGATGTTTTAGATTAACACGAAGGCAAATTAATTATTTATTATATTGAATAGAATCTACTAAAACATACTGAAAATAAACCGATACAGCCTTATGAGTACGAATAAACGAAAAACGATATGTACAAATAAGGTAAACGTATAATGTTTGACATCGAAAAAAAAAGATTAATTATCGTAGTCAAAAATGCCATGGTGACTCGTAACACATAGTTCTCCGACGCCCTTTTATTCCATTCGGTCGTTCAGTTGATCGAATCTTGATTCATTTTTATAGCCATGGTGTCCTTAGAAGTTGCGTCCTGTTCGGGAAGACCGAATCATTTAAAATGTCGTCAATTTGCTAGTGAATTTTTTACATTGATTTTAAATAATACATACGAGCTTCTGTAAGACTATTCTAGTGCTTTAAACACGTAGTATAGAGTTTTTATCAGTGAGTTGAATAAACGATTCACAAGCTAGTGGAATAGTTACGCTAACTTTCAAATAGTCTAAGACGATCTCTGAACAGATCCAAGTAAATAATGCTCAGTTGAATTATGGAAATTAAATGATTTTGCCACTCTTAAATGGAATAATTGAACAATCATAAATATTTAACATTATAACAAATGTTAAGCGAATACATATTCAATTAAAAAATGGTTTTGAAACAATCTTTCAAAAGCACCTGTCACGTGAGTCTTCAACTGTGGTGTGATTCGAATCCTTATACAGAAGACCACTTTATAGTCTTTCCTTCTATGGAGTCGTTTCCTATAGTGAAACTTCCCCAGCGTCCGTCCCCCATATAGTGTCCCTCGTACAACGTAGTTTTTTTTTTTTTGAAAAACGTTAAATTTTCAACTTCACATTAGGATTATCAAATTTATTATAAATAAATATTTAAAAAACGTGAATTATGTTTTTGTATTACACATTCAAGGTCATGCGGAGATAAAAATTATTAATAATTTGTAATATTTGAAAAAAAAAATTGGAAATTTTTTAATTGCTGATTTTGGCAAATTTACATTCTATAATTTAGAATGAACCTAATCTCAAATTTTAAACGGATGCCTAGTTCCCTATAACAAAGTATCCCTACAGCGTAGTCTTACCTCTGTACTATAGGGGGGGGGGGGGTCGAATGTATGCACAAATTCACAATACATTGATGAATTTATTTTCAAATGAGTAAGTATTTCACATGCTAACATAACATTATTATAATTAAAACGGTATTTTCTTGGAAACGTCTTTGTATATTTGCTCACTTTAAAAAACTGTCTTAATTACAAACACTTTTTCTTAAGAAGTAAACTTAGGGATCCAGGCTAGGATCAAATTTGAAAAGAAGAAGAAGAAACAAATTCGACACTTTCACATTTGCAGACATGTTTAAGGAATATGGCATTTATTCCGTTTTGTGTAAACAATTTACACCACACTAAAACATCTTATATCATGCTCCATTTTATGGATTGGCAAAATGAAAATAAAAAAAAACAATTCCATAATTCAACTGTTTTCTGATCTCTTCTATGAACGAGGATTCTAAAAGAAATCGCATAATTATGCATTTCGAAATTACTAATAAATAATACTATACATAATTATCGTCGTATTTAAAATTGTTTTATAAATTGATAACATTAGTAGGATAGTAAAAATTCAAAAATATCCATTTTAAAACGTCTAATTGAAAAATAAATAACTATCGGCTAATTAATTGCACAAAATATTACTCTTACAGTATTCAAAATAATAAAAACGAGTTTTATATCGTCCCATGAATTATATTGCTTAATACATTATTCCTGTAATTATTTACGACTGTTTTTACTTAAATATAACGAAATTTATTACATAATGTTATCTATAAATATAACCGTTTCCATTTTTAATTATTTACTAAAATAAAATCATTACCTAAAGCACACTGCCTATTTAAAGTTTAAATAGATTTCCTAAAAATTATGAAACCATCTTTATAGTATATTAAATATTTTATTCTGCATCCACATTAAACTATGATAAGTTCTATCTACTTCAAAATAATCACAAATTCTAAAAAATATACCCATTCTTTATTTATAAACATAAATAATTCCGACTAAACTTCTAAATAAACAAATTATATAAAAATACATATGCCTTATTGTATTAATAATTAAATATTAAAGAAACCTTCTGTTTTATACTTTATTAATTAATTAATTGAATCGAGTGAATCGTTGAGGCCTATATGATTGACGGAGACGTGCGTGCGAGGAAATGATTCGTTCGCTCGTTGATAGTGGATGCGGGAGTTGATTGACGAGAGATAATCACAAATTAACGTACGTAATAAATAGCATCGGATGGTTTGCAAATTGATTACACACTTCTAAGAATTTATGATATATCCCGAAATATATAACGGAACGTATAAGTTTAATAAATAGCTCTAACTTTCATTTCTAGGCATTGTGACACACTCATTCGAAATTGATTCATGCGATTCGATCAGTATCGATGACTCATTGATATGATCTTTATTTATAATAAGTATTATTCACAGTTCATCTTTAAATTGTGTTATTTTAAAGCATGGAAACTTTGGGCAAGAAATGTGTTTGCAATATTTTAATTCATCGACAAACAAATCTCTATATTTACTCATGAATCTTCTGTCACATCTTTAACATTAAATTTCACAATACGCTCATCTAATCATGTAGGAAACATCCTTGAAATCTGCCGTTTATTTTTTGTTCCAGGAGGTGCCATAAAAATTTCATTTTATATTCGCTTCTCTGTCGCATTTTTAATTATTGTTTTGCCAAAAAAGTACTAGTCACTACCCCAAAACTGATCAAAAGATCATTTACATTATATAATTTTGTGGTTCACCACAAAATGTAATTTGGTACTTGTAATGTGGTTTGTAATTTGGTAAACAATATAATTTGGTGTTTCAACACAAAATTATATTGTTTTCGTTATGTTACTTTTATGTATATAATAACATGGATTATCTATGAATCTGTTATGTGATGATACTATGAAACAGTTGGGCAGCTGCCCGAAACAATGAAACTCTAAAATCCATTTAATGTACTTTGTATAAAACCAAAAATTATATGTGTTCTTAGACAAAACGGTTAGTCTAAAGTAAAATATGTTAAACTTTTTTTCACATCTTCAAAAAATAATATACTTTACAATTGATTCACTGATTTATTTTTCTTGCAATATATTTAATTACTTTACCGATAATAAAATAAAAAATAATTTTTGTGCATTAAACTGTTTTCTCAAAGACAGACATTCGTTTCCTTTAAACTGAACATTTCTAATAGCTGTTTATGATTTTGACAGTGTTTATATATTTCTTTTAAAAACCTGACCCTCTCATTAAAATATAATTTTCTATCTGATTATTTTGATATTGTATAAAAACATCTTCTGCGTTTTAGTTGAGTTTAACCAAGCGATTAGAAATTTAAATGCCTTTAACATAAAAGATCCATTTCCATATAACTTTTAATTTGATCACTCAAATATTGGTCAGCCTCAAAATACTCGTAACATTTCCTAATCTTATGCTATATTCACATATCTCTTCATTATTATAAGTTATGTTTTATGATGCAACACTGAGATGTTCTAGAGCAGTTACATTTTATTATTTATTACTTGTTACGCCCCTGCGATCTGTAGTTATCATGAATATATCATCGAAGATACAAGCTGTCTTATTTATTTCTCGTATCATATCTTTAATAGTTGTTTCTAATACATATTCAAATATAACTAACGAATCTCATATTCCATATAAATGTGGCTCTGGGTTGTGCTTAACTAAATTAAGTGGCAGTTTTTTAGTCTCACACGCCCTCTATAAACGTATTTTTAATACACTCGAGCTATCAATTAATAATTATATTATTGTTTATTATGTTGCCTCAAGTCTGGAATAGTTAATACACTCGTTGATATCTTGGTTAAAAATCAATTTTAACTTAGATATATATATATATCTTTTTAAGCTCTTCGCGGTAATCAATAAAAGCGACATAAAAAAAATTGGAAAAGAAAAATATGATAAAAAAAAATATATTGATATTTGCATCTTATTTGACTGCAATTAGTCATCTCAGTGTTGCATTTGGATAGTGATATACTTATTTATGTTATGCGTTTATTCGTTGTGAAATCAAAGCTTATTGTAAGAAATATTTTTTATTTATTTATTTATTCATGTTTGTGTAAAATTATTTTGGCGATATATAATTTTGACGTGTTTATTTTTTAAAATGATTTTGAATACATGTACGCCGTTTTGCGTACAAATCACAAAGAAAATAAACTAATGGACCATTTCCTCTGAGTTTTATTTTAAAAAAACCTTCCAGAATTTTATGTCTCATTATAGTAACTAAGATAGACATAAATCAATGTATATCATATAAAAGTCAATTGATAGCATGGACATATAATATATGCACATCCAGTGTATTTATCTTAAATTTGACATTAAATCAATCAATTACTTGGACCGGAGTCCTGGAATATTACTACTTGTGGTAAGAGAATCGATCGTAAGAGTGTGATAAACAGAGATTTAATTGAAACAGATGTCACCGTCTTCGTTTTTATATTCAACAATGATTATAGCATGGTTGGTATAATATCATTAATATAGAATTATCATGAAATGTTTTTAATTTCTTCGTAAAAATTTTCGTAACATAAAGCTCGACGAATAAAACGAATTAAAGTAAAAATAAAAGTATAATTTCCATTTCTAAATAAGTTAATGTAATTTTGATTTTCCAAAGACAAGAAAAGCTTTCATCGTTGCACCGGGTCCATAAACATAAACAAAATGGATGCGAGTTGGCAAATCAAACATAAAATGGCGGAATGCCATTTGTGGTCGCGATAAACTTTCGAAACACATTAATTTTATTAGGTTCCTACATATAGGTCCGTATGCGTTAGATTGTATTAATTTAAGATCAGCTTTTCCCAGCATTTTTTTGGGCAAAATATATCAAACAGAAAATTTATTCACAAAAATATATAATTTCAATCGTTTGAATATTGAGAAAAGCGACACTCGAGAGTAACACTTATAAAAAAATACTTTTAGCACATGTAAAATCAATGTCAGCATGAAGCTTCTTAAAATATATTTATTCTGTAAGAAATCTAGATATCACTGTATCATACAGTGCTCTGCAACCAGTGAGCCACGAGACGATGCTAAGTGTGTCATGACGCAAAATGAGAAAATAATCAACTGTTTTATATTGCTGGATAGCTTAGAATTTCTTAGTTAATTATTAAACATTTTTTCCATAAAACCTGCATAAGTATAATATTGTTTCTTAAGTGCTACCAAGGACTTATGAAAAATGACCATGGTATTTTTGTAAAACAAAAAAAGGCTTCTAAATCTGTCGTATATTGAAAACTTTCGTTGTCGACAGATGGATACTTGGTTATTATTCAAACGATGTCACTATACAAATGATTTATTTTTTAAATAAGTTGATTTTTATTAAATTCAAATACAATTTGTTATATTAATATATACACGGATATTTAAAAAAATGTCTAAACTGAGAATTTCAATATTTCACTACACACAATCTACAAAAAATAATCAAAATAAAAAACTATATCTCACTTATTAGGCCTGAGATAAAATATATAATGTAATAGAATAATACGTTTGAATGTATTTTAATGTAATTGATTTTATTTCAAACTTATATGTTTGTATCATTAGGTACGCTGCTGTTTTGAAAAAATTGTATTGTAATTATTGTAGATAAAACGTTTTTGAAAACAAATAATTTTTTCTACCGCCTTTAAATTGCATAGATCCATTTGGTTACAGACCATAGGATTTAATAAGTTAATATTTAAAATACTCTGAATAACGATTGTTAGTTGTATTATCATAATTTTAAGTGTGGTGTGCCGAGTACGAGTGCTTAGGTGTATCGCTCATAAGAAAAGGTTGCGGTGCTCTGGTAAAATATAAGATAAAATTCTAGATTGCTTATTTTTAAATTACAAACAAACACGTACGCGAGCACGTGTTGAATTCTGTCATAACATAAACAACTAAGACACATTGTCTTGAGCCGTCTGTGTAGACGTCCCTGATCATTCACAAATAATATTCATGTATTTTAAAAGACTTTCATAAATAAAAGGGCCGCCCCACCTGTCGTCGGGTATTAAGTCTTTAACTTATCGCGCCTAATTTTTCACAGAGGCAACTATGACATCCATCATGCTTCATTTAGTCTATGGTCTCTTGTAAAAGCGCGGGAACAATTAGTTGTTATAACCAGACGTCAAAAGTTGTCGCAATATTTTTTCAGCGAGTTTTGTCGTTATAAAAATAGATATTTTTAGAAAAATCTAAGACCGCTAATACATTAATTAATCAAATAATAACATTAGTGCAGGATACAGGTATAGTGGTTTTATATTTTTGAGTATTTTCGAATAACACCTGTAAAGTACAGTAAAAAAACCATTAATCAAAAGCAATAAATAGCTATGAAAATATTTCCAGACGGAATAGGACGCCGATAATATTTCAAGCAGTGTGGTTATTGTAGTTACTCTTAAAAAATGCGCTATTTCAATTTCAAGTAGAACGAATAAGTGAGCTTAAAGCTACCAAAAAGCTTTCAATGGCGTTAAGAAAAACCCACAAGAACTTTGGTTGAATGACCTGATAACATTATAACTATAACTTTATATATTTATTTGACTAATTCCGTTTACAGCGTGGCACAGAACGGATGATACAATCGTGTATATTCGTATCGTTTCGATAACGCACAAATATAATATTAAAAAAGAAACAATACATGAAAGAAGTTATTCAGGAGGACAACTATATTCAGTATTTGCTAGCGTGATATTTTTTCGTTAATACGTTGTTTAGTTTTTAGCTGGTAACAAAATACATGATTATTAAATTTAAAACATATTTTTTATTCGTAATTTTACGACTGTCCATCAGACTAAAACTTCAGCCGTATCGTATTTTATTCACATTAGAAATAAGCAGTGAAAGGTGTCACACATAAATAATTTTAGCGATATTTAAATTTTTTCGTAGTTTAATAAGACATCATTAAAATTTTACGGTATTGAATGAGAAGCTGGAAAAATAATTAATGTCGTGCAATCTCTTCAACTTTAATTTATCATATCATATTAAATTATATATTTAATTAAAGACTTTAAGTTATTATTTGAACTTTTAACGAAACTTATATTTTTAAATTTAGATAGCAACACGATATTTTAATTGAATTTCTTATATGAAGAACGTAAAAAATGTGATTTATTTCATAATACCACACTACTAAAGATAACTAGAAAGTTTATTGAATATTCACGTGATATTTTTAATTAGTTTGGAGCAAGTGATTTAAAATTAAAGATAAAGTCACATTAACGCCAAATCCCATCTGTTAGGGGTAGCCAAATCGAGTCAGAATTTCTTTATATATATAGAATATATGACATCATAGATACGTTGTTTTTTTATATAATTTTGGTTGCTTAATGATGATTTATATATACCGACATACAAACTAGTTCAATATCTGTATGTCCGAGATTTCAAGCGGATTTCTTTCAAGAAAGTATCTATTGTGATTTTAAATGTGCAACGCAATTATAATATTTGGAAACGAACAATGACGAATATTATCTATTTAACTCTTTTTCTTCTGAACCGCTTAAAGGACATTCCAAAATCTAGACTTCAAAAATTTATTGGATAATGTTGGGTAGAAACAATCGTATTAAGTTGTTAGAACAAATCAAGTAATGCATTAACTCAAAGATTAGAGATTACACGAAGGTTTTAACCATTGTTAATTCATATATTTTCTAGTATCAACTTTGAACACGTTAAAATCAGCCGTCTCAATAACTAAGACGTTAGCAGTAAGCGGGTTAAATGCAGAATAAACGGGAATACTGTTTCAGCCGAGGAAAAGTATTTTTTGTCGCAACACAAGCTTTGATTGACGTACAAAAATAATAAAGACACCTCTTATCAGTATTTTCAAGTACCAAAAACTTTAATTTTAAACTATTTTACAATCAGCCGAAGATTTTTTTTACTTAATATGTGTTTTTAATATCCTGTCGTATTTATTTCCATCCACACAATTAGTGTCGATTATTTATATGTCTAAACTCTAATTGTACCGTCACACCGAGTGGGAGCATAAATTTCGACACACTTGACTATCATCATGATTTATTGGTCTTTATATATCTTTTAATTTCTAATCAAAAGCTGTCATATTGTGAATTATTATGGATTCTGCCATTTGCCTCTCGGTATCACATTGAAGATTATACAAGAAATTCTTTGACGTTAAGTGGAAGAAACACATTTTAATAAACATTAAATACTTTATTACTATAAACTAAACCATTTTAAAAATATTTTTTTATCACGTGAATATAAATTACTGCTATATAAGTAATTATTTTTTACGATAATTATTATTTATCTAATTCGATCTCCTCAAATCGTTGTACGATTGTTGATAATTATTCCTCAAATCGTTGTACGATTGTTGATAATTATTTCGGCCAACGCCATCGATAGTTTTTATACTGTTTAGGAAGAGACATGCAATATATTGTCTTAATAAAAATATCAAATATGTGATTGTATTTATTTTTAAGTGTTCGCACTTCATTTATGTTTTATCGACTGACATTTAATTTATTTTTTGTTAACCATCATTACAGTAAACGGTCATACCTTTGTCATAGTTAAGAAAATATTCAAGAATTACTGTCAGGGTTGATACATTTTTTATATTTATCGGTTTTAACGGTTTTTATTGTTATATCTAAGTATAAAGAGGTTAAAGTGAAATAATTTAATAACGACTTTGAGTGGTCGAGTGAAAATGCTGTCTGAATATATTTTGAGAGCTTTATCGATATAGAAGAGTGATTTTCTTACTTATCTCCGCATCACTTAACGCCTGCAATCAGCATAACCAAAACACAGTCTGGAACCATTCCCGATAATTAATTTTATTCACAAATTCATTAAAGATCGAACACAAGCTTCGTTTAACAGGAAAAAATTACACTCACTTTTTTGTTGAATATCAAAGATTACGATTTTCGAAAGACACGTGTCATTAAACCAAAACTTTATTGTCGTTGAAACCATAAACAATATAGAACAGTTTAATAGAAAATTTTATTTGAGTACTTACTACCCTGTGGCTGTTCACATCTATTCATGTTGCAAATGATTTAAATTTAAAAAAATAATATTTAAATCTGATACTTCATTATTTTATATTCGTTTTCCAATACGATTGATTCTGAACTGAATGTGTTAAAAACAAACTAGCGGGTAGCTCGTAACAAGACATTTGCATTAGCGCTCAATATCTTGTGCTATTAATATCTTTTTATTAATAGTACATTTTCAAATAAAATAGAAAGTAACAAAATTTTAACGGCATGCATCAAATGCCAAAAATAAATAACGTCTGCCAGTGTCAAAAGATTTACTCTTCCTTGATTTTAATAATATATCAAATTGAATAGTTTTGCAGAACAATCATTTTAAGTAGTGTAAATAGAGTATAAAGATTGAAACGACAGTTAATCTATATTTTCAATCACTTCTATTCATCCAATTGTCAAACAAGTGGACGAGTATAATTTTGAAATCAAATTTGATTTTTATTTAATTTTGAATCATTCCAAATTTGAATTCCAGGTATGGTACAATAAAAACTTATCGTTCCATTTTAAGATACGAATTCAAATTTGGAACCAATTAAAATCTGTTTTGTATTTTAGATCCAACTATCGAGGTTAGATAAAATCGTAGTCCGATATTTATAACAAATTTTAAATTATTGTCAGTTTTTAGTGTCATATATCGGTGTTTCTCGATAAATTTGGTGAAAATGATGCGCTGACGTAAATTGGAGAGAGTGTGTGTACGTTAAGCGTTCGCTTACATGTAAAAAAGCACTCAATTAGAATATGGCTCAACGGCAATTGACTTATGAAAAATTTGAAACATCCACCATCGCATATTTTTTGGATGATTTTGACATATAACATTTCAAATATAAAATAGTCAACGAATTAACAAATTTTCTTTTTTTTATATTATTCTTTAAAAATTTTCTAACAAAACTGTTGTATTACAATTATGTTACGAAGCTACCCAGTTTGTCATACGTCATACGCCGACAAATTGAATCTATCAATATGTCTATATAAAAAGCCATTTAGCAACTTCTTGTCGTGTTAGGATTGGAAGCGTCAAACTTCACTGTAACGTTGTCATTTTCCATTTAACTCTGTCGCTTCGACTCCCATTGAAACATGCATCTGCTTAGAAACACACAGCAGTCGCATTGACTGATACACTGGAAAACTATTTTGGTCATCTATCTGCGTTGTGACATGCTACTTTGTATCTTATGTATACATAAATAATATATTAAATTAAAAACCTTTTAAACGTATTCAGAAAGTGCTAAATATTTCCTGACACTTCGCCCATTCTCGTTATAGACGGTTAGTAGAATAGCGTCATTTAAATACCTTATTCCACTAAAATGTTACAAAATTACTAGGTAAGTCGATTCTATCAATTAAACTAACATCCGAAAAAACTTCGTGATTTTCATAGAGACTAAAACTGTTATGTGTCTCTTAACAGAGATATAAATTTACTTTTAAAAAAATTAAAAACAATATCATTTTTCAAATAATAAGAGAATGTTTTATAATAAAAATACTTATTATGAAAAAAAATTGTTTATATTTGTGCACTAGCCTTATAACTTTCATGCTATTTTTTAAATTTACAAAAACATTAAATAATTTTTTGAATATTTTTCATGAAATGTCATTGCAAAATGATTTCGTGTAATATTTTTCCGCGATGAAATCGTGAAGTTCATTAATTAATGTGAATCACACGGTAAAAAAATAGCAATGTATTTTAATTCTACAAATTTTTTAAAAGATATAGTTGATAGCTATTTTGGCTCACGCATCCTCAGAACTATGCTTAAACGAACAATGCTTGTTTAAGCATAGTTCTGAGGATGCGTGAGCCAAAATAGCTATCAACTATATCTTTTAAAAAATTTGTAGAACTAAAATACATTGCTATTTTTTCACCGTATTATAATGAAGTTTTACCAAGTGAATGTCAATTCGATCAATATAATGTGAATCACTTCATAATTGATAATAATTGTTTGTCAATTCTTTCTCGTGACACAACAATATTAGATGTAAGATGAAAAGAAAATTTTACTGGCAATTTTAAGCAAACAATTTCGTATTTTTGCTCATTTTCTTTTCAACAAATAAATTTATTTAATGGGTGCTTATTTTGAGATCAACACTGCACGAATCTCGAACGTATAATAATTAACATTATCTTCGAAATGGCGTGTGATATTTTAATGCACACAAAACTGCATCTTCCGATAATTGATTTGCAAATGCATTCACAGCACATGTGTTTTCACAAGTGTCGGCGGTTATTTTAGGTTATCGGTGATTTATGTGAATAATAATTATTAGTCTTAAGAACAGCACCGTAACTAAAACATCATACAACCACATTTCAGCAGGGAAGAATATTTTTTTAATGTGTTCATAAAATTTCAATTAAACCATTTACGTAACATTTTTTTCATTCTATTATGGTGATTACACAGATTGACGTTTATGAAGAGATATTATTTTAAATATATCCCTCTTTGTGTATATTACATAAAGGAACGATTTACCTTAACGTTTCGTATATTTTAGATGTGACGAGGGCCGTCATGTGTGATTCTCGATTTATGGACAAGGGTGTAAAATTCATTCGGAAAATGTTAAAAGGTGTAATTGATATTTACAGCTCGTTGCCTGCCAACCCTGAATAACCCTGTAAAACAACAAATTTCATTCCAATCAAACCAAAAAGTCATAATAAAAAAATAAAAAGTTGTGGCAAGCCTCAGTATTGAAAAAATCCAAATGCTAGGCATAAATAATTTCCACAGATGACACAATAGGTAATTAATATCCATACAATAAATAAACGTGTTTGAAGTAGTATATACTTTGGACTATATATTCGATAAGTATAGAGTGAATACCTCTTTCTGCGCCGAATACTAACGATCAAAATCAAAACTATTGCACCACCGCCTAAAGGTTTAGATTGCAACTATATTCCCGCGAATAAACGAATGTTAGAAGAGATCGGATATACTTAACAATTTTTTGTTTCATTAACGATTTCTCATATCTATACATTTACCTCCTCTTCATTATGTAAGCCTGGTATGAAGAATGAAATAAATATTTTTTCTAGTGAAAACTTACACTTGGGTCGTTGAGTCAGAACATATTCTATCGTGGAAATAATAAATAAAATCGGCACCACTTCTCACTACCTATTAACATTTATGTTACCCTAATACCTTCGGCGAAAATACTTAATTTTTATTTTCGTGGTGTGATTAGAGCAACGCACAAATAAATGAATGTTTTAAATATATAAATTATTACGAGCCATTTGCTTTATTTTATCGATCTATTTTAAATTCTATTTATATTTCGTTCCAATAATTTCAATAATTTAAATTATTTTATACAAATTTAAAAATATTTTATGAAAATCATGATATAAAAAAAACTATCTTCTATCTATTTACTTAAAGTAAAATTGTACTTACAATCAATCCAATTTTAACGCGATTTGAAGAACTCGTAAAACGTCTTCTCAGCCTTGTCATTTCTGTTGCATCCGTGTGATAGAGTGCCTGAATATGCCGAAAGGCGAAACCCGGGTCGTTAGTGACAAAACACGTAGAATAACTTAAAAAAATGTAATTTGAAAAGAATAGAATATAACTTGAAAAACCAAAATGTAATTCACAATAAATACACGTGTATACCGACCATTACATTATGAACATGGAGCAGATTTATCGATGTAATATGAGACGAAAAAATACCGAACTCGAGTTATTTGTACTTGCGGACACTCGCATGTATTGTCTTTGAAATAATGCATATTATTGATAATTTGTAAAACATTTTTAAAATTCAAATATATCCAGCATGACACTGTTACATGGGATTTCAAGTTAGCAGTAAATGCGTTAAAACAGTTCAATTGAAAATCACTGTAAACTTTGATTGTTAGTTTAGAGATGCCGCTATAGGAATAAATCTGATAAAAAAAATATATATATAAGTTTCATTTATGTTATTATAATAATGTCAATAATAATGAAATATAAAAAAATGTATAGCATATGTATTTCAAACGAAATAAATAGCGACACCTGTTGTCGTATTCTAATTTTTTTTGTACTAAATTATATAGATGTCCCTGCATAAGCACCGTATTTCCTCGATTATTAAACTCTTATTTTTATAAAACGAAAACATATTCCATTTCAGTCATTTTTCAATCAATACAGGATTTTCAAGAAGCATGTTTATACATAACACTTTTGTTTTCCAATTAATAATATTTTTTTTGATCGTCCAGATTTCTTAATATCTGGATAACTTTAAGTCTAATAATCAAAAAACATATTTACTCTACAAAGTGATATTCTACAAACCCATTGAGGCAGAACAAGAGGTAGTGTAAAAATACTACCTAGAATTTTTGTACAATTTCTTCCTTTCTTCCCGCTGAAATATATGAATTTTATAGTAAAAAGAAAAAACTTTAGAAACATCATATTTTATTTTCACATGAAAATGGAATGATAACATTTAAAAACCCATTTGATATCAAACCTTATCGTAATCAACAATATTTTGGAATCTTAACAATTATAGCAGAAGCATATCATCAAAAAAGTCTTGGATTTACTTTTCATCCTTACAAATTAGTTATATCTTTTATATATAGTTAAAAACTACTTAATTTTCTGAATCAAAACATATAAAATAATTGGAATTAAATTGAACATAATAATTTATGATAATGCAACATACATAATTGTATTATCAAGCCAATTATTTGAAGAAAAAAAAATCTTTTTTTATAAATATTTATTATTTTTAAAATATTAGTAAGACTGCTTTAAAAAAATCATGAATAAATCGAATTCTGAAAGGAATGCATTTTATAATGTAATGGAACATTTAAAAATTATCATCTATTATTGGAATTTCTTAAATTTATCTTAGCGAATTGAAAACTCTTCACAAAGTTATATTGGCAACACACAATATATTCATTTTTTTCTGAATATATGTGTCTTCCTATAATTTATACTCTCTGATACCAAAGTGCTTTGGAAGGCAGTATCATTATAGTGTTGCTAATTGCACATGCTATGCTCATTTTATTGCAATAGTTTATTTTAAAATTAATAGTTTGAATGTTTTACACACACACATCCATAGTGATCAGACACAATCATAGCAGTCTAAAATAACACATTATTAAGTCATTAATATATTGACGCATGCATTGTATTATAGTATAACTATTGCTTTATTTAAATACAAACACAACTTATATAGAAATTATTATCGTAAAAATGCAGTAATTATTAATATATTATTGTAAGTCGTTATAAAAAATAGAATCTATAATATTCTAGCGCTAATTTAATTTTCTTTTATATAGAAAAAGTATTGACTAATAATGATATTTTTCAATTATAGAATATAAGAAGCAGATATTTTGAAAAGTTTTGTTATATTAAAAAATACTTTATTATTTATCACTTGATAAAATAAAAATATGAAGAATGATATGCAAAGCAATCTGTAAAATCATTGTATAGATATGGAAATTGTATCTACATAAAAGGCCATTGATCAAATGGTTTCCAATCATAAGTTCAGAGGCCCTCTATGTTTATAAAGCATATATTTTCAGCCAACTTTCCCAATTCATTATACTGCGATCATATTTCTATGTTTATTACTGTCAAGACACTAAACAGACTAACACTGAGCCATGCAGTAATGGCTTAACACAGTAATGGAGAGTGTAATGGTTTTTATATTTTCTCTATGCAACTTGATAATGTTGGTGCATAACTCATTTCATGGTGAGCTGGATTAATGATATCTGTTTCGCTGTTGAGCTGGATTAATGATTACATTTCAAAAAATACTTCAGAATAGTAAAAGTCAAACAAACTTGATGGTAAACAAAACAAATCATAGTGTACGTACAATTAGCACTGATAACACATCTATATTTTTGAACCTATCATCTCATCATCATTGAAATTATGAAGGTAGAAAATAGCCACACCATAATCAATATCACTTAAATAAATGGCTACCAACATAACAAAGATGTATAGAGAAATACAAAAAATAGTAACATTCATAGTGAAGGTGGCAGGAATTAGTGCCTGGGCTTTATTAGTGTCTACCCACACATTGATCGACATTTGAGACAGGCATAGTTAAAGTTTGTGTTAATATTTTTAGATTTAAAAGCGAATACTATATGGTTTTACGAAAGAGACCAAACATTCCCTATAGCGTTCAATATCACTTCACATTTTGAGCGACAAGCAAATAATAGTTTATTATTAAAAATGAATTTCCAGAAAATCTACCGCTGAACCATCGACGGAACCTTACTATGGTTCAACTCCAGTTGGTCAACATACTGAAAATATATTTTGTGCACATTATAGGCTTTGAAAAATATTTATTACAAATAATATATTGTGATATCGGTAAAAAATGATTTCAAGAGATATAAACATTCGCAAATTATATTAGTTGAAAAAATACATATCTCTTATATTATAATAAAGCATAATTATATAATAAATACAGAAAGCACATAAATTGTCATGTTTAAATATGACACCGGAAAGACATCATTATCAAATTAAATAAGAAAAAAAGCGATAAACAATGCAATCACACTCATGTCTGCAAGAATTGGCTGAATGCTGTACAGATTAGAGGAGCCTATAGATATAATCTCAAATTTCAGTCGTCGATATTTTTAGATGTTCAAACTTTTTTCAAATTCGAATAAGTAATCAGTTTCAAAACTATTGGAACAAAACATTAAATGATTCAATTCTAAAGGGTGCCTATATTGAAAGTGGTTGTTTTCTTTATTCAAATACATATTTTGGTTATGTTGAATAGCAATGTTAAGTTTCACAAAAATTATAAAATATTGTTGACTAATTTTTTCTTCACATTTTTTTTGATTGAGGAACGAAAGCAATCAAGAAGCATTTGTGTCTAATAATTGAGATGAATCTATTTGTTATCCTTGAAGTGGAGTAAGAAACACTTTGTCTTTCAAATATACAGAATTAACCTCCAATGTGTTAAAGAACAAACAAAAGACAGTATAATTCTCATCCTTTTTATCAGAAATTTTGCTAACAATATGCTATAATTTTTATGGAACTAATTTCGTTTCATTTTTACGTTATTATAATAGAGTTCTGCAGAGCGAATTCAAAGTGACACTTATTCTATTTAATTGTTTTATAAAGCAGTAAGGGATATAATGTAGTAAAACAATTTTCTTTTGACGGAAACCATACAAAATGGTATTGAAATAATAAATTATTCAAAATATCGTTCAATCCAAAGTCACAAGACTCTTCATTGACACAATTGCAAAAATGGAATAAATACTGCATAATTTAAGAAGAGCACTAATTATTTTTCATGAAACTACGATATAATAACAAGTTATCATAAATATGTAATGATTTAGGCATAGTCTCTTATTATAAAATAATAATACAATTAATTGACTGACATGCAGATTAAAAATATTGATAAAAATAATCAAAGAATACTCTTAATGTATATTTAAAAAAAAAACTTATTTGTATAAATAATCCATTGTCAATTGAGTATATAAAGATTATTAAAATATCTACATAAATGAGAATGCAATGGGCAGTGATATGCATGTATTCAAAGTTGAAATAAAATTAACTAAACACAAAACACCCTTATCGTAAACAAAGTTTATGATTAAATTGAACAAGAAAATAAAATTGTTCAGAAATATCTATAGAAAAAATGTTTGCAGCTTCAATTTTTGTAGGTATTTATATTTAGCAATAAAATGTCATGTGTATCATAATATTTCTTTCAGATAGTTTTTTAGATTTTTCCTTCCTTTCATAATTAAATAATTTATGAAGTAGCATTCAATGATTCATTATTTGACAGAATTAAAACATGTTCATGCAAGTAATCTACTTTTCGCACAAAAATTACATTAGCTGAACAATAGCTATCCAATAGATAATTTAAATGATTTTTAATAGATTACCTATTATAAAATAAATTTGTTCGGAGAGTTTAAAAAGAGAAATGGCGACTGTGAAATCGATTACTTCACATGATCACTTCTTCTCTCTGCATATAAAGAGGAAGAAGACAGACTCGAAAAAGTTAACAGCTACAATTTTTAGCAATACATTTATGGATTCAAAACATATGTATTAAGCTGTTTTTAAAATGAATAAAGAATTTTTCGCAATTGATATATTCATTAATAATTCTATTTTCTATAATTAAAAGCTGCATATGATCTTAAATAATAATACAATTTAAAGTATACTACAGAAATAATATCAACCGTTTTATATTTCCTTGATTAAGTGATGCATTATTATTTATAATACAAATGGTCGGTATGATCTAAGTCATGGCGATAAAAGTATTAAAAGAGTATTCGAATTTTGTCTCCAGAGGGATTCATAGAATGGAGATAGAAAAACTTAGCTATGGCCATAAATTAACTGTAGTAAATTATTGTCTCTAGGATTTTTTTACAAGATGTAAACCCATCCCGCATGTTAACAACATTTCGAGACTCCATTATTATAAAATACTCTCAAAATTCAGTAAAAAAAAATAGCAAAATACTGTATAATATTATATCTCTCAAGAAAATTACACAGAGAAGCGATATTATGATCAATAAAATTTTAAGGCAAATAATGTTGAAATATTCGATAATACCATCATTGCTGACTGATAATAAGGAAAGTAAGTATCAATGAAAAAGTAAATATTTCAACGATGACTGCTATTTTTCTTATCTATAAATTTAGTTTTAAATCCTATTCTATATATCTTTGTAAAAAATTGTGTCAGTAAAAAATTGTAAATTTGCTTATCAAAATTGACTTGAATTTAAAAATACCATTTTATCAAATAGTTCATTATTATTCAGCTTAAAAATTCACATATTATAATGCTGATATTTACCAGTATATATGTAATACTTAAAACGAATTATGTTTAAGCAAACAAAGCACAATTTCACGCATTTAGAGTGAATTAAAAAAATGAAAAGGGTCAATAATATTCACATAACGTTATAATAATATGATTGTCTTCTCCTGTAGCAGTTATAAAATATGCGTGAATTTTATTGAACCCATCGTTTCAGTTTTCAACTCTTGGCGTCAAATACTGTGATGATTATGTCAGTTGAAAAATTGTGCATTTATTAATTTAGATATCTTATTCGAACACTAAAAAGACGTTAAATTTTATTCATAATTCGTATCCCATTCAGATATCAGTCAAAGTTGTAAAAAACTACCACAGAATGTATATTAAATAAATAAATCAATGGTTTCTAGAGAGATTAATACAAATGGATATTTCTTTAATAAACTAAAATTGAAAGCTATTTATTCCACTTTGTGTTATAAGATGTGATAAATTTTAAATAGAGCCAGTTGTTCGTAGCTATAAAATTTATTTCCATTGGTATTTTAACCTTTAAGCACTAGTAATTATTATGTAATTATTATGTAATTAGCGGGTTAAGATAATTATTACTATTTTTGTTTGTTTACAACTTCCTATACACTTCTCATAAAAAGGGAAAAGTTCAACCCCACTCGTCATTTTAATGTTATTAAGAATAGATTCACTGCTTATATAATAATGAAATACCTTACGATACAGTTATTCGGTAGATAATTTTCAAAGAAACGAAACACATGTCACATCTAGTAACACACCAAGTGGAATGCTATCAATTTTAATTTATATATAAAATGAGTTTCCACAACGATACCTCGAATTCATCAAAAATTCTTGTATTCACTTCAGATATTTATAAAAGTCGCAATTGAAGATGCAAATTAATCATCCAAGGACAAGTAAAGGAGCAGATATTATTCAACATTCCAACAATTCACAATATAAGGGTATATTATCAGCTTACATTCCAACTATAATATAAGTATCAAATGAAAACAAACTCAATTATAAACCCGAGAAACCATTGATTTAAATTAGTATCAAAAAGAACCGGCGGCAAATATCACATCGAGATTCACCCATCATCAGAATCTTTCGACGCGCCGCTTTTCCGACCCTCACCCGGCTATCGGGGGATCATCGCTGTCAAGCTTCTTGCTCAACTCCGATACGACTTCAGTATAAATAAGCGGATCCATATTTCTTCCGAGCATGTACAGAATCCACCAATCTCCGACGTCGGTCTTCTTGGATATGGCTTCCGCCATATCTTTCGTGACCATACGGTTTCTGGCTCGTAATAGTCTGGGCCTGACTTCTGGCAAAAAGATGATCATGCCTCTGTATATCAACAAGATAGACAGTACGACGGCGAGAATGATATACCAGAACCATAAGAAAATGTACGTCTTTTCGTTGACTATGTTCAGAGGCAGTATGCATAGACTGTCATGCTTTTGTATCGATCCGGACGCACCATATTTGTGGAATATACACTTCGTAACGCGTGGGAATATGTAAATCATCGGATCAATTCTTTCTTCTTGCGGTTCTTCAGTCAGATGCATCACCCGTAAACCGTAAGACATAAATTCTCCATTGAAGAAACTGTCCATCATCCAGAGTTGTAGGATTATGTTGATGAGGCATAATGCCTCACAGGCCCAATAACGGAAGGCGTACATCTTGTGGCGCTGGAAAAAGAAAAAAACAAGAATTAAATAACAAATAATATCATGAATTATTTCAATTCAGAGACTTACAAAAGATAGATTAGAGATAAATTTTGTAAAAAATTAAGGTTTCAGAATAACTCAGTCATCAAGAAACAATTTTGGTTGTATACAAATACTACCTTTCCATGCTCTGCGAGGATCAGTAATAAATTACATTACAAAGATGTTTCTAAAGCAAAAAATTTAAAGGCGAAAATTAAGTACAGATATCACATGACATTTATGTGCACTCTAATCTCTTATGACCTATTGTCTATGAAATTAAAAATAAAAATGCATTGCAATATAATGAGACATTTCAACAAATATTCATGTCAATGCTATTTTAATAATACGCCCCAAATAGTTTACATAGAAAAGATTTAACCACAAATGTAATTAGGGTAATTGACAAAGAACTTTTAGCGTAGCAAAGCCACCAATGATATTATCACTTATATCTGTGCTAAGAAACATTTTAATGTGGGAAAGCAGCATTCAAGAAATTTTAATAAAAATAAATTGAACATTAATAATGAAAAAAAAAATAGGATTCTTCTAAGCACATTATTAAAATAATTAGTTTTTGAGAAAAAGCAAAACATTCTCATAAATTTGTGTAGTGTGAAATAATATTGTGCTTGAAAAGGTTATGGATAACTGACATCCTATGACTGCTGCCATTTTCAAAAAAAAACAATATTATATATATATGCTTCCAATATTTTTCAACTTGTTCCAAAAACAACCCGTACTTTCATATAATATACAAATTGTAACCATATCCGCTCTCAACGTGAAGCATATGAACTCCCAATTGAGCTTATCTCAACAGAAGCTGTACTACAAGAACTGCTTGTCAGTCAGTTGTTGTGTTTGTTTTTTTTTAGTGTAAAAATGGAGGAAATTAAGACAGCTTTCAACCACAAAACATTTGAAACTTTTGTCCCGGAGTTAAATTCTTCATTCAAAGCCACCGACGTTGACCATCCGGCTACAAGTCCAAGTATTATTTTAATTCAGTCTCATATCATAGCGCGGCGTGAAAAAGCGTTGGGAATCAAATAATGTAATATATATATTTTTTTATAATTATTACATTGTGCCAGTCAGTATGACAAAGTGCCTTGGCTGGCAGTACAGTCACTGCTAACCTTAAAACTCGGCAAAATGATAATTAAACAAGTATCCTTGAATGGTTCACACGAAAGCTGATTAAAGTGAAATAATTGAGTTCGATTATACCTATGAGTACATTTTACGAAGGCTGATTCTCAAGTACACGCGTGCAGTGGCGAAGTTGCAATATTAATAGCACGAGGAAACTAGGTAAAAGAAGATAAACATACGTTAAATTGTTTTTTTTTGTTATTAAAAAAATGATCTCGATGATGATAATGATAATAAAGATTTGCTTGTTTGTTTGAACAAAATTTACCAAATCTATGTCATTGAGGACTATAACCCTAGTACTTATTTTCCATCTTGAAAACGAGATCGTTTTATCGCGCCTCCGTGTTTGGAAATCTCTGGTTTATGTTAACTCATACGTAAGAGTTTAGAAAAAGCTCTCTCGAATTAAATGTCTGTTGCATGAACAAGCGATTTAATAATAATGAAAATTAGATAAGTAAAACACGACATATTATTTTTGTACTACTTAAGCGTTCTATTATATCATTAAATGTTTTATTTATTAAAACGTCATTCTACCTTTCATAAAAAACAAAAAAAATGTTGAAACTTTGCACGATTCCATATGTTTTGTCAAAACGACCCGGGTTTCGCCTTTGGAGAAACCTATGTCGTTAGTGACAAAGCATGAGATTCAACAGTTCAAATTTGATATTGAAATTCCACGAAGCATCTTCAATAGATATCTTAAATTATGTTGATAAATAATTGAATTACATAACATATATTGTCAAAGTTAAACATGTTTTTAAAATTCGAAAAAAACAGATGTTGCAATCACTTAGTGCGTCCCTTTAAAGAAAATTATTCTTTTCATTCATCAATTTAATAATGAATTATAATAATCATATAATAATATTGAAATATTTTCAAATGTTTGTATTTATAATGCGACCCAACGACAGGAAAAGTTTTCGGCTATCTGTTCTAGTGGATGCTACGAAACTTGAAACTTGCGTACGAAACGACCAAAGCATAACTTTGCTAAATTAAATATGACAATATGTTGATAATCGTTAAAAATATTATACTCTCGAACGTATAACTTAACAATCGATTTGGTATCTGATTATGTTCTTACGAATAATGTAATCGAGCTTTTATTCGTCATCAACAAGAAAACTTTCAGTGTATTATTGTTTCATTTTAGATACGCCAGTGTATGTTGCAAAGAGTCCGCCTCTGCGTAAAAGCACATCAAATAAAATAAAAACAAAGCAAATTATAAATTACACAAGTGATGTGTTTGATTCGAATGGTCACACATGCGCGGTATCGAAAGGAAACAAACGACGGCCACGTGGTCCGCCGGAGCGCATTCAACAACAATGGCAGACGTGCGCACCTCCGCACGCCGGAAACGGCTAATTCTCTTTATTATTTTATATTAGGTATCTCGCCAGCATATCACCATTCCACAGCATTCGATATTAATAGTTATTTTAGCCGGCCAAGGCTCCGCGAAACGATCAACGAACTGAAAGTCATATATTTTTTTTTTACAGTCGGCCTGTATTAGCTTTATTGATTTCGGAAACTGGTAAATTACCCTGACTGGACTAGTTCAAATGAACTGTAGAAATAGAAACTAAACACAATTTTAGTACTACCTCCCAAGTAATCTTTTGGAAAAGAACAGTATTTTCCTATGTCGAATAATACATTTAAACTAAAGCGAAGTCATTCAAGTCTAGCCTGTTAATCTCAATGATGTTATTTGACGGTTGTTTGCTTAGAGCTGGGGACGTAATGATCCGCAACGGTTATCTTGAAGGCTGTCTGGGTATTCATTTTAAGATGAGGACGAATGAATTTGGGAGGGTTTTAAAATTAGCACAGTACGAAGTCTGTTGAAATCTGGCTGTTATACTGTTTCAGGTTTTAAATTGTTGCATTCGAGTGGTATATTGTTTCTTTAATAACGTGGACTATTGCCAGATTCATGTATCTGTGAAGGATGTAACAAACTAAAGTAACGTCTAACTATCTTGCTTACAGATTCCTTAGGTCAGATACACACATACAAAGTTCTGCGTTCTAAGTTCACTGTATGAACTGCTATTCATTTATGGAATATGCTACGACTTGTCGAAGTTAATAACATTTCAGAAAGCGGAACTCACAACTCAGAACTGTCTCAGTATGCGCTTAGTCGAATCAAAAAGTCTTCCTGAAATGAATACTATTTATGAAGGAGTTGTTAAAAAAAGTTTGATTTTGTCCGGTTTTTTTCCTACGTTACCTATTTATGCCTATTGCATAAAAAAAATCAACCAACCAATTCGACAAACTGTTCATTGAGATATTTTTTAAAAATCGTCTAATCGAAAAATTAGTTGAATTCGGTCGTTTTTCATGAGTCCGACGTTGACTCGGAATCCGACTTCAACCCCACAGCCCTGCTCATAACTATTCAAAAATATAATACAAAATGGCGGTTAAATGACATATGGTAAATAAAATTATTCATTAAGACGACTTCAAAGTTTATCAACCTTGTATCCGCTAACACCCTATACGTTCATAATAATAAAATGTCCTTATTCGTAGATCCTCTATGGATACGCGACGGAAAGGTATCATGTTAGAAATAAGGACTCACTGACGACAAGTACATATCAGTAAGTGTATATATTTGAAGAAATCAATATGTATACACATATCCCTTGATATACAACGTAATTGTTTTACACGGATTAATTTTGATGAAAAAGAAGTTAGATTTACAGCTGAAATCATCCACGAAGGACTCGAATTGGGAAGAAAATTAGGTAATCATTTTGTACAAAATGACTCAAATGTTGAACGGGCCCTTCGATTCCAACGTGATATTAATCAATGCTTGGCTCAATATGATGAGGACCGTAAAGATCTAACAATAAATTCGAAGCAAACGTTAATAACAGATTTTAAAAACAAATCACCTCGAGGAAATGTTTCTATTTCAATCATCAAATTGGCACAAATAATTTCGAGTAAAGAAAGTGACTTTCAATCAAGCACGAAGAAGAGATTGACGGTGATTTGTGATAGTGATGAATGATAAAAACTCCACCATAATTTTTTTATGAATCTTTTGGATTTCATTTTTTTTTGTTCCTCTATATATGCATTATGTGTATTTAAATAATAAAAGAATATTTTTATTTACACTTTTTAATAATTTTGTTTTATTTATGTATTTTAGAAAACAAGTAGATTATGCACTTTTTGTGTACTTTTCGATTTACACGTTTTTCTCAGGAACTTATCTACCGTGTAAATCGAGGGATAGGTGTACTGCAAATAATTCGAATATTTGAAATAAAAGCCACAAATTATGTAAACGCTACAGCAGTATTGGCTTCGACGATGATGATCGGACATCGGGTGAAGGTCGGAGGCACTAGTTATTTAGAGCCAATTCCAGCTTCGAGAGAATTCGATCGCGCAGAATTTCTCACATTTAGGTAGAAAAGAAATAGACTCAGAGAATTAGTCCGGCGTTGAATCGAATCCAATAAAACACGGTTAGGAGAGTTCAGTTTTATCGGTTCAAGACGCCGATCCATTTTTACGGCTGAGTCGTTCAACTTGCGAAGCAAAAAAGCGTCCATTCTGCGGCAAAAAACTGCGAGTACCCCACAGGCAGCTGCATCAAACAGCGGAAATCTAAGAAGTCACGATTCGAGAATTGCGACCGCCTCGGGTAAAAAAAAAACCATAGCGTCACTTGAGGTTCGACAAACTACGGCGTGACAACCGAGACTTAACATTGGCAGTAAACCTTTTGGTTAAACTTATTTAGAGCGCCTGTAGACAATTGATTTTTGCTATAACTATACACAGAAATATAAAAACATAGTTTTCTTAATGATTAAATCTGTAAACTGCATGACCGCAAGTACCCTCAATCAATACCAAAAAGTATTTCTCATCTCTATCAATGAAGACTAACTATAATTTATGATATCGACTGACAGTGATTGATGGAATTTAAAAATCAAATTTGAATTGTCACAACTTGTACGATTCCACATGTTTCGTCACTAACGACCCGGGTTACGCCTTTCGGCATCCTCAGGCATTCTATTACACGGATGCAACAGAACTGACTACTGAAGATGCCGAAAGGCAAAAACCGGGTCGTTAGTGACAACAAAGTTGTAATAATTGAAATTTTATATTGAAATTCGATCAAGCACCTTCAGTCGATATCATAAATTATGCATGACTTATTATTAAATTAAAATAATTTGTAAGAAGCTTTACTTCCAATTCGACTTTGGATTTTTATTGAGTTCTTCTATTAACACGATGTTGTCGAATGATGTTTATTCCGAGTGAAATGATTTTTATGCTCATGATTAAACGGCTACAGAGCTTTTTTCCATTTATCAATAAAAAAAAGTCATTAATATTAATATTTTATACAAATGAAATAATTAATAAATATGTGTGTCTAGTATCCAAATCCGAATAAATAATAATAATTCAATAAAAAATATTAGAAGGGCTATACACAATAAATTCTTGGGCGTATATATACGCCCAAAATATTCTTGAAGGGTTAATTAATGATATTTTAGACGTTCATAGTTTATTGAATGTAATTTAAAATAAAATATTTTAAACAAAAATGTATAACCGTAGACTAAAATGCAGCATAACAAAGAGACTTGTTCAGTCTACGTTATCGATAACATTTCAATCAACGGATAATATTATTGCTTGCGATGAGCAAAACCGATCGTGATTGAGTCCTATTGAAAATTGTGGAAACAGTGTTTGACATTATGTTTTTATTGTTTAAATAAAATGCGTTTCCATCGAGAAGCGACAGTAAACACCAGAGCTATAGAGTCGTTAAAAAAAAAACTCCGTGACTCCGACAGTGGCCGACAACCTTTTTTCCTATCTTTCATGTGCATTAAATTATGGATTAACCAACCAATCCGGCCAAATTTTGATTTGGGTATTCTTCGAAAAAGTAACGACTACACAGCCCTGGTTAACCACCTTTAAAAGTTGGATATTTTATTTTTAATTTTAACGACACATCTTAGTGACGAAGAGAATGTTATAAGTGGTCATGAATAATTTCACGATTTGACATAAGACCTCTGGTACTTAAATTTCAGTGCAGTTTTAAAATTGAAGGGATCGAAAAATACCACACGACGGTCAGAATAAATCTCCATGTTTTTAGACTCTTATCCAGAAATCACACGTTGATCGACACGCAACACGTGCGCGAACAGTTCAGCTTCCCAGAATCGAAGTCAATGCACGACGACGTGATTCAAAGGCTTTTTTACTTAGTAACAATATCTACAGCAAATCGAATTATCGTTTGATTTTATTAATTTTTTCACTAAAAAGTGTATATTTTTCGATGCGAGTGAAGCGTGCGAGTCACGCTCGAACGGCGCACCACAAGTAGAATCGATTGCGTGTGTAAATGTAACTATTTTGCATCAAAAAATAATAATATAACAGTATAAATTCCATTTTTTACTAATATACTCGTAAACCGTCCGCGTTATTCGCGATAATACAATAAAATATTACAAAACATCTAACAGTAAAGGAAGAACACTGTGGTATGTGTATTTTTTCCGTGAACCTGGCAACAACAGTTCAAACTCTCGCATCAAAAAACGGATCGAGTACATATTTGCGTGCTGTGAACTTGTTCAAATATTTTTTTTATACTTAACCAAAAAGTTACAATTAGTCCAAAGTGTTTTTGTCTCAAACAAAACACCACGCCGTCGAGTAGGATAAAATGAATGATTGTTATCACACACGAGGTAATAGCATTACTAAACTGTTTGGCAGTAATTAAATAAAGACTTTCTTTTAAAAGAAGTATCTCAACAGATTTTTTTATACGACAACTATTTGCAACTCAGTTGTTCAACCTATCGTTTACAAATAGAGTAAAGATAGGATTAGGGAAAGACTAGAGGTTAGCTACAGCCCTCGCTATGGCCTGTTCTTTAGGATCGGACGGGCAAGAGGGAATTGTTACATATGCCTTCGAACAGAATCGATAAGTATAATATATTGAAAACTGTTTTTGCTAGGCCTCCTCTGCCACGGAAGCCAACGATATTAACCACTGCACCGCGGATCCGCAAATAAGATATTTTATCTTATTTGTAAAACATCTCTCTCTTTGTTAGAAAATTCAGAAACATTCCAGCATATAAATATTAAAGATGAACCAACTCTCCAGTATAATTCTCACAAATACAGTGGGTGAACGGTTAACGAACATTATCTGTTCCAAGAATATGTTTGCTTTTCGAATTGTTCGTTAACCGAGCATCGATTTACGATAGATTTTTATTTGAATATCGAAAGATCGTTTTATTACGTAATCTGAATATGTGTTCGTTGTTTGAACACAATAATCATTCATGGTAGTGTTCGTTATCCAATTTGTTCGCGATCCGAACTGTTCGTTAACCGATCACCTACTGTAGTTATAATATTAGACATGCAATTATTTATTTGAATGGAGATAATTCCCAATAAAAATATGCTCGCTATTAGTTCTAATTATTTTTGGTTAAGAAATTACTGTGTTCAGTTTTCATCAAAAAATATTTATTGACCTACTTTGACATGTCTTAGCAGATAGTCAATGAGAATCTCTTTCTTTTCGTTCTTCTCCTTCTCTTGACACAGCCCCATATTCAAGCCCATCACTATCGTCCGCATCAATCCCCCTTCCGAGGCGTCCCAGAGAAACTTGGGCGTGTAGCACATAATCGCCTGAGAACAGAAGAAAAAAACAGCACACTTTTAATAACGATGTTCACATTTCAACAACACTAACACTACGCAATCAGGGTGTAAAAATTCTAAATGAAAAAATACATAAACTCATCGATAAGGTGAGAAGGAATATCAATGAAGATAATTTAGTTACCATTTCTCAAGACAAGTATAATAATCATATCCGGTATCTTTCTTGACATATCGAATGAATGTAAATAAACGTTTGATAAGTCGGAGAATTAATATCCGGAATTCGAAACTAATGAGATTTATTGGTGTTAAGAGCTTTTTTATTTCATCAAATAAAGCTTCCGCAGAAAAAAACTTATCAAGCAACTTCACTCAAGTCATTCGTTAAAATCATCAATACGTTCTTCGGGGATGAGTCGACGTAAAGAAACATTGAAAACTATCAACTCATTAACATGAAGGCATTAGAACGGTTTTGCTAATTTTGGCCATTTGCAAGTGTGAAACTTGTGATGTGTGAAACCGGTCATCATAGTATGATTAAATTATGATACAGTAATATTGATTTTGCCTTTTTTTAAAGCTATTTCGGCTTACTCCTTCATTAGAACAATGTTGAAACATGCATTTACTTATCTATATATCGTTGTGTAGAAAAGATACACAATACATCATCTCTTATGTTTTAGCTACATCTATATATAGATAGGTAAATGTGCGTTCAAACATAGTTCTGATGAAGACGTGAGCCGAAATAGCTATCAACTTAATATATATATAGTTCTGACGATGACGTGAGCCGAAATAGCTATCAACTATATCTTATAAAAAAATTGTAGAACTAAAATACATTGCAATTTTTTCATCATATTATAATGGAGTTCTACTAAGTAAATGCCGATGGAATCAATACATACATAATATACATTTTGTAGAACTAAGATACATTACTATTTTTCACCGCGTAATAACGGAGTTCTATCAAGTAAATGTCAATTCAATCAATAAGAAGTTAGATAGTTAGAGACGTCCCCGAAAGACAATTTCTTCGCATCATTTTAAACACCTATTGAAATGTCTTATTATTTAAAAATAATAATAATAAGCTGATAGTCGTACTGATGAGCGAAACCGATCATCATCATTGATCATCAAATATATTGTAGAAATATCACTAGAAATGTGTTTTTATTATTTATAATAATTGCCTTTCCAGCACAAAGTGATAATAAAACAACAGATCTCGGAGTTGCGTAATTGTGTAGGTTTTATTGATAACGTACAAAAAACAAAATTACTTACAAATAAAACAATCTTCAACTGAAAGATCACGTATTGGTATTGTAAACCGCATCTCATTTCTTCTCGGCACACCGCTGGCAAGTCACGATAAAATTCCCTTGAAATTCCTTTAAAAAAGCCGTTCTCGACTAGAGACGTAGACGAGGTGGTTTCTTGCATGGCTGCAGAGAAGCCGCTTAACCAAAATCACCATAACCGCTTCAAAAGTTAACTCGAAAACCGGTCGGTTTACTTTAACCCTTAACTCATTCGGCGCAGGAATGTAACGATAATAATAATTGTTCTACCGACGCGCCCCGGGCGTAATTGCAGTTGAAATGATTCCAAAAAAGTTTCACCGAGTAATCTACAGCACTAAAGCTTCCAAATTTTACTGCTGTGGAAGTCTGCAACAGAGTTATTATACGTTGCGGTGATAGTTTGGTAATAAGATTGTTTTTTTATCGGTTGCAAATTGTTATGATATAAAATTATACTGTATTATAAAAGTTCAAATACAACCATCCCAGCTGAGCAAACTGTGTGAATTTTGTCAATGTTATTCAGGTGAAACTAATAAATAAAACGACACCTACCTTCAATATTTCATTTAATACATTCTCAAAATGTTTGGCACTACAAATGTACATTCAGTGATTTACGATATCAACTGCGGGAGCTTGATTGATTTACAATATCGAATTTGACTTGTTAAATTTTTGGACAATGCCCACAAATTGTGTTACTAACGACCAGGGTTTCGCCTTTCAGAGTCATCAGGCATTCATCGCACGGATTAATTAGCATCAGTTACATAAAAAGAGGAAGGAAAACCCTGTCAGAAAACCGAACACCAACCCGCCTGGGCAGCGTGGTGTTGCTATGTCCAAACCCCCCCTGAAAAAGAAAAAAAAACAGGGGGAGGCCTTCATCCAGCAGTGGATCGACCCCGGCTGATGATGATGATGATGATGACATAAAAAGAGAATTCAAAAAAAAAAAAAAACACCCCAAGGCTAGGACCTAAATATATATCTGAAATAACATTTTTTTGGTCGTGAATGACAAAACATATGGAATTGTCCAAAGTTTCAACAATTCAAATTGGTATATTTAATGACCTACAGCTTACTTAAGTATAGTAAGGGGATTTTTGTAATTATAAAAATACGTAAATTATTTCAACTGAATTGTTGTTCTGCAAGTATTTTACAAACATGTTTTTCTATTTCAAGAAGTAAATTTTACTACTAAAAACAACTAATGAAATAATCAAGTACTCTTGGAATGAGAAATCTGTAAAGCTTTGAATGAAGAAATAAACGGCAATATATTTTACTTGATAGAACTCCATTATAACATAGTGTAAAAATAGAAATGTATTTTAGTTCTACAAATTTTTTAAGATATATAGTTGACAGCTATTTCGGCTTATGCCGTCCCCAGAACTAGTTCTTACCTTTTTTTGTTCGTACCTTACGGATTTTTTTGTTAATTTTCTGATTTGGGAATGTTTAGTTTTAAAGTAGGTAAAAATATTATATTTTAATAATGATAACGGTTCACAACTAAATGCAGCCATTTCTAATCACCAAAATTATCTAGGTTCTATTCTGATATAAAGTTCGGTTAAAAACCATGATAATTTTTCTTTGAAGCTTTACAAAGCAAAATCGACTCAACCAGTCTCAATGCGATTGCTGAGGGTCATTTTGTATCAGAGTAGTCTCGAAAACGATTCCTTGTATGGCGAAGTCGAGACGAGAAATGACGTTTTGCTTTTATCTTATACTGAAATAAATTTTGCTCAATGTCGCTGACTTTGGTTGATAAATGAGAACGAACAGTAAGCAGGCTTTGTAGCTTGCACTCTTGGCACCAATAATTAATCACTTGTCTTATCGAGCTCGTGTTGTCGGACATAAAAGAAGAACATATATGTGCAGGCTTCTAGTTTTTAATATATCGGTACTACGATCGCAAACGGTTGTAACTGCCGTTTACATAATTGTTCAGAAGAGCAAAAACGAAGTTTTGAAATCAGTCTGACAAGTTAGACGGCAAGAGATGATATCTTTAACGTAGCTTTGTGACGAATAAAGTTTCAACTCTAATAATGTAAGATGTGGACAATATTATGAAAGAAAACTAATATACCGAGAAAAAAACAGTAGTTATAACTGTTTGCTTTCACAGGACCGATCTATATTATATAATTTAGGTGACTGTAAAATACATATTTTCACTAAAGTAATTGTTTAGCTAAGTATTGCAAATTGGAGGTTATAACTGTATAAAAAAAAACACGTACTTACTAAAAAGCTATAAAATATATTCACGCCAAATTTGGACCCAGGATCTTAGTAATACTATTTTCACACGTATGGTAAAAATGAATTTGATTAGTTGCCTAATTAGTAATCCTCGTTTTGGCACAGCTGAATAAATTAGTGATGATAGGATACGGCAGGAATATGGCCACGTGGTACCAATAGCGCCGATTCGACTCTCATTACATAACGATTAATTATGGATTATTTTTCCAAAGAACTAAATATTTACTAGAGCATGCCAATTTGAAAAAAATAATATAAAAACGAGACCAAATATATAAAAAAAAAATGTGATAGGTCTATTTATGGTGCTCACTTTATGTGATACCGATACATATAACAATTAAACCGCAAGAAAGCGTGGCATAGACCAGTTTTATACTGAGGCAATTTCACGCACGATCAAGTAGTTTGTATACTTTAAAACGGCGACTCGAGTTACGATAAACGAGAACATTAATGACACCCTTGCTCGGTTCAAAACACAAAAAAGCTGCAGATCGCGTGTAGAATCACCAGTGTGCAAAGCTATTACGTACACATATTTTTTCAGATAGGAGTTTGTACAGGGTAACATAATATAACAAATGATTCAGTTTCAAATTGATAGCCAGAATGATTGGTAAATAAAAATGTATATTTACAAAAAATAAATGTTTTGGTGTTTATTTAATGAGTGAACAAAATAGTTACATAAAACTAAATATCTATTGTTTCCGGATACTTTGAAATAAACCAAGAAAAGACCGAGTACTTGATACACGAGTCACAATAACTAGTCCAGTTTATTAAATACATCGGATTTTACACAAACATCTCGATAATTCGAAACAAACCGTTTAAATGTTGCTATGTTGACGTAAGATTCGGTAACTGTAGCAAAATACTGAATTAACGAATTTGGGAAACGAGAGGGTTAAAGAACGATGCAAATGTATATATATATATATTTTAATAAAATTAAAAGCATACAAAAAGCGTTGGAAAGGGCATCAATCAACCGTCTTCGTGCCGCAGACAAGACGGATGTATCTTACGACATCAAGAGCGTCTTCTCCTTCTGGAGATTATTGTCATATAAATCGTGCGGGCGCGCATATTGCATCAGGTTGTTTTCTCCTTTTAAACTGTGTCTGGTTATGTGTGTCCCGGCAAAGTGGAGCGATGCACTGTCACTTTAAACGGCAGACCGTTCTGACTGAATATTAGATGTCAAGAAAATGTGATCCAAACCAATTAAAAAGCTAAGATTGTTCAAAATGGATTTCATAAAAGCATTGATTTAAATGTAAAGGGAAATATATTGATTGAGTTGGCATTTACTTGGTAGAACTCCATTATAACACGGTGAAAAAATAGCAATGTATTTCAGTTCAACAAAATTTTTATACGATATAGTTGATAGCTATTTCGGCTCACGCCATCGTCAGAACTATATTTAAACGAAAATTTGCTTATCTATACATATATAGCTGTGTAGAAAAGGTACACAATACATCATCTCTCGTGTTTTAACGACCTAGCTTATATCCTGCTAGCAAGAAAACTAAAAAAAAAATTGTAAATGAAACTAAAAAGGCGGCTATATCAATGAGCTTACATATTGCACGGAAATGATTTATTGGACTGGGATGGTTTATTACGTATAAACCACAAACAAATTAGAATCCCCCGATGATGAAAACTCACAACCAAACATCAAAACTTATATTACTTTGTTTAAAAAAATTAAATACATATTTTTATAAACTATCTACGATATTTATTTTTTTTGGAACACAAACCCTAATTTTGTATGAACTTCAAGCACGGATTTGTATTACACGAGGTTTTTGTGGAACCATTTAACCGTGTTATACGTGGCCCAGGTGTAATTAAGTACAATAGAAAGTAATGATAAAATATTAAATAATTTCTGCTGCTAAGCTTGCTAATTTATGTCTAGCAGAGAGTAGCCAAATATGAAGGTTTTATTTTAATAACAATTATATCAAATTTATACCAAATTAAATCAAATAATCATTACGATTTGCCAACAATTTTCAGTCAGCTAGCCTTGGATGTCTTTATATTAACTGATAGATATTCCTATGTTTAATTGTCAAATACAAAAGACACTATAAGTGTTCAACAAATTTGAACGGTAAGCTATAGAACTTGTATATTGTAACAGTAAAAAAATATAAAATTGCAAACGTTTACCTGGAAAAAGAGCACGAAACAGACCCACTGATAGTAAGTGTAGTATTTCTTCGCATCCTCGTCGTCGAAGTCGTTGTCAATACCGGGATGTGGCACATGCTTACCGGGTACGTACTGTTGAATTAAAAAATCAAATAAATTAGTTATTATTCATTAATTACCCATAACAAGATAGGAATGCGTGACATATAATACAGATGTAGCGGTTGTCAAAATTTAGGAAAGTGTATCTGTAGCATGTGTTTGTACAGCGTAAGATAAAGCGAATGCATGTGTGCTACGTTTCAGAAAGACTGAAAAACACTTCAGATGAATGCAGAACTACAATAATTTAAATGTGAATTGTTGAAATCTTCTTCTTCAGGCATTCTAGTGTACAGATTCAGTTTAGTTTATATATATATATATATATATATATATATATATATAACAAAAACGACCTCCTAAATTGAATTTCTACACGAAGTCACCTGATGTTAAATTCCCATCTTTATCCACCAATTTGAAATAAATAGGTATCTCTAAGTCAACAATTACTCAATTGCATTTTAATGATAGCTGATTATTATTTGTTGTAGAATCCTTTCATCAGACTCGTTAATAATATTTAGTGTTAATAAAACTTAAAAGGCAATCAATTGTCATCAAAATCAAATAAATAATATTGAAAGTTATTTCAATTTTATCTTTCGATCATAGCCTTAGGGTATGTGTTTGTTCTTCGTTAATAATTCTTCTTGTATATAACCGATGCTAGCTGTTCTATATGTGTCAATTTTCTTGCATCCGCATGATAGAATGCCTGATGATGCCGAAAGGCGAAACCCATTATTAGTTACAAACATGTGGAATCGTAAAAAATTTCAACAATCCAAATTTGATATTGAAACTCCATCAAGGACATTCAGTCGATATCATTAATTATACAATTGTTAAACTAGAAAATGGTTTTTCGCCTTGTTTTTAATGTTAGAATATTTTCCGTCAAAAGGGTTTCAATGAAATATAAATACTTTATTTGAATTTCACTGTTTAGACAAAGAAATCCTGATTAGGAGATAAAGATAAATTAAATCTTTAAATAAATCTACTGCACAATTAACGAAAATTCAATTAACCTAATTCTGCATCCAGCTGGCGATATACCTTAACAAAAGAAATCTTAATAATAATTGTTTGAAACATAAGAACTCGAAATGGCTGTCGTAAAATTGTCCGCTTTCAATATAAATTCGAGTTCTCGACAGGTTTCCAAAATTTTATAGCTACTGGTAAAACATCAGCAGCCCGGGCGTGACAATTTGGCACTGCAGTATAGTCAGGTGGTAATCTTTACAACAAAACGGTAATCTCACTGTGAATAAGAATCTTGAATAATTACCGACGTCTACATGTGCGTCAGCGAATTCCACGACTGCAGCACGTGGTTTTACCAACAAACGCATGTACTTAGGACAATAAATTTATTCTCGATATGTCTCATCGCCTTAGTCATTAATAGAACTTCTATAGACATTTCAGCAATGTCATACATCACAAATCATTCTGGGAAACATGCTTCACATATTTCATATGCATACATAAATGCAGATTGTGTGCAACATATCATATTTGCATTGACCTTTGTAAATCATAGTTAATCGAAAAATAATTCTTTATCGATTCTTTAAAGAAGATCTTCATTGTTTTTTCCCCTATATCGCTTTAAGATAAAGGATTTCGTTTTGTTCTGAAGCGGCGTAGGAATGGCAGGTGTCTGCCTGTTGCTCTGAGCAGACTCTATAGACTGTTAAGAGTTGAGATATCGTGAAAACTTTCCACCAGAACTTTGGCGCCCTTATAACATAATTTTATACAGGTTGCTATAATTCTGAATCACCATTGTTGAATACGTTGTAAAGAAATATTAAATCAGTATTGAGGTGTTCAAAAACAATCGTATCGAGATTGCTTTATAAAGCAAACTATATTTTAATACAAAAATAGCTTTAAAGTGAAATCTTCAACCGGATGGCTGTCGTTAAACGAATAACGTATAACAATAATAAAAGTTAAACGTATTTTCCTCCAAAAATATTCCCTCCATTAAAATGATTCTTTGACAGGACATACACTAATATCTATAAGATAAGTTTAAAAACATTTTACAATAACTGTAAAAGATTTCTACGTCGATTTTTCGCGATTTCTTTTAGTGTTCGAATTGTCACATGACAGATGTCAATAGTTTCAGGGTTACCAAAATCGATTATCTTCAAAATTCTTCAAGAAAACTGCTTTTTTATGATATAACAATAAACAATTAGTGAATTTATTAACTATTTCTGTATATGAAATTTAAAAAATACATCGAAAATAAACTTTTTATTTTTACAAATTATAGCTGACGTGCTGGGTATATTTTACAGACGTATATTTTTTTCTGGCAGCAAAGGATTAACACTTTGTACTGGAATCAACAATTTCAAAAGAAATGTCAAAAAAATAAAATATTCCATATAATTGAAGAAAAAAAAACGTTTTCATAACTTCTGATGAATCAACCTCCTTCTCCCTCGCTCTCCTTCTTAGACAGTTTGAAAACTAAAATATTACTTCCTTGATATTTCCGTACACGCCAGATTTCGCATTCTACAGAAAAACTGAACTAATGATTTCGCCAACACTTTAAAAGTGTAGAATTTCATATCAGAATTCATTCATATTTCATCCAAAAAATATACTAACAAACTAAAAATATAGAGTGCTGACATAACACGAGCGATATGTCACCATCGTGCGTCACACTATCTCAGTGTCATGGACCATACCATAGTACAAACCAAAATTATTCATTTACAATTTAATTTTATTGCGTCATCCGTCGTGCTTGCAACTTCACCACAGCTGTCCATAGACCGCATCCTCATTATAAGATGCCATAGAAATCGTATCTTGATAATTATTCGGCCCACTGACTGAAGAACGCCATGCATACCATCGTAATTGCGGGAAGGGTTGTATGCGTTGAACATGACGTCCGCCCAACGAGAAAGTAATATAATACAATATAATGAAAAAAGAACCAACAGTCGTATTCAGGAAACACACGTAATGAAAATATGTATGCCACCTATTGTTTATTACTATTGCTACATATTAAATATTGATATTTAAAAACATATGTTTTTACAAATTTACTTCTACTTGTGCTTAAAAACTGTTTTAATAATAATACTGCTCAAAAAATTTGGTCGAACATAAATACGTTAGCCATGAATCAAGTCAATAATAAAGAATCAACAAAAATTTCATTATCACTTATATCGTTTTGTCCGAGACAAGATCGATCATCCAGTCTATACAACTTAATTAAAAAATATTGAAACCAACTAATGCAAGGCTGAGAGACATATTGAACAATTTCCATCTGTGTTAATTTTAAATAAACACCAATAAAAAATTGAATTGTAACAACTTTAGATGATTCCACGTGTTTTCTCACTAATAATCCGGGTTTCGCCTATCGGTATCTTCAGGCATTCTATCACACGGATGCAATAGAACTAACATGTGGAGTCGTACAAAGTTGTAACAATTCAAATTCCATCAAGTACCTTCAGTCGATATCATAAAATACCAATAAGTTTACATAATGTTTTTTTATTGAATATAGATTATTAGTTGATCATTTATTTTAGTTAATGCAATCGCTATTTTTATCACATCTCAAAACAAAACTTTCCTGCGGCCACGAGACATTTCCATAAGAGCACGTTGATAATTATAATGCGGACACCGTAAAATTTTTCGTCAAAACCACTATTGTAGATATATAAACACCCAAAACTAGTTATTAAACGCTCTCATAAATAAAATATATTATAGCTTACAGCAAAAGACATATTTTAAGCAATAAAACATAATCTGTGTTTTCAATCATTTTATCTTAATAAGTTTTTATTGATGAATGAAAATGTCGTAATAGAAAGTAAGGACTAAAGAAATGGTACGACAAGAGCAATTCGTACACTCTGCGACTAGTTTTAAGGATTGGATTGCTAGATCAATTCAAAAATTAATTAACAAAACTGTTACTATATTCGAGCCGAACAATGTTGACCACTTGACTACAAATCCATTAATTATTTTTGGCACGTGCATTTAAACAAGCTACATAAAACGTGGAAGAATATTCTAATGAAGCTGCAATTAATAGGTGAGGTCTTACGACAGTAGACCATGTGACAAAAAGCGTCGAAAATGGCGAAATGAGGCCGCATTCTCAGCGCAAGAGCGGGCATTTTCAATCTAGCTCATTGATATCGATGGTCAATCAATGATGCCACTTAACTGCGCCGTCACTGGGAATTTAAATTCAATTAAAGGACACTATATTTCACATCAAAATTAGCATAATCTCTGCAGACACGACGTATCAAAAACGCCGACAGCTGTATGCTTTATGCATCAATCAATTTTTGAATTGCAAGAAATGATTTTCGCGAAGAGCTGCAAGAAATGATTCCGCGTATTTTTCAAAATATGAATAAAAAAATAATCATTTGCAGAGATTGTTTTACGCGAACTGGTAGCTGTTGAATCCTTCAACCTTTCTTTTTGAAATATGTAATGACATTAGCGTAAGATTAGGAAACAACCAGTCGTTAATAAATTGTTTTATCAGCGCCACCTTTTTAGGATCGGATCAGATAGAAAGTGGGTGGGAAGGAATTTGAGCACGCCTTTAGTCATAAATACATTAATCACAAATCGATTGAAAATACAAATTTTAAACTTTCGAAAATAAATAAAATTAAATAACATTTGCCTTACAATACATAAAAATTGCCTTATAATTGTGTAGATCGTTTTATTATAGTGCGTCTTAAACCTTCTTGATTGTTTGGGGTGAATTTTAAATTCAGTTTAAAGGAGTGATAAAGATGTAGGAATTATATCAACTATCACAAAGGATTCTTAACGAACAAACTAATATATGTCGATCGCTATTGCTTAACCCCCTACGGTGGGCTGTTTTGTTTCCGTAATAGACCATTTCCGTGCCATATGTAAACTTATTGATATAGCCACCTTTTTACTAATGGGGGTAATGAAAAACCACTGTATAAAGGTTTTCGTCTTACGTATTTGATATATTTTTATTGAATTGAATATAGTTGATTGAAAGAGATTGTTGTGCTAAAATAACTTCAGCCGATGAAAATTGTTCTTGTAACTTGATTCAAAACCGTAATTAAATAAGATAAAAATTGCATCATTTATCATCACAACATTCCCAAGTCATTATCCATTTAGTATCTTTCAATGCAGCCGCCAGAACGCGATGATTTCTTTCTCTGTTGTCCCAATTTCAAAGCAGCGTTCTCTGGGAGATCGAAATACGTGAGGAAGATGATTATGGTGCCTGAGAGAGGCCACTGAGACGTTCGCGTCACATGACTTACGACCAAGTGAAATAAATTGCCAGAACACAATTTGACGACGCTTCGGCAATTGCGGGGCCGTTATTATTTGATAACGACGACATTATTTATTCAAAAGCGAGATCGCGAACAGGGGTGTGAAGACACTGAGATCAAAGCTGCGGCCACCAGCAGTACCTACGCGATAAAAATAACTAAAAGCTAATTAAAATTATGCAAGCGTGTAAAACTTAACTATTTAAAGGTGTTTCGTGTGCAATGTCACTGTGCATTGAAAGTTTCATCGATTAAATTATAGAATTTGCCTTTCTCTATCTCTATTATTCAATTATCAAATTTGAATTGTTACAATTTTGTACGATTCCACATGTTTTGTCACTGATGACCCGGGTTTCGCCTTTCGGCATCTTAAGGCATTCTATCACCAGTATTAGTCAGTTCTGTTGCATCCGTGTGATAGAATGCCTGAAGATGCCGAAAGGCGAAACCCGGGTCGTTAGTGATAAAACATGTGGAATTGTACAAAATTGTAACAATTCAAAATTGTCAGTTCTGTTGCAACCGTGTGATAGAATGCCTGAAGATGCCGAAAGGCGAAACCCGGGTCATCAGTGACAAAACATGTGGAATCGTACAAAATTGTAACAATTCAAATTTGATATTGAAATTCCATCAAGCACCTTATAGTCCACCAGTCGATATCATAAATTATTCAATTATCGATTTAAAAAAAACAGGCGGTAACTTTCAGATACCTACAAATCCTTATTTTCAGCCTCATCTCAAATTTATAGATTCTTAGTTAGGGGTAAGAAGTCAAATGTTTTTTTGCAGCCGAACGCTTATTTTTGTTATGTCTTATCTGGACAAATCGAAGTCGGACAAACTTGAGTTTTTCTTTAGTGGTTATTTTCAGTAACGTGAAAGATAATTTGATTAAATGTATAACACCTTGACTATAAAAGTATAATATAAAACTCGTACAATTGTTGAAAAAAAAACTCTTGGTTTTAAGATGATAAGCTCTTTTAACTCACAAATTACTTCATGTAGAATATAATATTCGAATAAGCTCACTGAATCAATTAAATAATGATTATTTAAATTTATGTTTGTTAGTATATTAAATGGTTGATTATGACATGAATACCTTTCACAATAATTGACAGGCACCAACGCCACCCATCAATCGACTCTGGTTCTTTAATGCGCTCTAATTAGTTCTCACAGCCCATTTAAAATCCCATTTATGAGATGAAAACTATAATCAAATTAGGCAATGTCTCTTAACGCAGCCCTAGTGGCCGATAATCGACCAGATATGCGAAAATCACGCGTTGGGCCAACAAATGTCCGACGGAAAAAGAATATTAATTTAACTTCACGTTACTTTGCCGCAATGGTTAAATAATTACCCAGACCAGCTCAATTGACTTTATGTATTTGTTTTCTTCGAATAATTGAACCCAATCAGATTCTTCGGAAACGCTGGACAATGAGACGAAATTAATTTGCATACCTATTACAAAAAAAATGATATTTTAGTCATGATGTAAAAATAATCAAAAAATAAATAAAAAGATGCACACTAAAAGACGAATATGTGGGTACCGTTGTCATGGTGATCAATAATTAAAACAAACGAATATATATACATTCGTGATACAATGCCTGAAGATGCCGAAAGGCGAAACCCGGGCCGTTAATGACAAAACAATAAGAATCGTACAAAGATCGTCAAATTTGATATACATTCTTATTTAAGCTTTCAACTCCATTAAAAAAATGCCGTTATCTTAACAAATATCTGTAATAATTGACAATTGCATACTAGGATCAAAAACAAAGAGTGCTGGAAGATGTGTAGAGATAGACTCTCTTGGCTATAAAACTTATAAAATCGACTGACAGCGGTCGGCAGCTTCTGTAATATAAGACGGAGAATGTATATGCATATTAATTTTTGTACACTTTACATATAAATTAATATATAGTTAATAACATAACTAATTTAATTGCAATATTATGACATTTAGATATCTTTTGTAAATCGCCACACACACACACCTCGATGACATCCCACTTAATTGTGGCTTTTGCGAAAGGTACATAAATTAAAATGCATACAAGGTTATCGCGTTTTAGTGCCATTTAACATATTATAGTGAATTATTGGTCAACAACTCTCGATTCTGATCCGATATGTACACTTGTGTTCGATTAATAGCACAACACCATTGTTCAATTGAAACAAAATTATAAAAATAGTTAGAAAAAAATAATATTTGACGTATTTTAATCTCTTTTAATGTGTAGAACTGTCACTTCTTGATGGAAAGGCATGATATTTTATATAGTAGAAACACATTTTTTGGTATAATTTATGATATCGACTGAAGGTGCTTGATGGAACTTCAATATTAAATTTGAATTGTTGCAACTCGTCAGTTCTGTTGCATCCGTGCGATGGAATACCTGAAGATGCCCAAGGGCGAAACCCGGGTCGTTTGTGATAAGACATATGAAATCGTACAAAGTTGCAACAATTCAAATTTAACATTTTTTGGTACTTATTTTCCACAATATATATATAAATATATTATACTTATTTTTCTGTTTTGTATATATATCTATTACCATTAACTCACAAAAATTGTAAAAATAGACTTGCTTGTAAATTGTATTCTATCAGTTGAAAATGCTTGCGACGAGCGAAACCGGTCCTGATCAAAAAACATATTGTGGAAATAATTACTAAATAAAATGTGTTTTTATTATTTAAAATATTTTAATCTATTGTAATTAATATTCGCATGCACAAGTAAGAAAGAAGTCACAATGCCGTAAAAGATGACCAAGGGATATGAAAATAATCACCAGTCAAATCCAGAATTATCAAGAAAAATTAAATTTGAAATATTGGCTCTGTAGATTTTTGGTGACAAACAAAAACGCTTATTTCAAAAAATATATATAAATTTCTTTAATATTTCTTTTTGTTTTTTGAATTTGTATGTACTTATGGGGATACGTAGTATCCATATTTCATAAGAGGTATTCAGCGGAATTAAATAATGCCGAAATAATATGCAAGGATGTAAAGTGTTTGACTACCTACTAGTGGTAGACTAGTTTGAGTAGACTGCATTGTTACCATATGCTCCTCATAATGATAAAAATAAAAGCTTATAATAAAGAAACTTATGTGTTCATTAAAACTTTTTTATCATAAATTGGTAAACACAAATTATTGACCGACCACTATTACAGTGTGCCCGGAAATGCGGCGGATGAAACTAAATTTGAAACCCCTGGATAAAAAGAATGAACAGACCATAAAAATGACAAATAAGAAGCCACGGTATTTATGAACATTGAAACCTATTGTAGATAAATATTCTCTAAACTCTAGCACAGAGCGCTACGTTTCCACGCGTAAGTAACATAAGTAACATGGTCGATCTATAGATTCGATGTAAAATTTACAGCAATAAGAATAAATAGTGCAGGGAATACTGACCTGTCTCTTGAAAGCATCAGGCATCGTAAACGTGGAAGTGATCCAGCAGAAGGTGTTGACAACGTGAGTGGGCAGCCCGCTGACGATGCATTGTATGGGCCTGCCGACGTATTGCGTCGCCGTGATGATGATGGAGCACGTCAGCAGCAGGACGGTGGTGAATATATTGTGCAATCTAAAAACGGCATTGTCCGTCCTTATGTCCTGCCATTTGAAATAGACTTGGAGTCCTCCGAGTAGCTTATACATCTTGAAGCCGTCGCTTTGCCTTGGATTTAGCTCTGCTTGAGATAATTCTGAATCTTATCGTAGTATCGATTTAAACGTCAGTCTTGAGAGTTTATTTGTTGCGTTTATAGTCAATTATATCGAAGCAATTTAATACAATAATAACGAAGAAAAATTTGAGCTCAAATATTCAAAAAATTGCTGTAAATCAGACTTATTCAAAGTTACGGTGATATTGATTATTCCTGATTGAGACTCAACGTGGAATAAATAATTTATTGCTATGATTATTTTTTTTAGTTTTAATGGAGAAAAGATTCTAAGTTATCAAGTTACTTGGACGGATTTCTTAATTATAAAATGAACAAAACTGAAGTTGTTTTTTTCTAGCGATATTTTCACAATTTAATACAAAAAAAAACTACGACGACAATGGAAAATGTTCTCGCTTTTGGATCAGCGATTCGCGACGCCGTATTGTGGCGGAGTTGTTTCTAAACTTGTCGATAAAAAAAAATCTACAGCGAATTCGTATTCACGCTCGATCGGTCGCGAGGTCCTATTGCAATCGAGATTTCGCCGCAATTTCTCTGGTGCCGCAAATCTTTTGTCATGTGCTTGTTATTTCATGGCACTCTATTACGTCGTGGTAGATTTCTCCTGTGCAGTTGATACCGAGATGATGACGCTAGCAAGGCTGCTGCCTGCCAATGGCATGTTCAATTTTAAGCACCTGCGGTAATGACGCGTGAAATTCTCGACTCGTCTTCAGTGTCTGAAACAATAGACGAAGATAATTGAACACTTATACGCAATAATCATAGAATATTACATTTATTACGAATGTTGATTTGCAACGTCGTTGAATAATATGTAGTGTACAACGCTGCATAAATAAACTTTCACTTGATAATCGGAGTTTAAAAAAAACTTGTTCTCATTGAACCGTCACGTTTTGTGTTTAGTCAAAGAAAAGAATTACTTTCATTGAACCGAAGGTAAAATTATCATTTTACTCTTTCGCTAAAGAAAGTATTAATATATATTGATCGAATTGACAATCACTTGGCAGATATTCATCATATTACAGTAAAAATAACAAAATATTTAGTTCTACAATAATTTTATAAAAAAAATATATAGCTAATTCTGGAGGTTTGAGGTCGAAATGTCTACAACAATCTTATAAAATATTATTAAAAAAATACCGTGAAGGTACGAAGTATAAGGAACTTGTTGGAATTTCAATATAAAATTTGTATTGTTGAATATTAGTACGATTCCACATGTTTTTTTATTAACGAGCCGGGTTTCGGACTTTATTTGTACCACACTAGTAATATTATTATTTCTTTTATGGCCTGTACTCAATACTACAGTATCTAATTCAATTAAATAAATAGTCATACACACACACACACATTATATGAATACTATGTGGACAGATTGCAAACGAAATAGAGAGCTGTTTAAAAAGTTGTATGAAAGAGGGATTTTTCCCTAATCTTATTGGCAAGTCAAATATTGACAAAAATATTTATTTATATATCGTTTTTCATGACATTATTACTTTTCATTCATTCAACATTTACAGCTCGTTTACGGAATTAGATAATGACCAAATAATTCGTTTTCTTACGAGTATTTATTTCCTACGAATGTTAACTTTGAGTAAATTGAAAAGTTGGCAATTACACCTTTTAAAATGTCATTACTGGTGGCGAACGGGTATTCAATGATAACTTTTAAGTGAATCATCTGAACAAGCAAGTTCTATCAAGGCTAAGTTATTAACGAAGAAGCTATAAAAATAAATATAAATTATTTGATTTATGACACAAACTTAAAACGTAAACGTATTCGAATAAAACATTGTAAAATATACAGCTCGTATACTGATATCCACTATGAAAAAAGAGACAGAAAAGTTCTTGCGACTTTCTTAAAATAAAAAAAAATACGTTACTACAGCCGAAATATAATCGGGACAGGGACAGCGTTATAGGAATACTACGTTATAAGTGAATAGGGATACATACACAATTTGAGGTAAGGTTCTCTCAATTGTATTCTGTAAAGTAACCGAAATGAAAAAATCAAACATTTTTCACATATACAATTTAAATGACATTGTATTTGTCCATGACCTTGAATATGTCTAACAAAGTCAATGAACAAACAGCAAATGAGAAATATTTTTTTAATAAACATACGTAAAATATGCATTAATTATGCATTTAACTACGTTGTAGGAGGGACTGCCGCATACGCTATATGGTGGAACACTATAATGAGTTTGCTGTATTACACTGCACACAGAGAAACTTATCGAAAGCACACTTGTAATCAACGCCAAGATTTGTGAAAATGTGATGTGTATGAAATTGTTAGAATAAACACAACTAATTTTTAGACTCACGATCCATCAAGCATTTTCTACTGCCATATAACATTTATGGTAAATATGATTTTTCAACAAACTAAAATTATCAAAAAATTTAGCTCTACAGCACACTGGTGATGTTTTGCTGGTATTATAATAGGGTTCTACCAATTCAATAAATAATTCATGATTTTTCAAATATAAACAGAAATTATAGCTTCATTTCACGAGGTTCGCCCAAAGCGGTGTTTATAATAATATTGAAAATGATATTTATGAGAAAAAAAAAATTATTGACAGTAATATTCTCAGTGAGTTCCAATGCCCTAAAGTGTGAATGTTTATAATGCTAATCGTTAAATTTACAGTTTAATTTCGTAGACGGACAGATGATGGACCGAAAATTTAGTATAATGTACTCGCTCGAAACGTTGCCGCTAATGCGGAAACCGAAACAAAACACCGCACAAGCCAGCAGGCATGCATGCGGATTAATTAATCGGATATGTACTTCACAATCTTCATGATCATCAACATGTCAATCACCATGAGCATCCGGCGAAGTCGGCCCGAATAGTGAGCACTCAATGATTGTTTTAATTATCATTAACAAAAACGCCGACTGTAACACTAGAATCCCGAAATAAAAAATATGAGCATCAAATTTGGATTGTTGAAATTGTACGATTTCAAATTTCCCCCCCTCTAACGACCCGGGTTTCGTCTTTCGGCATCCTCAGGCATTCTATCACACGGATGTAACAGAACTGACAAAAAATATGAGAGTATTGATTGAATTGGCATTCACTTGGTAGAACTCCATTATAATACGGTGAAAAAAATACATTGCTATATTTGCTTGGGTTGTTTATATCAATAAACATCACCGAGAAGAAATTTGAAATCCTCTCTTTAATTTGATATACAACTATTGATAAAAGATCATTTGCTTTCTCGAAGCAATTGAAAAATACAACATTGAGGCCGGATAATAAAATATCAACGATTTCTTGGTGTTTTTTTTTTTTTGGTCAATCCGATAATTTAAAAATGTTTACCCAGTTACAAGTAAAGGCGTCTAGTTTTTACTACACACAAATATAATGTCAGTGTTTTTATCAACAAGTACTTTGTCCATTACAAAAGTGGACCACGACTCGACAAAGGTAAGAAAATCGTGATAAAAAGAAGTGTCAATTGGAAAATACAAACGGCGAATTCCACCAATAAGGTATTATATATAAATATATATATAACATGCTATTGAAATATGGTTCGTTGACAATTGAGTGACACGACAAATTTGGCCGTCTTAAAATTCCGTTGGAATTGTAAGCAAGCTTAAATCGAATTAATTTATGTTATTAGTCACGCGTTGGGAACACATTTGGAAACATATCAATAATAAGATGCCTCAGCGAGATGATTTCTAAGTCAAACGCAAACGAAAAGATAACACAAATTATCATACCAAAATATGGACGAATCAGAATGATTATTTTTTAAATCAAAATAACAGTAAATAGTAATTATATTTTCTATAAAAATTCTAAGTCTGACTTTTAAATTTTTATAAGTTTATTATTAGTCAGAGATATGTGATTTGATATGCCAAAAATAAATTCACCAAACGATCGAGATAGCAGCTGGTGACATCAAGCATGCGACTTGCATATCCGATTGACTCAAAAGGATTCTTCGTTTTCAAAACTTCTTATCATTCTTGTGTAGCTTACAATGGTCTTCACTATATTTAATCTTCGATAAAGGTTAAGTTATTGTTCGAAATTGTGAGCTATTGAAATCAAAATATAACGTTTGTAAAATACGAAATAAAAAATGAAAGCTTGTACAAATACATATGTGTATCATGGTTCGTGACATGTTGGGCACGACCAGTTGGATGGACTAGCTTTAAGAAAATCTATTAAATTAAGATATTTTTAGATATATATCAGCATCGTTGTATCTAGTCACGATGCCTAGTTTATTTTTCTCGTTATTTTTAATAAGGGTATATTCTATTTACATGTACAAAAATCAATGTATGTGTATCTGTTTGTCCTTTATGGATTACTAAACCATTCACCCGATCGATATGAAACTTTACAAATATTTTGAGTATGTATACCTTTGCGAAAGTTTTGGTATACGACATTACCCCTTCCTCCCTACCTTTCCTTCCAATTCCCCCAAAAAATATGAAACTGCGAATTTCTTAAGTACATTCCCGCAAAGGTTTCTGGCATGCCAACCCCCAAAAATAAACATCGGTGTCATACTATTAACATAACTAACAATTAAATTGTTTGTTATCATAACGAATATCTTTGAATTTATTTATTATGAGATCGCAGCAACGCGCACCAGGTCAGCTAGTATTATATAATTATTATAAAGAAAAGTTAAGTAAAATTCCTTATGTCGCTCACCTGTTTTACTAAACATTTTTCTTTGTGAACACTTGATACCGCTCCTTTGAAATAAACGATACCAATTACAACAGAGCTTCGGTTTGATTAGGTGTTCAGTTTTACCTGGCATAGGTGTTTGTAATTCCGTGCTTCATTGAGTCACAGTGTTCATGTTAATATGCAAATAAAATATATTTATAAACCTAGATAACATAGAACTGAAAATATAAACTTATTTGTAGTCTAAACTTCCATTTAATAAAAGTCAGTACAATAGACTTGTCGATAACATTGAAAAAATATCCACAAATAACGACTTGTATTGAAGTATTTTAATAGTTTTTGTGCTTGAACTAATAAAACCGGCTGTAAATAAGATTTGCCGTGCATTTTAAAACTGAAACAATGCATAAGGCTACTCAAAAATTAAATAATAAAATAAAACAATTTGAAACAATCACATATCCAAATGCGTTATAATAAAACTCTGTACCTGTAATTTCATTTAAAATTGTGTAGCAAATTTAAAATACTTGACTTACACATTTTCACTTCATTTTTGCAATTTAAATTTTCGATTTATTAAACATACACCACCGAGAAAAATGGATTTAAATAGTGGAGTGAATCTGCAATATCAAAATTTATCCCAAATAAATCGAATGTTTTTTTGTGACATTTGTCGATTTTTTAAAATTAATACTAACTTGAATTCAAGTGGTAATTATGTCTAAAACTATAACATTTTTAATAACATATTTATCAATTGAAATGCTTATCATTCCTAATTATATATTACAGTTTTTTCGTTCAGTATCGTTGAAAATAAATAAGCTCCAAGAAAATGACCAAATAATCTTATAAATATTAATAATTTCTCCGTTTTGAGGTTTTCCTTTATCCAGACGTGCAATGAAATTAATCATATTTTTTACAGTTAAACACGAGTGTCATCTGCCCACAATTAGTTCAAAAATAATTTAATTATCTACCACATTTGTCGCCCGACACAATAAATAAAAAGTTTCCTTACTAAAAATAAGAATTAAATTATATTTTAATTGATTAAATTAATTTAAAAAATGTTTGTTAGCAGTTTTGATATTTGGTTTTTACGATCATTCACTCGGGCATGATAAAATGTTTTATTGAAAATATAGAGTACATACATCAAAAATAAAATAATATGTGTGCATATTTCTAGCAAGGATTCTATCAATCTAAAATAATCATTGCATACAAATTAATTTCGCATAAATCCAAACCTAGCCGTGATGGCAATATTTGTGTGCTCCAGAAGCGTTGCACTGAACGTATTTATGATATCTCGAAATCCAGCGTCATGTATAAATTCAGACGATGACTACATATTTTTCTAACTAATATAATATCTCATTTTAATCAGTTTTTAAGAATTCGTCACAAATCTTTAAAAGCAGCATGGGGTCAACGTGTTTCTAAAAATAACACAATATATATAACTTTGAATAGTATGGGATTACGGACTATCAAAACATTTCGCGACTTTATTTTTCTCAATATATGTGTTAACTATATATATATATGTGTAAATTTTTCTGTGTGTTACTAGATTAGAAATTATCATCACAATGATTACACAAATCCGAACAAAAAATCTAACAGATGTAGATTTCTGAGATGGAAGTTATTAACTTATTTAAATAGGGTTAGCAGAGATATACTAAGTAATAAAAGAAAATGTCCAACAATTTGATTATTACAAAATGTACTACGTCTGTTTTAGAAACGGTCATTTCGTTCTACATTTCAAAGCGTATTTTTTATCCATTTTACTTCTCAATCAAAAACTTTTTCTCTTATACATATAACATGCTAAATAAAATATTTAATAATTGTATCGTTTACATAAAAATAATGTCGTAATAAGACTGAGTTCATACTTTTTTTTTATTTGAATTCAAATCATTCAATTTGTAAAAAAGTTGCGTATTACAATAATAAAAATATTATATATAAAACATATTTTTTAATTGATTTATTTCATGAATTGAAAATCCTTAATTTGTAAATTTATTTTTTGAATTGGCATTAACGTCGTAGAATTCCATCATAACACGCTGAAAAAACACCGATATATTTTAGTTTAGCAAACTTCATAAGGTATATAGTTGATAGTAGGCTTACGCCTAACTTAGGTGGTTCTGATGAGGGGTAAACCGAAATAGCTATCAATTGTACATCTCTTTTTTAAATAATAAAAACAAATGTTTTAGCATTTATTTCCACGAAATATTTTTGATCAGTTTCGCTCATTGCTAAAAAATGTGTTTTATTATTTAAAATATCATGCCTTTTCGTCAAGAAGTGACAGTTAACACATTAAATGAAATTATATACCTTAAAAATTTTATAGAACTAAAATAAACAAAGTTAGTTTTTTTGAGATCAGTATGCGATAGTTCTCCGGTAACCCTGACTCATTTATATTGAATAATTTCTATGGTGAATTATAACATTATTTGATTCATCGGGTGATTTGACAGCCCCGTATCGGGGCGCCGGCACGGCGCACGGAATGGGGCGCAAACAATGATCAGCGTGACGCGCGAAATACCTTCCTATTATGTTATTTCATATCCGCAGTCCACAATTGAAACATCTGCCATGATAAATAATACCTCACCGTTTTGATTCAAAGAACACCTGGATAAATGTTATTTTAGAAATCTTAAGTGTATGTATGCGTTCCATTTGTTTGCTTTACAACTTGAAAAAGGAAGCAGTAAGTAGGTAAATGGGGAGAACGTACGTGAACTGGACACTTAATGGCTATGAATTGTAATTGGTGTATCTATAGTTGATATTTTTACGCCATCGAATAATATATTTCATAGGTTTACTATATCCTTTTTACATGATGGGTGACATATCGTACTACGTAATTAGTGAAATAATTAATCGTACGAATATTTTATATACAGTTCAACAGCGCGTGAGTATGAACTGAACAAATTTCTGAAAATTGATATTATGCAGCTATAAGAGATATGCAGAATTCATTGCCATAGAACTATTCGTCTGCATGGGCAAACATACACTTTACGGTACGCTACATTGGCGTCATTTTTTGACAAACGTTAGTATCCGAGAACGCACAATGTCGCGTTTTCGAATATGCGCAGCTATACTACCAAAAATTAATATGAAATTTTAATTCATACTTTCAAAATTTATCGACAGATGGACGAAGAATATACACGAGGTCTAAAATTAAAATAGGAAAAAACTATTCCGGTGTAGTCATTTAGCGAAAATGTGCGGACCGTAAAGTGTTAAAGCTATCATTTCGTTCAAATACTCTGAACTAAATGAGTGACTTATCTAAGAGGTCAACGAGTCCATTTCAAGTAAAAATCTAACCTTTTTAAGGTATTTTTTTAAAAATCTATACCGCGTGAATTTCATGAACAGTTGGATTTTAGTTCGCAAATAACTTCTTCGTTAACAGTTCGAGTCAGTTTATTTGGTGACGACTAAAAAACCATGTGTTGTTGCATGTAGTGTCAATATTGCCACTATCCAATTCACGCGGTGGCCAATTAATGGTGAGTTTCTCCTACCTATTTAGCCAGGTGGTTAATATTCTCGGGCTGAGTTTCAATCACCAAATATTTATAGTCTTGGACACCTTTACAATGACATTCAATCAATTTGTGTATTCATGTTGTATAATACATGGTGTTTATATTCTTTCCTGCTCATTCGATCATAAAAACGGAAAGGACCGGGATTGGCACATTCCTAATACCATATTTCGTTGCCATCAAAGAAAGAATAAACATAGCAACAGGCATCATAAAACATTTTATAGTATGGGACAGGGTTGAAAAATACCTAAAAACTTTTTCCTCTCTCTTGGCGCTATCCAGTGTACATCCGGGGTGAAACTTGGCTATCTCAATTATGTCTCCACTACGCTCGGTTTCACTCATAAATTTTGTCGCACAACGTCTATCTAGCGAAGCGGCGGCCTACTAATGCTCGGTTTTTTTTAAGGACTAGAAAATACGTCTGTGGGTTTTCGCTTATCCATGCTTGGTATATATCCAGCTAATGGTAGTCGGTGCTTTTGAACAAAGTTGACCTTGCCCAGCTCATCGTAGAAAATATTAAGCGCATAGTACCGACGTCAACAAATGCTATCCTCTCAGACATAGACAATTTCTTTTTCTATAAACTGTTAACGTATTCTGTTTTTAAATAACATTATTATGAAATACTTTTGAACAATATTATTGTTCGAATACACTACTCACGTTTAGAGAGTATAAAAAACCTATATTTCTAAGATACTAGACTCATTTAGACAAATATATTTTAGACACCGTATTTTCAGTGTTCTAAGTTTAAAAAATGTGTAGTGTTGCGCATAAGGAAACAGATCTAATACCGATATTTATCAGTATGAAAATTGATTATTACTCTATAGAATTATACATTTTTTCTTCAATATTCCAGTCCATTTTATAAAACTTCGAAATATTACACTGTGGAACGAATATAAGTCAAAAGAGTCTATCTTTAAAACGACAATTAAGCCTAAGCAAACTCTAATTTCCATGTTACGTTAGAAGTGCTTTTCGGCTTGTTACACTTTGGGACTGGAATATAGATATTATAACGTGTGTGGGTGTAAAATGAATTTTGCACATTAAGCCGTTCATCATTGAGTTATTTAATTAAAACTTTTGTAAGTCGTGGCCCCGTGTTACCAAGAATACACAAAATTTAATGAATCTCAATTGCTCTTGCATTTCATCGTAAAATTTCATCACGGCCAACACCAATGTTCGAAAATTATTACGCGGTGATCCATGAAAAATGGCACATCTTGTGTGTTTGTTTAGACAAAGACATCGTCGTTGATTATTGCAATCAGCAGCCAATTCGTAACTTCGCATCTAGCTATCACAACGTTACTATTCATAAATACTTTGTAATCAAAATTGTCGATTGACTTCAATATAATGAGACAAAAAAATAGCAAAGTGTTTAGTCCCACCGTATAATGTTTAATCATCATTAAGCCAAAAAATGTCATCATCATATAACATTAATTAAGAAAATTAACAACATGCTTATATGAACGGTGGGTTTATAGATATATTAATGTTCGTCAACTAATACTGGTTCAGTTGCAAATGTCAGATAATATAATCAAAAGGTTTACAGAATATTGAAGAAAAACGTAACAACTAAATAATTTTATAATATTCGTAAACGTCAAGTTTCACCCCACTCTCCTTCAAGCTAAAATACGCAATATGCAGTGTGGGAATGTATCAATGAATATTATATGATAGTAGAGTCAACCTTCAAATAATATATCACGAAGTACAAACCTTCGCGCGATAAAAGTAAACTGCCGAAATTGAAGCTAAATGTTGATTGATTTGGTTTAACTCCATAATAGTGCGACAAAATTGAGCAATAGCTTTTGTTCCACGAGAGCAATATCGATACATTTATGGTGGAAAATAAAATCTACTTAGTTTTAACTTTACTAAGATATACATCGACATAAAAAAACGTTTTTTTAAGAATCGTCCATGTTCAATGTCGTACATTGAGCGGCTAATGTTGCTATCGGTTATAATTTCCGTTTTTGGGTGTACGGGTTTCGCATTAGGCCATGTTTCGATGGGGTGGGCGTTCGGATGATCTGTGCCATATTTAAATCGCTTTACAGATTCTCTCGAGACAAGTGACGCACGTACAAAAATGTATAGAAGATGCGTGTTTAATATTAAACCACAAATCAATTTATCGTAAGGCCCAATCGTTGCTTCAAGCCTGTTTCCCGTTGCACAATTCTATGCATCGGTAACGTCGATGGATCTTTATACTGATATGTTTCTTGAGCTAGACAATTTCGCCTGGAGGCATGACCGAACGATCTCGCCGACTGAGGAATTCTCAAACGGAGATATATTTACCTGTAGATAGAACAGGGAACAAGAAGAATGCAGTAAAATTGATTACATATGTACTTGAGCGAGGGCAATTTTTAGACGTTATTTATAGCTCATAAGTATTACACCCATAGAAAAAATACTTATGTATGTATTGTATTGCTTAAATCTTCAAATATAAACCAAATCTCGCCGCAGAAAAATTATTGGCTACGTATTAAAAATAAAAAAATAATAAATCGGTAAATTGAAAATTTACGCAATAATATTATATGAATATAGGTAAATTTTCATAAAAACAAAACATTTAGGATACATTTTATCTTTTTCCTGCCTGAGACGAGCTATCTCGTCAATATCTTTAAACGTATTTTCCTCTAAAAATATTCTCTCGATTACAATGATTCTTTGGCAGGACACACTGATGTCTATAAGAAACGTTTAAAAACATTTTACAATAACTGTAAAGGATTTCAACATCGATTTTTCGCGATTTCTTCGAGTGTCCGAACGGTCACTTGACAAATCTCGTAGTTAATAGTTTCAGAATTACCAAAAACAATTTTCTTCGAAATTCTTCAAGAAACCTGCTTTTCTATGATATAACAATAAACGATTGTATAGTGTATTAATAATTTCTGTATATTACATTTAAAAAACGTCGGAAACCCACTTTTTTTTGTTACAAATTATAGCTGACGTGCTGGGTACAGACGTACATTTCTGACTGCCAAATGATTAATATTATATTTCTTTCATCTATTAACAATTATTTTTTTCAATCGGATATTTGATATTTTGGAAAAGGTCTTTGTGACATGTTTTCTCCCCGAGTTGATCTAGTGACTACAAATTCTCAACATGTAATTCGATGAAAGCTTCAGTTCCTTCTGAAAAATGCACTGATCCAATATTCAAACAAGGAATTCATAAATTATTTCTGCGAAATTCACCCAACACGCGCGATTTGACTTGCGCGACAACGGATTATAATGCCAAGGTGATATTTAGATATATGTCCAACATTAACGACACCATTGCGTTTTGAAAAGGATCGTTTGAGAAAAGAAACTTACTGGACTTAAACATTGATGATGTCGTCATATGATGATATTTTACGAAACACTTTAAACAACTCGATGATCGTAGAATGAATGAAAAATGAATAACATCTTTGTATATAATATAGATACACGTTAATAGTTATGCAGAGTTGATGAAATTGTGATTTACAAATTCAATATCGGTATGCAAATAATATAAAAATCAGTGTTGAGGTCACGAGGTTCCGATCTTATGTCATCCAAACAAAGTAACTTCACAAAGGCAAAGATGAAAAATACATCCTTTATTGTTATAGCCAGTCCACAGTTGGGAATATAGTTGTTAGGTATACAATTTGTATGTATTTATAACGTCTTCCTTATGCACTGCTATTCAAATTGATTCTACTTATATTTGAAACGTTTTATTAGCATATAATATTGGTTCTCACATAAAATTTTACTATGGCCGCATTATATACATCAGGAAATATATCGCGGCCGCACCAGTACAAATCAATTTGAAAAAAAAAACAAAGAAAGTTCAATAGAAATATTTATTATGAAGCTGTTGTCGTTAGCTACAAAAAATCCTCTGGTAACCGCATACTAGAGTCACTGCTATAAACTAACTGGTCCAATATGCTTTTACAATGTTAGATTATTTTAATAAACAATTGTATTTAATTCTCATTATATGGCTTATATCGACGATAATAAACATAACATTAATTAAACGTTCTTATTTACATCGTAACACTAATTGTTTTTTAGGGGTTTTAGTTTCGCAGACCTAGAAAGCGAGCTTTTTACCCTTACGAGGCAATCTTCGCAATACTATAAAACATGGAAAAGATCTTACATAATGTGGACTGTGTGACATAGCAGGGGTTGAAAATGGATCTACATAATGTAGTTATTTTAAGGTCACTACTTATTGAACGTTGCCTATATGAATTCTAACCACGAACCGCTGAACAGATCAGAGAACCGTAGAGTTGCTAACTGAATTAAACGTTAACGTTTCATTCAAGTGATATGTATCTGGGAGATATACTAATAGCCGCAGTAAATATGAATATTCGAAAAATGATCCACGACCAATGTTTTGTTACGGGAAAAAAATAAACATAAAATAGACTTTCAGATATGTGGATTAGAACCACCCGAGTTATCACTAAGATTTTCTTCAAACAAAGAACAGAAAATTCTTTGGTATTTTTTATGATGGTGAATACAGGTACAGATTGTTTTTGCTTTGCGATATATATATGACTCTCAGATAATATCTCCATCAAAGGACATTTTATTTAATTTACATTCAGTTTATACGGTATAAAAATAAGTCGTGGAATCGTGGATGAGTTTAAAATTGTCCAAAAAAGTTGCTGCAAATATTTATATAAATCCATTAGAAAAAAGGCATGCAAAATAAAAAATACTTGTCCGTTTTTCCTTCTTGTTGTTCATTTGAATTTAATTAAGGTATTCATTATATTATATAATCTTTGTTGTCATTGACGTTTTTAAGGTGATAAAATCGAATAAGGAATGTGTATGATTCTTAAAACAAAACAAAAAACTAATACCCGATTTTAATAAATTATTCTAAATTCAAACGTACCGTTTTAAAAAAACCTGTCTGCAGAATCAATAAATAAATACAAGTTGATTATATCATACAATTATTGAAAAAGGAAAATAGAAAACATCTGAATAATAAAGTACGTGAATACGTAAATTCTTAATAATTATGCTAGAAGTACCTAACTTTGAATAATTTCACTTACAATTAGTAAGTAATGAGACGGTCATAACAATTTTAAATATTTCGATTCATTTAGAATTGTGATTCTTTGTCATCTCTCAAAAATTTTAAACTTTCATTTTCACACAAATTAAAAAAATCATTTAGTTTTATTGGAGTGATGCGTCAATTCTCATAATTATTGACATTATTTGGATTTTGTTAAACATTAGAAAATTTATCCCGTACGCTCGGAAGATAGCGTGATGCCGAAATAGCTATCAACTGTTTTTCGTAATTTTTGTGGATGGAATTCAACCGAACATTTGCCAATTCAATCAATATTCAAAACATATGTTTGTCAATAATTTTAATAAGTTGTTTGATTGTTTAGAAAATGCAAAAGTGACCTGATACCCTACAGAAAAATTACTAAGAAAGTAAAAATAAAAAGGAAAATATATATTTATCAAACAACCCTACCTACAGTGCAGTACAAATTTCGAAATAAAACTATTATTATTTTTTATTAGAACCTTCTTTATAAATAATAAATTTAAAATTTTGCTTAGGAATGATTTATTCTTCAAAATCAGCCCTGGATAATTTGAAAACAGCATCTAGACCCAGAAAAAGGATTCAATGATTAATTCAACTACTTCAATCAATAGTTGAAAAATTTATAAACTATTGATGATAATAATGTGACATTTTCATTTTTATTAATAGTTAAATTTAAAAATATCATTTCTGGCATTGAATATGTAAATATTTAAATGTTAGACGAATCTTTCATATAAGAATATAATAAATCATGCAAAACTTCTAAATATAAGATGACGAAATAACTGCGGCCGTATGCGCATATATTTACACTCGTGGTCTTAGGAAAAATAATGGAACAATAATTTAGATTGTATGATAATATAATAGAAAATCTTAAAATCAAATTGGGTTAAATTATATTTCTCATCATAGAATACGATTTAATCGAAACAATGTCGTAACGTCATATTTTCCAGGTATCCGATATTTAGTAGTGTGTCAAAAACATGAAAAAGAAAAACAAATCACTTTTCGACACAACGAAAAATTAATATCTTAGCAATTAATCTTGCCTTCAATTAATGATGAATGGTAGATATCATAAATTAGAATGAAAATTATTTTTAAAATAAAAATCAATGATCTTATTAGGTGTCAGGAAAATATCTTCATAATACTTTCAAATCAATTCAGTTTTATTTTCGCAACTAATTTCTGATTTGGGTAATTTATATTTTGAGACATTTCAAATTTTGATACGATTGTGGACAATGATAACATTTTTAATGACTAAGGTGAATTGTACTCAAATGATGTGTACCTGTGTAAAGAATTCAAGCAGTCAACAGGAGACTTGGAGAGGTGTGATAAAAATCCTTGATTTCATCCATAAACGTCAAAAGACATAATATTTGACGGATTGATTTGACTTCGGAAAGATCACAACACATCACACGAAAGTTAAACTATAGTTTACCATTTATAATTATAAAATGCAACTCAGATTAAACAATCACTGCAACGACACTAACAAACAATTGCTCACATGTGGGGTATAGGATTTTGTAGTAAATTGTAAACAAACGAATAATATGTCAAAAACGGTTCGTTGACATTCGCGAATGAATTATCTGACTTCGGATAACACTGTTTTGATTTGTAAAATGCCGATAAATCGATGGTACCGACAGGTTTTGTCGTAATGACGGGCGGATCATCTGGTATACAAATTCGGTGTAGGTTTACGCGCCGACCCGGTGCGTAGCGTAGTCGTATGTACCACTTGAAACGATTTTTGTATTGAAGTCCTTGCTGTGTACACGATGAAATAATATAGCGGCCATGTTGCCCAAATAGTTACTACGATTGCCGCGCGCCGCTGTTGTTCATCTTGTTATGCTCACACCAGTACAATATATCGTTTATGAAGCACCAACAGCTTCATCAATAATAGAATGACAGTCGCGCTTCATGTTTCATGCAAATTGCTTGAAGCGCAAATCATGATTTGTAAATTCAATTTTTTCCCCATGTATTTCTTTATTTACTTTTTTCGGAAAGTTGTTCCAAGAAGATTTGTGAAAGTATTTATTTTCATTTGAGATCTTTTCATATAATGTATTTTAAGGAATGAATCTTGAACACACTGTTTAGCTTTATCAAATTAATAAATAGGACGGTAACTTAGAATGGTATTTTAATCTTCTTCATAAAATTTAGCATTGTTTGAAAATGTGACTCACAACAATTTAAGGATAATATATACATTCTATTTATGTATATAAATTGAAGGATTCTTTTTCAACATACATATTGGTAAAATATTTGAGTCGGTAGTAATCGATTTATGACTGGTGAATCTTATAATACTAGTGATGTGATGATAGTAACCCCACCATAAAAGGCGGGAATAGTTTGAATATGACATGATTTACCTTCATGGAATTGACATCCCAATATGTCAAATACGATTTATTATATATACAAAAATATGAAAATATTTCATACGAAAAAAAATATATTTTATCTGTTATAAGACAACAAATCTTTCTTTTTCACTTCCTTGAAAACGTATTCACTTCAAAATACAAATTAAATAGAACTGAATATTTTTTACTATAGCGATTTGAACCATTATATAATATTTTGGAATAATCTATTAATTATATATCAAATACATCATATATCGATAAAAAACAAATAAATATTTAAAAAGGTATCTATTCTGAATAGGTCTTAATAGATATGTCCCGTAGTACTATTTTAGTTTGTATCAATTCATAGTTCTTAGTATCTTTTGATTATCGTCATTTTGTTTAATTCGAACAGCTGCATAGTTCTTTTTTGAAAGGAGTTTCATAGACGCGATGTTGCCAGTTGAATATTGTATATTATTAGTATATTATTATAAAATGATTAAAGTAAGTAGGTCAAATACTAGGTCAACAATGAAACAATACAATATGGAGAATAATATACAATTAACATTATTTTGTTACATTGGTATATTTACAGATTGTTTCAGTGAAGAGTTTGAAACTTAGATATTATATTGGCGAATAGTTTATAGTGAAATAACTATATATTTGTCTTAAGTATACAACTTAAATAATTTTGTAAATAAAAAAGTTTTTTGTGTTGATTTCCAATATTTTCTATTATATTAATATGTGTGTGTGTGTGTTTTTTTTGTAAAGAGATTAAACCTTTTTTTCTAGAACAATACACAGTACAATTCCATTAAAAACTTAACGATTTCTACGCACAAGTTCTATTATTTTATAATTTTGCTAGGAAATTGATAAAATTTTATAAAATCCTATTAATATTTCGACAAAAAATTAACGTTTATTTAATCTTTCGTTCAACACTGCGATTCCACAAAAAAATCAACAATTAATGTTAATAATTCAGTCGCAGACAAGAAATATCACCCTCTAAAATATTAATTCTGATCCTTCTTACTTGCCTAATTTATCGGCCTCTTAACGAATCAAAACGATTTAATTTAAAGTTAACGAAATGGACACCAAACGTAATATATATATATATTCAGTATTCGTCGATTTTTTTATTCCATAAGTATTGATTTAATGTCAACGTATGTATCTTAAATTAAAATTTTATTTAAATATTTATGGGTTCTGTGATGCTTATAATAATAGAAAAAAATTTGGAACTTTGAAAGAGATTGGGAGCATTCAAGATTTTATGATTACAGCAAAACAATCGACCACATTAAGTAAATTACTTACCGAACAAAAACACCTGGAAAAAACTGGTCGGCTGTGTAATATATACATCTAATGAACTATAAATAATTTAATATGTGATCTGCAACGCTAAAACTAATGTAGATCACAAAAGATATGAACAACTAAAACCTGTTCCAGGATCTAGATTTTAAAAAAACGAGAATAGTTTCTATGAAAATATTCCTTTTTTTATTTGGCAACACTTTATTTTTAAGTATGGTAAAATGAATGCATAAAATTAAAATTCAAAAAAAGATCTTTCTGCTTACCAATCGAAAGATTTGTCTTCATGTAACTAAAACAAAGTTGTCTCTAGTTGATAGAGGCTTTTTTCACTGGACAAAGTTAACCACCCGTCCAAAGACCACTTTAGAGAAATCACATTTCTACAGGAGTATTTAATATTTCATTGCAGCACCATCTCAGTTTGAATCGCACAATTTCTAAAACAAAACAAAAAATAATTTTGCGCTGAAGGCTAAAAAAAAAAATATATATATATTGATAATTATATTGTAACTATCATTGAAAGAAAATTGGTTTAGCCTATAGAGCTTATTGTAAAAAGATAAAGCTTTGGTCAGAAATGGTCAGAATTGTTATGCTATACACTGCGTTTATTATAAAATATGACACCTTTTAAATTGCTCGGGTTTTTGTTCAACTTTTGTTAATAAGTTAAAAGTACCTACCTATTCTTCGACTTTTATGTGTTGACAGCCGGCTAAATTAATGAATTTCGTGGTATTTTTTGAAAGCGTTGCTTAGTGTAATGGCTTTAAGTGGTTCATTGAGTGAAACACGCCGTGAATTGCATTGACAAGACAAAATAGATGCTAAACAAGCCAAGGGCATTTTCTTGGAAACGATATTTCGTCTACGTTTATAAACGAATCGACTTTCGTTGTTTTTTTTTATCGAACCAAATTGGTCACGAAAAGAATTGCATTGTTATTATGTATAAAAAGAGAAAACAACTCATTGTGATAAAGTTAAACATCACCGAATTTAAACATATATTGAATGTTGTTTATGGTGATATAGATATCCTTTCTGTATTTAAACGCTGAAAAGATATTAGAAATACTACAAAATATTACTTTCATATCGTAAATATTGTCAATGTTTTAAATGACATTCTGTTGGTAGAGCTCCATTATATTATAGTAATGTACAAAATACTATTAAGTTCATCATGAATTATAAAGTCGTAGCAACAAAATGTCCATCAATTCAATTCTTTAATTCGCATGGAGATTAATACTTTTTTTACCTAAAAATGAGACCAAACAAATTGTTTTTTTTTTTAATAAAGGTCACAGCACTAGAGCTACTTCGTTTAATTACGCTTTCAAAAATGGCCTCACATCTTATGATTTCCATTTACTAATCCATTACCTGGGTAAGTTTTTAGCTTATTATCAACTGTAGATTCAATAAAAAAAACCCAATGTCGTGTCGCCACCACTAAATTTGAATTAATGTCATAAATAATACGAAAAATGTCTTCATTATGACGGTTACAAGTTTTCCTTATTTTAACGAGACTTTGAGACTAATATAGGCAAAAGTAATCGCGTTATCATATACAGTGGGTGATCGGTTAACGAACGTTATCTGTTCGAAAATTATTTTCGCTATCCGGATTTTTTGTAAACCGATCACCGATCACTTCGAATAGTTTTATATACAAAGTAGTATAGAAAGATCGATTAAGTTCGTTATCCAAATATTTGTTCGTTACCCGAACACAAAAATATTTCGAGATGGTGTTCGTTGTCCGAATTGTTCGTAGCCCGAACTGCTTGTTAACCGATCACCCACTGTATTATATAACAAGCTTAAAGTTAATGTCCGTCATAACGCCATCGCCGGGACTATATTAAAATAATCACGATGATTTAGTTGTACATAAATAAATCTTCTTCTTGATGTAGGAAATTCAGACTGCAGTTTAATTACAACACAAATTCTCCAATTCCCATCTAAAAAAATGCATTGCGTTCAAATGACAATTCACAATATTATAAATGGTAAAAAATAAAAATAAACCATCGATATTTTAATCTCATCCAGTATGCATTCATATAATAATCAGATCATATAAGGAAAACATCACTGACAATTAGTCCTCTTTGTATTAAATATATCTTGATAAAACTTGTTTTCGATAAAGCTACGCTGAACCGACAAGTAGCCAGTAATTTAACGTGTATATACGTATTTCAAATTAATTCAATAAAAAATGACAAGATTTATATGTTTTAGCTTTATATTTATCACCATCATAATAGTAGGGATTAAAGAGGGGGGGGGGGGATAAAGAACTATCTAGGAATAACACGGTGAAAAAACAGCAACCTATTTTAGTTCTACAATTTTTTGGTAGATTTTTCAACTCACGTCATCGTCAGAACTATGGTTCAAAAAATAGCTATCAGCTATATCTTATAAAATAAATTGCTATTTTTTCACCGTGTTATAATGGAGTTCTACCAAATAAATGCCAATTCAATCAATATATCTAAGAATATTTATGTAATTATTCAATCAATTGCTCCAAATATTATGCTTAAATAAATATTATAATTAAATAATAATTTTCGATTCATCGATACTGAGGAATTGTTAAATTAACGTAGATTTATCATATTGCATATTTTTAAGAGAATTTTAACATTTTGTAAACAGTAATTCAAAACAAATCGTTTTCGATGTCACTTACTCTACATGGCATAGAAAATATACGATATCATTATTAAAGTTGTGAAGTAAACATACTTTGATTCAAATAGAAAGTTTTGACGAGGGAATTTATTAAAATAATATGAAATTCTGCTTAGTCTACGTGCGGTTGTAGCATTTCACTAAATAAACTTGTTGCAATATACCATCTACGTATACAACATAAATAAATTCTTCGTATTAAAAATACAAGATAAGCCCCAGTGAAAATATTTCTTCTATCTTCACCTAAACTGCTGGCGTTCCTTACTAGAATAAGGGCACGTTGTCTCAGTCACGTACACCCTTGCTGGAATTTCAGGTAGGAGCGGTTATTCGAACGTGAGACCGTACATGCAAGCATTTCTTCAAATCCAGAAAAAGCCGTCACACATCTAGCAATAATATAATACCATATTCTGTTCATTGGTCAATAGTTATTTTGCGATGTTTTTAATAATGTAAATGAAGCCCAAAGCTTTAAGTTCCGCAAGAGTTATGCAATACACTAGTTCAGTGCTTTCTTTCAGTTCGGATTGATTGATATGAGAGAGAAATAAAATAATATTGCAATTTCGATTTTCGTTCGTGTCATGGACATCTAAGACCCCTTTGCATGTAAAGACAGTTGTAGGCCATTTTTAAATTACAATTAAAATATATTTTGTTTTATAGTTATTTTTTTAATTTGCATAGTTCTGATGAGAGTGTAGGCCGAAATAGCTAGTAACTATACACCTTTTAAATTTTGTAAAACTAAAATACATTGCGTTATAATGGTGTTCTACCAAGCAAAAGTCAATTCAATCATTATATTTTTTTTTTGTTTTAATCCGGCAAAGTGTAATGTTCCGCTGTATGAGTAAAAAGAGATTTTTATAATAACTAACAATCTGACTTTAAACTTTTAAGGTATAAACTGTCACTTCTTGATTGAAAGAAATGATATTTTAAATGATAAAAACACATTTTTTTAGTACTTATTTCCACAATATATTTTGTGATTCGGATCGGTTCCGCCAATCGCGAGCATTATCAACTGATTAATCTGAATTTTATATTGTGTATTTAAATGTATAAAATTGAAAAAAGAATAGGAACAATAGTCATTCGTACACCAACGGTTTGCGGGCATGAACTGAAGTTTTTGAAGAACGCCAACTTTTTTGTGACAATTCGCTCAACAAATAGCTCAAATACCATCATCATCAGTCAGCCATCACCTAGTTTAAGTATTCATATAGGATCTGGGAGAGCGATTCCAATTTCGGGACAATCTCGCAAAATCCAAAACGATTGGAAACCCTAGTAAGAACAGGTTTAGGAACGCAGATATACTTGATAGCAAATTTTGGTATCACGCCAATGACAGAACTACCTGCACTTCTTGTCAAACTAAATGAAACATTATCACCAAAATGTTACATAAATTAAAACTATATTATTTATGATTATATTAACAATCACCTACATGTACTGGTTCAATATTTCACAAAATTTAATTATTTTAAACATCCTAATTAATTAAACCTGTATTTGATTCCGCCTTACTTGATGAGTTGCCTCACAATGTTATTCATAGAAGCTGATTACCGTATCGAACTTTTAGGGCGTTATTTTGTAAGAAACAGGGTCGAAATAGGACTTTAAAAAAAATGCATGTAAACATAATTGTGCATGACTCGCAATGTTTGAAAATATGAGTTTCAATCCAAAAACATATTTCAATATTTTCGGCACGTTTATACATAGAGTTGTAAAAGTATTAGTTAAGCGAGATTAAAAAAAGGTTTGCTTCAATGCTGAAATTTATTTTTATGATATTTAATAAATACTACGCCAATACGTGAAATGAAAAATATTACATTTCTTTAACATGTCTTTAAGTATTTTTTTTTCGCTGGCATTACTTTTTTTTAAATTTCATATAACGCTGGTTACCGTCACTTCTTGTGAAAAATGTATTTTATAAAAATAATTTGATAACAAAATGATCAGGACCGGTGTCGCTCATCGTCAGCACGAAAATTGTATAAAATGTTTTGTTTTTTTTATTATGTGAAATAATTATAATCGTTATGTTGTCGATCGCAGAATGAAACGTTTCCACAACCAAATATAATTGGAAACTCTTATCGTCGGTGTTAGTCATCTCCAAAACGGATACTGTTGAAGCTCAAAGCTTACTTTATTGATTGAATTGGCATTCACTTGGTAGAACTCCATTATAACACGGTGAAAAAAATAGCAATATATTTTTCAATGTATTTAACGAAATTATTAAAAAAAAATATAGTTGATAGCTATTTCGGCTCACGCCATCGTCAGAACTATGCTTAAATGAAAATTTGCTTATCTATATATAGCTTAAAGCTTGCGTTGTTTTCCTGGGATGGTGAATAATAAATAGTAAAACTTTTCAGGGCAGACCTAAGGCAAGATGATAAGTACATATATACAAGTATAAAGACCAGCGACCACCAACTAAATTTGAGCTGTACACTAACTTTGACTTAAATTTCCATGGACAGAAGTGCAAAATATCCCAAAATATTCATGCAATGAAAATCCACATTAACATTATTTTATGAGATATTTACTACAATTTGACGCTATCTCTCGTTGCAAATCAATTTCTAAAGAAATTTAACAAAGAGAATCATGTAATAAATATTAAATATTAATATAAGTAACCGAGTACATTAAGAGAATGGTATAAGAAATAGTCTGCTTTTACATGGATCAAGAACATTCTAAATTTAAACATTATTAAAGACAAGAGAATTGTTAAATCTTAAAACCGAACAATAATATATTCCTTCTTTGTTAAGAAATATGCAATTTTCAGAAATAAAATTTATCTTCACTGCCCATTGATTTATTGGCGAACTACATATGTTTTTCACTTATATTTGAACAAAATTGTGTTAAATATATATATTTAAAAAACATTTGTCATGAACAAAACAAATTTTAACAATGGCTCAGAATATCTACGAAATTTTCTTAAAAATATTATATTTCTTTAATTTCAATAAAAGTTTGTTCCTGCCTTACAAACTTTTCAATTCACTAGTTTTGTTATCGATATTTACAGTTTGTAGACGTATTGAATATCAAAAAAGTTGTCGCAAACCAGTAAAAAGTTTATTTAGTTGCACCCAAAAAAAAACTCAATAACAATGTTTTTCCTCTAAGATAATAACTATTACAATTTTATATTATATTGTTTAAAAGAGTTATAATATTGGTGTTTCCTAAACCGTGTGTCGTGACACCTTAGTGTGACATATAGATAATTCAAGCGTGTCGCGAAAAAACAATACATACTATGTTACTATTTAAAGAATTGCTTTTTTGTCATAAATTCTATATGAATTCATAATAAATCTAACTTGAAGTAATATTTCATACATAGTCAGTCGTAATTTTTTCTACCCTATGTATAATCCCAATAATTGGGTTTCCCAAACTATATTAGGCCCGAAGAGGTGTTCTATAAAATGTTACTATTATATAAATATCCGATAAATTAATTTTTGAATTGTTCAGTTAAATCCGTTAACGTCACGAAAATATTTGGAAAGCCTTACATAAAGGATGATCGGAAAGACACAGTCATCCATATTCAATGTATTCTACACGAGTATTCGAGCATTTAAACGAATAGAGATGCAAATATAAGAACGTTTACTATCATTTACGATTCAGCTCCCGAGCGGACATTTTAAATTTGCTATAATGCTATTTGCTTATACGCGACCTCTGGCGTCATTTGATACTTGGTTCTTTAACGCATGAGCCATACATAGAAAAAAAAATAGTTTTACATAGTATCAAATTATTTTTAATTTAGATTGTTGTACTACCGGTTGGAAAGTAAGCTCAATTCTTTATCGAAATTATAATATTATGGTGGTACCATTGTGTCATGGTGGACAAAAATAAATTGTTTAACAATAGTAGTTAATTATTAGGCAACTATTATATATAAAAAGACAAACATTTTTTTGTCCGTATGGTATTTGAAATTGGAACCAATTAAAAAAAATGTTCAAAAGCTTATCTAGCTTTTATGGAACATGCGCGATTCAGTCATTTAATTGTATTAAACCGAACTTTGACGATTTAAAAATTAAAAGGTTCACAGATTCAGCTAAGAGTCGTCGAAAATTGTATTTATTTTATGTAAGTAAAATGTAATGAATATGGAATAAAATAGATATTTCGATCGACGGGCCTACGCATTTCAATTTGCATAATCGTACTGATATGTGTTCGTTTCTTTTTAATATTAGAAAGTAATATTTTTGGCACATTGGCATCAAAAACTAGATGTCTACTAAATCAAAATAAATAAACCGGCTTGTCTCCCCATATATGTAATTATCTTATAATAAGTATGATGTTATACAATAAAATTTACCTCTACTCCAGGTGTATATAATGGAATTTTTTATTTAAATTATAACGGCTAAAGGATGCAAATTTTTAAAGCCGTAGTGGTTTTATGTGCTTATAAATTCCTATTGGTGTATGTTTATGTGGATTTATTATGTTTAGTTCTGATGAGGGCGGACGCCGAAATATCAATCAACTATAATATATACCATATAAATTTTGTAAAGCTTGAATACATTGCTATTATATATTTTCATCGTGTTATAATGTAATTCTACTAATTAAATACCAATTCGGTAAATTTATTCCAAAATCAAATTTAGTTTATAAATTGACAGTACGCAAAATTTGATGCTCAAAGTGTAACATGGTTGACAGTTTTGTGAGAGTTTTTGTAATAGTTAAAAACTTTTTCAGATGTGTTGTCATGTGGTTGTAGTAATCCAGAAACTTTTGTGAAAGCGGAAAGAATTTTTTTTGAAAATTTAAAAAAAAATCTATTTTTAATATAGCAATAAATTAAGGACATACATATATACAAACAAACATTAATTTTTATATATGTATATTTATCTTCAATATAATATATTATCAATCTTTTGAAAAGTTTTTGGCGTGAATAGTTTGTTATTCTAACAACCCTGAAATTGGTATGCCTATAGGAAAAGCTTTAACCCAATGACTGTTAACGTCTCAACTGCTGCGACGGTTGACTACAGACTATTGATAATTAAAAAAATAAAAGAGTTAATGGTATTAAAACATTCATGAACGAGATTTTATTTTATATATCAAAGTTTATTTTACACTAACACTGATTTTATAAATGAAACAAGAAACAACACAGTGAAAATATATAAAAGTTATTTTAGTTCCATAAAAAATAAAAGATGGTTATTTCGGCATACGCCCTCATCAGAAATATTACATTTCACTGTGAGTTATTATTGCTTGAAAAATGCCCTCGATCAATTTATATTGTATCACGATGGCTTGTGTATAATTTTCATTTGAATACAGAATCAAAGACTAGATAAATTGATAAAAATCTTGATTGAATTACAGCGTGGGTGCATATTTGGACCGCGAAACGAAATTAATTATTTTGTTGCCATGGTAACATAATCGTGCAGTGTATCTAAATTTCTATAGTATTTCATCATTCAATAACGCCAAACCATAGTCGTTTAAATCGTATGTGAGACTAAAGCGATATTGAGACATGCAAAAACTGCTTCTCTTATTGTAAACGTTTGCATCATTCAAACATGATGGCTACATTCGAATAATCACTGGTATCAAGTAAGACAATTCTCTCCATTCAAAAAACTCAGATATATTCTTATATGGGAAATTAATAATTAAGTTGTTTACTATTTTGTTTAAAAATGTGGCTGAGACCACAAGATATGAAATATTTTAAATGATATATTTTTACGCTACTTTTGTTACAATGGTCCACGCTTAATTGGGTGAATCTTTAAATGGCAAAATAGTGAATGAATATGTATGTAGTTTGTTTTTTACGAGCAAATTTTAATCATGCCCTTTTTCAATACTTATGATATGTATTTCCATATATATTTTTTTATATATATTGTCCTTGGCAAGAAAATGATTTTTGGGTAGCAAAGATGTTGTCAAAAACCCATCACACTAAACAAATCTGCTTTGTCTTCAGTGAAATTCCTGTCGTTTCCTATACTACGTAATTACATATAGAAGACACTCTAGACGAACCTTATAGTGAAACGTATGGTTAACATCAGTGGTGGAACAACCTTTTGAGAGGCTTGGTAAAAAATTTCAATTTTATTTGCATAGTGGGTAAAAGCTTAAAATATATATTTTCTTTTAAATATCTTTAATTAATTAAAAGTAAACAAAAATTTGCTATCAGTGACTCACTTGAAAGTGACAAAATTAATTATTTATTTTTCATTTTTAGATATTTTAATAAATAAATAAACAAAATAAATAGTTTGATTAAAAAAATCTATGGCGGGTAACTCAAAATGTAGTAGGTTCCCGACTACTGATTTATTTACACACATATTTTCTGGTAATATCTTCTTTGAAAAAATTTAAAACCTTTCGACGTATTCATTATTTATTAATAAAATACCATTTATTTTATATTATACAGGAAACCAAACTTTCACCCAGCGGAATATTTAAAAAAATGTCACACTTTCAAATGTTTTAAATAGTACATATTATTTTTAAAATATAATATTTTGAAATGACTTTTTTTTTATTTGAAATCATGAAATATAAAAAAATTATAAAATATGTTATTTATTAATTATAGCGTGTTTAGCGTCCATTTGATTCAATGACGTTCGAATATTACGAAAATCTTAAAATTAATTACGGAGTTGCTACAACGCTTTTTTGTTTTTTTTACGGAGTGCAAGGGTTTAACCATTTCACTAAGGTACCTTTAGTCGAACAACTCCTACACGTTTGTATATTATTCAACCTACTGGCTCAAGTTTATGGTCTACTGTAAATATGTGGTGAAGACAGTAGGTAATAAAATCATAAAAAATCAGCATGGCAACATTGAATATCATTGCGAAATCTTCTAATAAATGATTCTTTTGTTTTCATGAAAGGGAACATTTGAAAAGTATTCGAAAGCAACCACCGTAGACAAAGATAGTGTAAGATAAGTTTACCATTCGATAATTATAAATAAAAACAATACACATTTTTATGGGTTCCCTCATCTAATATTTCAAGATATTTCGGTGTTAATTTATATTATAGATACAATCTAGTGCGGTGGATCTCACGTGAAATTTCACTGTGGACGCATATAAACATAAGCTGTCATATGGAAATGTCTCGTGGCCGCACCAAATGTGATAAAAATAGTTATTCGATATATTATTGATATTGATTTTTTTATGCAGTGCATTACGCTGAATGATCATTCACAATATACAGTTGTAGGTAAAATCGACAAAATTAATAAAGCAATTGTTGTTAATTCTTTATATTGACTTGATTGATGGGCAACGTATAACTTCGACCAAATTTTTTGAACAGTTTTATTATTAAAAAGGTCCTTTATTTAAACTTACCCAGCATTTAGTCCTCGACTAAATGTTGGATATGTCAGGATTATTCAATAAATGTCAAAATAATAATAATTTTACAAATTAATTTGTAAAAACACATTTTTGTAAATATCAATATTTACTATAAAACTGTTGGTGGCCGCAGCAAAATCCTCTGGTGACCGCACGTGAGAACCACTGATCCAGTGGATGATTTTGATGCCGGCAGTTGTAAAATCTGTCACAAAAAATTGCAATATTGACTTACATGATTATTCCCCCCAACCACTAATTTATATATTTTAATATTTAAAGTTTGAATTGTGGAAATTGTGTACCTTAGTGACAAAACATTGTGGAAATCTACACAATTTTAACAATGGAATTCCATCAAGCCCTTAATTGACATCGTATATTATGATATTCGAAATCACACAATTAATCCATTGGTAGTCCTTCAGATTTCATCGACAAAAAAATCGATCCAATATTTTAAATAACAAAAGGTAACAAAAAATCCAATAATAATGTCAACTGTAATAAAGTAACCGTGACCAAAGTGTTGAACCCAAGATCTGAGTAATCAATAACCTACGAAATCAATTATATTGAGATATAAATCATTAATCAATTATACCAAATAATATTTTTTTGATTGTTAGATTAGTCTCAATGGCGTGTTAATCAAAAGCGTTCTAGTATTTTGATACTTGTAAAATTCAGTGCTATTTATTAGTTGTTACATAAAAAAAGTCGTAAAATTTGGATTTATGTCATCAACTTATGTTTGTATTCAGTAAGCGTCGTTCTTGTACCCTGATATAGCACGGATTATATCGCTAGTAAAGCACAGTACTCACATGTAAAATTTTCCCTGTAAAAACACTAGCCCTTTTTAATTATTTTCACGTCAAATTATCCATTATATTATCTATGATGTGCGAACTTCAAAAACACGATCGTCCAGGAAAATAAATACAGGTTAAAAATAAATATTTTAAATGTTATCGTTTTTATAATTAACAGCAGCACTCATAATTTCGCTTAACATATATTCAGATCATAATTATTTCAGGTGTAAATTAATCTAATAGAGATAAATCTATTATATTTAAATATAATGCCTTTTCACCAAGACGTGACAAAAAAATCTTTAAAAAAGAATAAATTTACTAGATATTTGGAAAACATCTGCGACATACACTGAAACACTCAAACGTTCTTATATTTGGAATGTTTTTTACACTGAACGCAAAATAATCAAAACACTGGAGTTACATTGAATCCACGCATTATAGGTATTATGATATTCTTAAAAAACCCACCTGTCAGATTAAAACACCATTAGTTATCGTTATAAAACATGTAACTGCTTACATTTTCAATAAAAAATGTGTTATACCAAAATGACGTAAAAAAAATGGGTAAATTGTACATTAGTAGTCACGGTTGCATGTATATTGTTATATAGTATCATCTTTTTTAAGAATCACGTGAGGCACAAAATGTCTAGTAGAAGGACCATAAATATTTCCCCTATATTACATACAAAAACAACAAGTAAATATGATTTTAAGTCCATTTGTTTCATAAAAATGAACTGGAGAATTTGTCATAGTTTTTGTCTCCTAAAAAGGGTTCTACGGAAAATATCATTATATGTCAATGACCAACTAGTTAAAATAATTGGATATACAAGAATAAATACCCTAAAAGAGTTGTAGCTAATTAATTCATAGATCTTTAGTTAGATATAATGATCTCCAGAGTCTAAAAAAGTGCTAAGCCATCTTTATAGCATAAATTTTAACATCACCAATACTCTTTTTCAATCTGTCACTTCTTGGTAGAAATACATTATATGTATTTAAATAAAAAAACAGAATGTTTAATTAGAATTATTTTTACAATTTCATATTATCTATCAGCGAAACCGATCCTGATCCGAATTATACAAAATTTTGAAAATAGCACTTCGTGTTTTTAATATTATAGCACTACAGTTGTATTTAAACTGTGTATGATTGTAACACGGTGAAAAAATAGCAATGTATTTTAGTTCTACAAATTTTTTATTAGATATAGTTGATAGCTATTTCGGCTCACGACATTGTCGGGACTATATATAATTATTGTTAGGTTTTTCTATTTCAAGTCATTGTCAGAACTATGTTAATATTGAAATTGATTGAATTGATTTATTAAAATTATACGTATAAAACAATATTGGAACAACTGAGTACAACTGTATGTCTCTTTTTACCAGTATGTATATCCAATTCAAATCATTTTCAACATACATAGTTTATGATAAATTTAGCCACTTCTGTATATTTCCGATAGAGGAAGATTTTTTTATAAATTATAAATACAGTATTTTGTTAAATAAATATCCTTTTATTTGGTATCATAACAATGCCGTTTTTAACATATGTGTATTGAGGATTTGATTTGCTAAAAATCAAAATCATTCAAATGTGGAATAGAATAATGTATACTTCTAATCAAAATTTCAAATAATGATTTCATAACGTAAACCGTAATATATCTGGTAAGATTATCGAACAATTGCACCATACTTGGGTTTATATTATATTGTAGCATTCATAATTCTTTTTGGCTATGATATTTAGCAAAATAAAAATATAATTTGTTCTTCAAAAGATAACTCTGATTGAAATTAATTATCTGTATTGAATATTGACAATCAAAACACGTATCACAAATCATTTATCAAATTAACATTTATAAGCCATTGGTCTGATGTTATTTTATATAATTATATATCTCAGACCAAAGTTGCCGCCATGTCTGTAAGTATTAATGTTGCTTGCTTTGCATTGATTGGTATTGTTTTTTTTAATTAATAAAAAGTTATTTATTTTTTATCTTTAACTTCGTTACATTTTTATAGCAGACCATAATATATACACAAAGGTAAAAGTAAAGATTTTAATAGTAAAATGTTGAATAAATGCTTAGTGGAATATGAATATTTTATTCTAAGATCTTTCCGTACTGCGTATTAAATGTGGTCATAAAACATGTGCTTTAAATATGCTTGGCAGATGTCACAGCATCAAGATTAAATTTCTGACACTAAAATATTAAACAGAGGTTCTCACAATAATATACCCAAAGGTTTAACGGTGAACATACCCTTAAAAAGGGTAGTCAACCTGGTACCTACGGCCCACTAGTGGGCGTTAAAGTTTCCATGGTGGGCGGTAGGGGCTTAAAAACATAAAGTAAATTTATTTTATGAAGATGCCGGAAGGTGAAACTGATTTCATTAGTGACATATATCGCGTGGAATCGTAATCGATGATTTGATTGCATTACGTTAATATGTGGTGCTCATAAATGCAAAAGTGTTAATATTGTAGCGTACAAGCTAATTTTTATTTTAAAATGTAACTTTATTTGTCCTGATAACAATCATAAATTTCTAACACCAACATTACAGGTTAAAATTAATTGTTCAATGTGGAAAGTTTGTAAGTTAAATGAGTTTTGAATTTCATATAAACGGTGGGTCTGTGGTCGAATGGTCAATGTCATTGAATTCAGTTGCGATGGTAAAGGGCTCAAATCTCAGAATAGGCAATTTCATAAATTATTTATTTGTAAATTCGTTGAGTTTTAATCAAAGACCTAAAAGCAGGGCGCAAGGATAGCGACTAACTAACCACTGGTTCTGTCCCTTGCCAATTCTTGTATCCTTACTCTTTTTGAGAAAAGATGTATAGTAATTGGGTAACAAACAGTTTTCGTAAAAAAAGCTTGTATTGAGTAACCTCCAAAAGGAAATTATATGCTCGACGTCTGAAGAGGATAAGAAATATTTTGGTATTTACATTATACATTATATGTATATATATTATATATATATATACGATTGAGAAAAGTATGAAACGTCAACATTTTTATAAATTCAGTCAATTTACAAAATTTTACTTTTGCCAGTTGCTAATATTTTTTAAATCTTAAACAAATTTCAAAAGTTGGAACACTTATACTTAAGCTTTTATCTTATATATTATTTAATTTTCAGATGTCTTGATAATCATATGGAAGCCAAACGGGTAGTCAATTGTGTTTTTTTTTATTTTAATTTGTTAGCAAACGTTTTATATTATATTTTAACACGGTGAAAAAACATAGCAATGTATTTTAATTCTTCAAAACTATTTTTAAAACATAATTTTGTAGAACTAAAATACATTGCTATTTTTTTCACCGTGTTATAATGGAGTTCTACCAAGTGAATGCCAATTCAATCAATATATAGTTTTATATTTTAAATGTATTATATATAACCTTTGTCGTGGAGATATATAAAAATATGTTATTCTTGTAGTCTATAAACAAACAATATTTATTTATAAGAAGTGATTGAATTCTTTTGGTTGACTTGTTTATGGTAGTAATAATTGAAATTTTCGTTACAAGGTGTCAATGTTTTATCATCGTTACAGTTATAAGAATTAAAATTGAGTCTAAGCAAAAATATCTCGTACAGAACTGTAAACGAGTGAATTGAGGACATTTTTTTTTCGATCGATTACTTAATATTTTAACACCGATAATTATACTAAATATATTTCTTAATCCGAATTTTTGGCGTGTTAACTGATCTCAACTCAATTACACAATGGTATAATATTACATTGACAGTTTTCTATTTTTTTATATATAAATAAAATGATATTTATTTGTACGAAAACAAAATTCATGTTACGCAATACTCGGTGGTCTTCTGTTTAACACTATCAACCCGGTCAAAATTTGGCAAATCAAACTCTGTAGCCGGCCCATTTTTGAGCAAATGGCATTTTTATTTAGTGTTTACGAAAAGTTTTATAACATTGGAATTATTGAATAAGATCAAATGAATCTTTCTGATGTGGTTTTAAACATTTTAATAATTAACCATATTGTGATAAAATTGTCAATATTCCTCCATTGTGAAGAGCCACTCGACAATGCATATGATTCAATTAAACTATTTTTATTACTCTTGAAATGGATGTAAAGATCTCATCAAATGTAAGAAACATTTGTCAATGTTTTTAACTATACGCCCATATTAAAATTACGCCGTTGTACGCAAATTATTTCACAAGGATATGAGAGTACTAATTAAATAGTTCATAGTCATTTGTTCTATTATATTATGACATATATATAAAAGTAAACTTGATTGAAAGATTGCTTAATGTACGGTACAATTAATTTAGATTAGTCGTAAATTACTTATTACCCACTTCAGAATTTTGCACTTTATAAAAAATAGTGAATAAACCACACTTATTATTATACTCACAATAATTGTCAATCAATTGTTTTTTTTTTAATAAGGTTACACATATGAATCGAAAATTTACGGCGCCCGATTTCACAATTCATGTGAATGGAACTTCGTAGAACTAGCAATATATATTTCTATTTATTGTATTATAGAATTATGTAGTAAGGATAAATATATTTTACTAAATTCAAAGCTGTTTTTTTTAAATTTAGTTCAAAAATATAGTTAAAAATGATATAATTGGAGTATTTTTATTTTAAAAGATAAGTGTCAGTAATTTTTTATTCAAAATATTGAATGGTATAAAAGTTATGTTGATTTTTACAAATTTATTTAATTCTATTCAAATCACTAATGAACGCCCGATTCCCGCTAATGTCACTGTTTAAGGCGCTCGATCTCAAAGTGTTAACTATAACAATATACAGGTAGATAGATCTTTTCTTGAGAAAGTTACCTGTTACCAGGGTCGTTGAGGTATTCCAATAAACTCTCATTACAGGTCAATATGCTTCACATTGTTAGAAACAATTATGACACTATAAGAATTTCGTCATGTGCCTAATATGAAGTCTTGATTATAAATCTAATGGATAAATAATTATAATAAATCAAACAAAAATTTCTAGACAAAATATGGAAATAGTCTGGAATCTTCTTCAATGCTGTTTAAGGAGAAGACACCTGATCCGTATTTGTGCAGCGCCATCCTCCGGCGTGATGAAATACGTCAAAGAGTAATGTAATGTTCGATAGAATGGACACATACATATATATTATAAATATGTTGTACGCTAGTTACTTGCTACACGACCATTTTCAATACACTTGAAAATTATTACAAGAAATGCACAAGTAACTGAAAAATCGTATTATAGAGATGTTATGCAAGTAATTTTTCAAATAAAGAAATGTCGCCAACATCACTATACTACACGAGCATTCAAAATAAAATTAAAATCAATTTATCAAACAGATTTTTTTAGTTCCAGGAATAGAAAATTAGTAGTTTGAAGGGCATTTGGTAGGCACTTCTGAATGTGCTCTAATTCCAGAAAGAAGTCTTTATTTTTTTACAATAAAGGTTGTGATGAATCCACATTTTTTAAGCACATTTTTTAGTAATTATTTCCACACAATATTTTTTGATCAGGACGATTTCGCTCATCGCGAGCATTATCAACTGAAGTTTATAATGTTGACAATGCCCGCGATAAGTGACACCGGTCCTGATCAAAAAATAGATTGTGGAAATAAGTACTAAAAATGTTATTTTTGTTGTTTTTTTTATATAATATTGTAGCGTGTTAAAAGAAAGTCTGCTATTATAAACTGACAAGATTAAACTGAAGTTTGACAAATGTAATCATATGATTAACTCCCAGTCCTCTTTTACGGGACTTTAATTTACACGATTCCAATTTATGTAATCAATGTATCACATAAAAGGCTTAAGTTTACTATTAAAAATTGCTAAACTTATCGCCCACCACGTAGCAGACGATTGGAATAGTATTGTAAGACGTAACTTGATACGTAATGATAAAAAATATTTTTCCTACAAAAGTCGTCATCTAAAATATTCTAGTGTAAAATCTTGTAGGCGATGTCTCATCGACGGGTACGTATGCATTCGACAGGTAAGGTAAGGTAACCGACTACCATGTAGATAAGCGATTGGTAGTATGTGTATATAATCAGAGATGGGCCACTGTAGCTTCTACCTGTGGAAAATGTTGCACGATGTGCTTAGCACCGATGCAACTATGTATGTAAACACATTATTTTCCACGCATGTTCATAGCTGGATTCTTAAAATGATGCAATAGTTACAATTGAATTGCTATTTGACAAAAATGCATTTTTCAGAAATGTCATTCTAGCGAGCATATTGTTTCAAAATATCATTCTCACAATTCCATTCGAATAATATTGTTATACTGTGAAATTGAAGTGAATATGTTAAATATTTTATTTTAAATAAAATTAAAATATACAGATATTAATAGAAGATATTTGTTTAAAATAAAATATAAATAAATTTATACAAAGATTGATACATAGCCAATGCCAGATTTATATCTGTAGTAAAATTTTGATTTACTTACAATGATTTTTCAATTATAAAATTAAATGTTTTGATAAGGCTTCTTCCTAAAAAATATTTGTGCGTTGAAAAAATTATATGTAGTCTGTTACACTTGCAAATGTGTAGTAGGGGAAAAAATTGAAGATATATTAGAAAATCGTCAAACTGACATTAATTATATAAAACAGATTTTAAATCAAAAAATTATCAAAATTGTTTGCATATTTAATAAAATATTTCATTTGACATTCAGTACATGTATATTTCACAGGAAGCATCGAAGATATGCAGTTCATCATATCAACAGCACATATATCAGCAATCAGGTGTACGCAAAATTTTAATAATCCTTACACTGGACTAAGCCACAATTTTTAATGAAAAGTATAATCCATTTGATTCACAATTCGAATGATAAAACATAATAATACTATTCAATTGTATGCACACTCCTTCAAATGAGACGTCATGAATACTTCGGTGTTTCAAAAACGTTCAGGGAGGAAAGAACTACAAAATTTATTATAATTCTAGTTGTCACAAATATTGTGAATATTAGACTTTTCATTCGGAACTAACGTGCCTTTTTTATATCAGATTTGTTAATATTATATGATAATAAAGATTCTTTATCGTTGATCTATACAACAATCGTCGCCCATTCCATATTAGATTAAATATCCGTTATAAAATCACGAAAACCTGACATGAATGATGATGATGATGACAACGAATGTTATTAATTTTTTATGTAAATGAAAAACATTCTTCATTTATAATAGATCCATTTCTGCTTCGATGTTGGGCATATTTAATAGAATTACTTCACCATTGTATTAAAACTGTTTATTCATCAGTTGCTTAAGCTGCCATTTGTCCAGCTGTCAGGATAGAAATGTTAAGTCTATAAGAAAACCAGTGCCTATTTAATCACAGTTGATTTACTGAATTGAATGAATCGGATAAAACTTAACACATCACAACTATATATTTTAATGGAAACCTATAACTGGATTGGAGAATCTGTTCGTTATTGGAATCGAACCCATGAGAGTTGTAACGGACCCGACATTTGTTAAATATTATGATATGTTATTTAAGACACATAATTTCTATTTTATAATTCTGTGAGCTATTTATTTGTAATATGTGTTTGTCTCCGAATTTACTTAATAGTTTTGATGAAAACAACTAAAAATGTACTGATCACTCAAACAATAATTCATGTATCATATTGTTTACTTAAAATAACTTGCATTTAATTGAATATATCCGGCCAATAAAAGGTTAAGCGCAATATGGCCGCCGTTGCCCATCGCGCAACATTTACTCACCTGTGCTCAAAGGTCAACACACGCAAGTAAACTTAACTCTCTCAAGTCGTCTATATCCAAATAAAAAATACAAACTAAACAAAAGAAGTGCAACGTTCGAAATTTTCGAAAAACGAACAAAGGCAGGTAGAACCGGTTTTTTGAATTTGGTACGTTATCGGACAATATTATTATTCTCATATTTCACTATGCTTAACAAAGAAGCTTGTAACCGCCTTCGCCTTTGATTATTTAACTCTTAGAAATCAGAATTGTTTCAACAGATATTAATATAAAATTATATTATCAGCATTACATTACATGAAGAACAAAGTATTTACGTCATTGAATGAAGCGACCGCACACGGTTCGTTGATTATATTATAATATTCCGGAAAACGGTTTTTATTTAATCATCTAATTGAAATTTACTCTGTAGAATATCGACGCAATAAATTTAATTGGATTGTCAAAAATTTTCCCAATTCATATCGGCTTCAGGGCTCGTTAAAAGTTTTTGTCTTCATGCTTGGATAGCCAATAAATATTATTTTAACAAAAAAAAAACTTATTGTCTATATCATTGGATTTTACAGTGTCCACTACCAGATTCACAGTAAATATTGATAATTAAAAAGAACGATTTTCTTTGTAAAAATGTTCATATTTTCAAATTGATTTAATGTATTATAAATTTAGTCGAACTGTTTACCCCAAATATCTCATAAAAGATATTCTTAGCAAATGTTACTTCTATATCATATCTTAAAATTAAAATTTGGTGCGGTCACGCGACAATTCCATAATACCGCCGATGTTTATAATGCGACTCCAGTAAAATATTATGCGGGTACCATAGGCTTACACCAGTGGTTAACAACATACTTTTCGAGGGTAATTGAATTACCCATCAAGGAAATATGATGATATTTTTGTGTTCAAAATGTTTTTAACCCATTAATCAAATTAAATTTTCATTTTTTTTACCCAGTCTCTTAAAAGGTAGTCGACAACTGATTTACATGACAAATTTTTTTAACGACAATTTGTATTAAAACACTTTTTGTAAACATATTACAATTTGATACAAATTGGTGTAGATGTTGATCCCTCAATGGTTGTCAGGATCTATTTGATTAAATTAAACCTTGATAAAATAAAAGTTCCAAAAAATAATTCACAATGGATTCATACAATCAATCTATCTTGTGTTTTATATAATAATTTACCACACCCAGTCAATCTCTCAATAAATCGCTAAGCTAACACGTTGTAATCATTTTTTTCTGTGACTATTAGCGTGGTAAGCCATAGTGATAATTCCAAAAATTAGATCATGACCCCAATTAGTTGTATCCAAGACTGACTTACGTAATTTTTTTACGAGCGCAATAAATTTAGCGCCTCAAGATGTAAAAATTTTTTTTTTTGAATTTCGTCAAGAATAATAATTGACACTAAATGCCATGAGGCCATTTCTGCATTATTTAAAAATAATATTTTCGCATTCTTTTGTTTTGGACATGTAACAAAACAAACGAGTCAGTTGGCTATCCGTTTAATACATCATTTCGAAACTTTTTCACCATGTTGTTTATTAATAGGTTAAAAAAATGCGAATACTTTTATTAAACTTTTTTTTTTAATAAATGAACAATAAAGCTTAAATTTTACCTGTGTTTATATTCATTATGCGACATATGTATAGGGTTGTCAACGGTTCCGGTACTGTATATTTCGTATCGGTATAATAAACTACCGGGACAGATTTTTTGTATCAAATACGTCACGGCTTATTTTATGAAATAAATATATTTTTTTGTAAAATAAGGAGCGGCATTCTCCTCTTATCTTCACCAAATATTATTATTGTATCAAAATATATTGTTTTACTCAAAACATTGTGAAACATGTTTTATGGTGTCAATCCCAATGTATGAAAAAGTCATTGTTTTCCTATTATATTATTGATACATCTGAATGAAATAATAATTTTCAAGAAAATTGTTGGTTTTAAAATAAATAAAATACCATTTATACATAAGTATATTTATTTTATCAATGTTTTAATATGAAAATATTTCGTTCATTTAATTATTTTTGCAATCATTTTATGGAGTTTTTATAATGAAAGACTTATTTTAAAAAATACAAAAAAAAAATATCAAATATAAGTTATAGTAAAAAATGTATATTTAAAAAAAAAAAAAAAAAAATTATAAAATATTCAAAATAAAAACTTAAAAACTAATTATAGAACATGGAATCATTGAGATGTTTTATTATACATATATCTAGTTGACAGATTAACAAAAGAAAAACGAGATATATGGATACATATTATATTAATTTATTGTTGTTTTCATCTACATATTTACGAACTTGCTATCGACTATAAAAAAAACAAATATTTTTTTACTTCTGCCCGAATAAGTCATACATTAGGTAAAACGATTTCAGCATCATAGAAAACTAATGTATTACTAATCATTCAAATTTAGAATAAGCAAGTGCTTTTTTTAATCAAATCAGTCATATAATATTCTAATAAAAATAGTACGTCTAAAAATAGATGGCATGAAAAAATATCAATATATTAAATGGAATTGAATTTGTACTTGAAATGGCAAATTAAATATTATTTTAGTAATATTTGATAAAAAAAGGAAGCACACGTTTCAAATTATTTTTAACGTCTTTTTCGAAATGTTTTCCGAAGTATGTTCAACCCTATTATTTCTCAACATTGACTACAGTCGGTTTTTAGTAAAGCAATGGATATCAATTATTGAGTAACAAAAATTTACATAATGTTATTTATATAATGTCAGAAACTGAACCCATCGATTATATTTTACTATAAATTACTTAAATAAGCAATGCGAAATAGATACTATACGAACATTCAACATTCATTAGAATACATATTATTTATCATAACATAATTATAACTGGCCTCTGGCCATTGGATAATGTTCTGAACATCAAACTTACGATACAATATCGTAATGTTTCTAATATTAGACTCCATTTTGTCTATCTTAGATACAATATTATCGCGAACACATTTTTTCAAAGTATAATTAAATATAAATATTATAAAATGATCGGCGACCCTCAGCTTTCAATAAGTTTCAATGTGCTCATTTAGATATCTTTACGTTCAGACGTTCAGCACTTCCCAATTTTCTACTAAGATTTAGTGCCAATTAATTTATTTGGGATATCTTCAGTTTCACATACATAGTTATCTGAACACATCTGATATAATACATAAATTGAGAACGATTTATTTATTTCGTATACATTTTTTTAAGTATGATATGTTTGAATGTATTATCCTCCGATTTACGCGGTATCTTTATTGCGCGGTTCCACTTTAACGCGATTCAGAAAAATGCATTTTTTAATTCACGCATAATAAATTACTGCTGTATGTGTATTATAATTTGATAAAATGTTTATTATAGTGATCTTTTTATGCGGCTTATAATTACACGGGATTGTGAAAAACGTATTTACCGCGTTGATCGTAATCTTTAGGGCAGCGTTTATTATGCATATTGCTATCACCAACAACTTTGTGTATTCAACCTTACTCTCCGCACTTCAAATGTGAAACATTTTTTTATAAATATAAATTTAATTCGTCGACCTACATCAAACAACAGTCAAATTTATATAAATTTAATTTTAATGCAGAAGAACTCTGACAAACTAACAGATAGCAATGAGCACGAGCTTGTCACAAGAATTGAAATATTATATCATTGCAATAATTTACTAGAAATTAAGAAGCACCCCAAAATATGAAACTTGCAAAATATCCACTATTTTTATTTTTTTGAAATCGTTTGTATCCACCCTTAGGAGACGCTGTTTTTTCCAGTAGCGTAAACGCACATTCATTGATTTCAGACTTGTAAAAAACACTAAAATTACATATGGCAGTAACTTATAAGCTCTTGTCCTTGCTATTAGTATTTTCGAATTTTACGTCAGGAAATTTGTCCGACATTTTCAAAGTGCTATCGTCGTAAGAGTCTACTTCGTCAATCGGTTTCTTTTTTTCAAGCATCGGAGCTTCATCATCCGTTTTATTATTTGTTAGTAACGGAAATCCTTCCCGATTCTTATCGTTTTCTTTGGCTGATCGATCCATTTCTTCAGCGAGACTCACGAAGAGATCTCTGTAAAATTCAATGAAAATGAAGCAAAGAGTTAGTACATACAAACTATCCATCATGCAATCACATACTATTTAAAAGAAAAAAACATAGTAGTAGTCGGTTAGTTCGAATACATATCTAAACACAATTTTATAAAACGAATATCATAGAGTGAAACTCAAGAACAGTGTTTGTCAAACGTTATTATTTCACAGCACACCAGTGATCTGAATAATATGAATAAACTAAGTAATAATGTAGGAAACAAAATCCATGTATCTCGTTAATCACAGTGTACGAACATGAAAAATATTTATTTAAACAAGTAAATATAAATTATTTGAAATTGAAGAAAGTTTAAATAAACACATAATATTTAATTTGAATTGTTACAACTTTGTACGATTCCACATGTTTTGTCACTAACGACCCGGGGTTCACCTTTCGGCATCTTCAGGCATTCTATCATACGGATGCAACAGAACTGACGGGTGCAAAAGAACGTCAGTTACGTTGCGTCCGTGTGAAAGAATGCCTGAAGATGCCGAAAGGCGAAACCCGGGTCGAAGAAGAAGAAGTTGATATTGAAATTCCATCAAGCACCTTCAGTCGATATCATAAATTACATAATATTTAAATGTATAGCTTGGGGCTTCTTCCTTCGCAGCACACCTGAAACTTCTTGCGGCACACAGTTTTGGAGACATACAATTGACTGATTAATTCATCTTCTTTTTTTATATTTTGTTTTAGAAATGTAAAACATAAGTAGAGTTTTACTTTTATTAAATACGAAACCCGGATCGTTGAATGAAAAAACATGTGGAATCGTACAAAGTTTCAAAAATAAAAAAGCTGTTATATTTTGATAGCTCGGTAAAGAATACTGATTACTGATACTGACACATTTTTGCATCCAAAAACTGATAAGAAATAATATGACATATGAAATTAATTATGAAATAATTTGAATAATTTGAGGCAGGGTTAAAAGCCAGATAGTTACGCCATCAACAATTATATAAAAAAGCAGACCTTGTACTAAATTGGTTTTAAATAACAATTATAAAAATTGACTGTACGTTTTTCTTTGTGGGATAATATTTGGTTAGGTTTTATACAATACCTGAAAATGAAGCCATCCATATTCTTGGCAAGATAATATAGAAAGAGCCAGTCAGCGAAATGGCACTCTCTCGTCACCGACATCATGTTCCTCAGGTCAAGCTTTCCTGGACTGGCAGACGAGTAAACCATTTCGTTAAATCGGGCAGACCTTGAATGGAGTATCACAGTTGCGATACGCCAGAGAAGACCTTCGGCAAAAACATCGGAAAGATGTCGTTATTTAATATGATATATAAAGTTAATTAAAGAAGAGCACGAAATTACGGGAAACATTTTAAGTGGTGTTAAACGAATACCACGTAATTCATTCACATATTCACAATTGTCGTAAAATTTAGTTTTCAAATTTTTTTGTTGAAATTTTCACTTTTCTGTATACAGTGAAACCTCGATTCCACGTTTTCCAAGAGACCCTAATAAATGAAAAATGCATGAAACGAGGAATGCGGGAAAGCTTCAAATAATAGTAAAAGAGAAATAAAATTTAATTTCTCTATAATTTACAAAAATGGGGTTTTACAAAAATTGGTAAATTTAAGAGGGCTTTGTAAAAGTTAAATTAATTAAATCTTTTTTATTGAAATAATAAAATAGGGTTTCGGACTTCTTGTGAAGTTCTTTTTTTAATAAAATGATTTGAGATAAAAAATCATAAGAAAGACATTTAAGCGAACTATATATTATCGTTAATTTCTTTGGTTAATATATGAAATTTTATTAATGTGCTCATACTCAGAAACTGTATTGGATAGAAAGATTTATTTACGAAAACTGTGATAATATTTGAGACGGGATCTTAATATTTAGACCAGGGGATCCCAAACATTTTCGGCTTCTAGCGCTATTCAAATATCAGATTTTTTTCGCGGCGCCCCAAACAAAAAAAACGACGTCAAAACATTGGTTATCTCATAGTAAACCTTATGTTACTTTACATTTAAGAAAGAATATTAATAAAATTTTGTAAATAAAAATTTCCACGGCGCCCCAATAGAACAACTACGACACACAGTTTGAGTATCTCTGATTTAGATAATAGATTGAGGATTCGATAAATCGAGGAACGGTTAATGCGGGACAGTTTAACATTGTTCTTATGGGTGTTTGACAGGACTATAGAAAATGAACGATCCGTCAGGGAAAACGTATTATGCGAGAACGATTGATCGGAGTTTCACTGTATTGATTTTCTTTATATTGCCAAACACACCACATTGGGTATACTATGATTAAAAAAATACATATATATATAAATTTCATTTAGTATAACATAATAAAAAATTGATCGTTTGAGATGGAAAATCTTTAATAAAACTTACCAAAAGTCGTAGCAATGAAAAGTATGATGAACCAAAACCATAGGAAGGCATATATCTTCTCATTGACGATATTGAGTGCCATAACACACAAAGCGTCGTGAGTTTGAATTGATCCACTGGGACCATACTTGTGGAATATACACTTAGTTACCTAAGAAACACAGAATTTTTAAGCGAAAGAATGATAAGACATTTCTTTAAACAATCTATGGTTATTCCAATGAGCTTGTAATTATGAAATTACGAAATCTAAAATTATATGTAGAGAGATTTTTAATTTATGTATTTGGTTTTATAATATTGACTGTTGACGGTTTAATAATATTTACAAAATGTGTAAGTAGGTATACTAAGAAAATAAAATAAAAATATATCGCCATACTAGTAATAGTCATCAAATTCGCTAAAAAGTATTTCTCAAATCTATCAATGATGACTGACTATAATTTATGATATCGACTGAACTAGGTCAGTTCTGTTGCATCCGTATGATAGAATGCCTGAAGATGCCGAAAGGCGAAACCCGGGTCGTTAGTGACAAAACATGTGGAATCGTACAATGTTTTAGTTTCAATTCAAATTTGATATTGAAATTCCACCAGTCACTTTGAGTCGATATCATAAATTATAGTAAGTAGTTATTGATAGATTTGAGAAATACTTTTTGGTATTGATTGAGGGTACTTGATTGGTGGGATTTCAATATCAAATATGATTTGTTGAAACTGTGTACAGTTTGACATGTTTTGTGACTCATGGCCACTTTTGGCTTTTTGGCATATTCAGGATTTTTATCACACGAGTGCATTTTAGCTGACATTCAGTTTTAAATTTGAATATAATTAAGATTCGAAAGTTGTACTTTTGAATAAGCGATTCGAAACAGGAAAAAAATGTATTTAATTCGATACTGTATTATTTCGAGGTACTGCAGTCTGGTTTTAGGAAAGCGATATTCTAGTGAATTTTTTTAGTCGTATTGATTACATTTCCATACAGAAGAATATAATCACAATATCAATATGTCAATGCTAAAACAAATTACCTTTGGGAATACGACATCTAATGGATCCATGGCACCTTTCCAGTTTACATAGAATAGTTTTGGCCCTAGGCCTATGAAATTGCCTCCGAGGAATTTGTCGGTGATATAGATCTGCAGGATGAGGTTGAGGAAGTTAAGTAATTCGCAAAATATCAACCATGTAGACCAAGGTCTAGATGCGTGTAACCTATGTTAAAAAAAAGGGAATAACGAAATATTCTGAGAATTTAAATATATCATAAAACTTCAACTGGTAGGTTATGAAACTCTTTATATTAGGAAGAAACTAGTCCTAAAATAACGCTCTAAAGCTTATAGTTGCATTTTCAACTGTTAACGCAGCGGTTTCCAATCTATGTTACAACGTTTCTCGAAAAAATATCGCGCCTTTCTTTCTTTTATTTTTTAATATATTTAAAGTATTTTAAATGTAAAAAAACTGCCAAAAAAATTTCGATTCAAGACAATTGTTGTTGATAAATTTCTAGAAATCTAGAAGCATTGCGTATGGTAAAAATAGCCTACTGCTCAAATTTAATATATAGATTCAAGTATACTTCTAGAATTGTAATAAGAAAAACCAATGTTTAGTTTACTTATGTTTAATAAGTTTGTTCATTCATTACCAATACCTAGGTAATGAAGGAACAAACGAAATTTTCGTATTATACATAGTATTTATTAAAAATATGTATTTCAAAAATTTTTATTTATCCCTGAAGCAATAAATACCATACAGACTGTTTTTAAACATATTGGTCTTTTTTTTAATATATCGATGCTGAGCCGACGGCTCCGTCACTTCTCCAGTATTCGGCGATAGTCGGTATATGAGCTCCTGACAACGAAAGGGTTAATAAGATTTTAAAAGTTTTACAAGGTGGTTCCATTCGGTGCAGTGTGCAGTGGTTCTTAAACACTATTTAATTGATGTCATGCATACTAAAATCGTACCTGGTAAGAAAGTCTATCCTGATTGTGGTAATTCGACCGTCAATGGAATCCTTCGACGGCATATATACACCGTTCACGTGGATGTCGTCTCCAGAGAATGGCATGGATGCCATGTGTAATCCATCGACCAAAGCCTTAATACGACCCCCTGTATAAATATTTAGCTTAATTATTGCGTCGTGCTACAGATACATCTTTATGAATTAAACAACAAAATTCGACAAACTCTAGTAATATTAATTCGTCATAAACCATATATATATTAATTATGCTGAATTACAAAAAACCAAAAAAATAACACGATGGAAGGTAGTGGATACAACGTTGAGTAACCTAAGGAATTCCGAAATTTGTCATCCTGGATGCTACCAAGAATTAAGGACATTCTCGATAAAATTTGAAACAGGATATATAATACATAGTCTCACTATAAGAATAAGTCAAGTGAAAAGAGTTTTCACTTACATCGAAAAGTGGTAGATACATCTATGAGTACCATAAGGAAAGAGTATATCCCTCGTTTATACAATTTATAAAAAATGTATCAATCTTCCTTTTTCCCTAATTAAAATTAGTGACCGTTCAGATTTCTGGAGTTTATATCAGTTCTTCACAAAACATTACGTTTATAAAAAATATGAGATATCTGTCAAGAATCGGGACAAGTAATGTAGACGATTCACGATTATTTACGAAGCTAAATTCAGTGTCAAGTTATGTAATATTGTTTTCATCATGAAATTATTACGATCGAAACAATATTTTCTTGCGAAATTATTCCGAAGATGTTTTTTAAACTTAAGATTTTCTTGTCATACATTTATACGTAATTCGAGTCTTGTGATTTGTAGTAACATATAGTTTCTTTTCTCTTCTAAAGGTAAAAAATATAATAAAAAAAAATCACTGCAAGTAACATATTAACTTTAGTCGGTATATCATGCATAAACGTTTTCTTTTTGTGAAGTTACCAATCGAATAAAAGAAGAAGAAAAATTAAAATTACCTTCAATCTTCTTCCATATGTCATGGGGTATATAAAACATGATAGCTTGACCAAATAGCATGAACGGCACCCACTGGTAGTAAGCATGGTGTGTCACAGTATCTTGATGGCCCATAGGTCCAACTCCAGGATGAGGAATGTAACCCATGGCTACCATGGTTTCATTGTAATGGCGTGCCTAAATGAATAAGTGAAAATATTAAATATGAAATTATTCTATTATTACCAATTGGGGAGAAGGAACGTAAAGCACGAATAATATGACTTATAAAATAAAAAAAGCACGTGAATTAATAGATAGAAATAAGAGAGAAACATAAATTTAGTTAGACCAACATCTCGCACGTGATTTGTACGGTTGATAAAAATCATGTTTATGATATCGACTGAAGGTGCTTGATGGAATTTCAATGTCAAATTTGAATTGTTACAACTTTGTACGATTCCACATGTTTTGTCACTTATTACCCAGGTTTCGCCTTTCGACATCTTCAGGAATTCTATCACATGGATGCAACAGAACTGACTGTACATCCGTAACAGTTCTGTTGCATCTGTGTGATAAAATGCCTGAAGATGTCGAAAGGCGAAACCCAGGTCGTTAGAGACAAAACATGTGGAATCGTAAAAATGTTACAATTCAAAAAAAACATGTTCTTTTTCTTGAAATCGCATGCGAGAATATTTCCGATAAAACATAATCCTCAAATAAATTGCATATACATATAGATATTTATAAACCTGGACAAATTTAGAGCTCATATATAGAATGATGAAAAAGAACAAGTGAACATGTTCTTATGGAAAACATCTTGTTCTAGAAGTCAATAGAAAAAGCAATCGTAAACTTACCACTGTAAATGTGCTGGTGAAGAAACAGAATGTGTTGATTACATGCTGTGGTACGCCATCTCCAACCAAGCATCTGATATGTTCCCCAATGTACTGCCGCGAGCACACGAGTATCGTGCAAAGAATCAAGATGAGAAAGGTCCATCTGTAGTGTAGCTTGAATATCAGGTTGTCTATGGAAGCCTTGCCAGGCCTCACTTTCACGTGGGTGCTGAAGTAGGAAAATGTTCCTAGCATCTATTGAAGATATCAGAACAGATTAGAATATTTTTCTGTACGATTTCCTACTCATATGTTGGCGAATTCGACTATGTCCAGCCACTTATTTTAAGAGGAGTTTGTACAACCAGCAAACGAAAGTAATTTACTTTTAATTTGAATTGTTACACTTTTGTACGATTCCACATGTTTTGTCACTAACGACCCGGGTTTCGCCTTTCGGCATCTTCAGGCATTCTATCATACGAATGCAATAGAACTGACCTAGTTCAGCAAATATCATAAATTATAGTAAGTCATCATTCAAACTTCATTCTCAATGATCAGCTCAATCTTCCCAACTTCCCCCTGTTGTAACCTTTACGTGAGATCGGTTCAATGAATCGACAATCTCATGACGTAAATTCTTATGTTTCATCACTAGATTTTTAATAGTAGGTGTTCTCTATATGAAGGAAAAAAGGAAAAAAAACCATTTATACTTTAATGTTGAAATGAAAAACCCCTTTCATGAATGACCCATTAGCAAGATCATTAATGAAAATTATCACAGGCAATTTAGTTAATTATTAATATATTGATATTGTCAAATTTGTTTTAGCTGTAATTTACTGCTTGCCTAGGGGTAAGTGTTTTCCTGTAATTAATAACTTTAATATATATACGATGCTAACTGTTTATTTTACGTCAGTTCTGTTGCATCCTGTTGAATGTCTGAAGATGCGGAAAGGCGAAACCCGGTTCGGTAGTGACAAAATATGTGGAATCGTACAATATTGTAATAATTCAAATTTGATATGGAAATTCCATCAAGCACCTTCAGTCGTTAGCATAAAACAAAACAAAACTGTCAGATCACTTTTTGAAACCCTTTGAAAGAGGTTTCTTAATATTAAAAAAATACACGAAATTCTGGCATACTTCGGATACGGGTCTCAGTAACACCAGTTTTGCAATCTCTATTACAAATTTTCTCTCGTTTCCTTCATTTCACATTTTAACTCCTCAAGTAACCAAACGAGAGATTCCGTTAACGTTTTAATTGGAAACATCTTTCGATAGATAGTGTCATCTTTTCGAAAGAGAGAAGAATATTTTAGTAACTTAATTTTATTACCACTTGATACAACTTTTTTTAAACGAGATCGTTTAAAAAATATCGATCACTGTCAATATATTTATCAATCTTAATAGGTGCATGATATATCTAGAATAAAATTTTACCAACTCTATCCGTGAAACATACTTCATATTATATCATGGAAAACGTTGCAAAGATTTATGCACGTCGTGGTTTACCGACTTTTTATTGTTAGAAGTAAAATATATAATGTTTGCATTGTCTTAGGAAATTCAAGATAAATGGAATGTAATTAAAATATAAAAAGTTGAATATATTACTCTGTCATTTAAGCAATGGTTATAATGCGTATTCTTTTTTTTTTAAATTTAACACAAAATACTGGCCATGAGTACAGTTTATAATGATCGGCAGGAGCAGAATCAGTCTTGATGATAATAAAAATGAAGTAGTACTAAATATAATTTATGATATCGATCGAAGGTGCTTGATGGAATTTCAATATGTGAGTTGTTGAAACTTAGTACGATTCTACATGTTTAGTTGCTAACGATCCTGGTTTCGCCTTTAGGCAACTTCAGGCATTATATCACACGGATGTAAATAGAACGGAAATTAATACTAACTATATTTTGTGATTAAAAAAAAACCATGCCTTTCCACTAAAATGTGACATGAAAACTTAATTTTGGTATTATAATTAAGAAAATCTGTGCTACATACATTTTTTCACACTTGGACTGTTATTAACAATAAAAACTCTTGCCAACATGACAGCGAGATTGAGCTGTGGAGAACATTATAAATAATTTGTAATCAAATCGAGAAATTACATATTAAATTGAAAGGAATATATATTATATATATTAAAGTTACTAGGACTTTAATCTGGATCTGTCTGATTACTATGATACAACTCTTAACTCTATAACAGTGTTTCTTAACCTTTTAAGTGAGCCGCATCCCTTTCAATCTGAAAATAGGTCTCCGCACCCCATTGAAAAATGTATTTCGATTTTTTAATTTAAAAAAAATGCATTTTAGCGAAATACATTCTTAATTTAAAAAAAAATGTATATTTTATTTATCAATTATAAAACCGTATTATTTTTATTAATCGCTGGGCTTTTGTTGCTTGTATTATATATTACAATATGTACGTGTGAATCGACGCTCAAACAAAGAAACAATTGGCTGACGACATCGAAAATTGAAAAAGCTTTCAAATATCACAAAAATAATTTACATTGTTAGAGCCTTCTCCCACACCACTAGAATACCTCCCCGAACCCCCAATTAAGAACCACTGCTCTAGAACATAGAAACCGATTAAAAACTCATAGGGTTTTTAATATTGTTACTGTGTACATTAAAAAGTGATTTATGTGCCGAAACAGAATATTTTTATTTACCGCATATATACGAAGAATAGATTTCTGAAAATGGTTACATGTTTCATTGTACTGCATGTACAATAAAAAGGATGTACTTAGTGTCTGAATTCTAATGTTTGCGATGTCAAATCAAGAGCACACACCCTAATCATTGAGTTTTATCAAAAGTAATACAAATAATATACAGGTAGAAGTAAACACGTTACGTGTAGCTTCAATTGGTGTAACAAAGAATATACGTGTAACTAAAAACCATCATCATCAAAAAAGTGTATCTGGTAACCAAAGTCTCTCAACATCTCGATGACGATTTTTATTCTGTTAATAGTCCTGATAAAAAAATGGTAATAAAAGCCAAATATGAGTTAAATTCTTAGACTATTTTTAATGCATCAATGAGAAAATGTATGTATATAATTGAATGATGATAATGAGAAATGAGACTGGTCACAATTTAAGTCGTTCCGATTGGCCCATACACTTTTGCATTTCGATGACGTTTTTTCAAACACTGGAGGATCAACAATGCGTGAAATTGAAATTATAATTAATAGAATTGTTTCCGGTAATCGGTAATAAAACATAATTCGAGTAAAAATATTTATTTTAAATAATAAAAACACATTTTTTAGTACTTATTTCCACAACATATTTTTTGGCCAGAAAAGGTTTCGCTCATCGCGAGCATTATTAACTAATAGAATACAATTTACAAACAAGTCTTTTTATACAAAATATTTGAGTTAAATGTAGCAGGTATACAAAACATGGTTTCAAGAACTAAGAAACAATTAACAGGAAATCATACAATATTAATAGAAATAATATAGAGTAGTTTAAAATATGAAATGTTCACACTTAACTCAAATATGCTCGCGATGAGCAAACCGGTCCTGATCAAAAAATACATCGTGGAAATAAGTTCTAAAAAATGTGTTTTTAATATTTAAAAGAGCATGTGTTTCTATCAAAAAATTACAGTTCACACCTTAAAAATATTATATTTATTAGTTTATACGGCGTGAAATCGCGAAAAATTAAAAAAAAAACATTAATTTAAATGTACAAAAAGATTGAGAGCCTGTGCTGTTTACATTGTGTATCATTGTAGGGCAAAAAAACAATTTTTCTCGTATTGTTTACACATTTCAATGTAACAATGGATATGAAATATTAAACAGAGATTTATAACGACACATATATTGCATTTGTATTAACGAAAAAATGACAAGTTAATGTTAACCAACAGCGTGGAAACAGAATGATGACAAATTAAAGAGAAAAACGACATCGCTACAATGTCGAATTTTATAACGTCATGTACCAGATTAGGAAAACCCCATGACTTAGTGACACGAAGTGCATTATTAACCATCTTCGACCGTATTTACGCAGAGGTAACCTATGTTTACTTCCGTTCTATGGAGATACTCTTCAATTCCAAATAGAAAAAATTCTCTACGTCTTGTAAGTTTACTCAAGTATTTTGTTAGCAAGAGTTAGAGATACCAACCTTCCTAAAATTACAGTACTTATAAGAAATTTTTATCAAAAATTGATTCATGATTATGAAGGCTGTATGAATTGAACTGAAAGCACTCAAGAGTTAAAAATATGAAGATGGGCTCAGTTGTGGGACCTATTTCAAAAAATTGAATAAACGCAAGTATGCTAAGCACCACGTATAATCATCCAATGTGCCAAGGTTTCACCACTTCTAGTTTATAGAAAAACTTGCCGTTGAATTTGAGATATATATGAAAGTGGCGTCAAATTTTATTTAATATTTCAATCATGTATACAAATTAAGCTCGGCGTATTATTTATTTTTGGTACAGACACGTTCCAAAAAAAAATTACAAATTGTATGTGCATTGCTTTTGCAGCGTATAGACGCTATAGAATATTATTAGAATTATAGAATAATTAAAAATTAATGGAACAAATAAAAAGAGAAAAAACAAGGTAGCAAATAAGTCAACCAAGTAAGCTGATGTAAAATCTACTTAAATAAATAAAAAAACAGAATTCATATGAAGTCACTCTCGTCTGCATGGAATATGTCGACATTTGAAGTAATATTTTTGAATATTGTTAATGCTCTTACCATGGGCATTCCTGTTGGCAGACTGCTTAGGAAAAACAAACAAATGATGTCCACGACTTCTCAAAAATTACCCGGAGCGTATAATTTTATATTATCAAGGACGGCAAAATTCACATTTTGGCCTCGTGTGAATCGAAAGAAATATGTGGCTACATTTGTATTCGAGTTTTCAAACTATTAAAAGTGAACATTCCTACAAGAAAGTCAGTTAGATAAATCATATATGGATCCATGGCCATATATGGAGCCCTGTAGTAAAGAAGTCTAAAAAATTTTTTTTTTACTTTTTTACCATAAGGGCATATTTTAAATTTCTTGGAGTTCAAACAAGCTCACTCCCACTCAAACTTAAGACCCACTCTCAAGCCTACTTCGTACTTATTGATTTATAACTATAATTATCACACAAAGTGCTTGTCATAAGATTTATAGCATTACTGCGTTACTGTCAACTATATACTAATCGTAATCGTATAATATTCTTATTTAACGTTGTTCATAAGTCAAGGAAAAATGTATAACCGTGTTAAGTGCTCGAAGAAAATAAATAATATCTTAAGACCTTCAGTTTCTTATTACATGATATTCATAAGAGAAGTAATCGCATAATCCATATAACATATACAGTGGGTAATCGGTTAACGAACACTATAACGAAAGATATACACATAGTCAAGCAATAAACTAAATCGATCTTTTTAATCGATAATAAAAATCTATGGTAAATCAATGATCGATGAATGCACAATTCGGAAAGCGAACATCGTCTAGGAATAGATTATGTTCGTTAATTTACGATATCGACTGAAGGCGCTTGATGAAATTTCAACATTAAATTTGAATAAGTAGGTATTTCTTTTAAAAAAATCCAATTATATTTTAATTATATTTGGTTATTATTTTTTGTAAAACCCTTTCAAGAATGGCTCACTAACAATATTATTCGTTAATGAAACTAATCAATTGTGCTAATTATTATTAAATTTGTTTTAGCTGCCATTTAATTCTTGTCTTGGGATCTGTGTTTTCCTTTGATTAATACCTTTGGTATATAGACGATGCTAACTGTTTATTGTGCGTCAGTTCCGTGTGATAGAATGCCTAAAGATGCCGATAGGCGAAACCCGGTTCGTTAGTGACAAAAATAGTGTTAACATCCAAATACGTTCATTAACCTATCACCCACTGAACAGTCTTCATTTGACTATCTAAAATATATTATTTTCACTTCAAACAATGAAAAAAGAAAAAAAAAATATAAAATTTGTAAGTCACGAGTCTACTCTTACCAGCCTTGCTATTCAATGTACTACTTATTCAAATGTCAAGTGTCATACACATATATTTTTTTACACTGGCATGATTTGCATGAACTCAATAGGGACCAAGATAATCATGTTTTTGGATTTATTAAAACATAAAATCATATCTTTATTTGCATTCAAATCGTCCATTCAACTGGTCCATTTAAAGCGGGACTGGCAACTTTTTAACAGATGTTGTTCGTATTGATTGAAAACTATTTGCACGATTATATAAAGACGAGAGTATTATACAATTATCTTTTAATCTCATTTGTATTGCAGTTTTTTCATCTTATATTTTCACCGTAAAATTTATTCTTTTTTTGTTAATTATGTATATTATATTTAGTGTGACCAGACCAGCGGGACTAATGTAATTTCTCGGCAAATTTTGATGTTGACAAAACCTTTTTCGATTTTTATAATTTCTTTTTCTTCTAATTAAAAAAAAATAAATGGCATGCATTAAAATCACATAGATATAACTTTTCCATCGTGACATTATCGAATTTGTTGCGCTTATCTGTCTACCCATTGTGCTTCAGTCATAGAAAAGGTATTTGTCATTCTTGTATTATTATATATATATTATGCGGTGGTAATAAATATTGAGAAACGTTAAATTATGATTTTTTTCGTTTTTCTTCTTTGAAAATGAAAAAAAAATCATCAATATATCATTGTGTTTTTATCCACTCTGTTCAGTGATCTTCTATTTGTTTAGTAATGTACTGTTTTAGAACCGAATATTGATTTCTGATACCAATTATATTTATTTCTTTCTACTACTATATAAATCCGGGACATTGGGACAAAGTGTTAAAATTTGGCACACATTCTTAAAATACGAGGTATCTAGACGGCCTAGTAATCAATATTACTTATTTATTTTTAAATTTATTTATTCTAATGTTACAATGATTGGCCATTGTTATTTTGTGATTATTATTTATGTTATCCTATTAAATTTTAGAAAATAAATTATTCTTTTTATACATATTTATAAAAAAAAAGAAATCTATTTGTGGATTTCAAAATGGTGATTCACAAGTTTATCTGTCTATTATAAACATTATTGTATATACAGTGAAGCTTCCAATCGAAAAAGGATCCTCAGAAATAACTTAAATCCAAATATGATGTTAATGATAATAAACATAATTATACTGCGATTTTTTTTCAAATAAGTTGATATCATTTCGTGGAATAAGATCTAAGAGTAATTAAAAATCAGCTGTATCGTTGAAATATGTATACAGGTTCTCAAAATTATTATGAAAAAAGCAAGAGAGCAGATTGATTAATATGCAAGAAGTATAAATATATGGTGAAAAATAATAAACAAAATAGTACGGTCTGTAGATATAGTGTAATTAGATCTACTATTTTTTGTTCAGTCATTAGAAATCGGTCATCAAAGCTTAACCCATACCCTGCCGTACCACAAAACAGATATACCACCATAGATAAATTTCGACAAATAATTCAGTGTTGTTTGCAATTTTATGCAAAAATTTATGGAAATTATTAGAAATTTAACAGGTTATGTACAAAAATTAACACGGAAAATTCGACACTCTTAACATTTTTTTGTCGTATCATTTATCAACATACTATAATCTACCGTTTCATCAGTTACAGTCAATAGGTTAACACCGTTTTGTTTCATTTGTATGATGCATTTTTATTACATTGATTCTTAGCATAGACAATATCCTAAAACGGGAAATATATAAGTAGTCAAATAGGTATTTCTGACGAGAGCTAATTGAGTAACAACATATTCGTTGCAAAATATAAATATAATTAGTTTTACATTTTAAATCATACGATAAAATCTTTATTGACGTCTTTATATTTCCGTTGTAAAGATGTCGAGGTGATGGATATGTATCATAGGTGCACTGACATTAATAAACCTATGAATCGGACGGATGAATAAAAATCAAATATAATTTTGTTTATAAATTTAAAGATTTATTGAAAATGCACAACTTGATGTAGACATTCTTATTTCGCAGATTCAACGAATATGCTTTTTTTTCCATTACCGATTATTTATTACACAACCGGTGCAATTCGAGAAATCGTTTTATATTACATTGATTTTTTTAGCGGCTGCAGATATTTTAGTTCTGTCGCGGCGATATAATTTTTGCATAATTGTATTTTTTTTGATTACATCTCAAATATTATTGTTCAGTGAAGTCAAATTATATTTTTAATTACATATTGTCATAGTCAATAAGCACACATGAGGTAATAGTAACATAAGGCGTCTCAAAGCAAAAATGTCTACGAAAAACAACCAATATGTAATTCGATTACCCGCTTTATTTACAAAGATTTTTAAAACGATTGCAAAATTTGTGGTAAAAAATATTTTAACACTCTTTCGGTGAAACTGAAAATTGACAATTCTCATCGCCGGTGTATGCACCCTTCAACTGATTTCAGATCAACGATAGCATATTTTATATGCATACCGGTATATTTTAGGAAAAAATACAATGAATACTTTGATAATGAAACTTTTTTCCACTCCCAGTTTTGGAAGCACAGTTTTAGAGTAAATACTTATTTTTCAAAATACATAATGGTCGATTTCGGAGTATCGTATTTTGGAGTCGGCTAATTAGTTCACGTACATTCTCTTTATTATTATATATTATTTTGTTTATAATTATTATTTACTAGTAACGAATGGTATGAGTATTGTTAAAAAATCGATTTTTTATCAATTTTTGGGATAGTGGGTAATATACGATCATTTTACTGAATCAAGACGATCACTAAAGTACAATGTTGTATACATAAACGTTAAAGTATATAACAATTATATAAAATTTCTTAAGTGTAATCCAAAATGAAAAGTCTTCTAGACCTGGTTGTTAACTCGTTCCCTCTTGAGCATTTTAAAGGATATTCCAGCGCATAGACTTCAAAAAATATTAGCTTGAAACAATCTTATTGAGCTTGTCAAGCAATGCATTTAAACAAAAATTAGCGAGTACAAGAAGGTTTTAACCACTGTTAATTCATATATTTTCGGATATCAACTATCAACACAGTAGCAGTTGAGATGTTAGCAGTCAGTGGGTTAAATAAAATTATTCAAAATTAAAGTAAAAATCAGTAAATTTTTAATATAAGTGATTCCACAGCCCTGGTTTTAAAATAAAATTAAGTATCATGTAAAATGAAGGCACGATGGAATCTTTATTACATTTGCAACTCTTGCATCAGCTCTGGGTGCAAACATGAAAGCCGTCTGCATCTTCAATCATGGTAATAAAGCATCCAAGGTTAACCTCCTTATCTTTCGAAACGAAAGAATAAATTAAATGCTTCACGGTATCGTAGAATAAAAAAAACCCTGATGCATTTTGAATGCGGCAATATGGATGTAGACTTGTGCAATTATTATAAGAGTAAATGACGTACAATGACTTTTTACGTGTTTGTTTTTCCAACAATACAGGTGCTTTTTGGTTATGTTTTTATTAAAGATTGACTTCCAAGTATCCTTGAAATCATTCATAACATGCTCAATGCTATAGGCAGGTTTTTACGGTGGGGAATCCTATACATCAATACTCTCAAAAAACGGAAAAATCAACTGCTTTGTTCGAATAAAAACTTTCAACAATTGTTAAACAAATATATTAGTAGAATTTTTGGAAACTTTAGCATAAATAACGTGCAAACAATTGATACACACATTTATTTCCTTCAGCGATAATTTTAACACGAAATACGAGTTTTGTAAGGAACAGCGTTTCAACACAGCGCTTTTCACTTAAAAAAACACACACACACAAAATGTATGGAATTATAGATTGTTCGTTTTTTTCATCTCTTTTTTGATAGAGCTTAAGCGTGGTATATTTATCGTTTTATTTAATTAAACTTTTACGCAGAAAATTATGATGAGTGTTACGGGGGTTAAGACAGTGAGAGTTGTAAAAACCCAACGTAACAAAACCAAATATAGGTGGAGAACTATCTAATAAAAGTATATCTTATTTTTTTATACGAGTATTCAAATACGTCACAAATAGTAAACATACTTAGCTACGGTATTTGATTATTAGAAGAAGGGGCTCGAAATAAATTTTATTGAATTGTAAAATCATTTTTTCAATATTGAAGTATTAAGCATCATAACTGAAAAACTAATGAATTGTACAAAAAAATGTCGGAATGCTTCAATAATCGAATACAATTTAGCTTGGAGTCTTTATTAGCATTATTTGTTTGAGACATTCACAGACCATAGAATTGGTTGAATAAAGGTTTTAATAGTTTCTATTTAATACAAAAGAGCTTAACAGCTAACCGATGGCTTTTATGGCTTAACTTTCAACTGAACTTTTCCAAAACTATAGTAAGTATTATTGTATTCAATATAATACTCGCTCAATCAATGTTAAATACAATATTTCACACTGGCCGGATTTTTAATGCAAAAATTGTTTGTATTGATTTAAGCAACGATAAATTGTACAGAATACATTACTTGAAATCAAAATACTTGATACAACGATTTTTGAACTACAGTAAACAAGTCATGTTGACGTGTGTTGCACATTTTACTTTAATATTATTTAAAAATATTACTTTGAGTTTTCAGCTGATATCCTCGCGTCGGTGTGCACAATATCACAAAGTATACAAACTTAAAATAACTGGTTTGCGAATGTAAATAAATCAAATAATTACCGCTCTATTGCGTTTCGACACTGTACGTATTAAACCTGAAACACTGAAATAAATCAAAAACTTTCACTCACTTTGATAGTTGGTAGATGTCACTATACCAGCCGGTTTATTGTGACGTTTCTTAAGCCACGTGGTCCACGGCTGCTGATGATGAGTGCCCGTATCCGAAACCACTCTTCTCTGTCCCGTACGCGACAATGGTAATGAATTGATAGCGCAACTCGCGATTGTCTGGTCAAATGCAGCGTATATGACATCGCGCAGTGAGTATACCGCGAAAAATCAACGTCGGAGAGTCGAAGTACACGGTGTTCATAATCTTTCTACTCTTTCAAAACGACTATTATGTTACGCTTTAATTTAAAAAATATTTGATGTTTTGTTTGCTTTAAAAAGCAAACTGTGATCATAAAATGTATATTATCTCTTGTTTAGCATAATATATTTGGTATATCGAGCGTTCCTTTGAAATAACCTTGCTGTTTTTTTTTTGTATATTACACATACAACAACTCAATACACAAACACCAAGCAAATATATTTATCGTTACAAAATATATAAACTTTGCACGTTATAATAAAACAAGGTACAATATAGCATATAAATCGACACGCCCCACGCAAACTAGTTAAACTGTTGAAGGAGTTTACTTGTATTGTAAATATGTTTTTGTAGATATATATAAAAGAGAGAAATATAGCTTTTGAAATTATTTAAATACAGCTAAACATGTTGATAAAAGTGAAACATATTAAATACATCCGCTAAAGACAGCGTTAGATTTTTAACAACTCAATTAGATGTGTCAAATACAGTAAAACCCTTATTTCGATTTGTCGGTACCGTGTAATTTGGAGTACAATAATTAGGGGAGTGCATCTCATACAAAGTTAGGGATTTCGTTTTTTTTTCCGCGAAAAAAATATATATGGACGAAATATTTAGTAACTACGTTATAAAATGCTTAGTCCATCTGTGCGTGTATAGCCTGACGCCTGTAGAATACACAGACGCTAGCCAACATTTGACTGTATGCACCGCATAGAAGGCCGTCTGATTGTATGTGTGCAGTCAAGCGATCGTGCAATTAGGGGATTTGTGGCGACGATTTCTAGCCAGCGTGTAATTCGGATTAGTGTAATGGGAGCTGCACTGTAAAAGCAATACAATAATGTGACATATTAAAACTATAACAATTTTTTTATGTTTGAAAAACACATGACAAAAAATAGATTATGTTATGAAATATTAATCAATACACTAAAAACATAGTTGAAGTATTGCTTTATAAACAAAAGTGAATAACTACAATATCGACAAATCGTTAAGTATATTTTGTTTGAGAGAATTTTTGAGTGATAAGGTCTTCACCGTCATAAACAAAAAATAATCAATCTCACCTTTGACCAATCACGCATATGGCTTAGATAATTTTATAAATCATTTATACAATTATTATGACAGTTATACTCAACAAAATTGTTATGAATAATATTTAAAGATTGTTTTGTATTTGCCACATTTCTATACATAATCATTTTAGTATGAGACGATCATTCGAAGACGGATCATTTAATATTTGTTGAATTATTGTTTGTCATAATTGTAGCAGGTATTTTTGATAACACTGTCGGTGTTGATGAACTTGACGTCATAAATTAAGATGGCTGTTATAACGAGCAAATAATTGGTCTTAATTTAATGACTATTTTAAACAAAGCAATGTCCTTTTTTTTCTCAATTGAAAAAAATATTAAATAATATTTATGCTACATAACACAATTGAAAATTTGTTGGTTACACTATGCCTTAATTCAAATAATGTCAATGGCTATATTTTTTTTCTACTCATTATATTGTCAAAATTCCAAGAAATTAATGAAATTCACAAGCTTAAAATGCTTACACATCCAAAAATAAATAATAAAAGAAACAGCTGGTGTTTTTGATATATGCTGATTTAAACAAATTTAATTTATAATAACAATCATCTTGTTCTACCAATTGCTCGAATTTGTATAAAATGTACGTAGTCATTGATTTCAGAAGCAACTTAAAACTAAATTAATAAAAAGTGGCATCACTAATTTTAACAAATGTTTTTTGTTGTAATAGCCTTGAAATCTGATATGTATTTAATGTTAATTTAATTTGTTTTTGGAATGCACGTCAGGTGTTTTTTTAAATCTCTGTTGTATCTGATAAAACATGACTATAAATTAACATTTTTAAAACTGTATTAAAACAAAATAACAAAGAAAAAATGTTGAATTCCAATAAAACTTTATAAAAAATGGCATAGCTATATTATTATGCAATATTTTATCATTTAGAATTTTATGAAACATCTCTCGTAATCACAACCTTTGCTAAATCGATCATTTATCAATTATCAAACCGATGCGTTCTAAAATGATATTTAAAATAAAATTAATTTAGTAAGGACCCTGTGAAATTTTACATCTGAAAAGAAATTTAGTATTTGAATGTTTTTTTTAAAGTTGAAACTGGTATAATAATAATAATATGTCGAGTTAGGGATAGCAATAATAAAAGAATGAATTAATACCGGTATTTATTTATTTAATACTAACAACCATTAATAGAAAGTGAAATAACATATTCACTACAATTGTTAAATTTTTGATTATTGCTTTAAACGAAATTGAAAATAAATACAATCTATAGGAAATAAAAATGTGATCTGAAATTCGATATTAAACGCAATTTTGCAAGGATAAACGCGTGACTGCATATAAACTATAATATAAATACAATGCATATGAAACAAAACCGAAACGTGGTAATCAGGGATATGTAAAACAGGACGACTTATAATCTCGACGCATTTTTGTGTCAAATCAATTATATAAAATTTCTTATTTCACTTTTTGTGACCGATTTTTTTTTTATAATACCCGAATAACGGTATTGTCGATACCTGTTTTGCAATCCCTGTATCGAATACTTTAATGAATACGGCGTTATGGGCTTTATCGAGAACACGAAGTGAAAGTCTATAATAATAATAATCAGTACTGTGAATTTGAATAAACGATGTGTTTCATAACTAAGGTGAAATTTATAAAATCGTTAATTAATTTAACATATTTTATTATAGGTGTCGTTAAGTGTCTGCACAGGTCAAGAATAAAAATAAAGACAGTTCAATGTTTTTTTTTTAATGATTATTGCTTCATTAATTATTCGTGTTTTCGAAAATTCTAGTAGCCAGGTCACCTCATACATTTTGATGTTGTGTAATGTAATATATCAAATCTTTTCTCTCTCGTTGGTAAACGAACATACGAACAATATGTATGCTACCTCACCAGTTAATTTTTTGACAATTTATTCTATAAAATGATTGTTAAAAATTACCCAAGAAATGCGTGCAATTTGTTAGGTTTTTACGCTCTACAAGGAAAGTGGTAGTGCCGGATGATGTTTTGTAGGCTTTCAGAAAAAAAAAGATTATAATTTCCTGAAAGAGTTTACGTAAATGTGAAAAAATAACTAGAATAATTTAACAATGTCTCCTAAAAATAAATTTTAAATTAAAAAAATTGAAATTTATGGAGTTGTTAGAAAGGTATTTAGATGGTTGATGGTTGACTGTACTTATGTATATAAGAAATATTTTTACAGTTTTAATAATTAAGGCAAATTAAATAATCTATTTATAATAATTAATTATTAATAAAAAATGAGTAAATTTATACAACAATATGACCATAAACGAAACAAAAAATTACAGTTAATAGATATATTTATTTTTGAAGCTGAGCAGAAAATTGGTTTAAAGAATTTCGGTAAATATTCTATCATTAAACGTGATAATTCGGTATTTTTTTATATTGTAAATCTTCCACGCTTAATTGTGCATCATGCATAACTCTTACTAAACTTGTTACGAATAATGTATTTTTTTTCCATTTTACTTTAAAGCTTTTACGTCTGTTTAAATTTACCTAATTCCTCTTGTCATATTCTGATGTCGCTTTGTGTATGCTGAAGTAAAATTTAAATTGTGAATCAACGCTGAATAATGGATCTATTCTTATCATTTTTTCTGAACAAGCCACGTCTAAGTCATCATAAGGTTTGCAACTAAAGATCTTGATTATAAGATAAAACCTGCAATGTATAACTACAGCATAAAAACAAGTGCCAGACTTTCAGATTCGATTGTGAAGTTGTATAAACATATAGTAACTTATTATCTATTGTAGTGGGATAAACTCATTCTTCATTGATTACGAGTGTATAAATATGTATATGTGTCTACCACGCTCACTTTCTGCCAAATCACAAAAACTAGAAAGAAAAAACTCTTGGAATTAACAGTGACGAACCACTTTTGTCAAGCTTTTATTGCTATTCTTAATGCAGCTTTATATGATCGTAAAATTCTCCAGCCTCGTGAAGGCTATATATAGACTGCATAAAGCTGTTTTATATGACCTAAAATAATGTCTCTATTTGTTTCTCATGTTTGCAATTTCATGGTATTAATTTTTATGTTCACTATCAATCAGAATATGAATAAATGAATGAACTGAAATAAATTCAAAGGCAAAAAAATCACATAATCATTATAAATTTTAGTACCAGATATTCACTGATACTCAAAAAATCATTTAATTATACGTCACTCCAATATTTTTGTTTGAACGATTAATTGTACTTTTACGATCGATCTTCTTATCATTATTGAAATAGACAGATGGTCCATTCTGCCATTTGAATTCCGATGCATTTCTCTGTTTGATGGTATAGATCTGTGATTTTAAAGTAAAATTTTACTGTGGCCGCATTATATACATCAGCGGCTTATAGACATGCACCATTACAAATTAACTCTGAAAAAACATATTTTAATTAATACTAATATTTATTTTGAAGCTGTTGATGGCGGCAGTAAAATCCTCTGGTGGTCGCACACAGGAACCACTGGTATAATTTTACAATAAAACATTTTCTTGTATTTGGCTTTTATCATCGATTTACATAGGAATACATTTAATAGCGAACATTTTATATTTATTTTAATCCCATAACTACAGGTCTAATCAACATCATGCTTCATTAAATATTAGATATATATATTTTAAATAATAAAAACACATTTTTTTAGTACTTATTTCCACAATATAAGTACTAAAAAAATGTGTTTTTATTATTTAAAATATAATGCCTTTCCATCAAGAAGTGACAGTTAACACCTTAAAAGAGATATATATATATATATATATATACATATAAACGGCATTATGAACTTTATGACATATGTAATATATACAATTTAAAATGACATTAGGATGTTTGGAGGACGAATAGCAATAACATCTCATCAAAAATATTGCATGTCATATGAAAAACAAAAATGTACCAAATATGCAATCGTCGGCATCGAACCATCGGTATTTTCAGTCATTCTATCATACGGATGCAACAGAACTGAGGATTCTGGAGGAACGGAAGAACGATTTCAAATGTTTCGTCAGTTCCGTTGCATGTGATAGAATGCCTGAAGATGCCGAAAGGCTAAACCCATATCGTTAGTGAAAAAGCATGTTTTCGTATAGTACATAGTTTCTATAATTCAAATTTGTTATTGAAATTCCATCAAGCTAAAGTGCTTCATAAAGTCGACATCATAAATTATAAAAAAAAATGTATCATATTTTTTATGTCAAATGAATTGTGACTATTAATTCCTAAACACCCTATCTGTTTCAGATAAGATAATCACAAGTCGTTATTTGTAGTATTGTTTTGTAGACTATTTTCATTGTGGTACGACTGTTTATTACACATATGTATGTATGTACATCCATATAGGACACGAGCTAAAAGTAAATATTCTACAAATAATCAGTGAACACGGCTCGGTTTAATGTTACGATAATAAATGTATCACAATGCCTTTTACAGAATATATAACAGCAAATTAAAAATATATCGAATTGGACTATAAACCATGTCTGTAGTTGCACATTTATATTAGTCATTTTTACCAGGTGAACCCTGATTTGTCGTATTATGAATGCGATTCATAAAGACGATGAATTTTTACTAAGCACTGTAATATTTTATGTGGTAACATCATTTACCACACGTTTTATACCGTACGCTTCAGAGCACCCCATTTTGTTACTGTTTGTGGGATTTATTGCGGTATCGAATTAGATAGATGGTTCGTTGGCTACACTCACATTTCTAAGAAGTATGTTTTACATCTTTGGCTGCGCTGTTTGTAGTCTTATTATACATTATATGCAGATGATTCATTATAATTGTTTTGAAGAATAAATCACGTAACCACATTTTCTGCTGCCCCAAGGACGTGCTTATTGTGCTAAACAGCTAATCCAGTTCTACTTTTACCTTTTCAGGATAACTTAAAAAAATCAACGAGATGTTACCAACACACATAGCTTTTTTCTCTGTGTGCGCTTAGCAACAGTAAGCGTCGCGATAGAGCGATTGCAGTACGTTTCGCAAATATGGTGAAATAATAAACAAGATGTACAGCGCTCGCTCAAACACATATGATGCATAAAATTACATATTTTTCTTATTTGTCTTGAAGAAATGTTAAAAGATTAACTCTGAGTATTTTTTGTGGTGCGTTAAAACATTCATGAATTTTTTAAACCAACATCATCTCACATTGAAAAAACGCACTAATGCTCTTAACCTGCCAAAGTAACACAAAAATCAGCTTGTACACGAAATTTTGAACACTGATTCCATTGCTATATTTTTGAGTGCCTCCTCTACTTGTTTTACACGTTTTCACTTTTACGCAGGTTAAAAAAATCTTCTCGTCAATTGTATTTGTTTGTGCCTCCGTGTGCCGGGGTATTTATCTGGGCGAGTCCATTTCTAGGCGAATCCAACTATACGCATTCCACTGCACGTATGTCTCCTCCCGCCATTCGGCATTTATCCTTGACTTGACGTCAGCTACAGCGACGTAAATTGTGTTTTAGTCTTCAACTTGAAAATTTTAATTATTCATATTCGTAAATAAAAAACAAGTACATAATACTTTTGTTTTATTTATGTATATTAGAAAACAACCAAATTATGCGTTTTTTGAGTAATTTTCGATTTACACGGTTTTACATTTAAAAATATACAGTTTCGATTTACACTTTTTTCTCAGGAACCTATCCACCTTGTAAATCGAGGGATAGGTATACTAACTATCAGCACGTTGCAATTAACCGTCTCAATTTTGAGACTGCCAGTCAGTGAGGAAAATTATTTACACCGATAAACCTACAGAGCTTTCGCATTTACTGCAACAACATATTTTTGAACTGATAGTAAAATATTTCGATTCGACCAGAGAACAATTACTGTCTTCACTAATATGGTTGAAAGTGTTCAACGTATACCATATATAGAGTTGAAATAATCAACATGTCCGATTTTCAATATTTACATCTTGAATCATTGCGTGGAATAATCATTACACCACAACATTAAATATTTAAAAATAATCAGGTGTAACATATTCATAACAAGTACATATATTTTATAATATTTTTAAATAATTCAACAACACACACGTTGTGTGTTATCAATGGCGTCATTAAACCACTGCATTACTGATTTGAATTGTCATTAAATCATCGTTAAGAAAACTACGTAATTTACCTACACCAGTGTTTTTAGAGATCAATATATCAAAATTATATAATTATAATTGATAAGCTCGCTGTACAGTCAGAACATTAAAGTGTTGATAAAAATATTAAACAATTGTGAAGCAAATTGCAGAAGAATGAAATGTTAAGGAAGACTTAAAACGAAAATGTTTTTTAAACGTTTGCTTTATAAGCAACCTTATATGTTCTGCTAAAAAAAAATCATAATATTGTTCGTTATAAAATATCTTCTGCTTTTAAATCAGTACTGTCGAGTTGGCGTCGTTAAAAACGATCGACTGTATTTCGACTACTTTTTTTCAATTAAACTATTTTGAAAAATATCACGATGAACAATTTGATGGATTGGTTGATTCATCTTCAATTTAATGCACATATTTATGGAAAAAAAGAACACGGTGAAAAAATAGCAATATATTTTAGTTCTACAATTTTTTTTATTAGATTTGATAGCTATTTCGGCTCACTCATCGTCAAAACATTGTTTAAACGAGCATTTGCTTATCTATCTATATATAGCTATATAGAAAAGTTACACAATACTTCTCTCCTGTTTTAATGACCTAGCTTATTTCCTGCTAGCAATAAAACTAAAAAAAAAATTGTAAATGAAATTAAACAGGCGGCAATTTCAATGAGTTTAAATATTGGACGGAGATGGCTTATTGGATGGGGATAGTTTATTATGGAAAAGAATTAGCCCCTCGCAATTGTCTCAGGAGCGGAAAAATATTTATAGAAATGTAGAAAAAAAACCTGACAAAATTAAACTTTTTTTTAGTCTCGATTGTGTTGTTGGTTAAAAAAAACACGACCTCGACTTCGATGTGGATCAACAACACGAATCTGATTGAAAAAAAGTTTATTTTTGTCAGGCTTTTTTTTCTACCTTTTTTATTTTTGAGCATTGTATTAAAGATCAATCAACCAATCCGGCAACTGTACACTGAAATATTTTTCAAAATCGTCTAAACGAAAAAGTCGTCGGAGTTGTTCGATTTCCACGATTCCTTTACCAAATTCACAGCCCTGGGAAAATGATATTTTATTATTCTTGCGCTGTTTCATACAAGCAGATTATTCAAAAATACAGAATGATGTAGTTTTTAAAAATAGCCATTATACTTAGAAAAACTTCTCACATGATGTTGATGAAAAGATATCACCTGTCTACAAATAATGGAGACATTGTTTATGATGACAAATCATAGAATAAACACAGTTATCAAGAACTCATTAACAAAAATTAACAATAAAAAAATAATTATATTTACATTGTTGAAGGGAGACATTTTTTTCTTTAATTTAAAGATAAGCTCAGTGACTTTATTTAATCTAGATTTTTCTCCAGATTAAAAATATAATATTATACGCATAAAGTTTATATCAACAAAACAGACGATTAAATTAAATTGATGGCTGAAAATAGATAAATTTAATTTAATTTTAATGCAGAATAGAGCATCGATCGCCATCAAAGAGTTGTGAGAACCAAAAATTTTGTGGTCCGCATAATTGTTACAGTAACATTGTTGAAATATAAAATTCGTTTAAGTATTTCAATCAGGCAGCTACAAATACCACTTAACGATATTTTATGTTAAAAAATATTCTTCATTTATTTTTCGCCATAAATAGACTTTCTGATCGAAGAAGAAATGTTTTTTAGCAAGGCTGTGTCGACAGTCAAGACTTCGACTTAAAAAGTTTAATTATGCTAGATTTTTTTACAGGCATTGGTAGTATAAAACGAGTTCAAACATTATTTATTTTTAAATTATGAAATCGAGTCTCCTTCTTCGACTATATTGGGGTTAAAGCGGGGACGATTGCTTTCGTAAAAAAATTAAGTTTGATCGGAAAATTGTTCGTTTTCACGACTCCCACTCTACAGCCTTGTTTTTTTTTTGTAGCACTTCACGGCAATTAATTTACTTACTTTTTCGAAAATTCGGTATATAAATTGAAACAAAATACTTTTCTGTTTTTTTTTTAAACATATTTTATTTGATACATAGCAGCACAATGTTTTCCAATTTAAGTTATTGACTGATATGTGACACAAGTTATGGGTTTCGCTTTTCAGCACCTTCGAACACATGATCGGTTCTATTGCTTTAGAAAATGACGGATGAACAAACATGTGGAATGGTAATAGTAGCAATAATTAAAATTGTATATTAAAATTCCATCAAGCACATCCAACCGATATCGTAAATTTACCTTGTATCATTTATGATATCGATTGAAGGTGCTTGATGGAATTTCAATATCTAATTTGAATTGTTACAACTTTGAACGATTCTATATTTTTTGTCACTAACGACCCGGGTTTCGCCTTTCGGCATGTTCAGGTATTCTATCACACGGATGCAACAGAACTAAGTACGGAAACGGTAAGTGTTTTCCTGTAATTAATAACTTTAGAATATCTACGATGCTAACTGTTTGTTTTACGTCAGTTCTATTACGTCCGTGTGATAGAATGCCTGAAGATGCCGAAAGGCGAAACCCGGGCCGTTAGTGACAAAACATGTCAAATCGTACAAAGTTGTAACAATTAAAATTTTATCTTGTATCCATCATAATCCGCGTTTAATCTCCACAGAATCATTTAACATTGCCTATATACTGATTATCTTAAAACTTTCAAAAGACAATCACTTCATAATATGTACTGGTATATGAAATTCATACAAATATAAATTTCAGATACGTGTGCGTTTTCACGTAAAAACGCCACTTAGTATCTAGGTCTTCCTAATTGAAATGAAAAGCAAACACTTATTATCTATTACCAATAGTTTCACAACTCAAGAAAAATTTAATTCACTGCGTAACCCCATTTTCAATATTATGTAACCGATCCGATAACGCCGTTATTGATAACATTAAACTGACTCTTATATATCCAGTTTTTTCTGCTTATCCGCTGTGCTTAACAGATTTTCTAGACAAATAAATTATTGCATTATATTAACAATCCAATGGCTTTTGTCGACCTCCAAGACCTATAAACTGAAAAGAATTAATTTGATTATAGAATATGCATATACGGACTAGATCTCCATTATAATACAAAATGGTAAAAAAAAAGAAAGTATTCCGCACTTTTTATTAAATATATTTCGACTTCTATTTACATCCTTCTCATATAAGATACTGAATCGTCGTAAAAACATGACTTAATTTGCTAACAACTATCACTTCTTGATGGAAAGGAAAAAAAATAAATTACATTTTTAATTCTTTCTCGATGATATATTCATGATCATGATCGGTTTAGCTCGTTAAAAGCAAAATCTGATACAAATCACAAATACGTATATTTCTACAAAAACCATTACAAAAGAATTTCATTACAAGAAACTCAAATTATTGTGCTTATTAATTAAATATCAACGCACGTATTTTGATGGAATTTTTAATATTGATTTACTACATAAGAGCAACTCTTAAAACAGTTGTATGTTAGGCGAGATTTAACACTGTAAGCTTATTATTTTTTTAAAAACTCACTACGAATAACGAAAAGTTAAGCATCATTTTCCAGACACAATCAATATTCAGTCTCTGACATGTAGACTCTGTAATATTGTATTAGCGAAAGTAAACTTACAGCTGAGATTGTTTATTGCTCAAATAATTTAAACATTGTACAGTAATTCAATATTCGATAAACATAAAATATTTTTTTTATCTTGAAACATTCTATACAATTTAAATATCATGAATTTATACCGAATGACATTTAACAGCGGAGAGTCAAGTGTTCAATTTACAGTTTCCTAATAATTGATTTCTATTAAGGTTATTGTAAATTTCAAAGAACACTGTAAACTATTCATTTTGAATCATTCGTTATTTATTTTTAATGCGTAAACTGTAAACCAACCTAGGTGGAAAGGCATTATATTTTAAATAAAAAAAAATACTTTTTTCGTAGGTAATATTTTCACAAGTTAATATTTTAAATATCAGCGGGTAATACAAAATGTTATCTATAAAAAAATATGAATCAAAAATTACAGGCATACAAAACCATTGGTTTCTGAATTGAGAAAATAATTTAAAGGTTATCATAAAATATTTGTAATTCATTATCTCTAGATTAACATTATGATGCCACAAAATTATACAACCGAAGGAATTACAATATTGACAATTTTATTTTAATACCAAATGTAAATGAATTCACATATTCATACAGAATGCACATTTTTTCAGAAGCAATGATTTCTCCATTGATCTCGGGATAGTTTCGTTTAAATTAGGACGTCTGAAAAAACTTATATAAACATAAAAACGTATATTTTCTTTTTGCTGTCATTTTCTCATTAGAGGAGTATGTTGCTTAGTTTAGCTGACGTCACAGATTTATGCAGAATGCAATTTATCAACGTAGGAGAGCCGAACTATTTCTGCTGCATTAATGCATTATCGAGGTCAAATTTTTCATCTGACTATGCAGTCCTTAACGAGGCTCGATTGGATCCAACTCATGCGATGTCACCAACTGCATATCAATGCCACAGACTGTTAGAAATCCAATCTATTAGAAATATGCAAATTTTAATACTATTTTACCATGGAAGACAGCAGCGACAAAAACTAGCGATTTTTTTTTTTGTTTATCGTGGAATATGAGAAATAGTTTGTATAGCAGAGAATTTGGTATTTAAGGGCGAAGGAAAAACTTCAATGATGTACGGTTTCTTAACCCTCTGACTGATAATGATTCAATAATTGAGATGTTGACAATCGTACAATTATCGTTGTGTTGAAAGAATAATAAAGTAAACAGTGTCAAAATTTACGCTTATTTGAAAATAGCCTGATATGTCCTGATGGTAAAGCTCTATAGTAAGAAGTTGAAAATACTAATAAACCCTAGAAGAATTTTTAAATACTGTTCACCTATTCGCCCTCTTTCTCATATAGAATTAAAAAGTCAAACACAAACAATTTAATTTCAATATGTTTCATGCATTGTTTTACAGGTTGTTTATCAATCAACAATATTTACACGGTGCTTCAAAAAACAATCTACCATATCAAATGATAGGTATACTTTTTTTCAATTATACATAACAATATAATTTCATATATTCATATGCATGTCAAAACCAACAGATCTAAATGTGATAATAATAGCTACTGATCTTTCAGTTAACCCCTAATACGCTGACCTGTGTCAGGTTATTCAGGGGTCTAGATTGACCCCACGCGTCCGAGGGTCAATTGAAGATGGCGTGAGTCTTTTTGACCGTTCTTTACTTTTGCGCTCTCGCGTTTCTCAAGCTTGCTCAATTACCAAGCAACTTACCAAGAACCAGGAATCATAAACTCATGTTACATAATATACACCGAATATTTTCGGCCCAGCATTCGTTCACGACATTGTCGAAGAGTAAATGGAACTTTCTTTAGTAACAGTGACCACGAACTTAAAAAGACATTAAAGTTTGTGATATACAAAATTTCTTCCCAATTATCTTATCCCTAAAACGGGACGTTGGAGGAGCAATTCGCTCAGCATTAGCTCCGTCCTATTATTCTCCTTCTATACCTACTAACATGAATAAGGAAAGAGATGTTTATTTATTAATAATATAATTGATTAAAAATCAGCTCCCATATTAAAACTCTTCTCCTGATTTAACTTTTTCGCAGTCCTCGGCTAAAAGTGTCCTTCTCGAACTTTATAAGTTTATTATTTTGAAACATGATTTTATGGTGTCGAATATTTTTAAGTCTGTTCGAAAAAGAACAAAAAAATAATTTCTAATCAGCCCATTAACATGCTGTCTTTTTCGCTTTGAATTTTATTATATATACATAGGCATTAAATTGTGTTCCAGGTATGACCGAAGTGTATTATTGGATTTTAAGCCCGTCTTCAGGTATATATATATATATATATAAGACAATACAAATTCACCCAACTGTTTTTAATACTTTAAGAGTATTGATAATCCAAATTTACCACTTTCCGAAATCTGTATCCCTGAATAAATACCAACACTGCCCGCCTACAAGTCAGTAACTGTAAAAATTACTAAAGTTAAAAAAAAAACATTAGTTTTCTTTTTACTTTTAATTGCAAATTAGGAGATATCAATTTAAGAGTTTTTTTTTTATAAAATAACTTCATTACAATTTCACATATAATATATTGCATATATGATGATAAAGTAAACATTTTTTTATTTCAAATTAAATTTTAATCGTTTAGAACGCCTGACAATTATTGTTATTAATTAGTAGATAGTCTCGTGATGAAAATAATTGCTTCTTGTTAATATTTGATGGAATTCTGCGATCTGATACTTTGGTGATACTTCTGTGAATATTATTCAAAAACCGACATACATTACATTCTAAATATAGCCGTGTAATGCATATATTGAATTAGGTCGACTCGTTACCATATGAGTTGTATTGTTATCATAGGTGAAGGGGCGCAAGAAAATCCTTCAATATATCAAGCCGCATGATATCAACTTTCAAAATAAAATACGTGACTTCTGATAAAATAACCTGCTTGTAATATTTAGTATTACAGTGTAGTGAGACATAATCATTTATATGACACTGCATATACTGAAATTTCGCAAGTATTCGATGACATTAATTCTTGATATTTTTTTTGCTTAACAAGCCAAATAAGCATATAATAATTGAGCAAAAGTAAAATGCCCAACGAAATGAGCGGATACTGTGACGACATATGAATTTTGAAGGTTTAGCATATATACCCAAAAATTGAAAGCCACGTACACGATTACATTGTACAGTACGATGGTCCAATTAATTATTTTGAAATTTGAACGTTCATTTTTTGGGTCTGTGTATCTGAGTTCTTCTGCATAAAAATTAGTTGTTTGTCAATATTTATCGATTTCCACTACCAACGAAGCATATTTTTTCCTAATGAAAGTATCTCAACAGCAAAAAGTTATTGCAAAAACGAAAGGGTTGTAGGATTTTGGGAACCTATGGTCTAAATAGGATCTTTGAGGAGATATTTGGTTGTGACGCATACAAGCAAATCAAGTTTTTTTTTTAAATAGTTGGTGAATGACAATTCCCGCATTGTAGGACAGGTGCTTAAAATGAACCTCTGTCAATGATTCAGAAATTTAAACGTGTAAAACGAGCCTGACCAAAACATTCTAAGAATTTCCGCGTCTACTGACCTCAGTTACTTTATGAGTCATATATTTACCTACATTTTTACCTGGTCGGTGATTGTTGAATTTTAATCAGGTAATCTGGTCGCTTGCAAATCCTTTACCGGATTACACCATTATAACAAAATAGCCGTCAGAATTTCTCCACCAAAATGACTCGGACTCCGCTGGCGGTTATTCTTGGTAATACAAACGCAATGACTGTTGCGTAGATAAAGCAATAAAGATATACATCAATGTTTATATTTGATTGTATTATGTTTTATACAGATGTTATTTGTCGGGTTTCAATTTTATCTTTATTTTATTCTTAACCATATGTCCGCTTATGTTTCAACTGTCAAAGACGAACTATTGTAATATATAGATAGGTAATACCGGTCAACCGGTTCATATCATAAAATATATATTTTGAAAATAAGTACTAAAAATGTGTTTTTATTATTTAAAATATCATGCCTTTCCATCAATAAGTAATAGTAAACATTTTAAAAATGATTAATGCTTGACATCATAACTTTGTTAAGTCATTCACGTAAAGACTAGTTTTTGTGACAAAATACTGTCTGGTTTGTCCAAAAGATTGTTTAACATTAAAATTACTCAATAATTTTTTAAAGTGCCTGATCGGTGATGGAATATCAGTTACATGGATCTGCAGGAAACCAGTTAAAAGCGTTACTAATGTAGTTTTGATCACTTTTATGACGTTGGCTGTCAGCTTAATCACATGATCTTTTTTGAATATAATTCATTAAGTTAATGTAATAATTTTGAGCAATTCCATCTTTTTATTTATTGTATTCTATTATAGGGTTTTTCAATAGGGACAATCGAAATTTGTTAGGTTATGGCAGCTATATTGTTAATGTTACTTCTGTCAAATTTGTTGTCTGTTGTTTAATAAAGTACGGCAAATTACTACAAAAGATTATAAGTAGAAAAAATCATTGAAAATTGGAATTCCCGGAAAAGTGTCACCATGTAAAACACCATGACGTATTCCAAATTTAATGCCATAAAATGTTCTTTCAAATGAAAAACAAAAATCTCACACAAAACTCGTTTTATTTACGTTATAACAATTTTCTAACATCCCTATTCAAAGACTCTTTAAATACTTGCGGTTACCCGACATGCTTTGCAATGCCATCAAACGAATTGAACTACTACAACTACTTATAGGTTATTCGAAAATTGAAATTAGTTTAATAAAAATCGATAGCTTGCAATACGTCATTGGAAATTCATAACCTCAAAGTGCAACAGTTTCGAAAAAGTTGTACCTAGGTAAATTCATTTAGTGTAAAGTTTATTCCAAAATCAAATTTATTTTATGAACAATCGTGTGTATGCAAAATGTCATTTTCAAAGTGTGACAAGATTGACAGTTTCGTAAGAGTTTTTCTAATAGTTAAAAAACTTTTCAGTTACTTTTGCATGTTTTGTAATCCAAAAACCTTCGCGAAGGTGGGAAGAAGATATTTTGAAAGTTTCAAACATTTCCTATTCTAAATATAGCAATACATACAACAAACATTCAAGCGGTATTTATAAAATGTCCTGTGGCTCATGTTTATCCGTTTATATCGGACAAACAGGTAGAAGTATATCTACTCGAGCTAAGGAACATGTAAGATCATTCAACAATAAAAAAACAGATTCACAATTCGCTAGTCACGTTATTAATGAATCACATAATGTAAATTCAAACTCAGCCCCTAAATGTTTGCATCTTTGTAGTAAGGGTCGGAGAATGACGGCTTTAGAACAGCTAGAAATCAATAGACACCAATTATCACAAAGGATTCTTAACGACCAAACTAACATAATAGTATCGCCACTTGTCCAGCCGTTGCACAAAGGGGTGGTCTGATTTACTTCCAGAAGGATCACTTCCGTCCCACATATAATCTTATTGTCATAGGCACCTATTGTTTCATTTAGAATTTTGAAAATTTAGTGCCAGTGTGTTAAAGTAACAAGCTAGACCGTTAGAACAGGAGAGAGGATGTTTTGTGTGCCTTTTCTACACAGCTATATACAGATAAGTAAATGTTAGCTTAAGCATAGTTCTGACGATGGCGTGAGCCGAAATAGCTATCAACTATATTTGTTAAAAATAATTTTGTAGAACTAAAATACATTGCTATTTTTTCACCGTGTTATAATAGAGTTCTACCAAGTGAATGCCAATTCAATCAATAAACATTCAATTATATATATTTAAATATAGATTGAAAATGAATTTTCACAGCCGAAAAAGGACAATTAATAATATATAATATTTTACGTAGGTTGCATATAAATTCCAATAAAAATCTCAAACTATCTTAGATACATATTAAACAAATTTGTATCGATTTCTTATTACCTTAAAAAGCGTCAATTTCACCTATTAATCTGTTGTTATTGGGAAGCAAAAAATATTGAAATTACATATGAAAAACACTGACTTACATATGAAAAACTTATCAACGTGAATATGAATTGAAAATTTAATTTTATAATAATCAATAAAGGCTCAATAAACCATGTTAATAAGTCAATTAACTAAGCATTTTTTTTAATGTCGTATTTAAACTCCGGGGATGTCATTGATTCATTTTTTCTACAAACAAATTCGCTGAATATTATTATAAATATATTTTCAAACTCGCCATAGCCTTCAAATTAATTTCTTATGATTTCTTAGAAATATTAAATTTGTCATCTTTTGTACAGAACAGAGTTGCCCAAATTATGCGCCGCGGCTGTTCTATTGCGGCACCGTGAAAATGTTCCTTTACAAAATATTATTACATTTTAACTTCATTAAATGTTACTTTTTAAATTTGACCAGCATTTTACATTTACGTAGACTGCGCTGGAGTGAACAACGAGTTTCTGAATTGGAAATGAAGAAAAACTATTAGTAACATAAGGTTTTCCATGAGATATTAACCAATATTTTGGGGTGCCACAAAAAATTGTGATATTTTAAAGGCGCCGAAACCGAAAACGTTTGGAGAACTCCTAGTATAGAATATAACTTTCGAAATAGGTATATATCGTTTTCACATAATCAAATTTGTATAGTTGAATAGCTTGTATGTAAATATAATATTCAATAATATTTTTGTATTGAATTAGCATGTCAAATGCCACGACATGTTTATTTCAAAAAGTTTCCATATGTCGAATGAAATTGAAGCTATTTTAAAACAAAATGCTGTTTTAGTTTATGCTATTTATTATAAATACAAAACATTCATACATTTTTCCTTTCACAGTTGACATTTATTCTTTATTTACGATATTGCCATTAGATGTTGGCAGGTTAATTCAAAAAATAAATTATTAAGAATTTAATATTTTCAAATACAATATTAATTGCAGGATTAAACGTTTTTCTTTATTTGTATTTCTTGGTAACACACAAATTTATTCGTTAAGTACCTTCTTTAAATGTGTAAAGTCAAATAAAAAACTGTATATATATTCATATGAAAATTTATTTGTTTTAATTAGTTGCGAGAAAAAAGGATGCGACTATATATTGTATACCTCTTCATAAACAATATATTTAGATAAATTAACACTTTTGATATCTATGGTTTATTTAAATAGAGTTCTGTGAAATAAACTCCAATTCAATAAATTAAAAAAAATTGTAGTATTCATCTAAAGTATGAAATCAAATACAACTTACAAAACGCACAGATTTTGCAATGAAAATGCTTTTGTCGGTTAGAAACATAATATTTTTTTAATCCAAACCTCTTTAAAGACACCTAAGAAGAATTGATGAGTTGATTGACCTGTCTTAGGAAAGTTTTTAAAAATCAAACTGTATTTACGAAAAACACTTTGACATGGAACGAGTAAATTAACTAATATCTAAAGTCCTGTGTAGCAGCATCATTGGCATAGACTAGAGACATAAGATAAATGTCACGGTTGTAATGCATACCAGATAGATGCAGGTGAAACGACAATGGGCAAGTGATACAATAAGTACGCAACAGTAAAGGAAATTTAGTGGCCTACATTCGATACATAACAGTGCTAAAAATTAGAATTATTATAGATTTTTTTCTTCGAATAGTGATGTATTGAAAATGGACAACTCTATCAAGGGGTATATTTTAAACAATATCATCAGGTGTGGTTATAATTCAAGTGCGCTAAAATAAATTCATTTTTTCCTTGGGACTTGGAAGCTGCTAGAATTGAAATAATCTCGATTTATCCACCATGTTTGGCTATTCTCTGTAAACTTTATAATACTCTGGATACCCTGGTATATCAGTTTTTATAGAATCGCTCCAAAATTGCGAGCTGATATATCGACTCATTACGTTCCATAAATTACCATACATTTTTTTCAGCTTTTTTGATACTCAAATGTATCATATTTGTTTATTTTATGAATTGAATTGTTTATTTAATGAAATTGATAAAGCGAATTTCTCTCGGGAGCAAAAGGACGCACGGTAAATTCTTCGTCGGTTAATTTTCGTATAATTTTCTCTCTTCAATATTATTTTCCTATCAAATACGCTTGAATTATATAAAATCATACATAATAAAAACACATTTTTAATACTATTCTCATACTATGTTTTATGATCAGGGTCGGTTTTGCTCATCGCGAGCATTGTCAACTGATGAATCGGTTTGATAATCAATCGACTTTTGATAATGCTGGCGATGAGCGAAATCGGCCTTGGTCATAAAATATACTTTAGAAATAGTACTTAAACTGTTTGACAGTTAACACAATAAAAATTATAAATAACATTAATTGAATCCTTTTAACAAAACTCTTTATTTATATTATCTGAAAAAGAAAAGCTAAATGTTTTTTGGTGCCAGTTTAGTTATTTCGAATTATTTTTATTAGAATTAGAATTACTTAGAAAAAAACCCTTCTACTTTGAAAAATTATTTCTCTATCAAAAACAAAAATTACTTAAATGATATTATTTTTAATTTCATTTTCTGAATTTACAAATTTCTAAGAACATGTACAGGATGTATCCGTGGGTATTTATAACAGCCATTGGGTGATATAGAAGTTATTAGAATTTCACATATTATTGTCTATCACAAAGAGAAGGTACCAACTATCATAATCCAACAGGATTGGAGATTACATTACATAAGTCCTATCTATTACGCTAATAAAAAACTTACATGCACAGTTATGTCAGTAATGATTTGTTGTAAAATGTAATAAATTATGGAGTTTCCATATAATTTGTTGTAAACTTTTTACCGATGCAACAAATATTTGCATTTAATTTTAGATGTGTGTTGCCTCACTTACAGTCGAAATATTGTCAGACGACATTGACACATTGATAGCGATGATAAGAAGCAAGCGTGCTGTAATAAACACGTAATGTTTTGACTCGTTTTATTATTTGAAATTCAATATCAGTTATTGCTGGTGTATTTATGATGTACCGCTTTTGCAGCCATATTATATTAGCATTGTTTAAGTAACGTGTCTTTTTATTATGACATTAATAATTATCGTAAAACACCAGTGTCTAGAAATAATAATTGCAGGATTACACGTGGTGATCATAATATTCACCGAGAACAAAGAAAGTTCTTGACATAACTCGTCATTAATTTATGTGTGAAGAATACTATTGTATTTTTCAACTCATGTTGCAGATTTGAAATTCAATCGACAGACTGAAATCATGAATCTACTTTCTTCATTGGAACTTATGGTATTCAACGATAAATTTAACGGAAACTTTAACTAACAAAGTACAATACACTTTGACCCAAACATATATTTGATGTTTATTATAATTAAAATGATAAAACACTTTTCTTCACTTCTTTATACTGCAATTGTTTTTTTGATGTCTTCTTTCGATCAGCTAATATAATATTACTCATTTTAATATTTTGAATTCTAGAGTTTGGTGCAATCTGGTGTGCCCTTACTATGATGCCATCAGCAGGGTTTTAGTGCACTTAAGTGTTTATCCATGTCTGGTTATATGATGATGAAGTAGTTTTTTAATCATTCATAGTTTAATGTATATTGTTATCAAGTTTCCATATGAAATTCTTCATTATTTAACAAAATCCCATTCTACGTATTTGAGATCTAATAACACTAATAATAAAATCTGGATTACGGCGGTTACCTTGAAGTGGTTGACAACCTTACTGTAGCTCAATATAAATTTACAATAGAATCTTTTTAATAACTTTATACATATACACATATCTGTTTACATCAATGTATTATATGATAAAAGGCATATTTTCATTTCATTTTTAAAATACTGAATTCGGTTTTCGTTTTATAATCTACAATCACAATCAAAATCCATTAAAGCGAGTATATTCATTTATAACTGCAGTTTTAGAGCTATATATTGAAAACCTTCCATTGCCAATTTTGATATCTTTTGCAGTCTAATCCTTATGTTTATATGGCTATACACGAACAGAACCCAGGCAATAAATGCTCTAATCCAGCCATAATCAAACTTTTTCCTTCAGGGCCGCATTCCGATGTTTGCTTTTCTACGTGGGCCGCAACATATTAATAGTAAACTGTAAATATAACATATACCTGCATACATAAGTTTGTATTTATTATGATGTCAACATAAAACTATTTTATTATTTGTGAATATTTATTTATTTATTAAAGAAGACTTACCAGCATAAGAACCAAGTATAAAATATTTTGGCAATAAACAGCATCAGTGCAGCACCGCTAATACCCACTTGCTAACCGACCGATTGCAACCCAATATTGAAAACATGTTGAAAACAACACCAAAAAAATATTTGGTGACTATAATTATTTTGGGGTGAACATAAGAGCTATTTGGGCCGCAGTTTGAATACCGTTGCTCTAATCCTGAGCGGCAGGTTTTTTTGTAAGTTACCGCTTTTCGACACTCAAAAATACCATGGATTTTTTTAAATAAATTTTAGCTTCCTTACAATATGAAATACTGTTCCTTTTTTACAAAAAAATACGATATGTAAATCGAATTCTTTTTTATCTTTTTTTAAAGGCGTTTTTTAATTGGTCGACTAATATTGATTCACGGTGTGGGCATCCCTATTTCTACCCAACTCGTCTAGACAGCCATCAGCCATCGCGACGCTCGTTTTGTAACCCGAAGACCAAATGGTAATGTTATTTATTTTTAAATGCATTAATATAGTGCTGATAAAAATTTCCATGGCGCAAGCAGCTGAAGAAATTGATATCTTATGCAACTCAAATTAATTTTAACAGACGTCTACATTTATTTATAGCTCTTCCAAATTTGGTGGGAGACTATCGGGTATCTTTTCTGTTGCTAATGGGTCGTTTTCATTCAGAATTTCTTTTACAGACTGAAATTTTACGATTACCAAATGCTGGATGTCAGCGATTGACTTACTTCGCCAATCGGTGGAACAAGAGGAAAGGAGAAGTCTAGTTGATGCAGTCAAGGTTCAATCCGGACTGAACGCTAGAAAAGGAGAACAAACCCGAAAAATGTCGCTTACAACATTTTTTATTCGTTACCTACCGAGCAACTTAAAGAATTTTCTAAGATCAAATATTTTAAAAACTAATACAGTAGTAAGTTATGATATCGACTGAAGGTATTTGATGGAATTTCAATACCAAGTTTGAATTGTTAAACTTTTGTACGACTCCACATGTTTTGTCATCTTTCGCATTTCGACATCTTCGGGCATTCTATCACACGAATGCAACAGAACTGACAAACAATAAATATAATTTAGTTTTCTTTTAGTTCTTGCCTTGGGGTATATGTTTTTCCTTTAATTAACTCCATTGGTATATTAACGATGCTGACTGTTTATTGTGTGTCAGTTATGTTGTATCCGTGTGATAGAATACCTGAAGATGCCGAAAGGTAAAACCCGGGTTGTTAGTGACAAAACATGTAGAATCGTATAAAGTTTCAACAATTCAAATTTAATTCAGAAGTGTTGATGTCAACTAAACTTACAGAGGTTATCAACAAAAATCAGACTAAATTTCAATCCAAAAATTTGCTCCTACACAGAAGTTTTGACAAATTTATATGCTTTTTTTATTTTTAGTGTCAACTATCAAGACGCTGCAATCAGCTGTCTCAACCGTTGAGACGTTAACAGTCAGGGGATTAGCAATCGACATACGAGTTGATTTGATAAAAATCTTTCATTTAAAAACCGGTATCGAAAATCCGCCAAAATACACGGTTTCGATAATACCGCTATTGCAATCCCTGATTTCCAATATATGTAAGTCAATGAACAGATACATAAAACATGTCAACTGCGTTTGGTCATCAACCTATATTCAACAAAGGACATTGTCATTATTCGAAAAATAACTATGTCACGAATCACAACTATCGCAATAGTCAATAATAATAAAAAAAAACGCGACGAATTTATGAATAGCAGACGTAAAATAAAAATGTTTTACAGCTACACGTTGCGAAAGAAGTGAATTTTTTTGCGATTCCGCTGGTTTTTGTACAAAAAACCAAGTATCTACTTACCTTTAGTTTCGAATCATTCGGTTAAACGACCTATTGTGTAAAATAGTGCTACTCAAACATTTTCAGCGAGCGGACCGGCATATCATACATACAGGGATCTGACACGATTTTTTAATAAATGATAAAACTTAAAGTAATAATTTTAAGCATATAGATAACTCTACAACATTTTAGATGCGGTTGATGATGATATTTTAGTGACATCATCTTCAGAATTATTAGCTTAGTTTTAAATACCGCTTAAAACTTTTTTGTCTGTTTGCCAATATGTCGTTTCGTGCATTCCAGCATCGACATTTTATTAATAGCTTAAATATTAAATAGAGTATTTTTTTAAGAATTGTTCCTAATTTTAAATAATAAAATAAAATCCCAAGTAATTTTCCCCTAACTTTTAATTACTAATATCAGGACCGCATTTGTTTACTGCAAGTATTATCAATTGAAATATAAATTTCGCAAATAATACTATTTATTGTCTTCTATTATTTGAATACAAAATCTTTCCGCCAAAAAGTGGCAGTTAATACCTTAAAAAAACAAATACTTGTATTAATAAATCGTTTAAATAGCTGCATTGAAATTTAGTATTTGCGTGTAATTTTCTGATCATTTTAAATATTATGACCGTATTGTTATCAAATTTTAAGATTACATTGATAAATATCAAAGCCCTGCCAGATGTTATTATGTTAAAAACTAGCATGACGTTGTGATTAAATATCTCATCCAGGTATTGGTTATATTATATTAAGCCTATTGTAGCTTGTAAAAGTTAATATTTAAAATAATGGTTTAAAATCCATTTTCAATAGAGTACGTCGATAGGGTGCTAAAATAGTTTTCATAGTTTTTACTCTGTTTTCAATTTATTCACTTTTATCTCCGAATGGCGAAGGAAAGATATTTAGCCAACATCGATTACAGCCATCCATATTTATTACTTGTCCTACAAAGCAGTGTCAATCCACGCTTCAACATTTTGAGTACCACTGGTGTAATAAACAAAAAACGTGGCAAGCAATTTAAGGAGAAACAGTTGTTAAACATTCTTTAATACGCCCAGGAAAACTTATAAAAAAAGTTTAAAAAAAAAACGATTTTTAAAATAAATAAAATATTTATTGAATAGAAACTCTTTTCCTATTGTATAATATGATTTGTCTGACAATGATCGGTTTTATACAAATCAAATTTATGATGACAGTTAGTTCATTGAGTCTAACAGTAATATGTTGATAGCTTTCAAATTTTCTATCTAGAAATAATACAGATGTTTATTAAGATTCCTTATTTTGCAATTTTTTTTAGAAGAGAGCATCTATACTTGGATGTTTTGTATCGAATCAAACTTAGTGACTGATTGATTGCTTCCACTGTGTTTCTTTTAAATTTTAGTGTATATGGGAGAGAATTTAAACTTTAAAAAATCAATTTATGAAAATGTCCGTAAGGCACTCAAAAAAAAACCAAAAATTACCATAAAAATACTACGAGGGTTTTTTTATAAGTTTTTTGATCGTGGCTTATTTTATTATTTATTATTATTATTTCACATTTTTTTTTAAATAATAAACTATAGATTTTTAGGGCTATTGTTATCCTTATAAATTAACTGTTTTATAATACCAGTGTTCCATATTGCAAAGCATAGTTCTACCGATAGTGTGGCTTATATGGATGTAAACAGTTATCAAAAGTAATAAATCATATGGACACAAATACGATGTTTTGAGTTTTGCCAAATTAATGCTAAGTCAATAATGAATTGTCTATACAATGCTTCCGTATCACAATTCACAGTTTGTATCCAATTTCTTCTATGTATATAAAATTTATTTTAATTACGGAGAATATTAATTAAACGCTAACAGTATATATTTTTTTAATAATAATTTTGAAACGACAGATGTTGAGTAATCCTTGGAAACGAATTTCAATAATGGGAAATATACGATCAATTGAATTATCAGCAATTATTTTTTTATGCAAACCTACCTATTCTTTGATTACGATGAAGATGATTTTGCATTTTTAATATGCAAGGTTTTTTTGTAAGTTGAAACGTTGTTTTAGTGATGTATGCCTTCTTAGAAATAATCAACAATATATTTCGTTTTCTGTCAGAAAACGCTTAGAGTCAAAAAGGTCGCAGTCAGAGCTATTGAAACGATAATACGGTAAAACCCGATAGTTTAGTTTTCCGATAGATTATCAGAAAATGTAAAATGCTGCAAAATATACAGATATAGACGAAATGAAAAGAAAACTATAAATCTTTTTATAATTATAGTATATCTAATGGTTTTTTTTAATCTGTATTGATTTCCAAGCCCCATATGTGATGAATACGGCCATTTAAAGGAACATTTCGAAGTTACTTTTACAAAAGAACAATTGTTATTCAGGCGCAAAAATTCGACGTAAGACTCTGGCGTGCGACAACGTAGTTTGCTTGCCTTGAGATAACAACTCCCTTAAAAATGAGATCCTTTCCGTTTTAAAGTATAAAAATCTATCGCGTGTAATTTTCTGTGTGTAAAACCGACTATTTTTTATTCTCAAAGAGTGTGGGGAACTACGAAAGAATGGCTTGTTAGACTATCGCTCTATCGCTCTGTCTGTTTCCCAAATTTACGATCGGATAGAGCAGTGCTCTATAACCAGTGTAATTCGTGATGATACTAGGTGTGATAGAGTGCATTTTTCTAAAAGAAGTAGGAAAAGAAAATCATTCACAAACATGTAAGACGTCGAGTAGTTTACGTTATAGGCGTTCCTACTTCGCGGATATTACAATATCAGTTTCTTTGAATTAAATTATTTTTTCTTGACAATGCCAAGTAAGATTATATAAATTATATGGATATCGTTAATTATGGCTTAGCTTAAAAGGCAGTTATTAAAAACAGTATAGTCGGTATACTCGTTAGAAGTTATATTAGTTCAAACTTATAATCATCTAGCTTATATAAATTATGTATAATGCTTATGACAGTGAATCGCAACCAGCAGAAGGTAGGTTTAATAGTATGTATAATATATAAAAAAAATACTACGTCTTAAAATGTAATGAGGCTTATTGAGGGCCTTAAAAAACGAAATTTTCGTACCGATTTACAAGATTGAAAGAGCTGTAAAACAACACAAAAGATATATCAAAACGATTAACTTGATTATCAAAAAACAAAATCTTTCCCCAAATTCACATTTTCTCTCTAATTACATGTTTTAATGTTCTTTAAACGTACATACTTCTTAATGGTATTTTTTTCTCAATAAATAGAATAGTATGATTCTAAACTTTCTCATTTACTTTGATTTGCCCAGTCTCTAGTTTTCTTTTGAGAGTAATACAAGCGCACAAATCCGCCAGAAGCATCAAGCATTCTTTGCTATACGAAACCGATTCTGATCATAAAATATGCTGTGGGAATTGTACCAAAAATGTGTTTTTATTATTTTAAATTATTATGTATATTCGCCAAGAAGTGACAGTTAACACCTTAAAAGTGACTTTACTACCGCTTTAGGATTATTTTTTACCTGACGACGACTGAATTAATAATAATATATATTCCTAATCCACAACCAAGTTGCCAATCACTGTAATTCGTTATCATAATAACATACACAATTTTAAATTAAATTGATACACCTATTAAAGCTACTGTTCAAATTCCATAGCACGCTAACTGGGCCACGTGTGGTTGTGAAATTGTACACTGTGTGCACGTGCTTTGGGTAGGTCTTGCTGTCCGTTAGGTTCGTCGAATGATTAATCAAGTTGAATTAAACGCTTACGATGCGTAGATATTAAATTATTTCGGTCAACTTGTATTATGTATGAAGATGTGCCTCAAAAACAATTCTACGGTGGTAGCCTTAATCAGCGGCTTTTGTTTTTAAATTATTAATTTGCCTTACATTCTTAATTCCGTAGACAAAATACTATACCTAATAATAAATATAGAACGTTAATACAACAATGTGGTGCAATATTTTTTTTATGAGTATATTTCAAATAACTTTTGTAGTTCTTGCATCCGATAACGTTACTGCAAAATCTTCGTCACTCCATCGTAAGTTTTCTTACGTACACATCGACCGCTGACTTAAATTAGTATTTTATTTAAGCTTTTTATAGTAGTGCTTTTTGTGCATTGCTTAAAAGCAGCTTAAAATTATTAATCATAATAATAATTCATCTAAAATGTCATTTTTATTTCGAGAAGTTTGCCTTAAAAGATAATTATTTACTGGGAAAATTAAGTGGAGTTAGATTGCAAATATATATTAAGTAAACTCGAGCAAATATTTGAAGCTTTCAGATATGTGCCAATGTGAATTTCATTGAAAAATAATAAAATTCATTTATGAAAGTCATTTCATTATTGTCCATATAAACGATCGTTACTGATTTTCCATTGTTCTAAATCACTGGCATCGTTACGTACTTACTTAAAAATGCTTTATGATCATCATAATCGATTCCCGATAAAGATTAGCCATATTTATTTCATTTACTTTTTAAAATTTTTGATTATGGCTTGTAAAAGCTAAGTAGATTATTTACACTTCTACAAGAGAAGAATTTTTATTTTATTGAATTTACTAAATATCCAAGACAGCCGGTACACTGCCCCAAAATGGCTTGGCCAAGTGTTTCGGATAACATAAGCATCGACATAACTTAATCGTCCGATTATCGATAAGATTTTTGAGAGATAAATGCCGCAATTCTCTAACTCTTCTTTAATCACTTTTAAGTTGTTAACTGTCACTTCTTGATGGATAGGCATAATATTTTAAATAATAAAAACACATTTTTTTAGTACTTATTTCCACAATATATTTTTTGTTCAGGACGGGTTTCGCTCGTCGCGAGCATTGTCAGTCGATAATGCTCGCGATTAGCGAAACCGGCTCTTCTTTAATGTTGAGCATGATAGTCCCCTGATACAATGCCATTCTATGATGATGAAAAGAAGACCCAAGTTGCGTCGGTTCAAGTAATTTACGCTAGAGAATTAAATGCCGATATATAATTGATTTTAGCAACCATATGGTGATGCTTGACAATTAAGATTTCACTTATAGTAATTGAATTCTGACACCGTGCAAACACAATTTATACCATCCATAACATATAAACATTTTAAATTGGTCATAATTAAGAAAAAAAATCCTGGAACATAAGAAATGAACTGGGAAAAGTTCTAGCTGAAATTTAGAATGATATCGCATACAAAAGTGGGATGTATATATAAAATTGCATTACTTTACACGTTACGTTCCTTTAATTTACGTTAAAGATTGTACATAAATTTAAACAAGTATACTTAAAATGAACGAGCTTCTTTCATTATTACATACAATTCGTATTATTCGATATCAAAGGAGAGGTGTTATTATAAAAAGTATACTTTAATTAAGCAAAAACAGGTTACAATATAACAATTTTTTCATTTGTATTAATTATTTCTTTTATCTATACTGTTAAATTTTAAATAAAATTGATTGGTAGAATTTATAATATCATCTCCAAAATATGGTGATAGAATATTCAAAACAAATGTAATCAAAACTATAACAATTGTAATTACGTATTTTCACGTATTGTTGGCTGTTAAACAGTGGAATCCAACTACATAATACTTACTTTCAGTTAGATAGCATATACAAAAATCACTACTTTCACTGATAAAACTAGTATAACCTAGCAGAGCTGGAGATTCTTTTTTCTGAGAAGATATAAAATAATTAATTTAGATTTTTGGTATCACGTCATCTCTTAGCAAAAAAAGTGTTCCTTAATATTATATCACACTCTATATGCGTTTTAATTAAATGTTATCTAGCCAAAAGTTGTTGTGCATAATTAGAATGTAGTATGCAAAAAGCTATAAATTACATTTAAATTAATTTTATTTATTCGAAGCTTGTGGGGTATCTATATCATTAATCTAGATTCTTGATTATGAAACAAAAGTGGTAGCCAATAAATTTGTAGAATAGTAGTGGCAATTTGGGTCAAAATTACATGTCAATACGTACAGCTATCTTAATTCTTTCAAACACAACCAATCCTGCCAATTAATTTTGAATAAATTAAACAAATCTGACATCTGTTCACTGTTGCCGTTTGCGAAAATGCATTGTGCCCGGCGGCTATTCCAGGTATACGCTTCTAACGGGTCTACGCTGTCTCGCTCGCGCTAACGCAATAGATAAGCGAAACGGCTCGTTCTGCCTCTGTCGTTTTGACGACTTCGATGCCTCGCCTAAACCGGTTTTCCGCCCGATGGACGCGTCTGCCATTTGCAAGTGTTTGTGATCGAAGAGTAATGGGATTTTTGAATTTGGAATTCTTTTGAAAACGAAGCATTTAACGGGCATCGGAAATTCAATCTAGATTACTATTCCTATTAGTGACTAATTTTAGAACTTCAAAATTATAGAAGTGAAAACATAAAATCTCGTAGAATATTCGCTTCACTTTTGAAACTATTTAATATGATTAAATAACTAAGCGATATAAAATGACTAATAAATATCTTTCATTTTCAAGAAAAAAATAATATTTTAGCAATTGTTATAATTTATGATATCGATTGATGTTACATGATGGAATTTTAATATCAAATTTGAGTTGTTAAAACTTAGTACGATTTTTACTATACACTTTTTTCACTAGCGGTCCAGGTTTCACCTTTCGGCATCTTACGGCATTCTATCACACGGACGTAACACAACTGACATCAGTTCTTTCAGAATGCCTGAAGATGCCGAAAGGCGAAACCAAAACGCGTAAATACGTACAAAATTTCAACAATTGAAACTAGAATTTTTATATTTTAAAATCGATTTTAAAATCACTTTACTCAAACATCCATGGAAAACGAATATTTAAGATTATTATTTCTTTATAATATTATTATTGATTTATGAATAACGTATGTTTTGTAACTCTTTATAATTATGTAATATCATTATGAAAATAACGACGTTTTAGTATGAAAGTTATATCAATTTCTTAATATTCCATGCCAAATCGTATACATATAATTAGTTAATATTATCGAGTATGGTAATTTTATACATTTATTATACCGGATAAATGTACGTGACCCGCTGCAGGTAACTTTGTTAAATCACCTGTTAATCGTACATAATAATGCAGTTAAGAAAAGTAACCCCAAATATTTTAGACATATCTCAATAGAAACTAATCCTTGATAATTGAAATAATACGATCGTGTAATTAGGCATGACACGGGTTTCGCCTCGGTGATTTTCTTCGAACTTATTTCTACTTGAAGATGTATTTCTAAAATAGTGTGCTAGTAAAAGAAGCATACAATTATTCGATACATTAAGAATCCCGCACATACTATTAATTTTTAAAGATATATACTATTAATTTTTAAAATAAATATTCGTAACTTTATTATTCAACTTGGTGTTTTTTAACCTGTCAATTTGCAAAATCTTTCTATAAATATTTCTTAGGTTAGGTGCACATATCCGTTTTAAAAATGCAATATCGCAGTGTTGTAGAGTCGGGATAGTGTTTTTGGTCAATTTCGGAGTCGTAGTTGTGAAAAACGAACAATTTCGACTAGTTTTTCGATTAGACAATTTTGAAGAATATCTCAATGTGTTGCCGGATTGGTTGGTTAATCTTTAATTCAATGCTCATAAATAGGATATGTAGGAAAAAGTCTGACAAAAATAATTTCTTTTTAGTCGGATTTGTTTTTTTTAACAAATTCAGACCTAGGCTATCGAAACGTACCAGCCCCTTTTGAATGATTCTGTCTCCCACGCACCGGTGTGTTGATTACGATTGAGAAATTAATTTGAGACAAATTTTGCCTCTTTGAGAAGCATCTACATCATAATTGAAACATATGTAATATTTCGTAACATGAAAAGTGAATATGTCAAATTTATATTAAAAATGAATTTCCGTGAAATTACCATCGAATATTAAATTTTCACTACATCATTACAATAATTTTTTAATTACAACGCGGTGAAAAAATAGCAATATATTTTAGTTCTACAAGATGCAGAAAGAACTAAAATAAATTTGCTATTTTTTCACCATTTTTAATGGATTTCTGCCAATTAAATGCCAATTCAATCAATAAACTTTTTTAATTGATTATATTTTGAGCTTCTGGAGTATTTTAACAGTAGATTTTTTTAAAGATATGTATGATGTTGGAATAAATAGTTGTCGCGGAATGATTCTGGACATTAGTGTAATATAAAAGGTGTTAAATGTGAGATGTGTGTTATTGAAACACCAGAAACAATTTTTTATAATTTTTGGTAAACAAGATTCCGTTTCGATTCTCAGTCCACAGAACGTTATCTTAAAGCGTTACCAGTTGGCGGCGGCGATATTTTAGGCATTATTATATAAGATTTGCTAATTAAAACCCAGCCAGTAATAAATATTCCAGTCATAATATAGTAATACAATACCAAATAATATGTAATCCGCATTCTCCAACTGGCCCAGCGACCAACTGAAAGCAAAAATGCACTGTCATCAATTGAATAAAAAATATCAGACAGTAAAAAAACTCACTCGGTATTTTCGATCACCTGGGAACCAAGTTCATACCTGTACTGGTTTTTTAAGATTCGTGAAATGTGAGCTCCGTCTCATTTTTGGGAAATTTAAGCAAAAACTGGGATGGGCATTGATTGGTGTAAAAACCTGTTGATCACGACATTGAATTATAATACAGCTTCAATTTAATCACACATTACGACTTCTACGTAAACTCTGACCAAAACAATCTAATATTATCCCGAAGTCTGTTCATATCTGGTTAAATTCATTACTATTAAAAAACACAAAGAAAAATTTAATTAGATTTTTTAAAATTGTTCCTACAAATTTCTTGTTCATTTGTTAATTCTCATGTTTATTAACGGCAATAATTACACTAATAGAAACCGGACAATAATTTGTAACAACTTTACGTTAAGTGTCTTAATGTTTGTATTTCCCGATGCAACTTTTTTTGTTGGTAATTTCTTTATTTAAATGCGGTTTTAGTGTGGCAATGTAGACTGTAATATCCTTTCAAGGAATACTGAATTACATATCAAAATAATACTCTTTATCAAAGTATACAATTTTGTGTAATAAAGTGGCACAAATCCTGAAATACTTTTTTTTGGATTGTATTGATATAGTAGGACTTTGTATGTTGACGCTTTTATAATTATTTATAAACAAGAATGTATCTTATAACCGAGAAAATATATATCAAGTAGGTACATCTATTAATCCCTTTGTCAACCGCTTAGCATGTCATATCATTTGTCTATTGTAGTCGCTAATACTGAGCGTGCTTTTTTCAAGGAACTATTTATACTTCGTTATTTGGGTTGTGAAATAAAGTGTGACACATATGTACGTGGCTTCCTTAAAAAACACGTGCCTACTGAATATTTATTTTTAAGAGATATTTTCCCTGGTTACCTATCAAATTTTAGGTTCCCAACCTTTTTCGGGTGGCGCCCCGTTTCATAAAATCCATGTGACCCACGACCCCCAGGTTGGGAGCCTATGTATTAAATGAACGGAAAAAGCCTTCAATTTGATTTTGATATAGAAAATGTATTTCCACCAAGTATCTTTCGATGAAATACAATATTCATAATTTGTCCTGAAAGTGAAAATATGTATGTATTGTATTTTGTGAATTGCTGCAAAGTAAGAGCTGAACAACGGTTGGAGAAGTTGTTTTGTTTTTTATTTCTTTCTTATGAGAAAATTTGACAAAAAGTGTTCATTTGCACATCCGTTTTGGTTTGCCCTTGCTGTAAGCCTTAAAATATATTATTACGTATGTATTTATTTTTGTAAAAGCATATACCTTCCTACAATTTTAATTCAAACGCATTTATAAAATAAGTAAATATTAAATAATGAATTTGATAACTTGCCACAGACGTAATGCTAAATGTCAAAATGTTCCAGTAATTCAAGTTGAAATTTTTTTTTTTAAAAAAATACGACTTAATAATATTTAAAATATATTTTTATTACTATTTTACCTATGACCTATTCTTTTCCATAGCTTAACGTAATAACAGTATGCATTTTGAGCATCAAAAAGTTGATAATGTATTCATCCCGCAATATAAAATCGTCAGCTAAGTGATGTAGGCAGGCTGGTTTTTGACTGTTCATAATTAATTATAAGATAGTATACATGTGAAGTAAATGTCTGAAGGTAACGTGAATACAGATACAAACGTCATGCATTTCTCCATAATTTCATGAAACGTTAAAAGTCATGGCGGTGGAAATGACATTTTCGACAAATTGGAATTGAGACTAGAAGTTTTCAGAAAATGTTGACTTGTTATAAATCATTTAAATAGATAAATTTATAAACAAACCAATTATACGATAATATTTTACCTAGATATTACTATCAACTGAATTGATAAAACTCTGTAGAAACACAAAAAAGTTTTTTTTTACACCTTATGTTAACGAGAATCTATTGTGTCTGAAGAATATGTATGTACCTTACATACATAGTTATATTTTCGTTTACTGCTTACATCTCCAGAATATTAGCATACGGAACTTAGCTAATGTTATTTATTCATTGCTTCTTAAAATATTACTTATAACTATTGCTATTTGGTCGGCTTATTGAAAGAAATTATCAATAACGATTTGTGTCAAAACCACTGAACGAATTATTAATAAATACGATTTTGATTTTAGATCCGGGAAATTGCATTTATTATACATAATATTTTAATCTGTATTATTGAAGTTCACACAAAAGTTCCCATGTTATATACTACAGAGGCAAAAGTTCCTCTTCTAAATTGGCAAAATACGATCAGGATAAAATAACGATAAGGAAAAAATTAAAATCAAATTTTACTTAAAATTTTTGGTAAGAGAAGCTTGATATAATTTATATAACAAATAACACGTACAATTATTGATATATTTGGATTATTTTAACATGAGTTGATTCTAAATGCGTAGTAATATAATTATGTATTAAACCATATCATCTGAATTTGAACTGACAAAAAGTTCAGTCTGTCAAAAACAGTCAAAAGTCAGTTCTGTTGCATCCGTGTGATAGAATTCCTGAAGATGCCGAAAGGCGAAACCCGGGTCGTTAGTGACAAAACATGTGGAATCGTATAAAGTCGTAACAATTCAAATAACAGTAAAGAGTTATATGTATGAATTTGTGTGCCGTCAAAACTAAATCAAAAAAAATTCAATTCAATTCTAAATAATAAAAACGTGTTTTGCTTATTAATTTTACTACACAATGCATATTTTAGTAGAAAGATGTGTCAAAGAAGTTAATTCAAAATAGAAGCAATATTAATGTAATGTGTATAGTATTGGAAAAAATTTTGCAGTGACTTCTTCTGGAAAATGCAACGATTGCTGTAATATTCATATCCCTATCAGTTTACTTCATCGTGTAGTCGAGTGTAGCTTTGCTACTACTAGCGAGCGGGTCGCACGGCGAAGCCATGTCGTCTTCATCTACTGTCGAGCAGAGCGTTCACTGTTCGATGCTCGGTTCGGTATCAAAACGAAATTATTCAGAACTGGTTACCCTCTCTCTGTAGTCTCCGCAATCCTCGTCTGGGTAACACAGAACCTGTCCCCGGCCAGACGCTGGGACCCGACCCGACCTGCAACTCAGGCGTATTCAATGCAAGACCTTAAACTATAAAAAAAGTCTTAGAGAATTAAGAAACATAATTTTCAACATGTTAACGAAACACGTATTATATTCATAAATGATTTTAGTAAAGTGATTTTAACGATTTGAATTAAGAAAATTGTAACCAAATGCTATGAATAGAGACAAGAGGAAATCTATAAATGCTTATGTTAGATAGTTAATCCATTTAGGGTGGCCAACAGTGGAGTGTTTTATTGAAAACTCCTAACACCAGTAGTACAATATATACCAAATGGAGTCTCTTATTATTTCACTCATTTAAACCCTTCAGATGATAGAACTTTTTGTAAAAAAAAAACTATAGACATGTTGATTAAAGAGCAAATAAAATACTGTTTTTGACACACATCGTTTGCCATGTGAAATGCTTTTAATACCAAGAATTTTATAATTTGAATTGACTACACTAAAATGTAAAGATTTCGAGACTTATTTTAAGAAATAAATAATACATTAAACTGCGAATCTATTTAACGGAATCAAAATGTTAATTTATATAACGAAAAAACCTTTAAATTTCGAGTTTTTTGAAATACGACGAGGTTTCTACATATTTGCATAGAAACATTATATTGTAATTTTTATATAAAATCGGATTGTTTTAGGTTTATGTATACTCGTGTTGGCTTTTTCCACTTGAAAATAGTTTAGCCTCTTCGCTGGAGATGGACCGCGGAGCTCAGTTTAGATATACTGGCCGCCGCATTCCGAAAGCCTTTGTGCCACGATGTGCGGCGTTGCCGTCCTCACCTGCAACTTGAAATAAAGGTAAGAAAGGTAGATATATGTATTTACCTACGATCTTTCTGTTCAGTGCTAGCTTCAATATTATGAATCCAAGAAGAAAGAAGGGGAAAAGCATTTAGCGACACAGTTAAACTAAAGCTGTCTGTACACTGGGATAAAATAATGAAGAAACTGAAATAGTAACATATTTCCAATGAATATATAATATGTTTTAAACCAATCCGTTGATCGGTAGTGTTCGATAAAAGTTTCGACAAAATACAAGTAGCGGTCAATACATACGTTCCATTATGATACAACATTCAACTTGCAATATATCACTTGTAAGCTTATCTTTCCGAACTTTTTTGTCTACATATTGTTTTCGTAAAGCTTACAAACGTCTTAGACAAATATATATTATATGGCTCCCGTTTTAACTAAAAATATTAACCACTATATATCTAGGTGAATAATTTCAACAGATTGCTATTTTGAGATGATTTTATTAACGATGCGATATATATTGACTTGTATCAATATCGAATGTCTAGTTCTGATAGCTTTTTCGATTACTCCACTCCAGGATCTAATACTTCCCACTCCGAATATTAGTCAAATTGTTATTATATTATTCTGATACTCTATATAAAAATCTTTGAATTCCTTTATTCGAATAATAAATTTATACGTACAGGTAATGGTGAAACGACTTTATTTTGAATATTATGGAATTATGAAGACAAAGCAAAATATTTTTAGAGATGGGACCATAATATTGAATCTATTCGATATTAAATATATACTAAATGAACTGTGCATCAAAATATTACTATGTTATATACTAAATACTAGATACTCGTAAAGAAATTTATAATGTTGGATCAAATATGAAAACTCAAGTATTATTAAAGTGTATACCAAATCGAAGTATGTATAACTATAGTACATTTATAAAAGAATCAGCTTTTTTTAGTGTTACTATCCAAACTTAAATGGGACATAGATAACCGTGTGGCAAAATTATATCGGTCTTATTTTACTTGATTGTGAATTAAATGGTATAGGTGATATGATCTATACTTTCAACAGCTTTCTAATCGATTTAAGAATTAGTATTTAATGGCTTTGGTGTGTTGACCATTACAAGCACACATAAGTGGTTACTGAAAACGGATAAGAGAAAGTATAATTAGTCATCATGTAACCTTCCTGGAAATAAAAATTCTAGTCAGAGTGTCAAGGGGTGTATGTTAAGTGGGTGGGGAAGGGGGCATAAATTGAATATATTATTACAATTTGCAGCAATAATTCATTTTTGAACGCTTACTTTCAAAAAACCTTTTAGTCAAACATGATAAGTAAATATAAAAATTCTAAGAAACTCCTAATTCTATTAACATACATATTTGAATATCACTTAGGCAGAATTATTAAAATAATAACAATATAATAGATTATTAGAGTGGGGCCCATTTCACCGTTCTCGCATAATACGTTTTCCCGGATGGATCGTTCATTTTTTATAGTCCCGTCAAATACCCATAGAGCTATGTTAAATAATATATAGAGTTATCGTCTAAATTGTATGGTCCCATCTAAAATATTATCCCGATTGACCGGTTTTGACAGATAAATCTTTCTATCCAATATACTTGCGAGTTTGAACACTTTAAATATTATATATTAACCGAATAAATTATTAATGAAATAAATAGTTCGCTCAAATGTTTTAAGATTTTCTTTAATAAAAAAATTCACATCAAGAAATTGAAACAATATTTTATTATTTCAATAAATAAGATTTAATTAATATGATATTTATAAAACCCTCTTATATTAAATTTTTTTTTACACCACATTTTTTTTAGTTGAAGGGACCACGATTGTATGTTTTTTTTTAATACTACCTTTTTATTATGTTTTGAAACTTTCCGGCATTTATCGTTATTTGGGTAATTATATTTCATTGTGTTTATTTATTTATTGATAAATTATATTTTTTAAATAAGGAAAAAGATATAAGCAAAAATGGAGAAATTAAATAACGTTAACAATGATTTTTATTAAATACAACCAATTAAACTTTCCCACACAATGTCTAATAAATTAATCGATCAAATTAGAAGTTGAATATATTCGTGTGGTATTATCATATTTTAATTGCAAGGTGTAGAAGGAATTGTCATAAGTTTATTTAAAACATCCAAATTCTATATCTTTAAATATATTATACTAAATGTTATAATTATTTTAGTTTCGTTGATAGGAAATCGATATACGATAATAACGATTTCACTATTTACCGAAATCGATAGGGTCATCTCTAACTACCCTTGTAAACAAACGACCGACGTTTTCAGGATTCGCAAAACTTTCTCGCATCCCTCCCTATACAAAATTCAGAATTACCGCCCATGAACGATGTCCTTACTTCTTATCGCCGAAGTAATGTGAGGGAAGGTGACAGCACGATCGCCGCTGGAAGAGGTATATAGCGTCATAGAAAGACTTGGCAACGCTGCAACGTTCTACGGTTCACTTAAATTTTAGTTCAGCCATTACCGCCGACGCGAGAACAGGCCCGTATGCATTGGGCCGTCTGTTAACAACATGTTTGACGTCTTCGGGTCCGTAAAGGGCCTATTAAAACTAGATTCTGTGTGTATAGACAACAATGTGTTCCGATTGCATTACAAGGCCACCGTCATCATTTTGGTGGCCTTCTCACTCCTGGTCACCTCCAGGCAATACATCGGAGACCCCATAGATTGCATTGTGGACGAAATTCCATTGAATGTTATGGATACTTACTGCTGGATCTACTCGACTTTCACAATTCCTAACCGTTTGGTCGGACGCGTCGGCAAGGACGTCGTTCAGCCAGGTGTCGCTTCGCACGTGGACGGAGAAGACGAAGTGCATTATCATAAGTATTACCAGTGGGTTTGTTTCGTGTTGTTCTTCCAGGCTATTCTCTTCTACGTACCTAGGTACCTCTGGAAGACATGGGAGGCGGGACGCATCAAAATGTTAGTGCTCGATCTAAACTGCCCTGTTGTGAATGATAAATGCAAAGCTGAAAGAAAGAAACTCCTCGTAGATTACTTCGTCGCCAACATCCATACGCACAATTATTACGCATACCACTTCTTCAGCTGCGAAGTGCTGAACTTCATCAATGTGGTAGGGCAGATTTATTTCATGGACTTCTTCCTCGATGGTGAATTTTCTACGTACGGCAGCGACGTAGTGAGGTTCACAGAAATGGAACCAGAAGAACGCGAAGATCCGATGTCTAGAGTGTTTCCTAAAGTTACAAAATGTACATTCCACAAATACGGTCCATCAGGGGGGGTGCAGAAGTTCGACGGCCTCTGCGTTTTACCTTTGAACATCGTCAACGAGAAGATCTACGTGTTCTTGTGGTTCTGGATGGTAATTTTGAGCATTTTGAGTGGAATTTCATTGATTTACCGTTTGGCTGTGATCTTTGGCCCGCGCGTCAGGTTATACCTCCTCCGCACTAGATCGAGCTTGGCCCTCAACGAGCAAGTGAAAGCTGTCGCCAAGGAGTGTCAAATCGGAGACTGGTTCGTCCTCTACCAACTTGGAAAAAATATAGATCCGCTGGTGTATAAAGAACTCATCGCTGACCTGGCGACGAATTTCGGAGGGAAAACTCTAGTTTAGTAGGAACTCTTGCTGCCTTTAAAGATCAAGACGGTGGAATTTAATTGACAAGAAACGTAAAGACTGGGTTAGTCTAATGGAACTGAAGCGTGATTGGGGTACGGTCACGGGACTGTCGCCATGTTGGTAAACGAATTAACGTTTTCGTTTATAGGAAGATAAAAATTGTGTATGTTTTGTGCGGTGCTCGGTTTTTGAAGACGACTCGTTTCCGGAGTGGCCATTCCGGAAATGTGAAAATGAAATTTATTCCATTAAAATATTGTACAAATATTTCTCATTGCATATTTGTTGTTCATATATTTTTGATTGTATCAGTTTGCAATTTTACTAAATTGACGAAAGATTCCTGACATTTTATACGCTAAATATAATAGCGACTTTCTTAATTTAAGTCACATGCAGTAAACATCTGAAGTTCTGTGTAACTTGCTTTGCCATTCAATTCGGCAGACAGTCCTCATTGAATAATAACAGTCGTCCGGCTTTTATTAACGTGTTCAATTTTTCTCTCCGGACTATGTTCAATGACGTCAAAATTATGATTATAAACAAACGATGTGTGATAAAATATATATACTCTTAAAATGATAATATTGTTTTGACAAAGGAATAAATGTCTTGATGTTAGTTTTCGCCGCCGTCGGGGATTGCATACTATCGGCGTTAATAATATGAATCAATTTCATCGTAATGGAGTCGTAGCCTTGTTTTTATTTTTTAATTATTACACGTGAGATATAATGTAAACAAATATATTCAAATAACCACAAAATATTTCGCTAATTAATATTATTCCAAACTAATTACAATCAAATTTACTTATATTGTGCCAAGAAAACTTCAGTACATACCCTTTCATCATATTTTAACCACAGTATTTCTTGGCTTAGATTCAAATACATTTTTTTAGCATTTGGACGTTTTGAACGATTCCATATCAGTTAATTTATTCCAATCACAGTTAATCAATCAATAGGATAAAAATTCAAACATACTTTCGTTATTTACTTCAGGTGTTTATTGCGTCTTATTATTCCATTAATTTCAGTTCCATTCCTCAACGGATTTGCCATGTATTATTTAGGGGTCCAATTTTACGTATAATTTATTTAAAACTTTATTCGCTTTTTAGATTATACATCTCTCATGTTTACTATACACTATTTACAATAAATAACCATGTTTGCTTTTTAGTTGATAATATTTTTGACAAATCTTTATTTTAACGTGTATATTAATGTTGTCAACGCATGGCTTTATCAAATGAATTGCAATTTTGTCATTAGGCCAGTTTATAGAGACAATTACAGCGAAATAATTTTGTTTAAATAAATTCTTATACCTAAATGATGTATATCTTTTGAATGATTTTCTTTTTTTTATCTTGAATATAATTATAAAATAATACCTTTTAACATTTGTATTTACGTTTGTATGATGTAACAAAAGATATTGTGACTGTTTAGAAAGAGCTGAATGGATTCAAAATGATTCACAAAGCAGCCTTAAGTTTAATATTCCTCAGTATATTATATAACTAATATTCTTCAAAATTTATGACACCAATTATTTTTATTCAGAAGTAAAACTGACGCATTTCCGAATGTATCGGTCTTCACCCGTATACTATGTATGCCGGATAAACATATTTTATGTTTTGACGTAATTAATTGAAAATACATAAATGTCGATGCACGGAAAATGTGTATTAAAAATAATGATCTTGTAGTTTTATTATAATAATTTCTCATTTTAACAGTAATTATCAGTATTGTTTGAGGGACCAATTTTTATATATTATGAATTAAAAAAATTGTTTTTCTGTTTATAAGTAAAGAATTTCTTTTGAAATTTTCATAAGCAGCCTATGTCGACGAATGAATTTTACTTTTTCAATTGACTTATTGTAGTTGATGCGAGATATTCAATTAATATTAATATTGAATCTTTTATATAACGATCTTTTACGTAAAATTATTGTTTTACGAATGTAGGGTTTTCATATACCTTTAAATAAAAATTTAATTGTTATTATTATGAATGTAAAAAAAAATATAGTGATAGAACTTTCTGATATAGCGCGTATCAAATAAAGAAATAAATGAAATTTAAAAAATTGTTTTATTATATCTCCGAATTTATTATTACTTTTCATTTGTTAACTTTCACTTCTTGATGGAAAGGCATGATTTTTAAAATAATAAAAACACATTTTTGGTACTTATTTCTACTATACATTTCCATGATTCGTATCGATTTCCCTTGTTCCGAGCATTATGCACTGATCACATCCATTATCCACATTGATCCACCCTCAAGTACTAAAATATGTGTTTTTAATATTTTTGTTAATTTTGGTAGAGTGCTCCATGGGAATTAGTAGCGGATTGTGTGTTGTGGTTCTTAATTAATTTTTCTTGATGACGTATATTATATGTACCGCTATTTCATTTAAATTAAAATCACATAGCTGTCAATATGAGTAGCCACACAAAAAATTTAATCCTGTTATGGAAAAGAAAAATATCTTTATAATAGTGGTGAATGCAAAATTTAAATTTAAAAAAAAACGGTATCGTGTTTGAAATATGATTCGCAATCTATCTAAAACCGAACAATAAGTGTTTTAATAAAATGCTTACCTAAGATTCAAAAACATCGGTATTGTTTGCAACCAAGAAACAAAATGCTGATGAAATAATGACACGTAGTTAATTTATCCCATGCCTTTGGGTACTTCCAGTTTTTAAAATCCGGTCATCTTAATTGAAAAGTTCTTAATATTACAATCATTATCTCTTATCATATAATGTTGCTTCATTCAATCGTCATTCAAATTATCTTCCGATTTCAATGATTTAGTTAATGGTGTACTTCTCACTCTATCACTTCTTTCAATTCGATATCGGATGTTTTTTTCTAAGTACTAAAAATGGAATTAGTAAGAGAATGACTAAACTACAAATTCCTTATTAATTTTTCAAACGCAGGCATCAACATCACGTGTCTTCTCTCTTATAGATAGATGTGTGACTAAATCGAGACAGTTTTTGTCAAATATTTCCACCATATAGATAACGTCGGCTGACCATTTCGATTCTGCTGAACATTAACCCTCTCATTGCCGAAATCTGATATATCGGCGTTTCCGCGACTCGCTGTATCCGCCTGTAATATATTATTTCACAAAAACTTTAAGGTTAAAAATATATGACATATTATATATTCTTATGCTAGAATCGCGATTAGTCTGTATTGTCAATTTAAAATAAATTATTCTTGTCGTTATGAAACAAATGTAAATTGAATCACGTCAAATTTTTGTTTTAAATAATTCCTATTTACATTATCATAAAAAAAACAAATCAAATAAAATGACTTCTTTTATCCATAAATATGTATTATTTAAAACAAAATGTAATATAGTTATTTTCACAATAAGTTTATGGTAACAAAAGCATAATATATGAATAAGAGTAAATTTTACATTTTTCAGCTGTCATTTCATAATTCTGTTTTCAAAAATATTCTTCTACATATCACACAGAAATATAATAATACTTACCAAAATGCTGCAAGTACTATTTTGCTTTTGGTGCGACGATATTATTTATATAAAAATATTCACTCATTCAAAATTTCTGGGTTGAAAAAAAATCTGTCAATTCAAAGCTAAAGGTGATAACTTTGTTATTCCATTGATTTAAATAAAAATTCATTTGTTCCACAATGCTGATGGCAAATTCACATAGAAATGATGTTTTCACTTAATTTCAATGGATTTTACGCATATGAAATTAAACCTGTGCGGAAACATTTTTTTATTGAATTCCAAAGAATTCATTGACAATATCTTACCAATGTTTATTCATCATATTGATTGAATTGGCATTTACTCGGTAGAACTCCATTATAACACGGTGAAAAAAATAGCAATATTATAAGGTACAGTTGATAGCTATTTTGGCTCACGCCTTCGTCAGAACTATTCATTATACAGTGTAACAAGTCGGCTATGGTCTTGTAATACCTTACTAATATTGCTAAATTCATACCTAATTTACAGAATTAAATTGTTTGTTTAACTAAAATATAATGTTAATATATAATATAGCTTTTCCCTCGAATCCAAGAGAATGATTCTGCATACAAACATCTGCGCACTTGGCTATTGTAACGTTATGTGTTATGTCAACGTTGCATAACTTTTGGTAAATGTGCTTAGTTTAGTTATTAAGCGTACTTGTAAAAATAACAATTAAATCACTTTTTAAATTATTAAACTTTGAATGCAAATACTGACACACTTATTTTATCATTTTGCAAACATTATATTGATAAATTATTAATTTTCAAATATGACGCCACACAACGCCATCTGTATTCATTCTTTAAAAGCGACAAAAACTTAAATTCAATGTTAACACACTAAAAGCTAGTTTTGTAACACATATTAAAAATGTGTTTTCAATTTAAATATACATTCATTTTTATTAGATAATGTTTTATTACTGCAGCGTGTTTTTAATGGCTTTAAATTTCAATATGGCACCCTTAATTTTGTTCTTTGTGTCAGCTGCAGCCTGTTTGTGACAAAGGGTTTACTGCTATCGGCCGTTCCAAGAAATATGGTGTTCTGAACTTCCAACCCGATATGTGCTTCGTTCGTGCTAGTTTTAAAACTTCAATAGAACCGAAACAGTGGGATGTATTTATCAATAGATAGACTAGATTGCACGTTCAAAAGAAACCAAATTTAACTTAGTGACAGCTTTCACCTCCCCTTATATATATATATTTTAATTTATTATTGCTCTTAATCACACAATCAAACTATTGCAAAAAATAAAATCAATCCTTGTATCGTAAAATTTTTAGTTTTCGTAAAAAAAATATATTTTTTAACAACTATAACTGACCAAGTACTGTGTGGAGAATATGGATACTTAATTAAGCTTCTTCCAAAGAAAATGTTTAGCAAGAACTGCATTACACTCAATTTTAAGATAATATAATAATGTGGCTAGGACATGACTAGTGGTTAACTAATCACTCTGCATTTCTACATTCCGGAATGGAGAAATTAACTACGTGGCAATTGCATAAAATAATACACCTTTCAGAAGGTCATTCATATAAATACTTTATGATACGATTTAATTTGTACTGCGAATTTTAATATTGTTGAGACTGTACAACACCACATGCTTTGTCACACACGACCCTGGTTTTGCCTTTCAACATCTTTAGGGACTATCACACGGATGCAATAGTACTGGCAATGTGATTTCTATAAAAAAACAAGTATTTCAAATAAAACGAGAACGTATCGCTGTAATGAGTTGATTGTCCAATATTCTACTTTATGTTCAAAAAATCAGAGTCAAGTTAATTGTTTATATTGTATGCGGAATAATATTGCCTTTAATATAAATTTTGGATAAATTTCCATATAATTATGATAAATCTATCGCCGAATCCATCAGAAATAATAATAATGCATTTATTCATCTGGTAAGAAGTTTTATGGTCCGCAGTTTAGTAGTCAACGACATTGGCGTCCGTTACGGATATCACAGGTTCCTAGTACAAAAGCTATTTTACAAGCAATACTGGATTTTAGCTCTAAGACATGAGTGTTTGCGATGTCCTAACATTCCTTCACGCTAATTCAATATTAAAAGTATAGTGTACTTATAGCAATTCGACAGCTACTAGTTCCGTCTTATTTATTATTTATTATTGTATTCCTACGCTCTTTGAATTGATAGATTGAAGAAAACTCCATCGGAACTCAACGTTTGTACCTTACATTAGAAGAATAAGGGCGATGAGAAGCGAATGGTTATCCAGATTTGATGTTTTTTTGCTTTGTTAATTTACGCTATACGAAGGAACGTCACATAAGGTAAAATGCTATTGAAGAATTTATTATATACGTATTTGATATTAAATACATGTATTAGATTATTATTCTAATGTAGTTTTATTAAATTTCATAGTGCATACTCATTATTTTAATAACACTGATAATTTTATCGTCAAACCGATAAGGAAACATATGTTTCAAATAATATAACCTCCCGGACTTCAAACAAAATTTAACGAATGCGTTTCTCAGAATACCGCTGTTGTCAAATGTGCCACTTCTGCGTATTATCAGGGGTTTTCACACTAGGCTAGTGAAATCTCTACAATCCATGTAATGTCATTATTGCATTAAAATCTATTAACGTTAAGAATTTTATTAATGAGCATGTTTAAATCCCCAATTAGTACTCGTTTCGGCCGATGAATTGACGTGCCATAATTCATAGCTACGTTGTTTTTGAAAATTAAAACATGTTTCTCCTATTTATGAAAACTTTATTGACGTTTGCTTCATATAGCATTAAGTTAAAGTATAGTACATCCAGAAAACTCATTATTTTTATACGTTGCAAACGTTCAGTCGTAACCTCTGACCGCTAACGCCTTAACTATAACAGTGCTGTTAACAGTGTTAAAAATTTCGAGTAGGAGAATATATAAATATAGCCTGATTTAATTTGATAATCTCATTAAATTTACTGGACACCACTTGTACTGTAAGTATATTTTGATATATTTAGTCTTGGATATCCTTTAGGCGACTTAGCAGAGAATAGGTTAATTGAAACAGTAGCCATTACCACATTCTATCGAAGTTTTACTGTATTTAATGTTTTGATAAATTATTTTTTTGCAAAAAAGACATGCGTATATGCACAGTAAACGTCAGATTATTGAGTTACTTGGTAGACTTCCATTATATTAGCTGAATCAGTTACAAAGTATTTGTGCTTTAAATGCCACAAGAATTATGTAGATTACGCCATAATTATTCCCAAATAACTGTATACTATATTGGGAATATACATATTTTTATGGAAATTCCCGTCTTGGAAAAGATAAATGGATATTTCTTCAAATCCATTTGACACTTACCTCTACCAAAATGACATTCCTGGAATATTTTTTTTTAACATTTTGCCGTGAAATTGTCTAACCGCAGATTCTGTCAGTTGTTTGGAAGATAAGATGTATCGCTGTGTTTATTTTAAATTTAAGCGGACTTATGAAAACTAATGTTAAATAAACTCTGTTGTAGTTGTGGGGAAATTTGAAATGGTCAACGACGAGTACTTCGGACTGTACAGCGACATCAGTGTATTTCGATTTCAATAAATCTATTCTACAGACTATTAACGAAGTTAAGTCGTACGGACTGTAAAGTAATTAGAGAAGAAACATATTTTGAAACATGGCCAATACAGGTACTAGAAAAAGTGATGGAATATAGTATATGGTATCGAGTGCACGCATTCGGTAAAATTTTGATGATTTAAGTCGTTAAGTACTGATGTTGAATGGAATCTAAAACAATTTAGTCCACTTTTTTGACGCAGTATTTCCGCGTTATGTAACACGGTATAATTATGTCTGTAAACTTTCAATTTACGAAGGCGATTTACACCAGTCGTGTGAAATATTCTGACGTCATACGCACAAATGATTTACAAACATGTATAAAAGATAAAATCTTCAGTGTTTTATTTTTTTTATTAATATTTAAGGTCGATTTACTGATCTTGTAGCCATATTGTAGAAGAATTTGAACGTTTTTCCGATTAGTTGTGGTTTTAACGATGTCGAATCCACGTATTCATAATTTCATGAATTGATATATAAGTGTATTCCCGGTTCTAAAATAATGCATAATACTTCACATTGGGAAGAGATATAGCGATGAATTAAATATAAGATTCTGCGGGACATCTCTGGGGGTTCTGCGAGAAAAACAAATGTACTTATGTTATTTCATTAGGGTAGTCGTAGCGCTAAAAACAACGACTTATCGGGATATCAATCGATTCAACGTAGTAACATAAAGTAACTGTAACACATTGATCCACTTGTAATATTATTTAAAGATATATTTTTCTTAGGATTGAATGGGGTTCCCCGATTACATTGTAAGGGTTTCGTGGGTCGACCAAGTTTGAAGACCACTGTTTTTTTCAATAAAATTATATTTATCCTATTTGATTCAAAGTAGTACTCTTTCTTTCACGTCCATGTTTATAAACATCTACACATGCTCCCGTTTGTAGATACAGCAATCAAAACAAACAATTTAGTTCAACGTTCTCGGCTAGAAGGGAAATCATCTTTGCGGAAATCAATCCATCTAAATTATTTAACATGCTAAACATAGTATATTCTAGATTTTGTTCATAGTAGCATACAAATATTATTTAAAAAAAACACAGTGAACTTGAATTGCCTACAATGCTGACGTATTTATATCGAAATAATAAAATTTTTGGTGGAATGTAGTAAACATTTGACCTCCGGCGGAATAATACCTTGTTCATATTGTTTGCAACAGCAATGTACAACATTTTCCGAGCTGCGAACTGAAATTTTATAAACGTTATTTTTGAGGTCCTCTCTGAAAGAAAAGTACAAGATTGCTTCTTCTGGGTGTTTTTCACCAAGTCTGCTCTCAGTGTGGAGCGTAAAGACTTTTAAATGGAGCGTCCCAATATATTTTCTTTATTTTTTTACGAGAATTGGTTGGTATTCAGTCAGTTGCTTAACCTCTATTCTACAAAAGTAGACATGGCTTAAAGTAAATTAACAAACGCTAATATTTAACTCTATGTTTACTCGATTTTTACAGACTTGTATGTCACTAGTTAAATAGTTTGTAAGTGGAAAAATGTTTTTTCTAAGTATTTCTAAGCGACTTAATTAACTTTAGTAAAATAACAAAAATATTTTTAAAATCTACTGAATACAATTTAATGTATTTCTTTATTGATCGAATTGGCATTTAAGTACTTGGTAAGCCTTCATTATAACACGGTGAAAAAATAGAAATATACTTTAGCTTAGTTTCAAAATTTCTTTATGTATATAATTGTTAGCTATTTGTGCTTGCAACTGAAATATATTTTTTTTACCTTTATGATAACTTATATTTGATGAATACAGTTTTATTGCCTTACCGTCAGTTCCAGGTGGAAAGGCATTATCTTAAAAAATACATTTCCCTTAGTATTGTTTCCATATTTAATTATAATAAGATTATCATGACTTGTTTCGTCAATCACATGTGAATTATATTATATTATTATAACCGGCAAACTTTGAAAATACACTTTTCAAAAATACTAATAAGAGTTTTCTAATATCCAGTATTCATTTTATTTCGTAAGCATTCGTAGATCTCATAGGCAAACTGTAAGCCAAAATAAATTTATCTGTGTGCCCGCGAACTACTGATTTGCTATAACTGCTGTAAATGTAATATATTATTACAATACGTACAATCTCTTGTTTGCAGTAATCGTTATTACAATAATTTAAACAACCTTAAAGAGAGAATACAAGAATGCATTACAATGGATGTGTACACTTAAATGATTTGATTAATATCTAAGAGTACGTTTTTATTCATTATATTTTATTTTTTAAGTATTAGTTGTATAGTTATATATGTCTTCAATAGTTTTCAAATAAAATATGGCCAACAGATAATATGCAAGTAGCGTTTGTTTCGCTCATTCAATAAGCATCCTCAGTAAAGACAAATTGTTGAAAGTGAATATTTAGGAGCGATGATAGAGATATATTATAGTTAAAATATCAAAAAGGTGGGTTCACGGTGAACGAATATTACAGCAAACTTTGATCAGTTTTTTTGTTTATTCTGCCATTACGTTCTTGTTATGAATATGGCAATTAAATGAATCACGATAAGGATGTTCGAACACTTAATATTTCAAAAATAATTGTTCGTGTTAAGAAAGCTTTATTGTAATATAAATAAATTAGATTATGAACACAAAAAAAAAAAAAAAAACTGCCACCTGACGTTTAAGATGTTAGCAGTCAGGAGTTTAAAAAATAGGAATCCTGATACAATATTCGTATTCAAAAATAAATAGTAAGTTATCTCAGTATGTACAATATAAATAAGTGTTTAAAGTTTCTTGATATAATGAGTAATATTGAACTAAAATAAAATCTAGCTTCAGCGGTGTTGTTGGTTGAACAGATACTAATAACCTAGGCCAGGGCTTCCCAATCTTTTTGTACTCTAGAAAATATTCTAAAATATCGGTAAGGTGGCGGGCACCACCTATTTTTCTAAGAACATTTACAATTGGACATGAGTAATGTATAAAAAAAAGAAGATTGTTTTTTATCGTCACTATACAATAAAGCTAGGTACTGATTTTTTTTAAACTCTAACAAATAAATAAAAATAATTGACATTATTTATTAGTGTTTATAAAAATATCGAAAAAGTATTCGGGATTGGGAGTTCCTAGCCTAGGCTGACAATGCTTGACCTATTCAGGCTGAGCGGTATGACTTTTCTATTGTTCTATTCATCTTTTTTTTCTTGGTAGTTATTATGGTTTTCATTGCAGCTATGTTCACAATTAGACAAAGTGTCAAACTTTAACGATTTTGCTAATCAATAGTTTTGGGCTATTGATTGCGTACATTAAATGCTTATGTTTATACAATACAAAAAAAAAGTATTTTAAAATTGAAATGTATAGAAATTATATAGTCTAAATAGACGTTAAAACTATTAAAGATTGCAAAAAATATTTACATTTATATAATTTATTATTTTCAAATAATAAAATGTAATATTTTGTACTATATTCACAATTATATATTATTAAGATCAGTAGCGGTTAACGCCTTGAATGAGCGAAACCGGTCCACACTTTTAAATTGAATTTTATAATCTAAATTCAATGGCTTTATTCTAAGAAGTGATAGCTAATATTTCAAAAGTGATCATTCCTTATCATATCTGCCAGCGTACAAGTAAATATCTATAAATCTTTAAATAATAAAAATTAATTTGTGATAAATTTTATAATATACTATTTACTAATGTGTGGCCACCCTACTTGTACAAGCGGTTCCAGTAGCATTGAGATGTAATTAAGGCCACGAATGTTACTTGATGGAGATTTAATACGATTTTGATTTGCTATATTTACTATAGACACATTTTGTTCATAGTGAATGGTGTCACTTTTCATCGTCGGCTTGCTCTATTGTAATCATAAGCATCATAAATATATCTCAAAATAGCACATTAGGCCAGTGTTTATATATGTTATATTAAATAATAAATATTCAAATATTAACCATTTTTATCCCAGCCTACTTTTCTTAGTTTGCGCGAAAGTTGCTAACATTTTACCTTTTATCTCAGCCAATATTATTTTTTGAAGTTATCTTTCTGTAGTGTGGCATATATTGACCGACTGCTATAACAGTGCGCCCGGAAATGCGGCGGATGATGAAACTAAATTTGAAACCCGAATTATATAAAACGGACCAACAGACCGCAAAAATGACAAGTAAGAAGCCACGGCATTTATGAACATTGAAAGCTTATTGTAGATAAATATTTTTATGTAAAATTTATTTATGGAATAGTAGGGAATTAAAAAATTTTGAACTCTAGCAACTTTTGTGTCAGACCGGAAGTGTACACAGCGCTGCGTTTCCACGCGCATAAGTAACGTGATCGATCTATAATCCTTATTTATCGGTGGATGTCAAATGTTAACAAACACATCCAAAAGAAACATCTTAATTCTACCTGCTATTGTTCTAGGCCGCTCGGCTTTTACCGTGTCTCTGTACGTCTATAAGTTTTTTTTGGAAATTGAAGGGACTATCCGTAAACTGAAAACGAATAACCTCCAGATTTTCAATATACAGAAAATATATTCTTTCCTAGTGTAATGAAACAAAAAGATAATTTTAAAAAATAGAATAAAAAAAATGATACAAATACAATTTCGAGGCCCAATAGGATTCTTTGAATACACACGTTGGTATTAAATGGATTGAGTGGGAATACATTCAAAATATCTTAAGATTATTTTAAAAACCTTCAATTGGGTTATTGTGAGGTAAATCAACATAAATTAAATTGTCGACATAGACAAATTTGATTCAGTTTTAATCAATAAAAAACTTCAATCAAAAGTTATCGAGGACAGTGAAATTTAGAGACCTGCTTTTCGAACAAAATTAAAGCTGTAATTTATGAAGTTGGTAAAATTTGAATTTTTTGACAGTTGTGTTAGATCTGTGTGATAGAAAGCATGAATATGCCGAAAGGTGAAACTCGGATCATTAGTGACAAAACATGTGGAAGATTACAAAGTTTCAACAGTTCAAATTGAATAAACAACTATATAACAATACTCTAACGCAAGTTCCGACAGCGCGTTTTTGTACAATGTTTCCTGTGAGTTCATGTTTTTAAAGTACGTACACGAAAGGAAAGAACGTGGCTTCCCAGTTAGCGTCTTCTCGTATAATGCGCCTCGTATATACCGCGTTATCGGGACGCCTACTGTGATTAACATTTTTGTATAACACACACGCATTATTTTGTCCGACACTATACAAATCTTGACGTGTCTGCGGTCTATGAGTCAATCTCGTTGACTTTGTGTTGTAGTTTTCACAAATTCAAATTCCAGTGAGGTCAGTTTCATAAATTGCTTGGGAGATTCTGTTCGAAGGTATGGATGTATGAGCTGTCTGATTTTTTCCCCACTTATCCAATGCTAAATGGTGCACAGCAAGAGGGATAAACAAGTCCGTCAAATAATGCAATTTGGCTACTTGATAGAGTTTCATTACCAAATTTGAGCAGCGTTTATCACTCATGCCACTATTCGCATTTCGGTAACTTTAGAGATTCAAGTACTAAACTATACTCAGGGATGCAGTCAGTTCGAGAGCATTCGTGAACTATAATGCCGTAACTTTTTCTGTGCTAAGAACACGCCTAGCGTGTGCATGCGTATATCCATTATGTGCTCAGGACCCGCGTAGCGTGTTCATGTCCGAAACGTAAAAAAATAATTTTACGACTTGATATTGTTTGTAATTTTTATTAGCCGACAATATTCATTTCTGATTTCGTCGCCATTGGATCTTACCGCGCGTAACACTTTTTTGCTAAGTCAAGCTGAGTCTACACGTGCCGTTGTTATTGTTTTTTTTTTGTAAATTTCATTCTATTTTTTTTTCATTGTTTTATTGCAATGTTGTTTTTTTTTTGCAATTGGAATATAAAAATAACTAGACTATTTCTATGACGTCGTTTTGTGGAAATTTCAGCTCAGAAGAATTGTTTAATATAGATTTTGATTGCGGTAATTTTCGATTTTGAGTGATTTGGTGAATTTCGAGCAAACATAAGTGCTTTTTGAAAAATACTACATAGAAATTTGTGTGTATAGTATATATTTACAACCATGGATCAAAATGTATTTGGCGTGTGGACCAACCATTACATTATGAACTTGCCGCCGATTTATCAGTATAATATGAGACGAAAAAATACCGACGTCCAGTTATTTGTACTTACCGATACTTGCATGAATTGTCTTTAAAATAATACATAATATTAATAATTTGCAATACATTTTTATTATTCAACAGGATACTTTTAGATGGGATTTTACATATGCAGCGAAAGCGTTAAATGCTCGAAAGTAGAAACCCGTGTCATGAGTGACAAAAAATTTAGAAATGTAAAAGTTTGAACATTTCAAATCAATTCTCAATGGGGCGAAACACATGCCACAAGTATCGATTCAACCAGTGTCTACAATAGCAAAATAATCAATTATAGTTTTATGTTGAAAAAGACGTCGAATCCACCAAAAATATCATTTAAATATCGATTAAATCGACTGCGATCAAACAATATTCGTATACTTAGATAAATGAACGTAAATTAATAAGTTGGATTAAATTTGATTGAATGTAAACAAAACACTAACAGTTAAACTTTCATAATGATATTTTGTGACAATAGGTTGTGACACTTTAACTCTAGGCAAGCGAATAACGAATTAAGCCATACAAGTTATATTATTAAATATGACATCCATACGCAAGAACAAGTAGCATTTTGGTAGTCTGAATACAATTATTATCAACGAAAAAAAATTGCGGTCATAATTAAGCGAGTGTATTTTTCACTAGCGGATCTGTAAATGGGAAGGGGCAAACCGAAGATATAACTTTAATTTAAAAAATGAACAATTTCATTCATGGAATAATTCACTTATTCCAGCCAAAAGAAAATTAGATTCAATACGTCATACGAACCACAACCAGTAGAAAAATAGTTTATTAAATTAAACTTTGTACTGAAAGGAAGTTTCTCAAAGTTCCCGCCAAATCCATTGAAAATAAATAAAGTAATATATTTTTAAATGAGATCTCCAAAGAACAAATACATAGACACACTAGCGTCACAAACCGATTGAATCCCGATTCCCACATCAGTAATCAGGAATCGATCTAGCTTATTCGCCACATGGGTGACACGAATACCGTTTTTTATAAATTATTAATTTAAAACATGATTTTTAACCGCGAAGTATTTGAGATGTGCGCCGAAAATTACTGTCGGCTATTGCTGGATATATATACATATATTATTTTAATTTTCATTGTATCCGGGCCAGGCAAATACCCAGTGAGCCTCTACCTAAAAGTCCCCGATATACCTAGTTTAACTGAACCGGATAGAACAAAGTGATTTGAAGAAATAATAGATAAATGCTATATATATAAATATATAATACGTAGACTCCAGGCGTCTACAAGTTGAGTTCTGAAAATATGATTTAATATATTTTATAAGTAACAAAATATTAAAACAAAATATTTATCCTCCTAGTTAAAATCCGCCACTGAAATCTCTTCGTTGTTTTATTCATATTTTTTTTTTTTTTATCAAAATTCATCAAATTTACAACAATCAAAGTGGAATTTCAAGTAATACAGGAAATGACTTATCGACGCTCCAGTGAAGCAACACTTGAATTATTAAATGCACGCAGTTTTTAAGATTTCCCAAATTTGGGTTTTTCCTTTAGCGTTGCATTTTACACAGATATATTTTTTGTATTAAACACACGTTTTGTGGTTTATGATATTGACGGTATCATTTGGAAACAGCTTGTTATACAAAAAAAGTTACTTTAAATCAAATTTTGATTGTTACCACTTTGTACGATTCCACATGTTTTGTCAATAACGACTCGGGTTTCGCCTTTAGGCATCTTCAGGCATTCTATTATACGGATGCGACATAAGTGACCTAGTTCAGTCAATATCATAAATTATAATTAGTCATCATTGATAGATTTGATAACAGAACTGACGTTCCGTTGCATCCGTGTGATAGAATGTCCGAAGATGCCGAAAGGTGAAACCCGGGTCGTTAGTGACAAAACATGTGGAATCGTACAATGTTGTAACAATTAAAGTTTGATGTTGACATTCCATCAAGCACCTTCAGTCGACATAATAAGTTACTCTTATGTCATTATGTTAAGAAAAATACACTCTGGTAACAGTTTTAGCCTCGACTTCTGTTGTATATCAATCCAACATATTGCGAATCAATTCAATATTTTTATTTTATTTTCAAGTATTGTTTATTAGTATATTTAAAAAATATTTCTTTATGATGAATTATTCAATTTTTACTATCAATCAGAAAAATCTACACAAAATTATATTCGTATTCATATCGTCCAAACAGAGCAGATGCGCAGAATTGTTGTATCTTGCAATAATGCGCCCCTATAAGGGGTTGGTATACCAAATTTAATTCTAATATTCCAGGGCTGTAGAGTCGTTAAAAAAATTACGACTCCGACTCTAACATTGACCAACAACACGAATCCGATTAAAAAAGATTATTTTTGACAGGTTTTCTCCTACCTTTCATATTTATGAGCATTTAATTAGAGATTAATCAATCAATTCGGCATTTGTACATTGAAATATTTTTTAAAGCCACAGCTTTGTAAAATTCTCTTATTTTAGAAAATATTGAACTAAAGTCAACATTTTTGTGTACTGGGAACAAAGACAATTATTTACTTCGTTATTCGGGTTACAACACAGAAAATTATGACATTATGATGATAATATTGAAAATAAATACAACTAAAAAAAAAAGTTTGATTTTTGACGTCGAAGTACTAATAGTAGACAAATCAGATATAAAATTGATGCACTCATCTCGCTTGTTGAGAATAGCTGATATATGTGAACACATTTATAGTTTGATATTCAAATGTCACCTTATTCAAAGCTGCGTTTACCTTTTCCTGGTTAACCACACTGACTTAATCTCATCCAAGAATAACAATAAAGTATCCAACAATGCACAATAAAGGAAAGGGCTGGGGAATTATGAACAAATTCTTTTTATTTTCATGTGGTGTACATTAGCAGTTTACCATCACTTTTAATTCTTGCAATTTAATAAAATTGTATTTTCCGCGTGCCTTCGTTTATTTATAACTACTGAAGAGTGATAAAATTTATGAATGACAAATAGTTATCGCATATTTTTATCAAATGTTAATTAATTTTGTGCGTTGAACGCTCAAAAATACTAATTAAAAATATCTAATAAAACATTATCATCCCTTTTGCATAGTAAATTTGGATATTCTTTATTTTTATAAGTCATATACTTGAATTCTGTTAGTAAACTATCATGCTTTGATTTTTCGATGCACGGATGCGGCGCATGCCTTACAATTTTAAAAGTCAGTAATATTTTTTTTAAAACGTAACAGAGTTTAATTTCGTGTAGTTTGTTTTATAAAAATTAGAATAGGATTAGAAGTTATCTAATAGATCACTTTGGGCGACATTTTAAGAGTCAGATGGATGGGAAAGAGTTTTATATGTTTACTTTCATTTTTTCAATTAGAACTGATTTCATTCATCGCAAACATTATCAACTAACTTAATAAAAATCTTAACAAAAACAATTTCTATCAATTGATAGTTAATAATTACCAATTTATACAGAACAAATGATTCAATGACTTGCAAATGAATTTACAGGTAATGTATCTCAATTATTATTTCTATTTCAATTTTTCCCCTAGGATTTTTTTTTGTTGTTATGGTGCTGTTTGCTGTCATTATTATTAAATCAATTCATTTATTGTTAACATAATAATTTAAATTTTTCTATTTCGGCTGTCAATTTTTCCCATTTTTTATTCATGTGGATGAATAAAAATGTTAACAATTAAATTCTCCTGTAAATTCATTTCTTAGCGTTTGAACTATTATTTTTGGACACTTGGTAATCCTTACTTCTCAATTGATATATGTAACCTTCTTATGATTTTTATTGTATCACTTAATAATGATACACGCGACGAGAGAAACCCGTCGTGATCGTTACAATATAAAATTTTGGAATTGGTAATAAAAAAATGTATATTTTTTTATTCAAATGTCACCGTCAAATCCGTAAATCTGGTTAAAAAATCAATACTTATGAAACTGGTCGTACTTGAATAAGAACACGTGAATATTGTAGACGAAGATAACTATATCGACCACTTGACTGCAAAATCAGAACTAGTTATTTTAACCTGTTCTCTGCTTAGCCAAATAAAAATATTTAACACCAAATATATAAAAAATTCATTCGCTAGTGTTACTAGTTGTAGAGATTTTTAGGAAAAATCAGGCTAACTCTAATACATTTTTTTTACACTGTTAACTCGTATATTTTATAAGGACTGCAATAAGCTACCTCCACAGTTGAGATGTTGGCAGTCTAGGATGAAAATAATTTCAGTTGATTTAATACGCTCTACATTAGAACTAGACTTTTAGACAATGTACAAATGCTTCCATTCGCAGAAAAGTTATCACACCTATCAATATAAGTATGAAAGATTAAATGTAACTTTCATAAATTTAGTTACACCATTTTTCTTTTAACCCATTCCCTACTGAGCCGTTTAAAGGATATTCCAACACCTGGACTTATTTGAAAATATTGAATAATATTGGTTTGAAACAACTCAAAATTTAGCGAGTACAAGAAGGTTTTAACCACTGTTAATTCATATATTTTGGGTATCAACTATGAATACAGAAAAATCAACCGTCTCGACAGTTGAGACGCTAGAAGCATGAGGGCTAACTTTAAACGGACACCTTAAAATTCCATGTTAAAAATATTTTTGCTACGTGAAACATACAGGCAACATTACAAACGTGTCCGTTTTTCTTCGTGATTCAGTCAGCTTGGGTTAAATTCATACGGAGTGGGCACAATGGTTCACCGCGTACATTTGAGATACCTGTCCATTGTTGTAAGCCACTTACATTTGCATATATCTAGATATTGAAGTACAAGATTCTTCACACGGTTACAAACGTGCGCAAAATACAAAATATACTTACTGAAAGAAATATATACCCACCAAAGTTAAAATACCATTCGCCTCACAATTCCCAACAGGTAAAACGAACTTGAGGTTCATTAAATTACTACTCGTAAGTGATTCGAATGATAATGTAAAACTTGATTCAAAGAACTTAATCGAAAATGAATTATGGTAATCTATAACAACCAAAAGTCCGTTATATTATGAACGAGTGTTTCATATTTTTTTCATTTATTGATAAAACAAACGACACAACACGTTTACAGAAAAGGTAAATAAAAATTATCAATATTAAGAAATGTGAGTTGAACGAGGTTTAATGCACGTCTAATTATCAGCCGGCACGCATTAAAACTGTCGTAGCTGTGTGATTATTAATATTATATAAAAAAAAATACTAACAGTGGCTCTTCAGATCTGAATATGGACTCTAATATCAGAGCTTTTGTACATTTTTTTAATTTGTTATAAGGAGATCTGTAATATCGACGTTTCACAATGTTAGTAACTATTTAATCGAGATAAAAATTGTAACGACAAAGCAATAGCAGCCAAATAGAGTCGAGAGTTTATTTGATCTTGAGATTTATTTCAGAATTAACTAATTCCTTTAGTATATAACCGATGTAAACTGTTTATTGTGTACTAGTTATGTAGCATCCGTTTGACAGAATGCCTGAAGATGCCGAAAGACGAAACCCATGTGGCAAAACACATGGAATCATACTGTTTCAACAATTCAAATATGACAAAGGAATCTCTGGCGATATCATAAAACAATGAAATCATAAATGTTCTAGAAAAAACGATCGATTTGGGCAAAATGATATTTAGTCGATTAGCCATGTGAAGCCAGGTCTATACAAAATCATTGACAAACGCGAGAACACAGTTTTCATATCTGAATATATATCCTTGTGTTTGACTTACTTGGATGATTGTTTTTCAAGTAATGATTGAACAGGCCTGCATTTCAGTTTTTAAACACGTTTGTATGAGGTCGTGATTTATTTTTAAAACTCTGGAAACTTTTTGTGTCAACTGTTTTATTTGCTTGAAATATTTGAACATATCTACATACTTACATACATTCTTCTAAGTAACATTCACAATATGGTCATGAATAAAGCCTCGAATGTCTACGATCGATTTTCTCTGACTTTTTTCATATGTATAAGAGAATTATATTACGTATTCATGTTTTGAAATCAATCATCATAATGCGAGAGCTAAATAAACAATTAACACTATACTAAGCTTTACGTTTTTTCAGAGCAACAAAAACTTTCAATGTAACTTTTTTTCCAATATCAATCATTGCATTAGCTATGTAACTGTTTAAAAGTGGAAGAGTTAATCCAACCTTATTTTAGAGCTTACAAAGTGTTTTTTTTTGTTTTGTTATATTGAAAGTTTTGTCATCTTAAATACTTAAAAATCTATATCTTATTTAAGCTTAAATTTGAATTGTTACAACTTTTACGATTCGACATATTTTGACGTGAAAGGGAAATGAAGGCAACACACCCTTGGTCGCCCATTATTGTGAAAATGATATAAGTATTTTACGTCAGTTCTGTTGCATCCGTGTCATAGAATGCCTGAAGATGCCGAAAGGTGAAACCCGGGTCGATAGTGACAAAACATGTGGAGTCGTACAGAGTTGTAACAATTCAAATTTGAAATTTGATGAAAAAGATTACAGAATATGTGACTGGTCGACGATTGTATTCGCAAGCATATGTACCTCAATGGTTTTAATCAACCGTTAATCGACTTGTTTCACTAGTTAGTTGCCCGCATATCAACTCTTAAGTGCTTTTCAAACTATAATTATGCATGTCAAATCATCCGATTTATTACACATTGCCCGGGTAGTCTTGTATTTTAAAACATAAACTTCGCATAAAATATGAACCCAAGTTACAAACACAGCTTGTAATTTTAAATAATAAAACACACATTCCTTAGTACATATTTCCACAATATATTTTTTATCAGGACCGATTCGCTCGTCGCGAGGATTATAACACAAATAATGTAAATTAATTAGAAAATGAATATTGTAACATACATTACATAGTTTGTTCGTTAAGAACTCTTTGAAATAGTTGATTGTAAAGGATCGGATTGTGAAGGAGGTTGATGCAAAGGATTCTTAACGAACAAATTAATATATGTCGATCACCATTGCTTAACCCGCTACGGGGGGTCGTTTTTTTCCATAATGGACCATTCCCGTGCCATATGTTAACTTATTGATATAGCCGCCTTTTTAGTTTCACTTACAATTTTTAGTTTTATTGCGAGCAAGAAACAAGCTAGGTCGTTAAAACAGGAGAGAAGATGTATTGTGGACCTTTTTTACACAGCTATATATAGATAAGCAAATGTTCGTTTAAGCATAGTTCTGACGATGGCGTGAGCCGAAATAGCTATCAACTACATCTTAAAAAATAATAATTTTGTAGAACTAACATACATTGCTATTTTTTCACCGTGCTATAATGGAGTTCTACCAAGTGAATGCCAATTCAATCAATAAACCTTTTATGTTTCATATTTTTAGTGTATAAAATATTTGCACTTTTAGAAGACATTTTGTTTTACATAATTTTATCAGGAGATTCACTGAAGGTTTGACAGATTTTGACAAGAGAGGAGGGGGTTACAAAATTGGTTAAAACTTTTGACATAATCAACGGATGTCTGCAGTGCTGAAATCTGTTAATCTCGATTGGATCTTTGGACAAATAAATGTTATCAGATTCAACGGTTATTTGACAAACAATCTTTCTTCCGTGATAATTATGGTATTACCGGTAGGTTATATTAAAAATATTACCCTGCTTTCAGTAATACTGGTATTTCAATCCCTTGGTGTCCCCACAATTATATCTTGAATAATAAACATTACTTAGACATAACCGAAATTTCTCATTAATTGTTATAGGATACATCGTACTGACAAACGGCCAACGACCATACCACGTTGAAAGCACCGGTTCTCGTCCGATCACCGAAATTAAGCAGCATTGGACGCGGATAGTGCTTGGATGGGTGACCGCTTGGGAACACTGCGTGCCGTATTCTCTTGGCTATGGGAAGGAAAACCCAGACAGAAAACCGCACACCAACCCGCCTGGGCGCCTGGGCAGCGTGGTGTGCTATGTCCAAAACAACCCCCCTGAAAGAGAAAGCAGGGGGAGGCCTTCATCCAGCAGTGGATCGACCCCGGCTGATGATGATGATGTCATCGTACTGGGAACGGAAAGTAATCGTGGTGGATACATTATTGGGTTGGTACACCTGAGATAATATTTATTTGGCGAACGTTTGAGAAAGGCTGATTTTTCCATTTTTTTGATATAAAAGAATCTGTCACCGATTGCCATATATGTACCAAGCTTTATATAGAAAACCTGATTAATTACTTTAACACTTTATAATTAATATATATATATATTTGTTATGAAAGTAGATTTGTAACATATATAATACTAGTATTTGCAAGCACGGCTCAATCTGAAAAATTGTTTTGTTGGAAATACAGAAAGCTGTTATACAGATAAAAATAATATTATTATATATTGTAGCAAATCAAAAATATTAATTTTAGAGATGTATGTTCATTTTTAGGTAAATTAAGAAGATATCATAGAAGTAAGTTGACAGCTAATATGAACCAGATCTGCAATTTTTTATTAGTCCAGTTTTTGAAGTAAGCAATCAAATTAGATATTATATAATAACCAGTTCACCGTAGTGAATTGCTGCGATTTCATAGTAAGGAAATTCAAGGAAACTCCTTATGGTGACAAAAAAATATTTGTTAATAGAGTCTTTTAATTCTATTTGGTAGAGTGTGGTAGAGAGGTAAAGGTAGAGAGTGGTATGCTAGAAATATTTGCGCTAATATACTCAATAAATCTGTAAAGTTTCATATCGATCGGATGAATGGTGTAGTAATGCGTAAAGGACAAATACACAAGTAGCCTCAAATCTAAGCTCATATAGTCTGACTTGAAATAATTCATATTTGAAACCAAGTTATTTTAGAAATGGACGGACACATTTGAAAGTTTCGCATTGTTTTAAAATGCTATACAATATTCTATGTTATCGCCAGTTTGAGGTTGCTTTAATCATGTATTTTCCACAACAAAATCACAATTAAAATTTTATTTAGCATTCATCCCGATTCGGAACAGCCATTCTAATTCAGAGGCAATCCTGGCTAATCCGTGTCGGCTGGTAGCCCCAGTAGGATAGTGAAAAAATTGGGAGGACCACGTGAATCGGACGAATTGTTTGAGATGATTACTCACCCTGGATTGTGGAGCCGTTGAAAAAAGGGTATGTTATATTGAAATATACGTTCAATAAACTAATTACTAAACAATGCAAAAAAAATATTTTAAAAGACTGTTTATATTGTTTGTATTTTTTATAAGCCGACAATATTCATTTCGGTTTTCATCTCATTTGGATCATACCGCGCGTAATATTTTTTTGCATAGTAAAGCTGTAAAATAACTGGACCATTTCTATTACGTTGTTTTGTGAAAATTTCATCGCAGAAAAATTATTTTATGTATATTTTTGCTATGGTAATTTTCAAGTTTGAGCTATTTAGTGAATTGTGAACAAAAATAAGTGCTTTCTAAATAATGTAGTGTAGAAATCTGTGTGTATAGTATATATATTATATTGCGATCATAAAAGTTTCATTTTGATTTTCCTCCAACACACTTATCATGAAAAAATGGATTTCCTTTTCAATTTGCCAGTATTTTCACAATTTATGTCGATAAATACATACAATTCAATACCACACGTAAAACAACAAATTTCATTCTAATCACACTTTATACACGATCTATATCAAAAACTCACATTAAAAAAAATAAAGAGTTATGGCAAGCCTCAGTGTTGAAAAAATCCAAATGCTAAGCATAAATAATTTCCACAGATGACACAATAGGTAATATCCATACAATAAATAAACGTGTTCGAAATAGTATATACTATGGACTATATATTCGATAAGTATAGAGTGGATACCTCTTTCTGCACCGAATACTAACGATCTAAATCAAAACCATTGCACCACCGCCCTAAGGTTTATATTGCGATTACTACTATTTTCCCGCGAATAAACGAATGTTAGAAGAGATCGGATATACTTAACAATTTTTTGCTTCACACAACAATTTCTAACATCGATAAATTTACCTCCTCAACATTATGCAAGCCTGGTATGAAGAATGAAAAAAAATGTAGTTTCCATAGTTCGTATCGATGAAAACTTACACCCTTGGACTAGGGTTGTTGAGTCAGCACATACTCTATCGTGGAAATAATAAATAAAATTGTCACCATTTCTCACTACCTCTTTGCATTTATGTTACCCTAATACCTTAGGCGAGAAGTATTGAGTGGATACCTCTTTCTGCGCCGAATACTAACGATCTAAATCAATACCCATTGCGCCACCACCCTAAGGCTTAGATTGCAACTATTTTCCCGCGAATAAACGAATGTTAGAAGAGTTCAGATATACTTAACAATTTTTTGTTTCACACAACAATTTCTAACATCGATAAATTTACCTCCTCAACATTATGCAAGCCTGGTATGAAGAATGAAAAAAAATGTATTTTCCATAGTTCGTATCGATGAAAACTTACACTCTTGGACTTTTTTGGAAACGAATGTTAGAAGAGTTCGGATATACTTAACAATTTTTTGTTTCACACAACAATTTCTAACATCGATAAATTTACCTCTTCAACATTATGCAAGCCTGGTATGAAGAATGAAAAAAATGTATTTTCTATAGTTCGTATCGATGAAAACTTACACCCTTGGACTTGGGTCGTTGAGTCGGCACATACTCTATCGTGGAATGAATAAATAAAATCGTCACCATTTCTCACTACCTCGTAACATTTATTTTACCCTAATACTTTCGGCGATAAGTATTGAGTGGATACCTCTTTCTGTACCGAATACTAACGATCAAAATCGAAGCCAATTTCACCACCGCCCTAAGGCTTAGATTGCAACTATTTTCCCGCGAATAAACGAATGTTAGAAGAGTTCAGATATACTTAACAATTTTTTGTTTCACACAACAATTTCTAACATCGATAAATTTACCTCCTCAACATTATGCAAGCCTGGTATGAAGAATGAAAAAAAATGTATTTTCCATAGTTCGTATCGATGAAAACTTACACTCTTGGACTTTTTTGGAAACGAATGTTAGAAGAGTTCGGATATACTTAACAATTTTTTGTTTCACACAACAATTTCTAACATCGATAAATTTACCTCCTCAACATTATGCAAGCCTGGTATGAAGAATGAAAAAAGTGTATTTTCCATAGTTCGTATTGATGAAAACTTACACCCTTGGACTTAGGTCGTTGAGTCAGCACATACTTACTCTATTGTGAAATTAATAAATAAAATCGGCACCACTTCTCACTACCTTTTAACATTTATGTTACCCTAATACCTTAGGCGATAATACTTACTTATTTTAATTTTCGTGGCGCGATTAGTGGAACGCATTTAAACAAATAAATGAATGTTTTAAATATAATATATAAATAATTGCAAGCCATTTTTTTATTTTATCAATATATTTTAAATTCTATTTATATTTTGTCCCAATATACTCTATTCAATAATTTAAATGATTTTATAGAAATTTTAATATATTTCATGAAAATCATAATATAAAAAAAACATACATAAAAAAACTATCTTCTATCTATTTATCAATCCAACGTGATTTGTTTTTAAATTATAGCAAAAAATCGTAAAAGATCTTTTCAGCCTCGTCAGTTATGTTGCATCTGTGTGATAGAATGCCTGAAGATGCTGAAAGGCGAAGCCCGGGTTGTTAGTGACAAAACACGTAGAATAACTTAACAAAATGTAATGTGAAAAGGATAGAATATAACTTGCATAAACCAAAATGTATTTCAAAATAAATACACGTGTATACCGACCATTACATTATGAACATGGAGCAGAGTTATCGATGTAATATGAGAAGAAAAAATACCGATTTCGAATTATTTGTACTTACCGACACTCGCATGTATTGTCTTTGAAAAGCATATTAATAATAATTTGCAAAACATTTTTATAATTCAAATATATTCAGCATGACACTGTTACATGGGATTTCAAGTTAGCAGTGAATGCGTTAATAGCTATTTTAATACATATTTTATTTACCAAACAAAATATGGTCAAAGAATTTCCTTTGATTATATTGAAGGAAAACCAAATATATTTTTCATTTCTGAGAGACATTATTGCATTAATTTACTAAGAATAAATCTAAGGAATTTGGAAAACAATGAAAAAATCTTATAATTATGTATTTAGTGGCGAATATAATTTCCATTGATAAGGATAAGGGATAAAAAAATATTTCCTTAAGCAGAATTGAATTAGTCGATTTCACGGATTAATAAATATTAATTCCATATTCGGAGCAATCATCCATAACATTGGCTGTCCAAATGATAAGATGTGATAAGACACTACAGTGGAACCCCGACCAAAACATCTCATAACCGGACTATTAACCGGGCCGTTTTCCCGGATGGATCGTTAATGTTTATAGTCCCGTCAAACACCCATAATAACAATGTTAAAAAATTCCACATTAACCGTTCCTCGATCTATCTTCTATAATCGCCCCGTCTCAAATAGGGTTTTGGAAGATAAATCTTTCTATCGAATACAATTAGTGAATTTGAACACATTAAATCTTGCATATTAACCGAAGAAATTAATGATAAAATAAATGTTTCTTTCTAGATTTTCTTTAATAATGAATTTCAGAAGACGATTAATACTTTTCGATTATTTCAATAAATAAGATTTAATTAATATAACTTTTACAAACCTCTCTTGTATTTACCAATTTTTGATAATTAAAGAGGTGTGCTTTATATTATTTCAAGTTTTGACTTTTTTTATTATTTTTTTTAAGCTTTCTCGCATTCTCATTTCCTGCATTTTTCTTTCATTTTTAAGGGTACATGGAAATACGTAGAATCGAGGTTTCACCATTTGGGTTAAAAATTCAATTTATCAATATCGATGAACAAAGGTTGATGAATTGTAATATATTTTGTACAACACATTTTTACAAAAAAAAAAAAAAACAACGGCAAATTAATAATTCTATATGTCATCTATAATTTGAGCATACTTCTGGACAATCACAAAATATATATGTAATATTTATTACGCGATAAAAAAAAGTTCATGGCCCTTAAAATTCTTTAAATAAAGCTTACGTAAATAAATGCAGACAATCGCTTATAACAAAACTTCGAAAAGTGAAATTCATAAATATCGAATCAGGGGATGAAAATATATTACAAATGGACGTCATTTTAGCTTTTTGGAGGAAAAACGTTTCAGTGTGATTTTCTTTCGATATCAAATGTTGATTCACATTTAGTTTTATATCAAAGTACTATGTTATATGACTAAAAGATGACGACATTACTTTCAATTATAAATGTTTTTAGAAAAAGATTTTCAGATTAAAACAAACAGTGGTATTGAAATTAAATTATACATTTGATAGGACTGCAATCACCTTTATGGTGTTAATTGATACTTTTTAGTGGAAAGGCAGTATATTAAAAAATTTAGTTCTATTTCCAATATTGTATATTTTTAAGATCAAGACTGAGGAATTGCTCGATGTAAATTTTATCATTCGATAATACTTGCGATAAGGGAAACCGACTCAAATCTTAGATATAAAAAAAATGTGGAAATAGCACTATTGAAGTATTGTCTTTTTATTATTCAAATATAATTATCAACTTAATTGAAATCAATATATTTTATATTATTTGTCATGGATACATGAACAAATAAAAGAGGCGTTTTCACTCTATCGTATAATGCTGGCTTATTCAACTGATCGGGGATACAGAATTTTGTGTACAGCATGTAACATAAATAATATCATCATAAACTTGATAGTCGGGGAACCAGACAGGAAATTTTTGATAATGTACCGACATCATATTATGCACAGTGTTTAGCGGTAAGGTCAAATGTTTAGAGGACAGGTCGGACGACAATTGGTTAATCGGAGTGCCACTTACTAAACTGCACTTGCTATAGCCACGTATGTAGTCAACAAGGGTACAGTGAGCCCAAAAAATCTCAAACTATCTATAATACATATTATATTATTACATCATTAAGTTTTATTCAAAAAACTTTTTGGTGAATTATTTACAGCAATTATAAAAACAAAAAATATAATTTAATCCCAAGATCACGACTGGTTTTGTTCATCCTGAGCATTTTCAATTTGTAAAATTTTTCCTTTTCACCAATAATTGACGGTTAAAGTAAGCCACACACAACTTTTTCCAGGCGTGTCGCAACATGTAACCTATACTAAAATAAAAAAAAAGTTAACATCAAAACATTACTGTATTAAACGACTCGTAGATTTTTTTATTGATATTATGTTGAGTATTGTAACACGGTCAAAAAATAGCAATGTATTTTAGGTCTACAAAAATTTTAAAAGATATAGTTGATAGCTATTTAGGCTCACCATCGTCAAAGCTATGTATATGAGTATTGTTGATTTTTACAATATGTTGTCATGGATGCTGCAAAAGGTCGTATGTTATGAGACCTATTGCGCAGGTGAATAAAATTTAACTATCAATTTATGGTCGATACTGTCACCATATATTCTTGAGATTGCTAATGATATTTTGCTGTATTTACATCATTCGCCAGCAATGAAGTTTGATTACTATTACGTTGCAGTCTCAATTTGAATTATTTATGACATTGCAGTACGACGACCAAATGCGACGTCACGGTCCAGCTCGTATACTCAAAATAAAACATTAAAACATAATTTTCCAATATGTATTAAAGGGCATGGATTCCTGTGGTTTTACAAGCATTCTTACATTCCCTAAGAGTTCCTGAAATGTACAGAATTAGTACTAATTAGTGCTCGTATTGTCTGAAAATTTCGTCTTCCACATCCGATACTTATAGAATTGGGCGTGGCAAAATAATGTTGCCAATCACTAGACCGATTTTCGTCTTGATTCTTTCAATTCCTACTCTTTTTGTACAATGTTTGAGATACTGAGAAACACGCAATTCTTGTAGAAAAGCTTCCGTTGAAATTCCGAGGCAGGAGAACACATTAACCACATTGGGAGCGAACATAGATTAAAAAGCCTTTATATTGTATATTGTATGATTATCTGTAAATTATATTCTAAGTTCTTAAGCCATTGGTTTTATATACCTATTACTTAATAACTCAAAATGTTGTATAAATAGCATTGTTTGTAAATTGTATCGTATCAATTGATACTGCTTGCGATGAAAAAAACGGGTCCTGATCATACATTCAGTGAGCAATCGGTTAGCGAACATAATCTGTTCCAAGACTATGTTCGCTATCCGAATTGTTCGTTAACCGATTATAAGATTTATACGTCTCGTTTCATCAAAAGCGCGCCGTTTTCGAAAATCTGTTCAATATAAAACGACGATTACTTTTACAGATAAAATAAGTGGATTAGAAAGATCGTTTTAGTTCGTTATCCGAATGTGTTAAAAATTTTTCGTTGTCCGATTTCTACGTTAACCGATCACATACTGTTTATGGTTATAATTCTACAAAATTCACGCGCTCCGGTAATATATAATATTATCAGCGTTACAAGTAAATTTGATCACACTTTGTCCACAGTCTAATTCTTTTATTTGCAAGAGTTTTTTGAAATTAAAAATACTTAATCAAAATTGTAGCTCGGGTCAATAGCCCCTCCTTCTGATTAAGCTACAGACCACGATGTATTATATACATATGATCTCTTCAAACATTTAAGAATGGAGTTCTACGCATGTGACGGTACCTATATTGTGTTTACATCCACGATCCGTATCAATTGAAAATAATTGTCAATTTAATGTCTTGTCCATGCAGTGCTTCAAAAGCAACAAAACAAAAGAATCATTACTCTCTATAGCGGAGTTGTTCTATCTAGTTATTATACGGTTTTACAAGTAAAATAAATTTGGTTTTAAGCCGGATTCATTGCAAATATCTAATGTATTATAATCATATTTCCGATGGTAATTTTGTGAAGAAAAAAAAAGGTTTTTTTTATTTTATTTAAAAATAATTTCCTGGTAACACAAGCACTGGGTATAACATAATATTTATATATTTGTTGCGTAACGTTTGCAATATAGAAAAAAAAATATTGAGAGTTTAAAGAATAAATGACAATGATAACGAGGAAATTAACCGAACAACTCAGACAAAATCAACTTTAATACATGAAAAAATGGTATTTGTTTTACTCACTCTCGTCCACGTGGAATATGTCGACATCCAAAGCAATGGACATTGTTAATGCTCCTACCCAATGCATTCCCATTAGCAGACTGATTCTACACTTTCGAAGAACAAATAATTAATGTCCACAGCTTCTCAAAAATAAAATATTTTGAATATATAATAGAATTTGATATTGTCATTGAGATGTCGAGTAATGGCGCCACTGACTCCCTGGGTTTCACTTTTTGGCATCTTCATGTATATTTTTCAATTGTTTGAGCGAACTTGAACCGATAGATAGTCAATATTTATATGCATATATACAAGAATTAAGTCAATTATTATCATCAAAATTTATGTTAAATTTAATTTTAAATCTGGTAACAATAATATTTTTTCAATAATTTATTTTAATAATAATGAGTAACTTTACTATATAATATTAAATATTTGTATAAATATATAACTGTTTATATCACCATATAAATAATAAAGCAATAATAATATAAGCATAATCCGCTACTGATTTCAACTGCAATAAAATGCAATGTAATCAAAATATTTCATTCAACAATCAGTCAGCCATAACTATTTTACACCCAATAAAATTTTTAATAAATGGGGTCAACGTCTTCATAAATTCAAAGTGTAAAATTGACCTAGATTATTGGATTCAATTTTACAAAAGTATAGAGTATATAACTATGCTGAATTCAATTAAAAAATGAAAACGGTAATATTTAATTTCTTTCTCGTTTTCTACATATTGACATGAATAATCAATATTAAACCTTTTCTCCTCATCAATATTATCATAGATGCTTTTAAAGGTGTTAAATACCAAAATAGTGACTGGTGCAATTGGTCAACGAACAAAACTGTACATAAGTGTGTACAAATATAATCTGATAGGGTCAACATGTACAGAATAAAGCTGCACACTGAACCGTTTTTTCCGTGTACGTTTCTATTTCGTCCAGTTTCGTTCTAACAACAGTATTTGAAATATCAACTAAGAACAATTCACCGAATATGTTGTTAATTTAACATCATAGACTATTGCTGTTTTTAATTCTTAATTATAAAATAAAATAGTAACTGAGCTTGAACAGATCAGATAGCTCCTTCTTATGCCATTGATCACGGAGTTACCCCTGATTCCTGTATCATTTGACTGGTAGGTCTGGCGTCCTATTGGACTATTAGAACTGCAATATATAGATAGAGGAAAGAAAGCGCTCAATATATGAAGTGTAATCTTGAAGGTAACTAAAGCAATTGTTATGATGAATTTTTAACAAGAGCTTGAAACTTTGTGACGTAGGAATGATATATAACGTAAAGGTCGAGCTTTTCGACAGTAATTATATCCTCAGACCACTTAGCCCATGGTAGGGATTGTAAACAGGTGTAAATGAAAGATAGGTTTTTTTATAATTTTTGTTTCTTGTTTACAACATTGACGACGACATGTAAAACTTGATTTGGATAAATAATATAGTTCGGCAGAACATACTGCCGTTATATAACAGAATAAGAAATAAGAACTCTTTAAATTTAGAGTTTTTTTTTTTAACCTACATACATATAATGAATTTCATTTAGATTGTAAAAAGATAATCCATTTATTAGTATTTTTGTAAAATATCTATTTTAGTTCTCGTTCAACTAGACATATATGATAATATAAAATTTATTGTACAAAAATATTTAATTCTCAGTAAGATCACAGAAGCTACATTTAGAAGAATGCATGTACAAGTATTATATAAATGTAATAATCTATCTTTGTAACTTTACCGCACACACCATAGCATATGGGATGCAGTATTTAATATATGTATATATATATGGCTAAAAATATAAAGCATTTAATGGTAAAGATCGGTGATCAGCAATCATTTTAGTTAGACAAGTACCTGAATGGGTTTCTAGATAGAGGACACTGCCGGTGAAATGAAAATACATTCTAATCATTTGGAATTGCACCCGATCAGTCACACTTGAGCAGAACAGTGAATGGTGAAAAACGGCATCACTGTTTATCTTAAGCTGTATACTCATACCCAGAAGCATAAAATGCTGTGTACAATTTCACAAAAAAAAAAATATTTTGAAGCAAAGAAATGATTTTTTATGAGATTTTCTTCATTTATAATACTTCATTTAATTGAACATGTTTATGCTAAATAAATGTGTTACATTTCACAAAAATGTATACTTATGCTCTTCTGTAAAGTTATCTTAGTGAACAGGATGTCCTATGCCAACCGGTACAGATGTAAGGTGTCCTGTGTATTGTATTTCTAAAGAAAAACTATACGCCTATATTAAAAAGCCCATCAACTTAGTGCGCATTGCAATTGAATTATGTGATTTTGATACTTTTGTAGGTTTTTGCAAGTTTTATGTGGTTATAGCATATAACATAAAATGACTTACTTGTCCAACATTTTTGCATTTAAACACGTCATAAGCATGTCGATTGAGGTTTATCACAGTTCTTATTAATTTAGTGGATATGACACCTTTTCAAAAATTAACACTGTAATGTGGGGAAACTTTGGTCCAAAATCGGAAATGTTTTAATGACAATCTTAAATATTATTGTAAGAGCACAGTTGCTGTAAGCTGCGAGATAAAAGCTTGGAAATAAATTTAAAATCTAAGCTTCGTAATAAAAGGAACATATAAAAAATATGTAGTCCTTTTTGACCCACAATGTTATGCGGCGATTTGTGGGTTTTACTCAATCATTGTTTTTCTCCAATTTTAAAAATGAGAATAGTTTATATTCACAAAAAAAATTAAAATTAATTAAACGATTGTAAGATCACAACCGCTTTTAGCTGCAAATTAAAACAGGTTATATTTGATAAATGAAACATTTTTAAATACTTAATTATCTTATAACATTTTTTTTTGTTTACTGTTAACTTAAATACAGTCATATAGAAAATAATCAAACACCCAAGCTGCAGTGTCTGCCGATACGAGAATACCTTGGTTTTATAAGAATGTTAACATCTCAAAGTGATCGTTTTAATAATAATTAGAAATTACAAAAGATATGGAGAGAAAAAGTCATGATGATTTTTATAAGACCTCACGATTTTATCAACTTTGGGCACATTCATCCCTTTGGGAATGTGTTAATAGACAATAATATTCAAATTTAACATAACATCAATTACTTTCATAAGAAAACATTGCAATTCCGTCTTCATCATTGCCGGCAATCTTCAGTAATACAAAAAACTATAGTACAACTAAAATATTAAATATTCATTATAATACAACACCGGAAAATCTGACAATTTTTTAAACGTCAAAGGTATATTTTCAAAGCATAGATTGTTCAAATACTTCCATCTATATACTCACTGAATGATAGATACAAATTAATGGCACATCAGTGTGAGCTTATATCAAATGCTAGAAAAAATAAATAGAATAAATAAAATCAAAATGAGAAAACTGCCAAGACAACATTTTTTTTACTGGAGATCCTCTGCCAGAATCTCATATAAAGCAAGAGCGGTTTAGCCTCATTTTAATAGGTTTGACAGACTTTATGTAAAGGCCCTTTTGAGTAGTTTAATGCTTAGTCAAGTAATAACGATCGAATTTTTAAAACTGGATCATTATAGAAAAAGTGGATACTGTACAAAACACTAATAATCATATCATCAAAAATTTTATGGAAAATGTGATAAAATATTGAAGATTCAATTCACGAACCAATAGGTTGCATCAGTTATAATTTCACACAAAATAAATCAACTTTATTCTTAATAATATTTACTATTATTATTCATTAAATTTCTATAATGTTATTTCATTTAGATGATTTAAAGTAAAAATTTAATTGCAAATATGTTGATTATTAATATTTTATATTAAATAAGACTAAATCAATATATTTATATATGATTTATACAAGTGAATATTGTCACAAAATTGCTTATCTCAAAGCTATAAAAATTTGCAGCATGAATGACAATAGATTTAATCAATGTAGTTTTATAATTAATTACATATAATAATTTCATAAAACGTTCATTCGTTAATTATATGTGTGAGATAACAGTCAAATGTATTATAGAGATATTATAGAAAGCGGTTATGACCACATGGCAATTGTTAAGTCTCTGTCTCTATCACAAGAAATATAAATGCAGATTTTGTGATTTTAAGCTGGATATTAATTTTATAGGAGAAAGTGATGTTTCAATTTGAATAAAACTAAATCTTATCAACAAGAAAGATAAATAACAAATAGAATAACAGTTTGCAAAATGAAAATAACAAATGCAAAACTAATCAAAAATTCGCCGAGTGATCCTATCATTCGGAAGTCGGCAGGGAAAAGATTATTTCTAAATTATAAGAATAACCATTTGTCTAAATATTTAATAATATTATTTCACATCCTGCGGCGGATTGGGCATTTGGAGGTACCGAGGACAGTAACATTCAGAGACCTGATTTTAAAATAAAATTAAAGCTATAATTTATGATATCGAGTGAAGACGCTCGATGGAATTTCAATATAAATAATTAATTGAAAAATTTTTGTACAATTCCACATATTTGGTTACTTATGACTCGGGTCTGTTCTGTTGCATCCGTGAAATAAAATATCTGAAGATGAAGGAAGGCAGAACCCAGATCATTAGTGACAAAACATGTTGAATCATACAAAGTTTCAACAATTCAAATTTTAAAAAAGCATCGTAAGATTCTATTGAAAGTGAAAATTAACACTGTAGGCTGAATTTTGAAGAAATGGGTTACACATAGTGCAATGTCTTTTGAAGGACACTAGAGTGCACCTTATTCGGTTAAGGAGTAATCCGCCGCTGTTCATATTACATGCGTAAACTATAATAAATTAAATGTAACCTTTAAACGCTTAACAAGTAGGACATATGAACGAGGCAACTTTTATTTCATAGAGCTATATCCTATCGAAAATATTGTCTTGACTTGTTTAAATACCTCACTGAAATATTATTAAGATTTGTGCCACAATTTTATGTAACTAAACGAGTTATGGATTCTCAACGTAAGATTATCCTGTATGGATTGTTCAAATATACATAACATTTATCTGCAAATTTGCATTATTTTACAGATTTTAAACTCATAGTCACACTGACTTTTAGAATTGACTCGATACTAATATTTGTATTGAGAATAAGCAATAAAGATTTTTGAAAGCTTTCTTCTTACTCGTACCTTAACAGATTTTGAAGTAAAATTAAAATGATAATCAATGAGGTAAATAAATAATTGCATAATAAGGCATGGAAGAGAATAATCTTTGGACTGTAAAATAAATGTTGAGCATTGTAACTTGAGCCCCGAATGCTCAGTTCATTTTCTTGTTCTTCTTGCCTAATATCTTCATCAGCTGTTTGCTCATGAAGTAAGGCTTCTCAGGTGTTCCGTCGTTTCTCTCACAATCTTCAACTGAAAACAAACAAATATACAAGAAGAGAGCTTATAAACTTTTCTTTCATCTTTCATACTAATATGTGATTTTTTTCCGCTCGAATTGAAGTGTAACATGTGCAATATAAAATAAAACCGGTTGTTTTAAAATAGCGGTTTCACTAATTATCATAAATGAAATATATATCCTGTTAAATATGAATTTCAATGATCAAGAAAAATCTTCAATATTATTTTAAGTAAAAATTGTAAAATTTGTTATTCCACCTCATGTGTTAAATGCTACATCTGTTTCACCTCTTTGGGAAATATCTTCACTTTTAATTTGTTAACCGTCACTTCTGGCATGAAAGGCATGATATTTTAAAAGAAGTATATTCCTTTTCCTTTATATACTTACGGAAACATAAGAAGAGCGTGTCCACCGCCATGGAGTAGACGCTGAAGAACACGGAGGCGATAAGATAAGCCGCCGCACCGATTATCAGCGGTGGCACTAGGTCGTAGTGCAATTTGTTTTCTCCGGCAATATTGTAGATGGCTGGAGTCGATAGAGCAAAGTATGCGATTGTTCCACAGCCGACGGCTACCAAAATTTTTGATAAGAAAAAGAGGAAATCTGTCACCTAGAGAGAAATTTGAAGACATTCAATTTTAATAAGAAAAACTGTACATAACTTCTAATTAAAGCATTGTAAAGTAAATTTATAAAGTAATCACCTTGTCGAGTACGAAAACTCTCAATATATTTCTCATGAGAAGCGAGAAAGCATCTTTGGCACTACCCAGAAATCCTTTTCCGTGGACGGCGCACATTATGTATGCGTTTTTGTTGATGAACCTCAGGAAGTTTTCAAGACACAGAAAGAAACACTTCAGACAGCATAAGATGAACTTTGTTATTCCGTTATCATACTTCTTGACTTTATGATCGATGTATTCGAGGCACAATCGGATCAAACGACAGATAGTAATGATGAGAGATCCAAATGCCACAGTACCCAAGTTATATCTGTAAGATTTAAATATCATTTATATGTATATATATATTATATCGCTTCTAGATTAATAAATTTTCAGTGTCTGTATACTCTTCTTCACTGGAAACTTATTTACTTTTATCATGAAAATCTGAAGAAAACTTTGGTTTACGGCGGAGAAGAAAAGATTGCAGAACACCGCCTTAGAGTATTAATAACTTTAATTATTTGGTATTCTACACTTGAAGTGGTGGGGGTGAGAAAAAACAGTATCATTACCTGAATGATCTCAGAATACTAGAGGTGAGAGTAAAGAATGGCACGTCCGATTTTTTGAAAGTCCAGTACCAGGTGGCAAATGTGGCAGCTAGTATCAATTCTCCAACACCCTCAATGAAAAATACCAGCCAGAAGAAGCCGATAACATTCACAGCTGTAAAGTGTAATCGAATAGTTGCTCTCAAACAGGAAAACAAAGCAAGAAAAATAATTAATGAGATGGATGGGGAGCGATCACCCAAGTCAATATTGTAAGGTTTCAAGACATCTTTGTTCCATTGTCGGACGTTGCTGTATTGAAATCCAAACTTATTTATAAACCGTCAACAGCAGATGATGGCTTAATGGCCATCGCTTTTAACAATGTGGGACAACATATTTAACAGAACAGCAACACAAGATTGCTCATTTTTTTTGATAGCTTACCGTCTAGATTTAGCTCGCTTAGTGGTCGGAAGATCATTGTTATGGGTCATTTTAATTTGGACTTTGCTCGCAGCAATAACAGTGTCAGGAGTGACTTGGAATTCCTGTGTTCAGTTTTCGGATTTTCTCAGTACAATGATGTTTTGAACACGAGAAATGGATTACTTGACAAGGTTTTTAGTAACAGTAAATTATTGGTTACATGGTGTATGTCCCCGCTAGTGCGTGAGGACATATATCACCCTTCTTTAGTTTTACTATACAATGTTCATGGCTCTCTAGTATCTAAATCTAAGCTTCCACCCCATAATACTAATTTATGGAGGGGATGGAATTTTAAAAGCGGAGACTTTGGAAAACTTCATTCGTTATTGAGTGAAGTTGACTGGAGTGAGGTTTACGAGCATTGTGATGTGAATGAGGCGGTTACTCCAATTTTTAGTAAACTTCGAACAAAGCTGAGACAAAATGTTCAATTAGCCTACCGAACATATTTGGGTACGATGGAAGATTGTATACGCGATAATCCTAAAGTTTTTTGGAATTATATACGTTCTGTCAGAAAGGATGATGGGTTTGCTGAGTCAATGGATTGGAAGGGTCATGCAGTGACTGGTCTTGGGAGTGGCAGAAGCGTTTGCTGGTCTTTTCAGATCTGTGTACTCAAATGACAAACCACACCTTAACACAAATTCTGTTTTGAAAAATCAAACAAAAGATGCCCAATTCATTGACACACTGCAAATCTCTGAAGGAAATGTGGCATTTTTTATTAAAAAACTAAAGAATTTCCGTTCGCTTGGACCCGACAGGGTACCAACATCTTTTTTGAAGGGATGTATTGATTTAATTAAGAGTCTTTTATGTTACATATTTAATCTGATAATGAAAACAGAAATTTTTCCAGATATATGGAAAATATCAAAGATAACTCCAATTTTTAAATGTGGTGCAGAATCATCAGTGGAAAATTATAGACCGGTAGCTGTTCTCTCAGCGCCAGTTAAAGTTCTCGAGATAATTATGCATGGAATGATTTTAAGAAAATTTGAGCCATTTATAATAAATGAACAGCATGGATTTAGAACCGGAAGACCAACCGATACAAACTTGATGGTGTTGACGAGTTACGTGTCGACGGCATTGGACAAAGGCCTGCAAGTTGACTGTTCCTACAATGATTTTATGAAGGCATTTGACAGAATCAATCATGACATACTTTTGGAAAAACTCTAAATGATAGGTTTGTCAGATAGCTTTGTTAGATTGTTTGGAAGTTATTTTGGGAACCGAAAACAATGCGTATCGTATGGGCTCTTTGAATCCCAACCGTTCTGCACGTATTCTGGTGCTCCACAAGGTTCGAACTTGGGGCCATTGCTGTTTACTATATTTGTAAATGAGATAGTAAACGTCATAAAAAATGCTAAATTCTTATTATTTGCTGATGATTTGAAACTGTTTTTGCAAATTGCCACAATTGAGGATTGTCTCCGTCTCCAGTCTGATATAGTCAATATAGTAGAATGGGGAACGAGTAATAAACTCGATTTTATATAGACAAATGCAATCTTTTATCGTTTACTAGACGGTTATAATAGCAAGTGTTATTTTTCCGCTATTCAATGAGTGGCAGAACTCTCTCGCAAATTTCATCAGTAAAGGATGTTGGAGTACAATTCGAAAGTAAACTAACCTTCAATAGTCACATTAGGACTACCTGCAACAAAGCATTGCAAATGTTGGGCTTTATCCTACGTACTACGAGAGCCTTTTCAGGTGTTAAAATTTTAATATTATTGTACAAAACCTTAGTGCGAAGTAGGCGTGAGAGTGGGTCTATTTTTTGGGCCCCAGGAGATTTGAAATATGCCCTTATGGTGGAAAAGGTACAGAAGAAATTTTTGAGACTTCTTTACTTGAGGGCATACGGATACTATCCGTGGCTTTATCCAACTGACTTTCTTTTAGGTATGCTCACTTTTAATAGTTTGAAAAATCGAAGAGAAATGTATCTAGCCACATATTTCTTTCGACTAATTCGAGGCCAAAATGAGAATTCTGCCATCCTTAATAATATCAATTTGTATGTTCCGGATAGTTTTTTTAAGAAATCGTGTACATAATTTGTTTGTTCTTCCAAAGTGTAGAACCAGTCTGCCAATGGGGATGCCAATGGTAAGAGCATTAACATTGTTCAACAGTATTGCTTCGGATGTTGACATATTTTATGTGGACGAAAGTGAGCTTTAGACGAATGCTATTTTTTCAGTTAAAGTAGACATTTCATGAGCTTACTTGGTTGACTTTCTTTTTTTTTGCAATCCTTATTGATTGTTTTACTGTGTATTTGTTGAATTTTTATTATAAATATGTTAATATTTTACGGTGCAAAAGCATTGAATTGATAATTTGTAAGATGTGTACCGTGAAGTTGTAATAAAATAAATAAATAAATTTTTGATATGAAAAATTGTCTACTATTTTCTAAGAGAAGAGAAAAGTCCTACTATTGAATATCTGCATTTATATTCCTAAAAACATTAATGAACTGTCATAAAATATTATTATTCACCTTGAAACCAATAAATGTATTGAGGATTGGCAGTTCCGCTGAAATGGCATATGGCATTTTCACATTTACTGCTACACTGCTCTAAGAACGATTTCGGCTCACACGCATCTCCATCCTATAAAAGAGGCATTTCTTACTTTAGTTTTTGGATTAAATTCAGGTATCGTAACAAGAAATCCCATTAATAACCAAAATAAAAAAATAATCGACTGGAAAAAATCGCAACAGACTACATCACATAGCTTCCTATTTTCAATGTATTTGTGAATGCCGCTTGACCAGGTAATCAAATGAAACCAATATATTGTGGTCACTGAGAGATGGGTGTATTTGAAATATTTTTTTTTTTGAAAAGATTTCTGGATATCAATTTTTCACTATGACAGTAAAGTATGATAATAATGTAACAACTCACTTTGAATCCACAACTTTTCAGACATTCTATATTGTCATTTCCAAAAGCTCTGTAGATAGGTTCCCCGATGGAAGTGAGATAGAGACACACTACGACCCCTAAGCCCAAAGCTAACACTTGGAAGACCCACGGGAATATAGGGAAGAATAAGGTAGACTTGACACATCCGACAGCCCTGCAAAATAGGTAATTTTTAAAATAATTTGCTTTTAATAGTAGTTTGAAAAGAGGTTTCTGAAAATAATCACAGAGGTACAATATAAGCAAAATAAACAAGTAATGTTGATAAGGGGGAAACACATTGGCGATAAACAAAACTTTACAATTATCGAGGGATACCTTTTAGCAAAAGTAATTTCATACAACACTTTATTGTGTTATTATTTTGCCGAAACTAATTTCACAGTATGAATTTATTCAAACTGTACTCATTTTCAGGAGTCAAAAGATGGCATTGTTCCATTTATTGCCTAAAGGTTAGTTTATACTATCACTAAGAATATATCATAAATTTTGTCATTCAAGGATTTATTCTATCGTATGGATGCATCCGTGATAGAATGCATGAAGATGCCGAAATAACATTAAGGATCCTTAGTCGATATCGTAAATTATATCATATATTTATTGATTGAATTGGCATTTGCTTAGTAGAACTCCATTATAATACGATAAAAAAAACAAATTTGTAGAACTAAAATACATTACTATTTTTTCACCGTGTAATATCATATATGTTCATAAAACATTTGTACCATTCCTTTAATTTGCATTCTGCATGCATTTTGAGTTAGCATTGAAAAATTTAATAACCATCATTTTCTTCTAAAAACTCTATGTTTGATTGTGGAGAGAAAAAACCTTATTAATAATTTCAATTATTATGGGTCATTTACGCAAATGTAATTATTTGTTACAACACAAACAATGAACTGTATTCTTTTATTTCATTCGCTCTCATCCTTTTACTTATTATGACGATTGCTTCCAGGAATTAGGGTTTCAAATGTCAGGTTATTTAAAATTTCAAACAGTATCTGCCAGGGTTACAATGAATAAGAATTACCTGTAATCCTATCTTTTCTATTTATTTAATATTTCATCCTAACCACTCAATTGAAATTTAATTGAAACATTTAATTTAATGTCCACTAGATTTAACAAAAAAATACTGTAATAAATGATAAAACTTACTTGCTTCCTTCCTTGATCAGCGCAATAGCGAGGACAATCCTTTTCCTGAGGAAGATAATCGTCACGAGGATGACAAACAGTGTGACGCAGGCCGCAATCAACAGCACGAGCCACGTTTCCTTCTGGGCGAACACTGATTGGACTGCAGCATTAATGTTTTGTCCCGGATTCAAGACTACTGGGTGATCTCGATAGTATGCAAACTGTGTATATGTTAGATATATGCCTGAAAAAATGATATATCAGCTTGAGAATAGACTGCTTTTCCTTCATTATAAGGGGAAATGAAATTATTTAAATTATCATTGAAAACACATTTTTAACAATTTAATACAGTAATATAAAAGTTAAGAAACTCACTGAAACATAGAAGAGCTATGGACCCCAGGATTGAAAACCAAACGATCGGAGCGGCCACCCACCTCAAAAGTGTAATATAGATGAGGCATATCAGCATCACAAACACTAATCCGAGGACAATCCACCATCTGACGCTAACCAGGTCTTCGATTAACATTGTGCCCATCTTGATGGAACAAAAAAATTATATACATACAAACTCCAAAAAACCATTGTGATAGAAAAGAAGATTTTCATTTATCATAAGTTAAAATCATCTAATACAATTTGTCGAAAAAAAATGGATCAAAAAAATTATGCACATGTTAAATTAAAATGAATTCATATGTATTAAAATTGGCTAATTTATTCACCATGTTCAGTTGTGGTGAAGAAATGAAAAATGTTTCTTAATTTCTCAGTCAATAATAATTCAGATTGATCACGACGGCTGAGTACAATTAGATGAATATGGAATATGTCAACTAGGAAAAGTGCAAAACAACCATTATTCCCTGTGCAGTTCTAGACTACTTTCCTTGCGATTATTCTTCATATAGAGAAGAACAGAACTAGTCAAGTTGTAAATCAATGACAAATTTATGGCGAGGCATTGCCCATAAACCAATATTTTTACATACCTTGTGACACCCTAGTATAACTTACTACAGAGAACTCAGTTGGCATGCAATAATACTGAAATACTTTGTTTCTGACAAAATATAATGTCAAACATTTTCCTGTCACTAATAAAAAAGCAATTCTATCAAAGTGTCCATATCTATAAAGGTTTTTCATTTTTTTTTAACACACCAATATCTAAAATTAACAATACAACAAAGGTGCAAAGATCTTGTAAATATTTCTCCAAATCTGCTGTTAAATTAAATTAAGTATTTGAATTTCAAAATTTTAAGTATTTAAGATATATAACACTTGGATCGATAAGTCCCGGGACTAACTAAGAAAAACACGTTTTTTTGGCAAAATTCGACTTTATTCATCAACATAGTCTCCTTCAAGAGCAACACAATCAGTCCAGCGCTTCTCTAACATTTCAATACCTTTCTTGTAGAACGATTTATCTTTGGCCTCGAAATAAGCGTTCGTTTCGGCGATGACTTCCTCGTTGGAGTAGAATCTCTTTCCTTGGAGCATTTTTTTGAGGTCTGCAAACAGGTAGTAGTCGCTGGGGGCCAGATCCGGTGAATATGGTGGGTGTGGAAGCAATTCGAAGCCCAATTCATGCAATTTCGCCATTGTAGCAAGCGACTTGTGACACGGCGCATTGTCTTGGTGAAAGAGCACTTTCTTCTTTTTCATTTGGAGCCGTTTCTCACCGATTTCATTCTTCAAACGCATCAATTGGACAATGTAACGTTCGCTATTGATGGTCTTACCTTTTTCAAGGTAGTCGATGAACAAAACTCCATGAGCATCCCAAAATACTGAGGCCATAACCTTACCGGTCCACATTTGCGTTTTTGGCCGCTTTGGACGCTTCTCACCAACTGCAGTCCACTCGGCTGACGACCGCTTTGACTCTGGAGTGTAGTGAAGGATCCAGGTTTCGTCCATTGTCACATACCGACGCAAAAAATCCGGTTTGTTTCGGCGAAACAGCTTCAAACAGCGCTCAGAATCAACGACACGTTGTTGTTTTTGATCCACTGTGAGCAAACGCGGCACCCACTTTGACAACAGCTTCCTCATAGACAAATGTTCATACAAAATAGTGTACACACTGCCGTATGATATCTTTAAGGTGTCAGCTATCTCACGCAATTTTAATTTACGGTTTTCGAAAACGATTTGGTGGACTTTTTTGATGATTTCCGGGGTAATTGCCTCATTTGGCCGGCCAGAGCGTTCAGCATCTTCAGTGTCTGTACGACCACGTTTAAACTCAGCATACCACCGACAAATGGTTGTTTTTGATGGAGCAGATTCCCTGTAGCACTTTTCAAGCCATTGCTGAGCTTGCACTGTGTTTTTTTTCATCAAAAAACAATGATAAATCAACACACGAAATTGTTTCGAATCCATTATTCTGAGAATATCAAGACGAGCGTCACTTAAATCACTGTAACTCATGGACCAAACATCAGAATGTCATGAAATTTTGACAGGTATCTTTTGAAGGTTGGTACTTATGAAAAATCATACGGAACTTTTGTTGGCAACGCCATCTATGTGTCAGTCCCGGGACTTATTGATCCACGTGTTATATTTTCATTATCATTTTATGATGTAAACATTGATAGATTGACACACTCAGAATAAATTATGGAGTAGATTTCATCAGATGATTCTTAACACGGCCGATGCATTAGTAAAGATATTCAAGAATTTTTGCTAGTGAAAATGACTCCCTCAGTTAACCTGTTTAACAATATTTTAAAATCAATTTGAAACATGTACCAATAGCTATCAAAACAGTAGGACAAGAATAAACGTCCCGCCCGTTTCTGTGCACTATTTATATTTTGTGGACGTTTCTATACGTCCTACCCATAGTTAATACTGTTAAGATTGAATGTATATATATATGTACCACCCGGTCAACAAATTAATATAAATATTTTCTGTGAAGTTCTCTACAATAAAAATCAAACAGTAGCATTACTCCACACATGTAACATTTCATCAGAAAAGCTTTTTGGTTCTGCTTAAATGACATCACTTGATTGTATTATTAGGACATCAAGCGGGGAAGAGGTCAAAGTTCTATACCTGATTGATTTTGTTGAGAAGGTTCATATTTTCTTCGATGATATCCGCTTTCTCAAGAGTCATGAGTGGCAATTTGGCGAGATCCGCGTAGTTAGTAGGAAGGCACCGTTTAGAGACTGCAAAGGCACGCAATACAATAGTATGCAGAGATATTACCCAATCCCGTTATGTTAAATGCGTAATGAACAAAGCTCAAAATAGTGCTTAGCAAAGGAAATAACATGCGGACTGAGGCAATATAAACATAGGAAGAGGAAGCAATACATATAATAAAAACATGACAAATTAAATCAACCAGTAGAGAAGCAAATATAAGAATCTCATGTGATGATAAATGTGGATGAATTTTAAGTAGTTTTAACTACATGGATCTCAAGTGGACACCGGTGTCCAAAAAATTTAAAAAATCAAATACTCAGTTTTCCAATGGAATTTTTCATAAATATGTGTAGCTCGATTTATACTACATGGTTATGGTATGTATATAAATATATTTATGTACGATGACAATCCTAATATTTATTATGAAATGTTACAATTTTCAATTAAAAACTGGAAAAACTTAATTGCTCTTCATTCTATATACATGCAAAAATTGCTTATAACCAATAATTAACCCATCGCGATTTTTTAAGGACCCCTTAAAAAGCTTGCAGTTTCTGGGACATATCAAACATTTATTTGCGTGGTGGTCAACTGGTTAAGTATTATGACAAGCTTTCTTAAGCTATTGAAGCGAAATGATAGTTATTTATTCTATCAGAACCTGTAACATGATACAGATACAAGTTTTAACTGTAGATAGTAACTCTGTCAAGTAATTATTATCCAAATAGGGATCGCTGCAGTTTCATACCCGGCTATACTCATTCAGAACCTAATGCCCTTTTTAACTAGATATGGACATCTGATGGCACCCATTAGCTGGCAAAGCCAGACAAGAGGTATAAAACATACAAAGAAAAATTTTGTTCAATAAGCTAAATATAGATTCAAATGTTTTTATAATTTTGTTTCAGTTGTCATTCACAGATGTCCATAGTTTGTAGAAAAAGATATGATATAAAATACATTGTTCATGCAATAAATGCGATACAATGAATTATGCTGCAAATATTAAACCATTGCTTATGAATCTATCAGGTTACTTATTATGAATAATCAAATTCATAAAACTATAAATGAATAAATGTGAGATGTTTGAAGCTTAATAATGCAAATAATTAACAATAAAAATGCTTTACATTAAAAAATACCTTACAATATGAAATGTGTTAGTCTAGACTCTAGAGAAAGTACGGTGAAACACAAAAACCAAAACAAAGCACAATGTTATATATATGAGATCATGATTCCAATGAAGCCATTCTAACATAACTGCAACGGATTAAATTGTTACCAAAGCCGCATTCGTGTACTTTTTTAGATGTTTTATTGTTGTTTGTTAGGAATGAATTTTAAAATAACTCATTGATTGCGAAATATGAGACCTAGCATTCAAGTTATAATTAGTGGATAATAAATTATAACAGAACATTAACCCCTTTACTCTCAGTATATTAATAAAACTATATGAACACAAAATCACATAATTAGTTTTTGGAAAAATGTGCAAAAAATACTTATATAATATAATTCATAAACACAAATAATAAATAATTTGCACTGCGATTTCTTCTATTATGCTTGTGTTACATGTAATATATTATTTTCTTATTAAAAAAGTATATTTCAGGCTATCTATTATGGAATTTCATATATTTTTTGGTAGTTTTATTATATGCTATGTGAGTAAAAGGGTTAAAAGCATTGAATGTCTTGTGTGTCTATGTAGACATGAATATGTATTCATACTTCATTGTTTTCTTTCTTGATAGAAAAAAGTTCAGCAAAACCAGCAAGAATGTGCCCAATGTATGTATCCAAAGCGGTTGTCCTAGAAATCATTTTATCAGCAATTTTGTCAGCATCTTTAATGCACACATCTACAATAGGTCGCTGAGTTTCTTTTGTCGATTTTTTCTTCGTTTCATCGCATGCCAAGATAGATAAATCACCAAAACACCGACTGATAACTTTTAAAACGTAAAACATTCTAATTAAAATACACAAAATAACCTTAATTAATGTTGTCATTATGTTAAAATCACTATTTTAGTTATTGCAGTGGATCTATAATCTGTCATTTTTGATAAAAATTAAATTTGGGAAATGGAGAATAATGTCAAATTACAACAAAAATGTGTCATGAAAAACAACAGTCTTCAAAATTAGATTTTCTTTAGTTTCCAAAACAAACAATCTACAACGCAAAAATTAGTTTTTCTTAGTCATCGATATTGAAACTAAAAATCGAACTCACACTAACTGATTGACTTATCAAAGATTGAACATATTTTTTAATACTTAATAATTTGTCTGATTGTAGGAGAGCATGAGACAGTGACAGAAATTTTAATGGGGTGAACGTGTTTGACAAAGTGTTCATTGTTTTTGCATCTCTGTGTATACAGGAATTATCAGCTTATTTTTTATATATTACACAAGTAGTACAGAAATATATATTTAATAGATACGTACATTATTATAAGCTGTTCAAATTACAAAAAACTGTTAAAAACTTTAAGCTACACTATGAGAATGATAGATCAAGGCACATGCGCCTGTATATTCGAATTTTTTGAGGTTATTATTTTATGGAATAATATTTTTGTTTGGTAAATTAATATTTTCTCCAGTTACCAAATTTAAATATGACACTTTCTACAACCATGCTAATTAATTATTATATATAAAAATATTAATAATTGACAAAACAAAAAAAAATACAAAAAATTGCCAAATGAAAAAAACAGCACTGCAACAATAAGCAAACAACAAATATTGTAATAAAAAAGTCAGTAGAAAATATTAAGATTGACAATTCAAACTAATCGAAATTATATAGATTATATGAATGGTTATTATTTCAACACTTTATGAACCTTTCATGTCTCTTGGTATAGACAGCATACTCCTAATTCGTCAAATAAAAAAGATGCTTGAATTTCTCTATTAGTTTACAGATGACTACATAATACAAGGAATGATTTTTTTGTAAATTTCAATGGATTTTTGTTTTGATGGTAGCCATGTAGATTGCGGATATAGATAGCGGACACATATATTTGATATATAATTGTTACAAATTTTTATTTAAACCGATGATATTTATTTTTTCAGTAACTCGATGTTCACCTTTATTATAATCAAAAAAACATGCTCACAGATTATAACTTCAATTGTATAGGACATCTATTTTCTGTGTATTTTTGTTAACGATTATTCGTTACCTAATTTTGGATAATGTATTGTATATACATATTTTATAATGATCCATAACTATATTTATCAACATATGAGAAATAAATTTTTAATGGAATATAAGTTTTATGTCATAAAATGTATATGTATATGTATATGTATATATATATATATATATTGATGGTTTCAAAACCACAGGCTAAAATTTGTAAAATAAAAATCACGTATCTATATTTGATTATGTTGAACAATACATGAAAATAAGATACAAAAGGTATGTGGATTATTCAAAAGATCATATAATGTTGCAAAATTGGCAGCCCCCAAGACAATTTTTTACGAGAATGCATGGTTCATAAAGTGTTAACGAGCCTTGCAATAAGAACACATAAGCTTTTTTACGATTCACACCATAAAACTGATTAATCACCTGCAAAATAAATATGTAACATAACGTATACATTTCTTACGCATGTCACATTTTTTGAATGAAATCAAATGGCATTCTTTTTCAAAAATATCGCTTTTATTCTGTGTGAATTAGATATATTAAGTTTTATTTTATCTAAATCACGCAGTTAGTCTATCAGAATTCAAACAAATTAAGAGTATTTATTCGAAACAACTCCATCTATCTAGGATTGAAAAATTTATGGCAAGACTTTTTATGAAATGTTATGTATAATATAACTTTGGAAAATTCTCACAAAGGCTAAGGAAATGTTAAGATTTTAGTTTTTGATTTTGCGATTCAAGAGCGCAACGAAGAAATTTTTTCACACAAATTATACGATAATGAATAGTGAATTGAACTAATAGGTTAAAAATTACAATAGCCAGAACCTCTTTGCCCTTAAATTAGTAAAACTTCATACACATAAAAATGTGAAATAAAATTTGATAAAATGATAAACAAATAATGACATTTAAATACAAATATAGTATATTGATTGAATTGGCATTCACTTGGTAGAACTCCATTATAACACGGTGAAAAGAATGGCAATGTATTTTAGTTCTACAAAATTTAACTAAAATACATTGCTATTTTTTTCAACAAATATAGTAGATTAGCTTAAATTTTTATAAAAAAATGCAACACAGTTCTTCGACTGTTTTAAAATGTTAATTCTATTTTTCAATGACAAATTATTGACCCAAATGAATTTTTGGATGTTTGAGCAGCTTCAGGAATACATAAAAATAATATTTTAGGCAAATATAAAACCTTATTCCATATAAAATAAGTGCTTACTTGATTTGCTCTGAAATATATCTCTAGCACATCGTTTGTCGTCAAGATAACTGAGCAGGCTCTTTTTATCATATATGCCAGAGAGGTCTGTTTCAGGTGTGCAAACTATCTTTGTTTTCAACAGTTTCCAATCTGCAGTGGGATCATTTTCAATTTCCAAGTAGAGAAGCTGCTCTTGTGGGCATTTACTCACGCAAACCTGAAAATAATACACCATGTCAATATTAGTGTTTGGATTCTTACCTATTGAAATTTCTAATTATGTAATGCATTATGTTACCTACAATATTAAAGCAATAGTTATTTGTTGGTAAAAATTACCCACTCCTTTCTTATACTTGCTAATGTGCATTTCAGGATTGTTTCTAAACTCTTAATGGACTTTTGATTTGACTTTATTTTGATTGCAAATTATTACGAAGAGATTTTTAACATTTTATTTGTTCACTATTTTACTTTGTTTAGATAGAGTTATATTGTATAATGAGAATTATTTTCTCAGTTCTTAAAGCTTTGGTTTATTTATACCTGTTAATTTTTTAACTAGACATTTTGTATAGATATCCTTGTTCAATTTATAAATATATACGTTATAAGCTTTCAATTGATATTTTTAACACGGTGAAAAAATAGCAATGTATTTTAGTTCTACAAAATTATTTTTAACAAATATAGTTGATAGCTATTTCGGCTCACGCCATCGTCAGAACTATCTAATTTATTTTATAGTATATATTAGTATATACTAACTATGATATTTTTAACTAACAACAATTTTTATTCAAATTTTAATTGTTAAAACATCCTACGATTCCACATGTTTTGTTATCAACAACCAAGTTTCGATTTTCAGCATCTTCAGGCACGTGGAATCGTACAAAGTTTCAACAATTCACTTCAGCCGATATCATAGATTTTTGTTCAGTTTTGTTTTCGGTTGAGACTTAAAATGATGTTATATAAAAATACAAGTGGAGATTTAAAATCAGTGTCAGCCTACCTGTATAGTAGGACATCCGTTTATGGGAACCGTTGGTTTCAAACACTTTTTCAAATCGAAGAACACCAAATAGGGCTTATCAACAACACCGGAATCTAGTCCACACTTATTGCCTTTAGAATCTTTAGGCACAAGGAGCCTTCGGACATCTCCATTAACAATAGCTATAGGACAGAGCAAACACCATTATTTTTAATACATATTCAATAATTATTTTTAATTTACAATGGAACACCAACTCTTTGCTTTTCACAGAATCCTGGAAAGGTATTTTAAGTCACTAAGTTATGGTGTCAACTTTCTTCATAGGGACGTTTTAGTCAGAATAATTCAAGAAATGCAAGATAAAAATAAACAACTCGTAAAGACAACTTCACAATTTATACATAGGTGCTAAGTGGATGACTCATTAATATCAAGTAACATAACAAGATGAAACCTGCAGACTTGCAGTTTTTGTCTTTTTTATGATAACAATTGAATGAAAATCTACGTGATTATTAAGGGAATGAAAGATTTTCAGAAAAAACAATAGATCTTTGACAAAGTAGCCCAAGTGGCTAAATGGAGTCATGCATACTTTTCAGAAGAAGTGAAGATGTTTCACAAAAGCAATCAATCTTGTAATACCCCGGTATCGTAAAATTGGAATATTTCTGAAAATTAATGGCAGCACAATGGCAGACACACTGAGTTAAGGGGTAAAAATATATTAAACAAAAACTAAGTAATATTAAATAAAGTGATACTTTTTGAAAATAAAATGTGCTGATCAAAACTGTTCACAATCCAGTGACAAAATTCAAATTTATTCATATATTGATTTTATGATTTCCATGAAAAGAAACCCCCCTCACATTAAAATTGAAATTCTTTAATATTCAATGTGTACCTTACACCAAACACGAATATATTATATTATATAATGGTGAGATTCACCAACTTATATGATTTCTTGTAGCTTTTATTAAGAGGTGCAAATGTAAGATGAGAAATATTTTTTACTAACCGAATCCGCTGACAGCTGCCCATGCAACCAAGAACACGATGAAGCCAAGCAGGCAAATGACATCGGTGCACGACCTCCGGTGCAGAGGTCCGTTGAATGTCGGATCATATTTGATGGGATCCCCTGAAAATTAACATATAAATATGTTTCATTGGTTTGTTTTACAGTAATGAAATGAAGTATTTTTAAATGGTAAAATTGGTTACTAATTTCAAACAGTACACAAGTCAGATTCAATTCCAGTATTGTTCATTTGTCACGAAATAATCAGCAGTAGATACCGATCTTCCATAGGAGACATGATAGAGGTGACAGACAATTCATGTAAAATGGTCATACAATATACAAAAAAATAGCTTGGATACTTTTTGTTTTACTCTTAATATGTTGATAATATTAACGATATAAATAAAATAAAGTTATAATATCATACAACAGATGGCAGGTGTGATCTGTGATATTACCATAATAATGTTAACGATGTTGAAGTTGCTATCAATTGATGCAATGGTCACAAATAATAAATAGCATAAGCATTTTTTGCTCATAATTGCATAAAATTAATGTTTAATTTAATTCAAAAGATGTAATGTAAAACTGTTTCATTAAATTTAAAACAATTGAAGAATGGTCATAATATCAAAGGGATCATTAAAATACGTTTGTGGCGGTTAGAAATATACACTGAAATATCCTTTTTTTAATTAATATGATAAATTAATGTAGCGAAAAAATAAGAATTTAAATTTGATGACGGTAATAAGTTACCTTTCTTTGGTATAGTGCGGATGTCTTCATCTCCACAACCGCACATAGTTCTATGAAGTTTTTTTTTTCACTAACAGTATACTTGTATGAATATGATTATAGCAGTTTTTTTTATGTAACTTAATGTATTGCAATCACACCCAATGCTGGAGACACATGGTAAGCCAATGGTGTGAAAACTCAACGCTTTTAGAAATGATCATTAGTAAAAAATGAGGATATTATACAAATATTGGTCAAAGAAAATCACTTTTGGGGCACAATTAAGCTACTACTGAGACAACCTGAGAATGTATGTATTTGTTCTATTATTTAAGCAGAAATATCAAATGTTTCAACAAGAACTGGATGTAATTTATGTACAGGCTTAAATGTATGATTAATGATAGATAAGAGAATGTGCTACAAATAAAGACTATTCAGAATTTTTACTTCTCTTCGCAGTTATGTATAGAAAAATGTTAGATATTAGGTATCGGTGATATTGTTATTTTAGGAAAAAAATTAATATCTAATACTATTGATAGATTTTAAAATAGAATATATTTTTTATCTCTAAAATTAATCTGGCTACTGGTAGATTCAGCATGTGAGTGTCAAATATTTCATATAAAACATATTTACTAAGCAAAACTTCATTTATTAAAAAAAAATTATAAATATTTTGAAAGTCAATATATCTTAGTTGCTTTCTTTGTATTGTTTAACAAGAATTTATAAAAATATTTGGGATAATTGAAACAATTTTTTGCCTGCCATCTATGGTGCTATGCATAAGATAGGAGTGGCACTAGCAATGTTCTTTTGTGTCCAACACACTTGCTGGAGAAGTGTGATATTTCAGGTGCATTCAATCTATCTACAATAATAACTACAGCAAAGTGTTTTTCATTGATAACTGTTTCTTTCTTTATAAATTTCAGCTCAAGTCAAACGAAATTTTGGGTTTAAATCTTTGTTAATTGACAGGACAAAAAATGTTTATTTCCTTTGTCGTTGCCTTAGTCGAGAAACCTGTCAGAATGGTATGTGCAACACACTTTAAAGTCAATAATCAGGAATCATCATCATTCCTCTTCGATATGTTTCAAAACTACTGCCATTTTTCTTTTTAAAATCAGTTAAAAAATCGTTTTAAGTCAAATTTTCAAAGTGACTGCGAGTTTAATTGACACATATATTTATCTTGAAAAGTATAACAATAGCATTATTAATTTCTTGGGAAATCTAGTCAATTAGAGAAATTTATTTGTATTAAAAATACTTTTTGAATCGAGATAAACCCATTGTAACAAAATCTTCTAGTCCAAATTTAGTTTCAGCGTCACCTTTGGGAGATGGTTGAAACTGGTGAAGAAAAGGCATACAGTGACACCTATAACCAAAGTGCATCGGTACAATGCATCAAATCTGACTGAATTCTTATCATGATATTAGTGACAATCACTAACATTCAGGAGAGCAAAAATAGTGTCAAAGAGAACAAGAATATTTCTTTATTATTTCATTCAATGTATTGGAATGTGTATACACAGAAAGAAGTGATAAAGAAAAGAAGTTATTCTTGTTAACATGATATTTTTTCATTATTTCTACACACCTGAATATTAACGACTTGTAACATTTGTTTTAGAAGGGGCGATTTCATACTTGTTACTAAAATAAAAAAGTGCAATTTACATATACGTAGAATGTTAAATTCCGTACATTTTGACATTTCGAACAGAAAGTTACCAAGAATTTAAATTAAACTGTTTTCATACAGAATTCTAGTAATAATTGATTTATATTCTATTATCTATGTTTTTTTAAGAGATAAGTAAAAAAAAAATGATAGATGAGATCATATAACTTGGAATATACGTAGATTAACAAGATAATAAATTTTCATCAAGATATTTGGTATGAGTGGCCACACATACAATATGACCTAATGAGGGAAGGGACATCCATATGGGGACATCTATGCCAATTAGCACAACAATGTTTCTTTTTGCGATTTTTAGGAAAGTGTTTTATTGATATATTTTCCATGTAAAGTTATAAAAATATTTATTTTTAGGAATATGTCCAATATGAAAGAAAGATAAATGTTGATTCTTTATGAAGATTAGTAATTATGGATGTAACATATTAGTGCAAGTATTGACAATTTAAATAATAGACAATTACCAATCAATTCCGAATGCAGTGTGGAAAATACTATAGATTAGTTTACAAATAGGTATCCTTTTTTAATTCGTTGTGAATTCTAATATCTTTTTTCGTAATTTTGTTTTTTCCTATTGTGTTCAAAAAGAAAATACTGCAAAAATGTTACCAATACCTGTTTACTTTTAGGGGGCTACGGTATATAATATTTCTCTCTATGTTATAGTTTATCAATGATTTTTTGCAGTAGGGAATAAAAAATCCCAACGTGAATTTTATGTAAAGATGTGCTGAAACATATGACATAATAATTTAGCAATTAGAAACATGCACTTGAATCGTTTTAAAAATAGCGGCGCATCGCGATTATTATGGTGACATTTTATCGTTGATTGAGATAATTAAAATGAAAATTAATCATTTGATATTACTGCAAACTAAATGTAACTTTGACAAAGTATTAAATTACTTTGATAACAGTCGACATGTGAATCTTGACTCACAATCGACCAATGACAAAACAGTTACTAACTCGCTGATTGCAAAAAACATCTTAACGTTGAGACAGTTGATTTTTATGTAAAAATATAGCCTGATATATCCAGATCGATCTTCATAAGATAAATACCACAAAAATAATTAAAAATGTTAAGTGTTTGAGTATCTTTTTCACAACGAGACGGGGAACGGGTTAAGGATGAAAAATGTTTGCAAAACAAATGAGGTAATAGCAACAAATTGAATTAAAGTTTATCTGACCAATACTCTATAGGTCAGGGATCGGCAATGTGATGGGCAACCTGAATAGGTTCCTTATGACATATACTTTATTTGATATTGATAAAAATCTTAACACATTCAAACTAATTTATGATATCGACTAAATGTGCTTGATGGAATTTCAATATCAAATTTGAATTGTTAAAACTTTGTATGATTCCACATGTTTTGTCACTAACAGCCCGGGTTGTCTATAAAAAAGGTGAATAAATGTAGATTCCTTAGAATAAATATTTCTTTAAAAATACAATAAAACTAAATAAACTTTACTCTTAAACATTGGCGTAGTAATAATGTACATAAATAAAATATTTTTTACTTTGCAATAAGTAACTGAGCGATGCGAAAAACCCACAGTGCGTAAAATATCAAATATTTTTGATCAATTTTATACTTGGGGTTTTTTTTAAGTTAATTACGTGATATGACTTTTAGTTTTACCAGTGTTTGTTTCCGACGACAATCTATCACAATTGGAGACGTAACCGTGAGTGAGTAACGTTAGCAATGCAACAAAATCCAGAAGTGCGTCGCACGTCTCTCGTGATATTCTAGTAGAAATATTAAGAATATTTAGCAATACTGTTATTTACGGCACGGAAGTATGAAACTAACATACAGCCAAACTATTTAAAAAAATCGTAAAGATTTTTTTTCAGCGTCGCAGTGCACAGAAGTCTAAAGCATGCTTTAATTTCAACGACTTAAATTAAATTATTGCCGAAGTGCTAGCTAGCTAGGACTTTAATTGCAACAGTCGTTGCTTTACAACAGATTCGCTAATCTTTTCAAGGTTGACTGATTTTGCGACAATTTAAAATAATTAAATGTCGGTGAAAAAATACTGCAACGTAAAAGATAAACGATATTTAAAATTACATGAATTCTAACTGAATATATGGATGGCTAGTGAAATCGTTCGAAGGTATGCCAATTTCGAATTAACCCGATATTTGCTTTTATACAATAATATTAATATATTAATCTCCACAATTTTTATAATACAGGATTGCAAATTAAAAATACTATTTAAGTTTAAAAAACGCAATGGAAATTATGATACAAATTAAATAAATTCAATTTCACGTCTTAATTAGGCATTTTTAATCAGGCAGTTCTGTTGTATCCGTTTAATAGAATGCCTGAAGATGCAGAAAAGCTAAACCCGTGCGACAAAACGTGTAAAATCGTACTAATCGTAAGTTTCAATGATTCAAATTTGATATTGAAAATACATCAAGCAAATTCAGTCGAAATCATAAATTGAGTTAAAATAAATAAACGCCAAATCACAAGAAGATATCACAATACACGAAAATCGTGCGAATCTGTAATTAATTTCCTTATCAGTGATTGGTAAGTTTTAAATACATAAACTCAATACGCGCAAAAAGATAAAATGATAATTATTGTTATGGTTAAATATTTTCAAGAATATAAAGATAAAAAGTTAAAAATAATTCACGTTTCAACAAACATGAAATAATACGTTCCTTTCTGAGGGGACTTTTGAAAAAATCGGTTCTTATTAAATAAATAATATTGGTGAGGATTTATATACGCTTAACTCGATAATACGTTAATGAATTCCATATTTGTGTCCATAGTTGGTGGATTGATTGATATATTGGCTTAGCTAAATAAATTGTACCGTTTTAGAAGATATTTTTTAGTTTCAAAATAAAATATTTTATTTAATGTTGACAATGCCTCAAAAATCACTTATACACTACCCACATTTTTTTACATGAAATTCTAATAGTATTACAACTGCATTTATCGAATAAATAATTAATGCAACGTTTTTTTTTTAATTTATGCTTTCATTGAAACGATTTCGACATTGATGATGAAATATTTATGATTAAAAGAAATAGAATTTGATACACATAATGTGAAAACCTTGCATTCGTGTTGGCATTTTTTTCTTGGCCGAAAAATAGAACTTTAAAATGGAGACAGCCAATGGTACATATCGTTTCAGATCACGTAGAAAAATAATTTATAAATAGAGCGATATATTTCAATTTTCTCGAGCTTGAAACGAGTGAAATAAAATACATGAAAATATGAAATAATGACAAACACATTCAACTACTGTTATTTATTACTTATACTTATATCTAAGAGCTTGACGTTGTCATTCGCTTAAATGAAATAATCAAGGTAATATTTTTAGATATACGACATCAATATAGAAAATATTTACAAAAGTTTCAGTCTTTTTGTTAGGAATTCGTTACATATTTGTAGATATCCAAATTATTTACTTTTCGAATTGAACGAGTGATTCTTGAATAGCTAATGCTAGGAAATTCCAATGTGACCTTTTCTATTCTCAAACGAGTGTATCATTCACATGATCATTATCACAATACGTATTTATATTAGCAAAACCGCCCATTTAAAAATGGCAACACCTCAACTCCATATCGAAACCTAAAAACTGGCCGAAAGACTGAAGCCGGGTTGCTAGAGTCAAAACACTTTTATAGAAATTCAAAGATCGAAATATTATATTCAATCTATCAATTATATAAAATATTTTACTGGCAGTAAAAAAGTCTGATTATCTCAATGGTACATTCGAGACAAACTGTTTTGAAATCTGCAAATGATACAATGCATCCAATATTTATTTTGCACGATACACTGTTCTAAAAATTAACGCGTAAATAATTTCTTATATAATTTGATAGATTGGTTCCTTCTAAAAATAAAAATATCGCGTACAAAAGTCTTTTACATGCATGTCAATCATTTATTTATTTGTTTATTTAATGTAAACAAATGCTATACACATGATTAACGTCAATTTTTATTTGGATATTAGCTATTAGCTTCTTTGACTGTCGTTTGCGAAATTTTGACTATGTGAGTTTTGGACGAACGTATTGAATTCGAATTCTGCTCTCGCTTGATGAAATGCTGTTTTTCCTAGATTCTTGATTCGAGTCGATTATTACATTGGAATTGTTTATTATTACAACAAATTCTGTTTTACATCTTTGGTTTGATTTATTTATTTGTTTTAAAAATATTTGGACCTCTGGTCTGCTTTTATTTAGTTGTTTTAACACATATAGACTCTTTATTTTGATAATATTTATGGTAAAAAGATGCATATTCATCACATCATATGATTTTGGGCAGGGTTAAAAATCCATGTAACAATTTATTTTTGGTGAAAAAAAATCGCGTAAAAAGAGGAGTGAGAGTATAACGAATGCAGTTTTTTCTCGCGTTATTGCTGACCTTATGTAATCTTTTAATAACCACTGTTATTTAAACCAGGGCTGTGGAGTCGTTAAAAAAGCACGACTCTAACTCATACATTGACCAACAACACGACTCTACAATAAAAGTTAAATTTTGTCAGGTTTTTTTTCCAACCTTTCCTATTTGTGTACAATCAAAGATCAACCGAAACCAAAAATCCGGCAATAATAATATAACAAGTTCAAACGTTATTTATTTGAATTTATTCTAAAAATAGCATTGCTTAAGAGTGGAAAATAAACGCTCAACTATAGATTTTTTTCGCTACTGTCAATGCAAAATACATTTTTTAATTTTGAAATAGTCTTCTTCGTCTACTATGCAAGGACTCAAACGAGGACGATATATCTCTTCTTATTGTTCATTGAGATATTTTTCAAAATCGTCTGATCGAAAAAGTAAAAGGAGTCGCTCGTATTTCACGACACCACCACAACTTCACAGCCCTGATTTAAATAAAATAAGTTGAATGTTCAATGAACATTTCACTAGTAGTTATGATTTTGAAGGGCGATTATAAGACGATCAAATTATCTCGCAATGCGAAACGCACAAAAGAAAAGGTTAAAATAGGAGATTCAGTAGTTATAGCATACTTGAATGAGTCGAAAAGAAACAATCGAACCGTATAGCCGCAACTTTTTTATTTCAATGGAATTCGTGTGAGGTTTAGCAGAAATGGAAATAATGAAAGAACGCACACAAATTCGCGAAAAAAAGCGTCACACATTATTATGATAGGATATATATTGGAAAAGTATTTTTAAAACTTATAATAAAATAAAACCCAGAATAGTGTTCAACATCGCGATTTTCTGAGAAGCAGCTACTGTCAAAAAAAATATTTTGTAAAACATGTACACTTGATTATAGTATAAAGTCCAGTGATTTATAATTAAAAAGACTATTGGTTTAATAACTAACGATTATAAATACTTTTATTTTCAATTTTAATGTGTTAAATGTCACTTCTTGATGGAAAAGCATGATATTTTAAACAATAAAACACATTTTTAGTATTCATTTTTACAAAATATATTTTATGATTAGGACCAGTTTCGCTCATCGCGGGCATTATCACCTGATGATAATACTCGCGATGAGAGAAACCATACCTGTTTATTAAATATATTGCGGAAATAAGTACTAAAAATGTGTTTTTATTATTTAAATATTATAAATAACGAGCGTTAATTTCAGGGACGTAATTTCACTTTTATATTGTTTTCAGGGGCGGAGGCAATGTTGGTGTTTCGTTTCGTCTATATGAGTAAGACAGCGCAAAAACGGATAAATATGTATTTTTTTAAAACGCATACGCTGGGGAAAATACCATCTCTGACGTTCCTGGTTAATAAAGGGACGTACAATATAAAAACAAAGACAATTTGAACACAAATGACAATAGTTTTTTGAAAATTTATAAAATATTTTAAATTTTATCTAATAGTGTGATTATTTTTATTTGACAATTTGTTTTGGTCGACTTCCTACGTTGAAAATGGTAATGAAAGTTAATTTGCACTAGAGACCAAGATACTGCGTTCGAAACGAAACTCAACTTACTGATCTATTGACAAACTAATAATAACAAATCTATAACAGTATAACAATCACTAAATCTGTAGTTAAAAAAATACACTGAACATTTTCACTTATTCGATTTCAATCACTGTGTAGTTTAGTTGAATACAACATTACAAAGAAAACAAATGAACTCGATTAACTTAAATGACACCTCATTAACATTTGAAAAAATGTCAACTTTTAAATGCGGAACAATAGAATTTTATCACAAAACATTTTCAATGTTGCCACCATAAGAACTGCGAAGCGGGAAAAAAGCAAACAATGGAACGGTAGCGGAAAAATTGTTCGAAAACAAAACTGTAGTCGAATGAAAATGCAATTTACGCGCGCACGTTCACCAACTGCGCGAGACTGTTGCAAACTAAAGACTGCAGTGCTGTCAGACGAATCGGACAAGTATATATTTTTAAGTAATAATAATTATTATTGTTAACGTCGCGATAATTATTTTTGAGTAGAACAGATACGCACTTCAAGAATAAACAAATTAACGACAATTATTATAAGATTTTTATACTATTATCACAGGTATTAAAAATTGTACATTACAGAAATCACTTTTAAGAAGTTAACTGTCATTTCTCGGTGATATCAGGCATGATATTTTAAATGAACAATCACATTTGTTTGTACAATCCCTGCTGAGCATTTTAAAGGCTATTCCAACACCTAGACTTCAAAAATTGATTGAATAATATTGGTTTGAAACAATCTTATAGAATTTGTCAGGACAAATCAAGCAAATCATTAACTCAAAAATTAGTGAGTATAAGAAGGTTTTAACCACTTTTGATTCATATATTTTCTGGTATCAACTATCAACACAGTAAAATCAGCAGTCTCAACAGTTGAGATGGTAGCAGTGAGAGGGTTAATATGAGGACAGGTTTCGCTCAGTGCGAGCATTATTGGCTGACACAATATAAATGAAAAAAAACGACTACTAGTCGTCTAAAGAGTATCGAGTTTAAACACACTAGGTTTACAAAAGCAAAGGTTGCAGAACTTATTGATAATGCTCGCGAGAGCGAAACTGATCCTCATTATAAAATATATTGTATAAACAGTAGTAACAAATGTGTTTTTATTATTTTAAATATCACGGAAACGTCGAAAAAGATTAAGAAAAAAATTATGATATCGACTGAAGGTGCTTGATGGAATTTCAATATCAAATTTGAATTGTTGTAATTTTGTACAATTCCACATGTTTTGTCACAAACGACCCGGGTTTCGCCCTTCGGCATCTTCAGGTATTCCATCACACGGATGCATGTGAAATTGTACAAAATTACAACAATTCAAATTTAAGAAAAAAATGTTTTTTTCAATAAAAATTAAACAAAAATTATTGATGTAGTACAATGGAGTTTTACATTTTTATGAGGATAACATTTTCTGGTGGATTCAAACATTACAAATAAAATCGCAATGATATATTACATGTATTAAAATTTTTATAATAAGAGATTTATTAGATCCTAGAACGATTGTGAGTGCCCGTAAAAACCAAGTTAATATAGCATGCATTATTTTTTTCTTTATATTTCCCAGCATTATCGAGAATTTTTAAATAACAAAAAATAATACTCTACGAAAAAAAATATTAGATATCACAACTCCTAGTCACTACTTCAACGATGCTATCTGATGGTAAAAATTAATAAAATGTAACAATCAATTATTTACCTGAAGCATAAAATGGCATGCATTCCGATTTCTTGGCATCAATAATAGGTCTTGTCGGTATTTTGAATTAATTTAAACTAAATATTGAATTGTATGATAGTGAAATCGTACCGACTCTGTTTTCGTGTCTCGACCTGCTGAGTTCACCGCCCACGTGACAGCTGATGATGATGACGGCGAAGCGTCGAAAACAAAAGAGGAACGGGGCGATTGGCCGGCCAATTGAATGCGACGCCGCGGATTTGTGTGAGATCTAATACTAGGGCGATAATGTTACACTACGGTTAGTCTAATTTGAAATCTAGTACGAACGATTTGTAGACTCGTTCGATAGAAGCAAGCGTTGATACAACGCAATTATATTATGTACGTAAAAAATACAGTACTTTCGCAATATACCGCGAGCATTGTCAGCTGATCGCAGGAAAATAAAACAGAATACAAAAAGTAAAACAAATCAAAAAGAACACTTTTCTATCAAGAAGCGTCAGTTAACACTTAGTGACATCTGACAATCTATCGGCAACAATCGTAATCTTACACATCTGTACATACATTCACTCGGTTTCTGAATAGCACTATGAAAATAGAAAATTAATAGTTATTTTTTATACAATGATTAAGCACGTTTATAAATTATATTTATTTTTATATTCAAACAGCGAAACCGAAAAAAAACACGATTTTTAAGGGTAATGATACGTACATAATAAAAAAGTGAATTATAGCAAAAACATGCTTTATTTAATTGTATATAAACCAAGTCTTTATAATTATTAAATATTGTTAGTTCACTGTGATAATTAGATCTTTTCGTTTTATGGAGATGCATATAGAGAAGAGGGTATATTACAATATATTGTCATATTTTCTTTTAAATATCGAGAAAAAATATTGATCTGTCAAAGATAGTTGTGGTAGGTAGAGGGATTTAATATCGTTTATGAAATTTCACATGAATTTTTTTGTTTTTTGTTCGATAGACAGGCCATCGGCGCGTAGCTTTTCGAAAGCATTGTCAATTTCTAATATCTCAGCGCTTGTCGACTAAACGAAGACGTGAAATATTACGTGTTTTTTAAAATATTATGCGTTTCCACACGTTTTGTGCAATAATAAAAAAAAATGCTATGCACTTTTGATAAAATCAATCAAAGTTATCTTTGGTAAGTAAAGAGCGGGGGCAATTTAGTCCCGGATCCTTTTTATGACCCCGTTTATTAGTAATTAAACGTCTTTTACAGGGTTTTCATTTAGAAGCTTCCAGGGGAACTTTCAGTTTCGACAAAACAAATTTATTCATTTTGACCTGCATATATAGACGAAACATAGACCAAAGCTTGCCCTTCTATGAAACAAATACAAACTAAAATGATCCTCGGTATTTTCATGTTTCAAATTGTGTTTGAATAATTTCACTTATGTCCTTTCTGCTCAAGTGCAACATAAAGGGTGCCAATCGATAAAAAAATCGCTAAAATATGTCTCGATTTTTATATTATAACACAAAATACCAACAAATCTGTCGAAATCCTTAATGATAATAAAATGTAAATTTTAGTTGGAAAAGGGTTTTAAAATTTTTTGAATAATAAAAAAAAATGGTGTATTATTTTTTTATTGTGTGATAAAAATGATTTTAAAGATTATTGGTCAACACAACATCTCTAAGGAAAAATATTTTTTCTAGATACCAACGGTTGGCGACCGCTGATATATAGTAATATAAGATATTTGTCATTTTTATACATACAACTTAATATATTAATGTTTTTCCGTGATCTGTACTGAAATGAAATAATAAGATCATTGCTTCGTGAAAAAAGATCCTAAAAGAAAAAGCAGAAATCTTACCGTAATCTTTTTCGTCATGCCTGATTCGAGGCATCTTGCGTCGAACGTTCGAACTTATAGGAACAACACTTGCAGCTTATGTAGTCATTTGCACTCAATCCCTAGCACTGAACCTCCTTAAAATTGAACCGCATACAGTCGGCAGTCTGGAAAAAATATTCCGATATTGAATTATTTATAAAACAAACTTGTAATTTAAGATATATATAAATATTTGTATATTATTCCAGGCCTTGATCCAGCTTTAAGCCTACAATTTATTTTTCCGCCCTCTATATATTGTTATTTCAAACTATTGAAAAAGTATGTCGGCCTTCTGTGAATTTTCTATCAAAACTATCGTCAAACAATTTTGAACGAATCCGTTAAAAAAACTCACCAGTCAAAAATAATCAATCTTTGAGATAAAACCTTTTGTTTTTTTTGCGCTTTGGCTTTGGATATGTTTATAAACATTGATGTGCGCCGGAAATGGCCGTCGAATTTTAAACAGCCTGCAGTAATTTGTGAATGTCGTCTTCGATGAATTGCTCATTTTTTAAAGAACAGATGAGTTTTGAAAACGTACGACACGTTATAAGTAATATTATTTGTATTTATTTTTTAAAATTTATTTGATCCTTAGTACCTCTGGATGTATAACATAGAGATATAACACTTTATAAGATTAAATAAACAGCGGTTATAAGTTTTTGTTATAAAAAATACTTATTCAGAATTGTTATCAAATTGAAATAATGTGGCATAAATTTTTCAACAAACTGTATTAAAAACTAAGCTTGATTAGCTTAGTTTTTTTTATCATTTGCAACAAACATATAATTTTTAATTCATGATAACAACTGAAGGTGCGTGATATAATATCAATATCAAATTTGAATTGTTGAAACTCGTGTGACAGAATTCATGAAGATTCCGAAAGGCGAAACCCGGGTATGTTACGGAAAAAAACAAGTGAAATCGTACTAAGTTTCAACAATACATATGATATACATTTTAATTTTAAAATATCACACATAGATGTCACTACAACGATTTATATACGATATTAAATAATATGAGTTTCTAATATATTTCGAAATATTTGTATGCCTTTCAATTTTCTAATTTATAAAAAAGAGATTTTGTTTTAAAAATATAGGATAGTAAGGAACGAGTTTATAATAATTATTACATTACCACATATGGACAAATAGAAATCTTAAGTAAACTAACAATTTGAAAAAATAATCAAGCAAACTTTCTAAGATAAATAAATAATATTTATTTTGTGTCGACTGATCCGCTTCAATATATATTATGTCAGCATGATTTAGTTTTGATTGGTATTTTACTAATTGCAGCAATGTTGTGGAAAACAGATTATAGGCGTCATATTCATCGTAAGAGGAGTTAAAACATTCACCTAGCGACAAATAACTAAAGTTTTCATAGAAAGCCTTTCATATTTTGTCCCTTTCAAAGTGCAATGAACTCTATAATTTTTGCACATATTGTTTATGCCAAGTAGCTTCAATTTTTTTTGTGAATATTGAATCTTATTATATTTCATTATTGAAAATATTCATTATAGAATATTTCCTAAAATTAGTTCAGTGATAATAATTTAAATTGTACAATTTTCCGATCGTTATTCTTGTAAATTAGCATCTCATAATGAATTTCTTTAATTTTAAGACGTCCTTATATTTTATTTGTGAACTATTTAATTTCATTTAAATTAATTTCACATGATAAATAAACAGTGAATTATTTTCTTAGCTTTACAACTATTTGTTTTGTATACCTGGTAATTCAAAGTTTTGTATATTTTAAGCTTTTATTGTATCAGTTAAGATAATCGAGTGCGGTTCTGATTTTGATAATACAAAATTGAAAAAATAGCTTTGTATTTTATTATTTAAATTTACTGCACCTTTAAGAAACATGTAAATTTTACTATACGTCATTTCGACAGTCTGAAAATTAACAATTAATGTATACGTTTCAATTACCTTTTTCGATAGCAATTAACAATTTGAAAGCAATCTTGTCTAAATAATGCTGTCTAAAATCAACATTTTTTCAAGTATCAACATACATGAAGATTTGATACGAAGGTACATATTGATATAAACGTGGCTGCGATACGACAGTAGAAAAATTGAAGAAGTATACCTAATAGGGTAATTAATCCCAGTGGCGTTACTCCATTTAAAAGAAACATTAATTCAGTGAATACTCAAGAATTTTGCAGCGAATATATAATTTAGTCCTACTAGCTATTAATGCGGCCCTACGTTTGATAATTTTTTGTATGGAAACTATTTAATTATTTATTTGAAAATTCGTCCACGCGATGAATACAGATATAAAAATATTTTTCCCCCTCAATGGATGTGACAACTACACGATTATTTTTCTAAATTATAAAACTCTTCCTGTTATTATTAGATAAATATACGAAATTTTTGTTATGGAATAATGTTTATTATCCCAACAGTAGGTTTCTACGAGCAGCGTTCGATATCACATAAGTAATAAATATATTATTTTACCGATGGAAAAAAATCATACGAAATTATTGTATCGCAAAACAGATTCGCCACCATCAGAAGATCATCACTACATCATTATCTTCATCGCCACCATTTTATAACGGCGAAACACACTCAAGACGGAAGGGAAATAAAGGCTCAACACTATTATTTATTTATATTCTCAACACTATTATTTATTTATATACTCAACATTATATTTCTCTTTCTTATAATATTCGATTTTTCTCAATTTGCTTGTGGATGCAGCATTTCTGCAGTTAGTATGGACGAGCCGCCAATGCATATAAATACGTGTTTTGATTTTTTTTAGTTTTCAAGCCTTGTAAAATGTAAAAAAAAACAACCGGGTATTTTCTAAGCAGTACAATAGGATTGTTTGTACATTATAAATATATGATGGTCTCGTCTTTTTTATTTTTCTAGCATAACTCCGTCAACCATAAGTTCTTAAATGAAACTAAAATAAAATCAATACATTTAGTAAAGTGGTAACTTGTAATTAGGCTGATAGCATTGATAATATTGGGATCGATATGCGATAATAACGCGTCTCTTTCAAAGTAAACACAAGAGGACCGTTTTGTTTTTGCATATGGAGTACCTATTTAACTTGATCGGACATATGGCGTAGTACAATCCAAAATAATGCAACTAGTTGAACTAAAATATACCAATAAACTTGTTTGCCGATCCAGAGTGGGGATTCTAATCTAATCTACTGTATTATACTTGCCCAGGGGCGAACTGTAGACTTGAGAGGCCCAGAGCGAAATTTAAAAGCCCTATTTTCGGATACCAAAATAGCGTCGCAAAATTAATGCAAGATTTTCAAGCAATTTATTTCAAATTCTCTATTCGTAATATCTGATAATCAATGTCGAATGCTTTATTACGAAACCGTGATATTATTAGAATTAAATTTTAAATATAGTGAGTGATCGGTTAACGAACGTAATCTCTTCCATGTATATGTTCGTTAACCGATCAACCGAGATTTACAGATAGAATAATTGGATTAGAAAAATCATTTTAGTTCGTTATCCGAATATGTGTTCGTTGTCTGATTTGTTCGCAGTGCGAACTGTTCGTTAACCGATCACCCACTGTATATTAAATATAAAGCTAATAATATTTGGGTTATTTCTATATTAACTTATTATTAGGCCCCTAAGATTCAGAGGCCCTACTTGCGCCTTTTGGTACTTGAGTGCCAATTCGGTACTGAACATCATAAACTGAATTTGAATCATATACTTGATAATTAAAAATATCGCTAATTGCTATAAATCACGTTGAGAACCAATTAGAAATACGATGATAACGACAAATATAATTTAGTCGTACGATTGGTACTTGCAAGGTTTCCCCCTATGACGTACAAATTCAGCAACAATGAACATTTATTTATCATGAGTAATCACAGATGTACTTTAACGAGGATAGTTCAAGTCTAAAACAAACAATCTCTTGTTTTAGGCAATCCATTGTTAAAAATAAATCATTTGATATGCTTACGTAACCTTATCCTTGAATTGAAGCATATCAACATTCGAGTGATGAAGGCTTGTTTTTTTTAACATAATAAAGTATGCCGACATGTATTATCAATATTGTTTTTTCTTTATGTTATGAAAAGTTTTGTGAATACTGGCGTAAATACAGTGGGTGATCGGTTAACGAATATAAACTCTTCCAAGATTAATGCTCGTGATCCGAATTATTCGTTGACCGATCATCGATCACGTCGTTAAATTAAACAGATAGAATAAGTGGATTAGAAAGATCGGTTTAGTTCATTATCCGAATATGTTTTCGTTGTCTGAACACAAAAAATGTTCGTTGTTCGATTTGTTCGCAGTCCAGATGTTCGTTAGCCGATCACCCACTGAACAAAGAATAATGATTATTGGATGAAAAATAATGTTTTACTTTTACCAACCCGTTCCCTGTTGAGTCACAAATAATAGATAAGAAAACATCGAAGTTTAAAAAAATCAGTAAGACTTTGGTTATAAACAAATTAACAGAGATTATCAGTATACATTCGGATGTATTTCAATAGAAAAATAAGATTTTCACAGAGTCACACAAAAGTTTTAACACTGCTAACTCTGCTGTATTTTTAACCAAGTCGTGAAAAACGACCGACTCCGTTAAATTTATCGATAAGACGATTTTGAAAAATATCTCAAAGAACAATGTGTCCGATTGGTTGGTTGATCTTTAATTTAATACACATAATAAATAGTAAAGGTAGAAAAACCTGAGAAAATTGTTGAAATACTGTTGTTTTTCAATGTGGGAGTCATGTTGTTTTAACAAACCCAAAGACCTGTTTTTAACACACTTCAATTGGCCGTCTCAACAGTTACGAAGTTAGCAGTCAGAGGGTTAAAAATCATGCTGAATGATTTGCATGATCTTAATACTTATATACGTTTCTAATTTGAATTGTTGTAATTTTGTACGATTCCACACGTTTTGTCACAAACGACCCGGGTTTCGCCCTTCGGCATCTTCAGGTATTCCATCACACGGATGCGACCCGAGTCGTTTGTGAAAAAACATGTGGAATCGTACAAAATTACAACAATTCAAATTTGATATTGAAATTCCATCAAGAACCTTCAGTCGATATCATAAAATATGTTTCTAAATAAAATTAGCTCAAAGTTACATATTGTACGCCACTTGAGACTTTATTGGACATCAAATTTATCATAGTATAATGCAATTGGCAGACATAATTTTTAATTTGAAAATGAAACGTAAACACGTGACATTAAAATTGACGGCAATGCACGGTGCAGTTAACAAATATAATAAGACATATAGCAAATACTAATAACAAAACATATATGAAAGAAAAAAATATCATTGACATAACAATTCAAAAAAGAAAGAAAAAAATATGTTGATTAAAAAATTATGAGCTAATATTTAAGTAAAGCAAACATAAAATATCAACAAAGAATGAAAGCCGACAACAGGCAAAACAAAAACTGGTAAATTTAAAAAAAAAAGTAAATTTATGCCACAAATATGTATCAAACGATATGGGAGTGCAAAAATCACACGTTGATATCGCGAAAACGTTAATTATAAATGGTTTCAACTCACTAGCAATATTAATTTGGCAATTGGATTTCCTGTGGCCAAATATGGCACTAATACTAAAAAAAATTTTTTTGCTGTATTGATAATCTCTAGCTAAACTGTTTACCAAATCACGTTGTACAGTGGTCGTCAATCATCAATATGTAGCCAGCGATTTATTTCAGACGCAACAATATATTTAGTTCTCTGAAGCCTTTGATAACGCGTTACAAATATTAATTTATCAATTGAATAAGGTTTCTTCAATAAACTTAAATCACAGAGTATAAACATGTCGAGCGAATTCATTTCCGTTTGTGAGTATGTTAGAAGAGGTTTATATTAAAAAATGTATATATCACATATACTGGATAAACTACATTTTTTTTAGATCGCGTGAGGTTTCCAAAATCTTACATACTGGATCGAAAATTATTTTTAAATCACTTTTTCGGGACCATATCTAAACCACATAGACTGACAATTCACGACTGTAAATTGACATAGGTCGTTTGGCTTCCCAGATTACTCTGTACATGATTCATATTTGTATAAGCTAGTTTGTTTTATCAACTGTTTAAATTGAGGAATATGAAAAACCAACTAACTTCATTTTCAAGTTTATAGTAAAAGAAAGAACAGCACGTGTGCGCGGCAATAGCGTGGTTTGACAACCCGCGGTCCTATTTCAAATAAACACTTATATAGCACAAGAAGTTAATACACGATATCTAAAGACTAAGCGCGTTGACTTTTGTATTTTTGTAGTAATACTTCTTATGTTGGAAGTGCTTTATTTAACTGCAGTTTCCATTGCAGCTTACCTACTACTGATAATATACAATCTACCGAATTTCAATATGAAGTGTCACCACAATCACTCTAATACAGTGGTTCCCAACCTTTTCGGGTGGCGACACCTCTTCTTAAAAGCCATGTGACCCGCGTACCCCATGCAATCAAAAGTTAGTTAAGTTGACTGTATAAGTTGGCGAAAAAAAAACCGTAGGGAACCATTGCTCTAATACGTATGAGAGTGGAGAGGATTAATCAGATATAAAAATCTTCAAATAATAACCATATAATCATGATAATTTCTTACTTAACACCATTAATTACCGATATCAACCGACAAGTTTTGACAGATTGTCTAACCACTATTTAAATAAAGAACTACCAATTAAAAAAAAGTGCACAGGAAACACAACAACCGCACCGCTCACGATACAGCATTTAAAAAAACTTATTTTTGTCTTCAACTGTAGCTCTTATAATTTTGTTTATTTCTTACACTCTAAATAAGTGGGGAAACAATCGAGATAGTTAATCAAACATTGTCAGAAACTGAAACATTCCTAATCTGGATCAATCAAAATATTTACAGGTGAAATGGACTTTACGCCACTGACGATTATAACATCAATCGAATTTCCTAACATAAACACGCAGGTGTAAGCAAAACTTCGGTGTATATGGAAGATTATTTCTCGGATTGCGTCTCGCTTGTGGTTATTATTGGTAAATGGGAGGAATTTAAAAGGTCCGCTCGACCTCGAGCCTAATGATAGCTATAATTTTCGATTAGATTGTTGAGAAACACTAGTTCCTTTCTCACGCATTCGTCTTATTTAATCTACCATACGTAAGATGCTATTAAAAATACAATGTTACGATGATCCTCAATGATAAATTTTAATTTGGAATCTAAATATTTATTCTCATTTGGCCAGACAGATCAATCATGAAAATCGGGTTATGGACTCGGAGTCGTGAAAAACGAGCGACTCCGAGTATTTTTATGATTAGACGATTTTTAAGAATCTTTCAATGAACAATTTGCCGAATCGGAAAGGTAGAAAAAAACCTGACAAAAATAAACTTTTTTGTGTTGTGTGTTGTTGGTCGATGTCGGAGACGGAGTCGTGTTCTTTTAACGATCCACAGCCCTAATGAAAATTTATGAATGTTTCAAATAAAAATAGAAATGTTTTAATTTCTAAAAAAAATATCTTCAGCAAATAAATACCGTAGGTATAGATTTCAATCCCGCACGGACCAAATTACTAAGGATGAGAGATATTTTTCGCGATATCGCAGGGAATGAATCACAGTTAATATTCAAAATTATTTCTTATTTCTCTGTATTCTGAAAGTAAGAGAAATTAATTTCTAATATTAGAATTATTATAAAACATGTACAACATCGATCTGGCCAATATATTCGGTAGAAGTGGCTTGACATAAGATAATTTCACACACATTATTGGCGAAATAATATAAACAAAAAATTAAAAAAAAACACATTCTCCACGTTTAAGGTGTTAACTGTCACTTATTGATGGAAAGGCATGATATTTTGAATAATAAAAATATATTGTGGAAACAAATACTAAAAATGTGTTTTAATTATTTAAAACATATTCTCCACTTAAACTAATTTGGCTAGTTTGCGTAAGATCGTAATAAATCTTTGAAATAACAAACTAATCCATTTCAATAATCACCATTATTATATAATTATAGTATAATAACAATTAATTATTATAATGTCAATACAATGGAAATAGATTTCTAAGAAAATTATAAAACTAGGCCCCACAAAGTTGGCCAAAAGTTTGAGAGCTGTTTGCCATTTTCTGAATGACCTTACGTAATGAAATTTAAAATGATTAATAATGACTAAAACAAGCTTATCAAAACATTTTTTTTGTTTGTATAATAACCTATTCAAAATGTAGCTGCTTTGCAGTTTTAGTGTGATTGTGTTATCAAAGATATTTGACATTGAAATTACACGCTTATCTTAATTACAGATTGATCAAACGATAGTGACCTAAACTCTTTATAATTAGTATTTTTGATGGGAACGGCGGTAATATCGAGCAAATAATTTTTGATATTAAATAAATATACCCAATAAATAATAAATTATGGAAAATTAACAGCTTCAAGTTCTAACAAAGCTTCATTTAAAAATTTTCTGTAATATCAGTAATTGACAATATATATATATTAAAAAAACTGTTTTCATTTATTTAATATAAATAATAATAAAATAAAATTACATATATGGAATAAAAAGTCATTTTAAACGCCATTGGCCCCCTATCAGCTTTATAAATTATTATAAATGGTTTGTGGAATTATAGATACCGAAATAATCAACTGATTTTTTTAAAATTGTTATATGGTACATTTGATTAACTGCACGAATGCATGTATGAAAATAATTTGATATTTTTTCTCATTAAAAGATGTCGTTGTATCAAAATTGGAACCTTTTAATAATAATAAAAAAAAAATAATGATTGATGATCTCAGAATTTTGAGTAGGAATGTATTTCGAGGATTTGCCGCACTTGGCGTGGTCGTCGTGGCGATTCTGTGAATTCCAGCTATACTAGTTTTGGATAAATGGATAAATTTATGTCAAATATTAGCATTTCAATCACGTGCGATTAAGTAGGGTATTATTGAGAAAAATGTTGAATATGTTGACGATACTTAGATGGTAGGTAAATTCATGTATGTTTTGACTTGTTATTTTTCAAAAGAATATTAATTTCAGTTGATTGATTTGGATTACTGGAGCTCACTATGTGTGACATTTCTATTGGTAATCTATTATGTCAAATACGCAATTCTTGACATCCGACATTTATAGCATCGGATAATTTTGCCGATGGATATGTAATCGTTTTTTTTTTCATTTTTATTAGATTATCTAGGACGAATTTATCATAAATGGTCAATATACAATAATATAAATATATGTTAGGTTTTGATCCAGTATATTACAATTATTTTTTTATGAGAAGATGAAGAGAAATAAAAAAGCTTAAGCAGTGGTTGGCAACTCGAGTTTATGAAGCATTAAAGTAACCTCAATTGATAACGCGTTTGCTTTTGATTTTAGGATTTCATGGTCATGGCCAACATATTTGTATATAGACCATTGTATTGCGACATTCAATTCAGAATGTGCGCTTTTTAGCCCGGTTCCAACTTATGCGCAAGTTGTTTTCGAATTTAGAAGTCGATCAAACGGAACTAGTTTCTTGCTGGGATATATTTTTTTAAAAGTTGTTAAATTTACGTGTTCTCTGGCCTGGTATACATTTGATTTAAGTTAAAATATAAAAAAATAATCGTGATTTCTAAATATACTGTTAAATATTCAAATTAGGGCTGTGGAGTCCTTAAAAAAACCTCCGCCATCGACCAAAAAAACGACTCCGGCATTGAACAACATGATTCCGACAAAAAAAGTTTATTTTTTTCAGGTTATTTTCCTATTTTTGTGCAATAAATTAAGGTTCAATCAAACAATCTGGCAAATTGTTCATTGAGATGTTCTTCAAAATTATCTGATCGAAAAAGTAGTTAAGTCTTTTTTCTCGACTCTAACTTCGACATTGACCAAAAACACGATTCTGACTACATAGCGCTAATTTAAATAAATTCTGTTTTGTACAATAGATAAGAAATATATACCTCCATTTTAATTTGCATGATTATCAAACGGGACATTTAAATCGTTAAGCAGGATTCATTATAATTATAACTTTAAATGTGCAAACTGTCACTTCTTGGTGGAAATCCATGATATTTTAATATTATTTAAAACATTATTATGAAAAATTATCTTTGGCAGCGGCCAAACACCTATGGACAACCCTGCCACGATCCTATGACGATTATGCTACATATTTTTGAATACACAAAATTTCATAAAATCAAATTATTTGAATGAGTTTCGACTTTTTATGACCCTCCATGATACAAGCGAGTCATTATTAAAATGTTATCAACTGCCAGATTATTCGTATTCTCGTATGTGACTTATATTTCCGATTTTAACAATTGAACCCCAGAATCGAGACGAAATACAATCCGATGACCAAGCTAATGCAAAGTTTGCGAGCAGTTTGGTTATTCACTAAACAAAAGTGTTTGTTAGGTTAGTTTAAATATATTTAGTTTCAGTTTAATTATTTTATGACCACGGAATATTTCCCAGTGGAACGCTTTCGGCGAAAAAAATACGTTTGACATAGATATTTCATTACCGTTTCACACGCAAGTTAAACATAACAAACATGGTAGTTAGCTATCGAACTGTAAAACTAGTTCAGTAATAAAAATAGAATGACCGGCAAGAAATAGCCTAATATGACATTCGGAGATATATATAGAAATAGTTGATAGCGATAAAAAATAATCTTTGAAAACGGACTCAGATGTAATGCTTTCAACCCCTTCCCGACGGCTCATCAATTTGTTTCGAAAAATGAAACATTGCGAAAATGATCAGCTAACCGTTGGTACTGTCTTAGCTCTATCCTGCCATCGATACTCTCATCAAATAAAATAGATTTAGCAACACCAGTTTAGTCAAGCAGATTTCGTGATAAAAACATGTTTGAGTTCACTTCATTAGGATTCCATCTGGTCCACAATGAGAGCGAACATTTTTTTAACATTCTTACTGCCACGTTTTTTAGATGACAATGCAATGTACATCGCCATTTTAGGATTTGAAAAAATAACAAATTAAGGATATTTCTAAGCTACAGACTGTTAACAATGTATTGGGTACTATTAAATGATAACGGATACAGTATGCCTCGCAAATATAGAAAACGCCGATTTACGAGATTTTAGAAGAAGAAAGATTAAAGTGTTACGTGGATTTTTTTTCAAATGTTCGAATCGAATCTAAATAAAAAAAAACACTGCTGCCAATCGACCAACGACACCTATTAAAAAAATTCAAAGTAAACTTGTATTTTTGTATAAATGTATAATCATAAAATTTTGGCAACCTTGTTTGACATAATTCGAGTAAATTTTACGGGTGACATAGTTAGAAATGTATTTACACCGACATAGTTAGTTTTGCATTTTATACTTGAATTGCAAACATCCTGTTGAGTAACGTCTTTAGTCTAGTTACAGCAATAAAGATTGTATTTCAAACAGTGTTTTTTTTATTATTAGTACAGTATAATTATAAAATAATACAGATCAGTAATGTATAAAACGCATTTTTTGTTATCTTGTATTAATTGTTTGAAAATATGTACACGTATACAGAATTTTAGTTCGAATGCTCTTGTATCAGACAACAAGCGATTTATTTTCCCGTAAATTGCTGGGATGTTTCAATTTATCGAAATTCTAAAAAAGGAGTCCAGGTAAAATTAAAGTTGTAATAAACGCAATCGAAAGTTCTGCTCTTCTACCAGCATTTATATATCCTAAGTTAAATTTTGCTGTGGCCGCATTGTATACATCAGTGGCCTTATAGAAATGTTTCGTGGACACACCGGTACGAAAAAATTAAAAAAAAAAAACACTTGTTTTTATATGAATATTTAATAAAAAACTTTTAGTGGTCAAACATGAGAGCCACTGACCTATTGTCTTATTACATCTAAATCCGGCTTTGAGTGTTGTGTTGTGATGAGTAAGCATAGGGGAGGGGGTAAAAATAGTACACTAAGCGATCCGAAGACTTCTGGATTAAATTCTATCATATTTTTTAATTTGTCATTAAAAATGTCGAACATGAGTCTGTTTTGTCTTTCCTGGGTGAATTGATCTACAATATATGTTAAGAATTTTCTTGGATATGTTTAAAGCGATTTAAAAATAAATAAATTTGAAAATTGGAAATTTCATTTTTGAAATGAAATTCAAAACGGATATTAAGTAAAACAAATAACATCAAGTTACGCAGTTCGTTTTTGTAGCGCTCGATGCAATAAGGATATAAGCACAAAATCACATCGTACAATGGATGGGCAATCAGCAGGAAAATGTTTAGTGATATGAGAGATAATAGATAAAATTCTTTTTTAGATAAGATAGTGTAGAAAATGTAATGAACAATTGACAGGTAATCCCACCTCGTCATATTCAAAGAATTTATTGAAACCCGTGGATAATAATTATTCGATGTAAAAAAGTCTTATTCATCGGGTAAAGTCGAGCGGAAAAAGATCTACGCACCGATTGCTATGGAAGAGGAAATTGTGTTTTGGGGTTTCTGGATGAAACCACAGTGCCTCATTGTAGATTTATTATTATCTATATTTATTTATATAATGGTACATTATTATATGCAAATTGAGTGTCAATACAATCAAATCAATGACTGCAAATTTAGTTCAGATATATATTTGGCTCCTAGCCGTAGGGTTGTTTTACCTTTGTAATTAATTCCTTTTGAATGTTACATATGTAAGATCATTCAATAGTAAAAAAACAGATTCACAATTCGCTAATCACGTTATTAAGGAATCACTTAATATAAATTCAAACTCAGCGCCTAAATGTTTGCATCTTTGCAGTAAGGGTCGCAGAATGACGGCTTTGGAACAGCTGGAAATCAATAGACATCAATTATCACAAAGAATTCTTAACGAACAAACTAATATAATAGTATCCCCATTAGTCCAACCCTATTACTGGGGGTGTGGTCTGATTTGCTTCCGTAATGACCACTTCCGTCCCACGTGTAAACTTATTGTCATAGCCGCCTTTTGTTTCATTTTCAATTTTTGAAAAATTTGTTTTATTGTGTGAAAGTAACAAGCTAGGCCGTTAAAACAGGAGAGAAGATGTATTGTGTACCTTTTCTACATAGCTATATATAGATAAGCAAATGTTAGTTAAAGCATAGTTCTGACGATGGCATGAGCCGAAATAGCTATCAACTATATTTTTTAAAAATAATTTTATATAACTAAAAAACATTGCTATTTTTTTCAGTGTGGTACAAATATTGTACTATTTATTGTATCAGTTATATTTCATTCGTGTGATAGAATGCATGAAGATTTCGAAAGGTCGCGAATGACAAAATATATTTAATTGAATTTGATTGGTCGATATCGTAACAGATATATAAAACCATAAGAAACAACCGAGATCCATTGGAATATGTAATACCATAAACAAATAAAAATTCTCGGTCTTCTTGGTCAACAGGTGTTAATAGACACTCGCAAAGCTAAGACGATGTCGTTCCGAATATTTTGATCATAGACAAACTCAGTCACATATTACACTCATTTACTTCGATAAAGCTATGTAACATATGTTGTTACGTAGCAGTGAATAGCATATATTATTTACCAAGAAAATAATTGAATGACTAATAGATGTACTATAATTATAATCTAATCATAACAACTATCTGAAATCTATCGCGGAAAACAAATCGATTAGAATTCAATATGTATGTCATTGAGTGACGTCATAGAGATTGAGTATCGGGAATCAAATGAAAAAATAACAAATTAATAAAACAAAATGGTATATATATATATATATTTGTAGTAAAATACACTTATATGGCTGTAAAAAAATTATTTTGTACATATGATAACATAAGCGTTATCATTCGATAAAACAACACACAATTAAATGTGTTTTCGATAATGAATGAGCAATTAAGAAGTGTCACCATTATTGCAAAGGGTTAAAAATATTTACACATTATAAATTACATTTTAATGACTGCGTCAAAGTGGTGGCATTCGAGTGCAAAAGGTTAAAACCAATAGGTCGTTGCAACGAAAAATATTTCAGTTTCAACATTTAAATGTGATCTTTTACTACTTGATATTTTTATTTTTATACTTGCAAACAAACAAAGTTTTTTGATTTACATTTTCGTTCACAATTTACAGTGACAAAGTAATTTAGGCCTGTTACATTTATTTTACAACTAGTTGATACATTAAATAAAGAATTTTTCAGAAACATGTTTGCAGTAGGCGTATATTTTTTAATATCTAAAGTTTAGATGAGATATTGAAAATATGTCTAAAACAACACCAACAAAATATTTGGTAACTATTATTATTTTGGGCCGAACATAAGAGCTATTTGGGCCGCAGTTGAGTATCGCTGATCTAAACAGTCTCCATGTCAGGGTAGCTTTGGAGGGAATGATAATGAGTATGCCACATGAACATAACAAAACTTTGATGAAATAAATTCACAATAAGTGGAAGCACGTGACAAATTCTAACAAGATAAATATTATTATGAAAAAATTCCGAAATGCTAAGATATTTGCATTTTGAATAAATTAATATGTATGCGAAAATATGGCAATATAAGTAGGTGCAAGTTAAGGTGCAAGTAAGGTGCAAGTTAAGGTGAAAGTATATTTTGGATGAATATATATTTTCACTGGCGTTTCGGTTAGATTATCTCAAAATACGTTTTCATCCGAAGATCACTTTTAGGGTGTTAACTGTTACTTCTTGGTGTAAAAACACAACTTTTAGTACAACACGGTGAAAAAATAGCAATGTAATGAAGGCGTAAGCCGAAGTAGCTAAAATACATTGTTATTTTTTTGTGTTACAATTTTATATTTTTTAGATAGGTACCAGTTTTGCTCAACGCAAGCATTATCAACTGATCAATCAACTGAGCAGGTATGCAAAACGAAAGGTTCAAGAACTGAGAAATTAATTTATAGATTATCATTCAATATATAATTTAATGTATCTAAATAACGTATAATAGTTTCCGAATAAAAAGCTAAATATCAGTTAGTACCTGCTAATTTTTAATCACAATCAAATTAAAAGTCTATTAAGAATCCGAAATAATTATGAAATATTCGTAAGCAAGAATATCAAGTGCGATGTTACTATCAAAAAACCTGTTCTTGAATTTGGTTTTGTATATCTGGTAATTTATAACTCAAAATGTTGTACAATAAATAGCCTTGTTTTATTTTATCGGTACATAATGCTTGGGATAAACGAATCTTTTTTTTTTTGTTTTTGAAAAGAAAAATACCACAACTATTAAAAAAATAGTAAGACTTTATATGTTCAGTTATATTGTCAACAATGATGCTACTTTTGCTGTTCATGTTTAGGGAAAAAAATAGTATATTGTTCACACATATTACAAAAAAATGTGTTTACTAAATAGAATTTTCTCGAACTAATTCCTTTTTGAATCGTGGTTCTGGTTTGCTTGTTAAGAGAAAAGGCGCCTGGAAGACGGGCGTCCTCTTTCCAGAGAGGAGCTAGCCACCGAATCTAATGCGCTACCCGGCGCCGCGACGCCATCGTACGTACAACAAGAATAATATTATCGTCGCAAATCAAAAAGAGGGCGTGTACAGGACGACGACGCACGTAGCCACCACCAGCGTGGAGATTTTGTTATTTAATATTAAAGGATTCAAATACGTAAAACCCTATAAAAATAACCAAAACCTATAACCGTTACATTCGATTCGTCGTTATTAAAGATATCGATTTTTGTTTCAATATTGTTCATGTCAAGTTTTAACGGACATATGATTTTTCGTTTAATCCTTGATGGGTTTTTAGTCATCAATTTGTAAATATTTGGAAAACATCAAAAACTCAAATACTACAATAATTTCAATAACAAAAAAATGCTTTTAATTTACCTTTGTAGTTACAAATATTTTCATACATCCTCCTATTCGTATGGAAGGGAAAATGTTATAAATATATAAACGTAATTAAATTGATCGGAATACTTCACAAAAGTTGTCTCCATGGTCTTCCAGTTTCTTAAGTAAACCTGTGCATTTCTAATCGAAATTTTGTCAAATAATAACGCTGTGCAATCGAAAATTCCAGACTAATAACTTTAAGGGTCGTTTGAAAGTCAATTCTATGATTCTCAATACGTTTCTTCTGAAAGCTTAATGTAGTTCTCAATTTTATTTTATTAATATTGTTCTGATAAATAACATTATACAGTTTCATTTATCATGAAATAGTTTACATGAATGCATTTTAAGTTTTTATACAGCGCAAATATGGAGGGTATTTTTGATTAAACTTAACCTGTTCCCTGCCGAGTCATTTAAAGGATACCCTAATACTGAATATTTCAAAAATTAGCTCAGTAGCGTTTGTGCTTAACATATCTGTGGAGATTTTACAAATAAATGTTTTGACACAGTTAACAATCAAATACTTTTGAAAATCAATTGTCAATACAATGCAATTTACCGTCTCAACAATTGAGACGTTAGCAGTCAGTGAGTTAAAGTGAAAAATGAATTACAGATATTTTTTACTCGTTTACATTATTATCTATAAATTTTAATTGTTATTGAGAGGTTTTAAGACACATTTAATCGGAAATTAAGCGTGAATTAAAATTTCCACCACTTCATTTTTTTTGTGCGACTTAAAAATCAAATCGACATATATTGTATGCATTTTGATCTCATAATATTGAAGTTAAAATAATATACTGTACCGTACATAAAGTAAATATTAGTTTATCAATGTATGTAACATTTCATTAATTTTTTTATCAATTAATTTCCAAAGGTATTATATATGTAATATTTGCATTAAATATTATATATATTTTTTAATTCAATTGTATATGGCGGTGGAATTACGCTTATAAAGGTTAGTGAAACAATATTATACCAAAAAGACTATTTTTTTGATTTTTCATTCAGCTATTAATAATTTTTACAATTTACACGTTTACGATTCATTGGAAAACTGTGCACTGTCTGTCGATTGTGAATAAATAAAGTTGATTATATGTATTGATTGAATTGGCATTCACTTGGTAGAACTCCATTATAACACGGTGAAAAAATAGCAATGTATTTTAGTTCTACAAAATTAATTTTAACAAATATAGTTGATAGCTATTTCGGCTCACGCCATCGTCAGAACTATGCTTAAACTAACATTTGCTTATCTATATATAGCTGTGCAGAAAAGGTACACAACATCTCCTCTCTCCTTTTCCAATGGTATAGCTTGTTATCTAAACAACAATGACACTAAACTTTCAAAATTCCAAATGAAACAATAGGTGTCTATGACAATAAGATTATGTGTGTGGGACGGAAGTGGTCCTTCAGGCAGCAAATTAGACCACCCGTTTGTGCAACGGCTTGACAAGTGGCGATATTATTATGTTAGTTTGATCGTTAAGAATCCTTTGTGACAATTGGTGTCTATTGATCTCCAGCTGTTCTAAAGCCGTCATTCTTCGACCCTTACTACAAAGATGCAAACATTTAGGAGCTGAGTTCGAATTTACATTATGTGACTCATTAATAACGTGATTAGTGAATTGTGAATCTGTTTTTTTATTATTGAATGATCTTACATGTTCCTTAGCTCGAGTAGATATACTTCTACCTGTCTGTCTGATATAAACGGATAAACATGAGCCACAGGACATTTTATAAATACCGCTTCTGTCCAGTTTATTGATTTTATCTTTGCTATTTTTAAGATGTCTGCCTAAGTTATTGTTGACCTTGAAAGCTACGTTTATTGTATGTATCATAATTTATCATATATATAAATGCTAAAACTGTGTAAATATTTTGAGAAACACTGTTATGAACTCTATGACTCGCGTACGAGGCATTGGCCAGACGTGAAAAATGTGGGAGAAAAACATTTATACCTATTTCAAAAATAAATAAGTTTTAAGTGAAAATTTCACATAAAACGAAACTAATAAGACTATGGCTAGTTTGTGAAGAATTTTCAGATTGGAGCTGTATATCTATGTTTAAATTTAGTAGAAGTATCTAATACTATCAGAATATTATAAAATCATTTACTTGCAAATATGACCAAGTGATTTTCTTGCAGATGTATTTATGATAAATGTATCTAACATTGATTCTGGATACCAATTTCCAGATTAGAATGCAAATTTAACAAGTATTTAGTGCATTTTAATTTAGGAGCTTGACATAGATTGATATACCTACCACAAATTCAAGCAATTAATTTGCTAATATTTATTACCTTTTTTTTAAATGGTAACATTAATTCACGAACACGTTACGTTATCGATGGTATACTATTGTTATATCGCCATTGTTTTATTCTCAGTTAACGAGACATATAATATAAATATAACTTAATACTATGAAAATTTACGCGTAATTCCTCACTGTTTTGTATAGATGCAATCTTTTATAAGATAAAATATTTAAATTTGTAAAGTTAATCGAATTACTGTATTTTTTTGATGAGATGCAGTAAAAACAGGTCGAATGTTTGTCACGAAGTGTCAACGCATGACCATTTTGATACACGTGTACCAACTTATTAATAACATTAACATAAAAACCTAGCTGAAAAGTGTCGAGCTTGGCATTGAGTCTATTTTGATTAGCTATATAGCGGTATGTTATAATTTTTCAAACGACATACTTATTTCCTATCCACGAAAGTATTATTTTGGTCTTCGTTCAATTAGCCAATGAATCAAAATTTAGTTGGATTATGGTAAATAAACATAGCTGCATATATGAACAGTTGATAAACAAATATATTTTCAATCAAATGTAGATCAAGTGGAATTAGATGGGACAAAGTTGCCACATAGAACACGTGATCACCTTGTTGTCTGACCACCGACTCAAAATCATTGTTTACGTTTAAATTGACATGACTCACGTTTAGATATTTTAAGCTCTATTGTGAAATTTTGCTTTTAAACAATTAACTTGTGTAAAGATGTGATAATACTAAAAATATACATGTGGTGGGGTAGCCCTAACATTATAATATCGTTTTTGAAAAGAGTTATTAACGGAGTTTTATAAAAATGCTATTTTTATGAATATAAAAAAATAGTATTTTTTGTTGCGTGAAACCTGAAATTTCATGAAGAATCTTACAATTTTCAATTGAAAACTGGAAAAACGCATATCAACACATACTCAACTAAAACTAACTCTCCTCAACCTTTGAGGGCTCAGGTAAAAATACAATACACGAAATAGACTGTTGATTATATGTACGGTATTCAAGCGGTATTGAATATATGGTAAAATTAAAAAAAAACACATAATAAAAGCATAATATAATATTTTTCGGACTGTCTTTTTTAACACTATATACGTGATATTATCCGTCTTATGTTTCATTTCGGCACTCAAATATACATTTTTTATAATATATTGTTCAAGCAATATGAAGGTATTTTGTTAGGACTCTAGTATTGTTTGGTGTTATCCAATAGTCGCGTTAAAAGTTTGCGTGTTATACGATTTCCAATGTATCAATAGTATTTGAAATTATCTTTTAGTAATTTGGAATGGGTTTTAGTAAAGATCTCCGTGGACACACGAGTTTAGGGCCACTGTTATAAACATTGAATAATTGAGCATTTGGAAAGAACCACACAGGCAATATATTTTTCATTTGAACCTAGAATTCGTTCATCTAGTAATATGATATCCAGACATTTTATAGAAAAAAAAGTGCATAATAAATGTTATTATATTATATTTAGTATGTTATCATTAAAGGTATATAAAAATGTGTTCAAAAAATTCAAATATTTTTAACTTGGCAGGTTATACAATAAATTATTAAAAAATAGGTTTGGGTGAATAAAGTTAAAAAAAATTAATAAAATGACATTCAATAACAGTATTAAAATTATTCATAAAAATATAATTTATGATATCGACTGAAGGTGCTTGATGGAATTTTAATATCAAATTTGAATTGTTAAAACTTTGTTTTTATCAAAACATGTGGAATCGTACAAAGTTGTAACAATTCTAATTAATATGAATGTTTTTATTGCATGACTACAAAGTCAGTTGCATCTTACGAATATGGTAGCGCCCATGAAATCTAAAAACATAATAATATAAAATCACAAGAATTAATATGATCACTGCGGTCTTATTATGATAGTTGTAGCAATTCAAAATAAAACATTATGACCTCCTTCGCAATCTGAATGTAAAATGTTTTTTCTTTCGAACTGTCACACTTAAAAAATTGTAAACACAAACTTACAGCTTATGTCACCTTACGTAAATCTCAAAATATCCAAACAAAGCACCGACGCTCCACACAACATACACAAACACAGATAAACTTGTAACTAGCGAATCTGGCGATGAATAACAGGATTACTTCGGCAAAGATAAAACGACTTTATATTGTCTATGACGCAAGCGAAAACTTTTTACTGTCATAGACTAAGTGCGGAGTGTTTTATTATGCCACACTATGAATATATATTTTCCCAATAATATTAATTATCCACATTTTACTTGTTATCCGCATTATCAACTGATAGAATACAATTTACAAACAAGTCTATTTATACAAAACAAAAAATTAATTTGAGTTAATGGTAGCAGGTGTACAAAACCATGGGTACAAGAACTAGGAAACGATTTATATAAAATCATACAATATTGATACAAATAAAGTAAATTAGTATAAAAATTAAATGTTCACAATCACTTATTAAGAATTAAAATTACAATTATGGTAAATCAATTTACAAATATATATGTGACTTAATTTGTTTTTTATCAGTTGATAATTCTCACGATTAGCGAAACCGGTCCTGAACAAAAAATATATTGTGGAAATAAGTACTAAAAAAATGTTTTTTTATTATTTAAAATATTTAATTAATATATAAAAATGATGGTACGTGTACAAAGCACAAAACAAAAATTAATCAAGATTGAAAGAATTGAAAATATCCACCTCAAAAAAATGGATATGAATTTGGCCGGGATAAAATAATTAGGAGCATGAATTTTAATAGTCTTCAAAAGTTTAAAATACTATGCTATGAAACTGGTCCTGATTATAAAATATGTTGTGGAAATAAGTACTAAAAATGTGTTTTTATTATTTAAAATATCATGCCATTCCTTCAAGAAGTGACAGTTAACACATTAAAAGTGAATCTATGCTCAGCTCTGAAAAAGTGCATAAAAATTCTTATAGACTTCAAACTATGTTCAAGCTATAAGGCAGGGAAAATGTTACATTCTTAAAAGAAATATGATTGAACTTTAAAAAAAATAATGAACTAATTATAGACTAATTGAAAATTTTATTTGTATCATGTTGCAAAATACTACTATTTGATTCAATTATGGTATTTGAACAGTTTTATTCCACACATACTCATCTCAATATCATTCACCAAAGTAAGAAATCAAATTGGGCCAAAATTTGATCCTTGGAGTACCTCAGAAAATAATGGAAAAATATTTGATATTTTACCTACCATATTAACATGTGAATTCCATCATGCACTAGTAGAGCTACGCCCAAACATTTTATTGCATTGTTTTGAAATAACATTAAAATAATTAGAAGCACTGAATGAAAAAATCTCTATAACCATTTAATTGAAGGTAAAAGTGGTGTTATTTCATTAATTGCAATTCAACATATGAAAATATTTTTTTAAGTAAATCAATTTGATTTATTATAAATTCATAGAATTTTTGAGTTGATTGAAAGAAATGAAACCTATCTACAAATCAACTGAATAACACACCCAAAAGCATATATGAAAATGAAAATATAGCTGCTATAAATAAAGTAGTATACAACATTTTTGACATGTTTTTTTAGTAAGTAAATGATGATGATTCTCAAAAAATATATAAGCGATTCCAATATCAAAAGAAAATCTCATTATTCCAATAAAAGCAATGGATCGAATTTTTTTGACTTTAAAATGAATCATGAAAATGTCCTGCGAACCAATCCAAGGGTTGAAAAATTATATTTCCTGAAATTTTGTTATCATAAAAAAGGATGCCCTTGTTTCAAGTTCAATTTAAATAATCCATTAATATAATCGTGATTCTTCAGGGTTGGCCATTAATGTCGCAATGGTAGATGTTCGGTTGGCCAAATTGTCATATCTGATGGCAATGGCTTCATATTTACTCGACTTGAAAGTGCATTTCAGAGATGATCCATCTTGAGTCCACACCACGTCCTCAATCGGTCCTCCAGCCATTTCTGTTGCTATATTGAAGTAGGTTTCGGGACTCAAATTTAGTTCTTTATTGATTTTGGGGAAGAATGCATGCTTGTCATAATGATTTGTTGCAGCCATTGAATTGTTGAACCTGGGATGCTTAACATTCACTTGATTTACTTGTTCTTTCAGATCATTAAAAGAATTACTCAATTCGTTGATCATTGGGTCTTCTAAAAATTCTCTGGCTACTAAACCCCTGTAAAAAAATTTTGCTTTCATTTTTGGAGGCCTGGGTGGGTTAGTGTTAATCAACATTCTTTTCGAGACTTCTTTGTCGACTTTCCTCACAGCATATTCTCCAGCGGCACAATACTCTGTAACATTCGATGTTCCTTGTTCCTGAGCAAATTTGTTCACTAATCTCATTATGTCTGGATTGCCATCATGAAAAGAATTTTTCACCACATTCTCGAGCCTATCAAGATCTCTTGGTTCATAATTTCCTAGCTGTGTACCTCCCAGTTCAATGTTAGCCAAGTTATCAGTTTCAAAGACTTTCCTGAGATAGATTTCCGCATTTTCTCGATGTTGATCAAGTTTGATGCCGTACCGCTTCTGAATGAGCACAGCTTCTTTGTTGAATGTTTTTAAATCTATTTCCTTGTCACTTAATTTCTTTGACAACATAAGCAAAGTATTTCTTTCATCAACAGACATCTGAATAAAAGCTCGAGGATGAATCGTTAGTTCACTGTTGACATAAAGTTGCCCATCTGTCTGAATGTCAAAATGATTGTAAAACTCTTCTTTGTCTTCGATCACTTTCATTTCTCTGATAAACTTGGCTTGACCGTGCATATTTTTTGAATCACCGTGATCAATAACCTCCTTAGAGCTTTCTAGCAAAGCATCATGAACAGCTTGGTGTTCAGGCGGAAGAGTGTCTCTGATCCTGTTGATTTGTCTTTGTTGGGCCTCTTCAATAATACTGCCTGCCGTTCTCAATGTTACAACACTATGCGTGAAAAAGAAAATTGAAGTTGTCAGCTGAAGGATATCAAGAGAAGTTATTTTATCTTTTTTTGTTGACAGTTCATATATTGAGTTGACAATACCGAGACCTGCCACTGTCGAAGTGGTGACGTTCAGAGTCGTCACGGCTGCTCTACTTATAGCAGAAATTGCTTCGCCAGCCTCTGCCGCATTGCTGATTAGCTTGCTGGAAGCCATCGGTCCAATAGACAGAATACTCGAAGCTGTCAGCAACCAACACTGTCTCGCTTCAGAGTTTGCCAAACTGATGCTCTGTTCATGAGTATACCTATCGTGAATCTGTTCAATACTTCTCCCTACACCATAAATAGCACCGGGCGCCCCGGCCACCGTGCTGGCCAATATCACAGTTGCACCGATCGGTGCAGTCGGTGGGAAAAAACTCAAAAGTATTCCAGCAAACATAGTAAGCCCAGTAACTATGTTTACTCCAGTAGTGACCTTATCAACAGTCCTTGTCACTTCTCCTCTTGAGCTTTGATCGAGGATATCATAATTATGTTCTGCAGAATAGAAACCTTTTTCAGGTACGCATATCCTGGACATCTCCCAAGTATTTGTGTCTTTGTACGCCGCCCAGTTGTCATACACTCGTCCTAAATGGTCTATGAACACATTCTTTGGGACATCATCAATGCTTGTGTCATTATGAGACATAACTCTGAAGATGGGAACCATAGATTGAGTTGTTTCATCTATGTAAACAAAAGCAAATATGACAGCAATGCGAATTTCAATTCTGTCAAAGCTGTGTTCAATGAACTTATCTCGTATTAGATATACCGTTTTACGTTCCTCATCGGTGAGATTCTCATCACAAGTATCTTTGGTACCGACACACTCTTCCATGCGTTTTCCATACAAAGGAATAGAAATCTTTTGAATGAGATATTTATCATCGTGTGGATGATAAAAGTTATCCCAGATTCTGTCGCCCAGTTGATTGTAGAGATGGTTTTGTTGGGTCTTGCAAACTTCTTTCCATTTATCGAGATTCATTTTCTTTTCCACTGAAGACATTTTTGAAATGAAATATACATCTGTTCAATAAGTAGCGCAGTTTCGAAATCACAAATTAACTTTCACCGTCTAGTGATTACCTAACTATAAAACTGCTGAATGATACTGTTACAAGTCAAGTGAAAATAATTTTTTGCCATTTTTTTATATGCAATTGAAAGATAATCTGATAATAAAAAATATGTTATTGTTTATTGTGGTAGGACAATTTATCACACAAACATGTATGTGGTTTTATATCAGAACAAAGGGGCTGGCTGTGCAAGCCATAATAACTATTTGTAGATAACACGTTTGCTATATGCAATTTTTAGACAGATTCGAATACTTAGAATGTTTTAGATAATAAAAGATAGCTTATTTATATAGTCAGATGCGAAACCGCCACTCAAAGTACTCCATTAATCTTATAATGGTATAAGAGCAGGCATTAAATAAATAAGTATGAGAACGATGTGAGATTGGTCAATATGTAGCTGTTTAGAAGTAATATCCATGGAATAGAAAGCATTGATTTATATTAAGTAAGTACCTATATAAATAATTGTTTCCCCAAAAAGATGCAATCAACTTGCTTTATAAGAACACAGGCAGTGTTATTCTCATGGCTCTCAGTGGCTAGAAATTAATAGAGTCTGTACAGTATAACAGTCAATACATTTACAAAGTGGATTTAACTTTTTTTAACTCTTGTTTTGTCAAAGTTTAAGGGTAGTCAATGGTGTTTACTTATTTAACTTTTATTACATGATTATCAGTAAAAAATTTTATGTCCAATTAATTCTTTTCACTCACCAAAAGTATTAGAGTGATTTTGATTTTATGACTTCATATTTTCAGCACTGACCTGACGAGAGGGTTAAATGAAAGGTAATAATTATTTCAATATATTTTTTTTATTGGAAGCCACATTGACAATGACACATTTTAGTTAAGATTTGTAAAATCAGTTTAGAATAAAAGAGATAATACAAAATAAAGTTCAACAGCAAATGCTGTCAATTAAGCAGTTTCAAAAATTTTAAGAAGTCAACAAGTTTATAATTTAGATTTTTTATTGATTAAAATTTTTATGAAATATATTTTTTAATTCTTTTTCAAACAACTACAAAATTTATTATTTATTATAAAAAATACTAAAATCACAGAAGCTTTACATTTTAAAAAATCCCTATTTTACAAAAAAATATTTACTTTTTTTATTTTAAGTAACCATTGTTTTTAATTAACATATTTTTTTGAAACTAAACCACAAATTATTATATAATAAACGAATGCAGTATTTTAAGATGACATTCAGTGATGTCAACGACACATGTAATAAAAATTATATAAAAAGCATGTATAAAAATCGATGAACTATATTTGAAAGCAAAGACACCTTAAGATTAAATTTAACAGAGCATCTAAAAATATATTTATTTAATTATTGGGATATCCAGTAATTATGTCAACCATTTTATTTAGTATTTATTTGTAAGTATTTTTTAACCCTTGCATGTCAAAAATTGGATAACATGTTCAAACCCCTTTCCTCTCTATTTTGTTGACATAATTGATGGAGTTGAAATAAAAACCTATAATTATTATACTTTTAGTTTTTTTATATCTATATTGAGAAGCATGAAGTCCTTAATTTAATATTACGTACTATATTAATCTGGAACACAACTAATATCAGCTGAAAGACATTTTAAACAATTGTATTAAAAATATCAAACTTGATTACAAGAAAAATTTCATTGTAATATCTAATGAATTGATATCTACTTGGTAGAATTCCATTATAACATGATGAAAAAATAACAATGTATAATGCATATTAGTTCTACATGATTTATAAAATATGTATAGTTGAACCTCGATTATCTGGATTATTCAAATATGCAAGTGACGAATTGTGTCCACTGTTTACATATGTGGAGTGTAATCTTAGCATTTTGATCATTGTGTTTGCTTTTATGCATTTGTTCCAACAACAAGTCCTGTGTAAAATGTCAGTAATAGTCCAAATTCGAATGTTTGGTTCTTGAAAAATTGACCACGATTTAAATATTTATTTTAATATAAATATTACTGGCATTACTAAGCACTACAGTTCACAGTTAATTAAGGGATTCCTATTCTCAGTTGTTTAATAGATTATTATTATCAAAAAAGTACAGGTGTTGAGGTTATGAAGATTGGACTTCTTTTATATTATCGAAATAATTTAACGGAAAGAGTGATGGTAAGTATAATAATCGGTAGATTGAACAATATTAAAATAAAACAATAACATTAAATTATTCAAACTTAAAAACAGTTACACATTGATGTTTATATGAGAGTTTAATAACAGATATACAAAGTAAGATTACATGAAAGTATGAGAAACATATGGCAATTAATTATAATTAGGGATAAGAAATTATTTAGACCTTTAAAACAAATATGTAAATGCAGTTATCACTATTTTAAACTAATATTTATTGGATCGAGAAAGTGATATTGTGGGTAACACGAAAAGAATTGACAAAACAGGTAAAATATATGTATGTCGATACAAACCTTATCTGAGACTTCATGGTGTCATTAATTTGTAATTGAGTGAAAACAAAAATGTCTAGCACACAAATAAGAAAAAAACAAAGAGAATCGTTGCTTGCAACTTAAAAATAAAAAATAAACTTTCATGTTTCAGTTGGTAATAAAAATTTTCAAATCATGCATTTCATCTAACATCAAAGAGCAATATTTGAAATTAAAAAACAATTTTAAAAACACGCAATAGAATCAAAATTATGGTCGATCGGTATGCCAAGAAATATAACATTAGACATGAGAGGAAATAATCAGATACAGCTTATCCAAGCATTAACTGTTGTGACCTAAGTCATAAATATTCAAATCAATTTATCATCTTTTATGCTTAATATTTCCATCAGCTGCTTGCTCATGAAGTAAGGTTTTTCAGGTGATCCGTCATTCCTCTCGCAATCTTCAACTAAAACCAAAAAACATGTAAATGAATAAAATATTGCAAACAATGAATATTTCATTATTCTTTTATTACCTTTATTTTTTTTAAGAATCTAATACTGAAATTTTTTTTGTTATATTTGCAATTTATGTTACAAAATCTTCTTAAACTTGTTGCTTGCAGAAAATAAGTAACCATTTTTTTTGCTAGTTAAAAAAAGTATTCCTACCCATCGGATCTTAAAAACGGGATTAAGGGAGATCGTTTGACTAACCACCAGTCTCGTCCTACTTCTATTCCATCTATCTCTAATCTCTTAGTGAAAGAGTGGTTGATACAGAGGAAAACAAAAGTTTCCATCAGAGAGGACTTTTTATTTGTGTATCTGTCTTTTGAGATATGTATACCCAGATACCTAAAGCTGATGACCCTACCGATTATATGACCTGCACTGGTTAAAATAATTAGTCGTGAGAGGTGTGTTTACATATTGCATGGATTTTACTTGAAATTTACTATTCAATATCAACTTTGTCAATATACTTACGGAAACACAAAAAGAGTGTATCCACTGCCATAGAGTAGACGCTGAAGAAGACAGAAGAGATGAGGTAGGCCGCAATACCGATAATTATCGGAGCTACAATTCTGTAATGCAACTGTTCTTCTGCAGCTATGTCGGTGGCAGGATGTGGTAGAGCCCAGTATGCGATCGCTCCGCAGGCTATGGCTACCACAAATTTTGAGAGGAAGAAGAGGAAATCTGCCACCTATAAAAAATAGAAAAAACATCAGTAGAATTTACAATACAATGTGGTTTAAAATTTACTGCATTGTACAAAAAAACCTAATAATTTTAATAATCCTGCTGGTAGAAAACACAAAGCTGAGGACATGTAATGTAATTCAAAAAATGGTTACCTTATCCAGAACGTATACTCTCATAATATTTCTCATGAGCAATTTGAAAGCATCTTTGGCACTGCCCAGTAATCCTTTTCCATGCACAGCGCACAGTATGTATGCATTCTTGTTAATAAACTTCAGAAACTTTTCCAGTAACTTAAAGAAAAGCTGCATGCAGCACATGAAGAATCTGGACAATCTACTGTCATATTTCCTGATTTTGTAGTCAATGTATTCAAGCAATAATCGCATCAAATGGCACAAAGTGATTATGAACGATCCAAGTGCCACTGTACCCAAGTTGTATCTGTAAAAATTTGGTAACAATTAATCGCCTTGAATTTGAAATCAGTGTTCAATTGTGAGAATCCCAGTTTCGCATTGTTTTCATTAATATTTTTTTCTGATTCTGATGAAAGTTTTTTTAGTGCCCTTAATTTGAAATGAATAAGGTCTTCAACTATAACTATACAACAGTTGCAGCATAAAACGTCTTTTGAATCCACTGACTGCTCAATGTCTCGATTGATGAGGTGGTTGATTTTCAGTGTATTGATTGATAATACTGAGAAATATGAAGAGAATTTAAGCAATATCATTACCTAAATGATCTCTTGATACTAGATGAGAGAGTAAAGAATGGCATGTCGGATTTTTTGAAAGTCCAGTACCAGGTGGCAAATGCACCAGCCAAAATCAATTCTACGAGACCCTCAATGAAAAACGTCACCCAGAAGTAACCGACGAGATTCACACCTGTAAAATATAATTGAACAATTATACTCATTAAAGGTGAAAAAAAAAATGAAATTTCTAAAATGGATCAAATGAGTTTATTTACCTTGAAAGAAATAAACATAGTAAGGATTACTAATTTCGCTGAAATGGCATACGGCATCCTCACATTTGCTACTACAGATCTCGGAGAATGACTTCGGTTCACATATGTCGCCATCCTACAACATTTCAATTCACATATTAAAATATCAGATGAACAAAAATAAATTCCACTAACTATTATTTTTAATTTCTATGAACTGCTTTCAGTTTTAAAATCGTAGTGTTATGAAGTTACTTTCCAAAAAATCTTTCAAATGAATCATAGATTTGATCACTGATTGGTAATTATCGATTTTTAATCTCAAGTTATGGTTAACATACATAATGATGTAATGACTTACTTTGAATCCACAATTTTTAAAACATTCTGTCTCATTATTTCCGTAAGCTTTGTAGATGGGTGTTCCAATGGATGTAAGATAAAGGTACACCACCCCACCTAAAGCCAAAGCCAGCATTTGGAATATCCATGGAAATACGGGGAAGAATAAAGTCGACTTGATACTTGAGACCGCCCTGTGAACCAGATAAATGTTAAACCATATAAATTATATAGTAATTTGCAAGGGGTGTACACACACTTCACTTAGTGTTTAAGATAGACAAGCGACTAAATGAAACACCATTAAATGAGGTCATCCTTAGGAAAGAGGAACATACAACCTAACCTTAAAACCTAAAATAAACAAATTTTACTTAATTTTTTTTGATTTTCTTACATAACACTACAAATAGAATTTATAATATGGATACTGTCTCACTGCTAACAATTTAACAAAAAAGAAAGTCAGTACAAATCGATTTAAAAAGGCTCAATTGGCTTTGCCACCCACTATTCTTGATTGCCTGGCCAAGGTAATTGCTCCCCACATCATGAATTAATGATGTACAATAAATATTTAGGCTTTGAACAGACTGTATTATTAAATGTGGTAACATTATATTTAGCGTTGACCAATCGATTTCTCTCTTCATTCATTTAATTGAGTTGTATCACTGCGTTATGAAAACGAATGACCAACAGCACTAATTAGATTCTCTGATTAACGAATCAGTATTCAAGTAATTTTTTGTCACTCTACCTGCTATTGATATAGTATTGTTAAAGCGTAAAAGAAAATGATTGCAAATTACCCGACAGAGGATATTTAATGATAAATAAATTTGTCACTCACTTGCTTCCCTCCTTGATCAGTGAAATAGCAAGGTTAATCCTGGTCCTAAGGAAGAAAACCACAACGAGAACGATAACTAATAAAATGCAAGCTATAATCATTGTCACAAGCCATGTAGTCTTATCGGCTAGAATCGATTGAGTCGCTGCTTTTATGCTGTCTCCCGACACGATTTGAGCGGGATGATCTTGATAGTATGCATACTGCATATATGACCCGATTATACCTGAAAATATGAATCGTTAAAGTTACCGCAGACTAGAAGTTTATTAGAATACAAGCGAGGCTGAAATTCAATACACTTTCGGCAAATCGATGCAATAATATTAAATGAATACAAAATAAACTCACCTACACATATGAGAGCTATTAAGCCAATAATTGAAAACCAAATAATCGGTGCAGCCATCCATCTCAAGAGAGTAATATAGATAAGGCATAACAGCATCACAAGCACTAAACTGAGGAAAATCCACCACTTCATGCTGACCAGATCTTCAATAACCTTTGTGCTTATCTGGACAGAAAAAAATAATTACATTCAAACAGAACGGTAAAATAACAAGTATTATGAATCCATGAGAATCTTTGTGATTTTGCAATCATTACTTAACCGTTTTAGTGCTAAGCAATTTTGGCAAAAATGAATGAAAATTGCTATACACATATTGATTAATTTAGAGGAAAAAATAATGGTGTCAAATAAAACACTGTAACTTAGACAAATATCAATCAATTTTATTAATTATTTTTGCATTATAAAGATAAAATGTTTATTGTTTATTAATGTTTATTAAACATAAAGTGATATCAATATTATTGTATTTTATTTCTTTTAGAAAATAAAAAATCAAAAAAAAATAGCTCAACAATTATGTTTTGCCGCACAAATAGCTACTAATAACTACTAATTGTTGGCCTTCTCGTTATTCCCATTTCGAGTATGACAGCAATAAAGGCTTTCATTTCGTATATTGTTGTCGGCGTCCACTTTTTAGTGCTAAGCAATTTTGGCAAAAATAAATGAAAATTGCTATACACATATTGATTAATTTAGAGGAAAAATAATGGTGTCAAATAAAACACTCTAACTTAGACAAATATCAATCAATTTTATTAATTATTTTTGCATTGTAAAGATAAAATGTTTATTGTTTATTAATGTTTATTAAACATAAAGTGATATCAATATTATTGTATTTTATTTCTTTTAGAAAATAAAAAATCAAAAAAAAATAGCTCAACAATTATGTTTTGCCGCACAAATAGCTACTAATAACTACTAATTGTTGGCCTTCTCGTTATTCCCATTTCGAGTATGACAGCAATAAAGGCTTTCATTTCGTATATTGTTGTCGGCGTCCACTTTTTTGCTCGAGAATTATCCGATACAGTGTGCGAGGCCAAAAACTGTGCAGCATATCGATTTGTTTCCCTTACGATGGTTTCGAGCAGTGATATTTTAAAATAATATAAAAAACGATAAAAGTTATTTTTAAATGTATAAGAATGCACTCTCATTACAAATTACGCGCGAGGTTAGCGTACGTGCACTCCCGCGGAGCACCGAAAACACACTGAAACTCGCAGCGCTTTTGCGCTGCGCCGCAATTTTCGATACAAACGATCGCAGCGCTTTTACGCCGCGTAGCATTCTAACGGTTAATTATTTTTTTCAAATGTTTCAAATCAAAATGAAAGTTTTATGACCGTGATGAGAAGTCAGAATGTGGAGCACACATCTACTCCTCATGAAGACATTATATATGTGGAAATTATTCTTCGATACTCTTTATTACTTTGTTACATAACTTTTCTTTTTCAAAGAGACTCATCTAATCTCTAAGAATAGAAGAATACGGCTAAGACTGGACCAGGGGAGTTCAATAATTGTTGTCACTACTTTATGAATGAAATATTTTCTATTCAAAAGTTTAACATCTTTTCACATACAAAAAGATTATTCATATATGATGAATTTTCATATAATTAAAGTCTAACATTACGTAATTAATCCACTATTTAGAAAAGTAAACATTATTACTTTACAGCCATTCTACAAATTTTGTTTGTGGTCAAATGGTTGTTTATGCATATTTTGAGTACATTTGGGTTCTTCCCATTATAACACGTATGAAATTATTTCAAGGTCAAGCACGCAAAAGACACCATTTTGTGAATGGTTAGGTAGAAGGTTCTTTTGATTGGTTAACAGTACAACAAAAGTGCTGCTGGCAACACAAACTTTCAAGAGACAAATATAAAAATTTTCAGTTCGAGTATATTCATTAAATAAGTCTTAAAATGCTGTTTTACTTTTCTTTGTCATTCACTCTAATAAAATTGAGAATATCGCATTATTCAAGAGAACACCATGTATTTTTATCAATTTAAGGTTGTGCATTTTTTAATGTTAATTTTGAACTATTACAATTTTATTAATTTTTCTCTAAATGCTGTTTTGAATTACCGTTACTTCAAAAATTCCTTTAGTGGTGTAGATATAAATATATATGAGTTGTCCATACATGAAATCAAACCATACCGAATATTTTTGTCCCAATAAGGATAAAAATATTTTTTCAGCTCATTTTGATTTTTGATGTTCATTTGGACATTAACAACTATTGAGAATATTCATTCCAATGACTACAGTTAAATAAGGTGAAATAGCGTCTGAAATTCTATACCTGGTTGACACTGCTGAGAACGTCTATACTATCTTTGATATCTTCTTTGTCGAGAGACATGAAATTCAGTTCGGCGAGATCTGTATAGTTTGAAGGAAAACACCGCTTGGATACTGCAAAGGCATGCAATAAAAATAGTATACAAGAATTTTCATCAATTCTATTGTGATATGTACATATAATAGAATGGTCAAAATACTGCCCCATTAAAGCAGTCTGGATGCATAAAAAAATATTTTAGCCAGTGGGAATGCATATTTTATTCACAACTGGGGTTTTAATTTTCTTTAGGATAAATAGAAATGAACTATATTTGTTACCAATTACAATGCTTTTTTAAAGGTGATCAAATAACATGAGCTTATTGACACTCTAAATATGAATAAACATTTCATCAAAGAACATTCTCAACAAAATGATATTAAAAGTTTGAATTTTCAAGAAAATTTTTGCTTTGTTCTACATGTAACAATATCTTACTTGATTTGCTGGGGAAAACATCTCTTGCGCATCGTTTATCATCAAGGTGATTGAGGAGACTCTTTTTATTGATAATAGCGGAGAGGTCTGTTTCAGATGTGCAAAGTATTTTACTTTTCAACGCGTTCCAATCTGCAGAGGAATCATTTTCAATTTCCGAGTAGAGAAGACGATCATTTGGGCATTTACTCACGCAAACCTGAAAATGGAAAAAGACCTCATTTGTCGAACCTCACAAAAAGCCGGGGAAACATTTTTATTGAGATTTCAATATATATAATGATATTGTTGAATTCAAAATGTTTTTTTCTTTTTCAAGAACTATAGAATTTTTCTCAACTAGCAATAATGCACTTGTAATATATGGATGGTTTAGAATTGTGAATGCAGTTGCGTTTGTATTTTTTTCTTACGTGACGGGCAAAAAGACACCGGCAAAAGAAAACTTATGAATTTGTGAATTTGAAATATGTATTTTTTTATTGCATATTTTTATTTACTTTTAAAAATGATTATTTAATTGACCAGACAAAGTTAATTGATGTTTTGCTGACTAATAAGTCCAAACTTTGCATGCCTATAAAATAAAATTTTAAATGACATTTCTGGCGCCTTACAGTTAACATTGTCAGTCTACCTGTGTAGTAGGACATCCATTGGAAGATACTGTAGAATTCAAACATTTTTTCATATCAAAGAACACCAAAAAGGGTTTGTCCTCAACTCCGGGATCGAGTCCACACTTCCTACCGATTGTATCGGTGGGCACGAGGAGCCTTCGAACGTCTCCACTGAGGATAGCTGTAGGACAGAGAAAATTTTAACAATAAAATAATAACAATTTTATATGTGTAAATAATATTTTTTGATTTAACATATATATAATAGAACAAAATTAAAACAAAGATCGCTTAGATTTCATTATCTGCTATTTTTTTTGCAGTCAATCCCAAAAGCCTAACGTACTAACCAATAACGGAACATATAGACAGAGTTGCAGTTGGGAGGATAAGGATATTCACATAAAATAGATCCTCAATTGGCAGAATTTTTAATTTAGTAAAATTTTGCATTGTTTGTTTATGGTCAATATCAGTTTTGCAAATTTAAAATCAAAATTTATGCATGCTACCTAACATGAAATTAATTTAACTTCAAGATGGTACTGGAATACTTCTTGCAGTTTGCTGAAAACAATTGAAGACACAATTACGAATATAAAAAATAATTTTAATGCATTAACATGCAATGATAAATTGCTTTCTAACGAAAGCAATTTATCCTAGCAATAGTTCGGAGTACATTATAACAACATTAAATAAAGAGAACATTTGAAATTTATTGGTGTTTCACGATCAGTGACAGATAAGGGAATGGACGTTAATCCTATAATGAAAGTAGTATTCCCAAAAGATTTTTTTATGCACTCGCTCTAAGTGCAACTACAAAGCTCAATAACTTCAAAAAAGAGCATTATTTTATATATTATATTCAAAACGGAATGTTATCTGTAATCAACCTGATGTAATTTTTATTCTGTGAATAAAACATGAAGCAAAACCATGTCTCTAGCATACTTTAAGCAGTTTTATCAAACTTTATATTCAATTATAAACTTATATGATTTCCTATCAGCATTATGACTAAGTGGAATTGCTACTTTATATTGCTCATTACTCACCATATCCACTGACAGCTGCCCATACAAACAAAAACGCAATAAAGGCGAACAGGCAGTAGACATCAGTGCAGGTCCTGCGGTGCTGAGGTCCTCTGAACGTAGGGTCATATTTGATTGGCTCCCCTTGAAAGAAAACCATTCGGCTGAATAATAATTTTCATATTGACAAAAAAAATTTCAGTTATACATTTTACTACTATAATACAAGGGAATTTTAAAACAGTAAACGTGACAAGAACTATTTTTAGAATATTAAGAAAGTAACATCGATTGAATTGTAAATTGATAACATTTATTTTAATCCATTCTAATGGAGGTAACGTGAGAAATTGGCTGAACATTTTTTCTTTATATAATATCCTCCTTTGACCATCATATATAAATTTAAACTATGTGACTTTGACAATATTAATGACTTGAATTGTCGACTTGTATTAAATTTTTTATCATGTCTGCTTTAATTATGGAGTATATCGCCATTCATACTACAATATGTCACATGTCAAAAATAATTCAAAAAGATATTGTACCAAAAGAGTGCTCAAAACACATCTTCATGACATGTTAAAGAATCATTTGTCAGCAAGTGGCTTTTGCACATCAAAACATTGTTAGTAATCTCAAGAAAAAATTTGGTAATCTTCAGCTTGAAGATGGCGAAAGGCGAAACCTGAGTTGTGTGTAACAAAACATGAAAATTTACAAAATGTCAACAATTCGTGTTGTTGGTCAATGTCAAAGTTGAAGTCAGAGTCGTGTTTTTTTTAACGACTCAACAGCCCTGAAAAAGTCCGTGAACAATGTTTGCATTTGTTTTAATTTTATATTTGTATCTTTTAGAAAAAAATCTTGCAAACTTTGCAGCAGAAGATAAGAAATAGATTGCGCAATTAAACATAACATGTTGCATGACCGCGGTTCAGAGAATACCAATATAAGGCATCGAGAAAATTAGGGGTTGGGTATAAATCATTTTTGAAGAGTCAAGTAAGAAATTGTGTTATCAAGGTCAAACAAAGGGCAGTGGTGCTTAACCTTATCGGCGTCGTCTGTGTTTGCCATTTTAATTTAGTCCCGAAAGCCTATTGTGTTTTAAAACGTAATGGATATAAATGGAACAATAACTCGGTTAATGTCATGTTGCAGAAGTTAAAAGATACGCCCGACAAATTATCGAATAAAATTTTACAAATAAGTAACATAATATAAAAATATTTTTTCACACTCTCCAACATAATCAATTATCAAGTATTATTTATACTCTTTTTGAATCATACCCCATGTTATTGTGGAGCATAGACTTCCATCTGGAGCACAGGCTTCCATATCGCCCGCCGAATGTTTAGTTCTATTCACGATATGCGCACGACATAATATTATTTTGAGAGAAATGTTAACATTGACTGTAAATTATTTATTATAATGCAACTATTTGATAAATGAAAAAATACAGTAAAGCAGATATGATTTTTACACAATAGGAATTGATTGCGACACAAAAAACATTGTTGTGGTATTTTATAGAAATAATTCATGAAATCTAGAATAAAAATGACCCTCTCAAAAACTTACCATAGTCCTCATCCAGGTTAGGTCGAGGCATCTTGTATCAAACGTACTAACTTATTTAAAAAATAACTGGCAACTTTGATGTTGTCATTAGCACTTGTTCACTTTAAAATAACGAGCCTTATCAAAACTCGGCTGCATACGGTTGGTAGTCTGAAAAAGACGAAATATTCCGATAGTAAGTTTATTATCTATTGCATAATATATACACCCAGTCCTTTTTTTACGCGAATTCGATTATACGCGGTTTTTTTGGACGGCACCGCTACATTTTTTTACGCGCTTCACTCGTTTTTACGCATTTTTTCCCCAAATTTGTTTTAAAGAAGACATTTATAAATGATACTAGGCATGTACGTTTCATAATTTTTTTAAATGAAAAAATATGTGTATTTTTAAAACTTAATTTTGTAAAGCATTCCATTTTTTTAAATACACATACAATTGCCAAATGTTGACAAGTGTATCGGATTTTATGCGAATTTATGTTTTAGGGTGTGTAAAGAAATATAAAGCAATTGCGTGAAATCATTTTTTTACGCGCCTTTTTCTGGAACCAATGTATCGCGTAAAAAAAGGACGGGGTGTAATAAATAAGGAGTGCTTATCAATCACACAGACGCTGCTTTTAATCGCGAAGAATAAATGTTTAGTATGTGGCAACTGCCATCGAATCGCATTTTGACAAATCTGATCGATAAAACTATAGATGGGTTAAAAATCGGGTCGCATTAATCTAATTTGGTGCTGGACCGCATTTTTTCTGACGCTGGCAAGGATCTAAGTTTTTTTTACTTTAGTGAAATCGTGACGAAATGTAAAACTAGTTTATATTAATCTCGCGGTTATGGGGTAGTTCGTTAGCGACTGAGTTTTTTTAGCTATCAATGGAATTGTTAATTGCTAATAGGGTAACAGGTCAAACGAGAAAAGGTGGCTGATAAGTCTACCTTAGCAGCAACTTTATTGAAAGTGATACCACAATCACATTACAAAAAAAATATTTTAAATGACATGAATAATTAACTCATATAAAAATTCAAACCCTTACACCATTCCCTGTTAAACAAGATAAAGAATATTCCATCGAGCAGATAGATATTGCCAGGACGAAATAAATTTTGTAAATTCAGAGCTAAAAATTATTGAGTGCGAAAGCCGTGTGTCAAATTATTCAAAATAAGCGCGAAACCTCAACATTTACAAATACGCGAATACAGCGGTGAAAAATGCGACTGCCTAATTGGCAAGAGCCATAAAATAAAATGCATTTATTTCTCATGCAAAATTAAATACGCCTTGCCGTTATTTAGCTTTTGCTTACAATGCTTGAAAACGCTTATGTTTATATAAGTTGCTTCCAGATGTTCGACGTGTTAAATGTTGTAATGGTGATGAAAAAATCCACACCTTCTCCGGAACATTGAGAAAAGCTTCGTTCGTTATGAGATAACTAATATTAAACAAATCATTTTTACATACGACGCATGTACAATTTGTAAAAAAAAGCAATGCATCAGCCAAAACTCGACGCGTGTCAATGAGACACCTTCAAAAATTCATGCAATTTTCATTTTCGTTCGCGGTTGAAAGACGCCCACGCTAGGTACATGTGGCGTCTGTAAGGAAAATTGATAAATTTGATATTACACTGGTTGAGGGGCACAAAAAGTTGTAAATTATAAAAATTATATTTTTATAATTTAATTTATAACATTTTTTTTTATATTTCGAAGACTTGATAAGATCTGTAAGAAAGAATGGCGTAATTTGGATAAAAATGAATAAACAGTAAATTTTTGTTAAATACTCTCTTTTGCTAAGTAACCTCAGTTTATACATTTTTATCTAATATTAGGACTTTATATAGGCGATTCAAATAAAACAAGCTGTAATTTATGATATCGACTGAAGGTGCTTGATGGAATTTCAGCATCAAATTTGAATTTTTGAAACTTTATGATTCGACATGTTTCGTCAGTAGCGACCTGGGTTTCGAAAACTGACCGTTCTGTTGCAATCACTTTTGGCATCGACAACTCAGTTGATAATGCCTGCGATGAGCGAACCGGTCTTGATCATAAAATATACTGTAGAAATAAGTACTAAAAATGTGTTTTTATTATTTAAAACAGCTTTCATTATTTTAGATTTTTACTCCTTTATCTGATTACTAATAATGTTTATATCTTCCCCGTATCTGGCCACTTATAGAATTCACGTCCAGTTGGGATGGCGTTACTAGTCAATCTATTTCTTGGATACCAACCAAAAAATATACTGGAATCGTTCCCGTGAAAGTCAAATTTAGCATACATACGAGTGATATCTGGCACGCGTGGAACAAGTTTGTCAGCCCTGCACTTTAATATAGCGGACGAATATAAATATGAAGGTCATAAAATGTGCGAAAGCACAGAGAATAATTATTCTCAGTGGCAGAATCGGACGAAACATTCCGCTGAAAATAGGGTTGTCCATAAGAAGTTTACATATTTGACCCCTAATCTCTCTTCTAACACAATACGGCACTGAACATGCGACTTGCCTGTTTGAAAATTATTACACATAAAAAATGTAAAATTCCTATCACATTAAAAATATATTATTGTTAATTCAGTCAACTTATGAATGAGAGCTGATATTGCATATTTAAGACTCAATGTTATGCCACGACGATACAATGGTCGAAAAAACAGTTTATTTTTGATTGGGTATGTAATACAGAAAAAAGTGTAAAGGTGGTTATTTAATATCACATAGGTATTAGTAAACATTCATATAAACGGATTTAGATTTGTAGATTAATAAAAGTCACGATTTTGGAGAAGTTAATATATATGATATTATCTTCGAAATTAGGCGAAGAGCGTTAACGGAAGCTAATAACGCAATATGCTGTCTTATTAATGTATATTAACCAATACATGTATATTAATGACTAGACAATAATATAACCGATGCAATTATTGCTCGGTATCCATGGGCTGAGCGGTGTAATTTTTACATTTTTTATAACTGTAGTGCTCTATTTAAATATGGTGTTCATTTGCAGCTATATTCATTGCTTATGAAATACGATTTTTATGAAAACATAAAATACCAAAGCAATCACCTTAATAAGTATGTTAATAGATAATGATCATATGATCAAGATAATTATCTAATACCGCTGATTATAGACATCGTCGAAGTTGACAGATTGTCTATCATTGGCAGTGAATACAGCTGCAGTAAAAATCGCATTTAAACTAAGCATTAACATTAAAAAATATGGAGAAAAATACGGAAATCACACCGTCCAGTCCAAGGATACATGCATTAGCTGTTTGGATTCTATTAGTGTCTAAAATGAATGTGGGAATCCAATCACTGCAAAAGGCATGTGTTACGTAGCGGTTGGAAGGGTTAAACCACAAACTTGATAGATACAAGAAATAACCAAAAAATAACAACGATGCGTATTACACCAGAGGCACAAAAACTTTCACATCTATGTATAGCATTCAAATGAATATTTCCAGTAAGCGACGCAAAAGAAAATTTTAATACCTAGATTCACCTATCACTCCAGCTTTATTTTAAGTGGTAGCAGACATAAAACGAATACCAAATCATGCGAAACTCCCCGTATCCGGATACAACAAAAAAGTAGTATTTTATTACAAAAACCAGTTTCAATAATATAATAGACACGTTTTGTGATCGCTGATCAAGCCTAGTGTCGTAAAAGTAGGTACCCACGTCCATAAATTTATTAAAATCATAAAGAATATTTCTTTGAATATGTGTTTAATTTATAATACAGTCGACCCGGATGTTTTAGATGGTATGTCTTGAAGGATACAAATATGTTAAATATCAATGACGCTTAAAGGGTTTAAAAAATCACAGTTATAATTGATTTCCTACATGTTAATGACTTCACGCGTGGTGAGATTCGAGTTATAAAAGAAAAATCAATGCCGCCATATCGTAATAGTGAAACCTTGATTCCCCGTTTTTCACTGGACTTTTAAAAAAATTAACTTTAATATTTAATTTCAAAAATTGAGTTTTAAAAAAATTGTCAAATTTTAGAGGGTTTTATAAAAGTTATTTTTATTAAATCTTATTTATTGAAATAATTAAATAGTGTCTTAAACTTCTTCTTGTAAAACTCTTTATCAAAGAAAATCTCAAGATATTTGAGCGAACTATATATTTCATCATTAATTTCTTTGGTTAATATACAAGATTTGATATGCTCAAACTCACAAATTGCATTGGATAGAAAGATTTATGTACCAAAATCGATGAATATGGATAATATTTAAGATTAGACATAATATTTAGACGATGGGTCGAGGAAATCGATAAATCGGGGAACGTTCAATGCGGGATTGTTTAACATCTAAAAAAAATGAACAATCCACCCGGGTAAACATATAATGCAAGAATGGTTGATCGGGGTTCCACTGTATTTGAGTTCAAAGTTTTTTTATGTCACTTTGCAGTTTATCGATAGATTATGCTACACCTTATAAAGCTATTATATATAGAGTAACAAATCCTCTATGATCTTTACCAATTTTCATCCTGAAGAAAGATGAATTCTTTATTATTTCGCAGTTTCGCTCACACATTGATTGTAATATAGCATAGCTAAATAAATGCTTGCAAATGAAAAATACATAGTTAAATATAATAAAACGTTGCAAGATAACACAAAAAAAAACAGCCAACACAACCTTGAAATCTAAAACAAGATCTAAAAACATCCACATGAGCCGAATCAAATATGGAAGAATGATTAATGAACAGAATTTTAATTTACAAACAAACCGTCTGCTATTATATTTTCAATGACCTTCAGCGCTGAGACATCTATGTATATTGCAATGTTTTACAAAAAAACAATTAGGTTCTTCTGAAAGAGTGTTCCGGTATTAAACACGTGCCGTATATATAATATAATATAAGTGAAATTCTTCTTTAGTTGTTTCTTACGATAAACTCTGTAATCCCAAGTAACAAACATAATATTTAGATCTCATGTGATGAAGTTTTTCTTTAACCCTATAACCAACAATGGCATCTCAGCTGTTAAGATGGCCGATTGCACCGTGTTGACATTTGACACTAAAAAATATAAGACTGTTAACAGTATCAAAACTATCGTGTACGAATTAATTTTTGTATTAAAATATTGCCTGATTTGTTCTTAAAATCCCCGTAAGTTGGTAACACTGATGAATTAATTTTTGATATATTGGTTGTTGGAAATCTGTACACGGCTCAACAGGAAACCAGTAAAGCAAGATCTACCAACCATTATCGAGTATGTAAATACTCACGCCAGATTACAAACCCTCGATTGTTACTAATAAAAAAGCACAGTCTAATTGACTTTTTATGCCATCAAAAAACTTGTAATGCATAATACAACTATCAAGATAAACTAGGTAATAAATGTTATTTATTTTATTAGTTCACTTTTTATCGACTTTCTCTCGTCAGCCGCGCTTGCCAATCTCAAATCCGCTCAAACAATTATACAAAATGATTACTATCAGTTATGTAGTGGGGCGGTAAACGCGGCAAGACAGCGCCAAGGGTTTTTTATTATTCACGTGCAAAATATTTCTACTTCATCAATTTTCATTCTTTCGAAAAAATGGGAGTGAATATAATTATGCTGGTAAGGGAGTGTTAAGGTCAACCAAAATAAATAGGTCCCGACTCTTTAAAATTTAGTATTACATTGCTGATTACCATATGAATACGAGTGATACTAGTTTACGTGTTAAAAATAATACAACGCTAAGTGAAACGCCAATAATTTATTTTGCGAGAGACTCTGCAAGAACGCTTATGTGGAAAAGTTGTGACCTATTTTCAGCCGCTTAGGTAGAGTCCTAAAGGGGAATTTAGACATACCAGTTTAAATCACAATGCGAAATGCGTGGCAAAAAAAATATTGGCCGGCTGAACATTCCGCGTACAGCTGTTCAGTATTCGAGTCATCTGAATGTCAAATATTCGACGAATACAACAAATAGATCTCGTTCAAATTTGAGACAAAACAAACAAAGCGGCTGATATGAACGTACTTGTGAGCGAAATTACAAATGTTCGACGAGAACGATTAATCGTGGTGATATTTAACCGATTACTTGAGGAGAACAATACATGCGGGGAATCGATGAATGCTAGAGTAATTCTATCGAATACAGTGGAACCCTTAATCACACTACTCCAAATTACACACTGGCTTGAAATTGGCAAAACTGGCAAATCTCACCATTGCACGATCGCTTGGCTGTACACACACCCAACGGCCGTCTGTGCGATATGTACAGCCAAATATTGGGTAGCGTTAACCCCCTGACTGCTAATTTCTGATTTGATGTATAAGCATGAGAAAAATGTTTGATTGGGAATACAATTGAAAAAAACTTATGATCATATTTTCTATGGGTGCCTAGTCCCCTATAACGTAGTCGCAATCTTTAAAATATAGGAGGGTCTACTATACTAATAACATCGCTTATTTCCAGAAGTAACTTAGATAATGATATAGTATCGCTATAAGATTGCATTCTCGGCTGTCTAGTATGACGAAAATGATATTTTCACGGGGCGTATTCAGCAATAAACAATCATCAATAATAATGCATAAACGCTGATGTAATTCAAGTCAGTCAAACCAAACAATCACTAATAGCAGACTAGCTATTGTTTAAAAATATTTTATCAGACATGTATCACATGGCCTTGTTGAAACGAATGATGTGCGAATAATGCCACATACTCAACTGCACGTTTTTTTGGCTCATATTAAAATGACACTGTGGACCGCGGAATAAAGTGTTTTTGATTAAATTTAAATAACCGATAATAATAATGATGCAAATTGATGATTATTAAAAAACACTTTCTAAATTCACATTTGTCTTCTAGGTAAGTAAAAAATCTTTATATCATTTTTTGAAGTGAAACCATGAACTTAATATTTCATTTATTCCCTACTGAGCCACCTAAAAGTTATTCAAGGTAAAATTTTAAAAAAAACCTCAGTGTTGCTGTGAAAAAAAAATACTTTGAATGTCGTAATAAAATGGGTTCAAATACAAAAATCAGCTAGTATCCACAATAAACAAACTAATATATTTTAAATCATAAAAACAATTATATATACTATTTCCGAAATATATTTTATGATCTGGCCCGGTTTCACATATCGTGATCATTATTAAATGGAACCATTATCAGGTGAGAATAGTACAAAAACGTGTTTTTATTATTTAAAATACAATGCATTTCACTAAGAAGTGGCAGTTATCACGAAAGTGACACTTTAAAAGTTAAGACGTCTAGACGTTTAGCCAGAGAGCTAACGAATGCAAACAACGAAAGCAAGCACAGAAAATGGTAAACAAAATGACAACAAATTTAATTTCACAACAAAATAAAAACACAAAGGGTTAAATAATACTGGTTTTCAGATGTGCACTAAACGAAATGCGTATGCAAAAACCCCACGTGATGTCGGTGAAGACCGTTAATTCCGGCGACCAACAACTATTATAATTTGACGATTTGATTTCCTGTGAACGAATTTGGCGCTATTTCTAAAAATGTGTGTTCAGATTACAATCGTTACCTGAACTGTTTATCAATGCACTTATTACAGGGGTCGCCAAGCAAAATGTTATCATTATTTGTGACGATGACTTCTTAAATAGTACGTACCTCATTCTTAAAAACTAATTAGACTAGCTCATTATAACTAGGTTTTATATAATACTTCTGGTAAACCGATGAAAGTTCATAAAAAAATATTTTATTTATTATCGAAAAACGATTGTTAAAATACGATGTTTTTGTGTAATGGAGAGTAAAATGGAGAAGTCCTTACAAATTCTTAAAAAGGCGTTGAAGTTTGGGATATATCTGGATTACTTAATACCATCACAGATTTTCAGAAAATATGGTGCTGTCGTAATAGCATATGATAGAAACAGAGGTAATGCAAATATTCACTGCTGATGTTCTTCGGAAATCATCGGAAATTATCAGTATATTATTAGATTTATGAGTAGCACGCGTGCACCGCAAGTGTGGGTTTGACGACCCCATGTCAGCTACAACACATAGCATTAACTTGCATTGGAATTCGCAATAAGTGAACTGTAGGGCTGCCCAATACGAGGCTCAGGTCATTTTTTTGTGCGGCCCGCATACAATATTTGACTTTTGCACAAGATTTATTTTTAAAAATTATTTCATCATGGTTTTACTATTTTTCATAGTTGTTTAACTAAAAACCTTCGTACATCAATCTCAAAATATCAATACTTTCATTCTGTTAATACAAACATTAATCAAAAGGACATTAGACTTTTTAGAAAGAATTTTCGGAAAAAAGCATTCAGGAAGAATTCATTTTTAATAAAGATTTTTGCGTTTGTTTCTTATTTCAAAGCAGTTTTAAACTCCCATTATCAGCTGTGGAAGATTTGATAAATACTCCTACATAGTAACAGTTGGGGCCAAAACTGTGACAGACACTACAGTAGGCTTTTTGTGAACTATTTATGGAAGCAAAATAATATTGACTGTCTCACGTTACAGCGTATAATTCCCCCTGTAAAGTCAATACCGTGAGAGTTGCAATTTTAAATTCATGAATTTTCTTTAAAATTTTTGATCATTCCACGGTGAGTCTCCAAGCACTGTCTAAAAAAGAATAATTTTATTTTTATTTGAAGACGACTTAAAAATCTTATACAACAATTACAGCGATTCATAACTGAATTCACATTAAAACCAGTGAAACAAAAGATAGGCAAAATGCAAATTTTATTCAAGATATACGTTTAGATAAATTGCCATTAAATATTTCCTGTGGCGAGAGTGATTATTCGCCACCAAAAAAACTACCGGAAACAGACAAGTTTGTTGCTTAGAATATACACTGACAGTTTTAGAATAAATGGAATTTTTATATGAGGGAGTTAAACACATCACTTGAATTTTTTAATTGCCAATATATAATGAAAATAAGTATATAATTAATAATTATAACATCAGAAAACTGAAATATGTATTAATTATATCGATAATAACAGGGCCCGGCTTATCCAGCATTCTATGAATACATATAACAAAAGCCATTTAGATAATGAATTTATTTAATCACTCTATAACATAATTTAAAAATTTTCAAAAAAAGTAATTTCAGATAAAAAGTAGGTCATATCAGCGCATAAAATTTGGTTTACTTTAATAGACGAAGGTTAAATACGTATTTTACAAAATAGAACATGTTTTTGATCGCCCAGTAAAGTTCACGCTAGCCCTGTCTAAATCATTAATATATGATATGCTTACAGTATCTATAATTATGTTCTTAATAAATATAAATAAATGTCATTCCTGTCTAGGTTTTTATGTACAAGCCTAGCACATTGCGCTTTTGCATAAACAAACCATTCCCACTCCTTTCTCAACTCTACAATCGTACAATTAGTGTAATATTAAACATGTCAAATTTAATTGTTAATCTTTATATTTCAGCGGTATAATTAATATTCGTACATTGTCAATTTTATTCAAAGCATGGACACTTTCTGCATAGCGATTCGTTTATCCAGAAAAATCTTTGTTCTTTTATTACAACATATCCATTAGTCTAGCCAATCCGGCAGAATATTAGACACTCCCACATAGTGCACATTAAAGGTGTGGTATTAAAGAGGCGAAGTTCTACCGTGTTATCAAGCCAATTTTATAGCACGGTGAAAAAATAACAACGTATTTTAGTTCTACAAAATTTATAATATATATAGTAGATAGGTATTTCGGTTTACGTCTTCATCAGAACTATGTTTAAACGTACCTTTATATATCTATATATATATACAGAATGTTCGGGATAAATTTGACATATTATTAATTAATTATATTTTTCCGTAAGTTACAGGTATTAAAACACACTACTCGTCATTTAAAAGTTTGGACCCTTCTTCATTCATATACAAGATGTCAGAAAGGATGGATAGCTGGAACCCACCTGAATCATGGAAGAGAATAACTTGCGTCATGATGATTCGTGCCGGCCATCAAAATAAGGATATTATGACTGCTGCCCAATGCTCCCTGAATGCACGCAGAATAACAGATGGCTTGTATACAATACAAAGGACATCCCTCGTGTAATGCAGACTAAATTTCCCCAAACTGTTATGGTTTTCGGATGTGTATCCTCTGAAGGCGATGTGATGCCTCCGCATTTTTTCCAAGCGGGCCTCAGGTTGACTTCAGATGGCTACGTGGAGTTGCTAAACACTGTAGTCAAGCCCTGGATAACAAAGGTAGCCAATGGTAGGCCGTATGTATGGCAGCAGGATTCGGCCCCCTGCCACACCTCTGGGAAAAGTCAAAAATGGTTGTCTGAAAATTTCTACAACTTCATCAGTCCAAATATTTGGCCTCCAAACTCCCCAGACCTTAACCCCATAGATTATTTTGTATGGGGCACAGTTGAAAAAGACACCAATCGCACTCCAGTAATACAAAAGCCCATTTAATGGATGAAATTAAAACAGTTTTTGCGGCCCTTCCTAGGGAGACTGTAGCAACAGCCTGTTCGAGTTTCCGAAGCAGGATTGAAGGTGTGATCGATGCTAATGGTGGTTATTTTGAGTGAATCTTGTTAATAGTATTGTAATTAACTCTGCCTGAAATGTTTTTGGTCAATTCATTAAATTTAATAGATACAAAGAAGATTTTATTTTTCCTTATGAAACTGTCAAATTTATCCCGAGCACCCTGTATATATATGTATATATATATATATATAGCTGTGTAGAAAACGTACACAATACATCTTCTGTTTAAACACCTTAGTTTCATATTCTGCTAATAAATTCTAGAATATGGCACATTGATTTTATGCACGTCTCGAAATGAGAGTTAATCTGGTTTTTTTGGGAATAAACGTAAATAGTGAATAAATACTGCACTGAGATGTTTGATTATAAAAATGCATTAACCTTCCGTAATGGTCCATAAAGCGGTGAAAGATTTGTATTTGTTTGTTCATTAAGAATGTTATTGGATTGCTAATATCTATTAATAACCAATTGTTCCAGTGCATTTAGCTTACGGCCTTTATAACAAAGATGTAAACACGTGGTCATCCAGTTAAGATTTATGTTATGCGATTCCTTTGAGATTTTATGCAAATTGTGAATCCGTTTTTTTTAAATAATTAAACGATCTTATATGCTTCTTAGCTCGAGTCGATATATTTACTTTTGCCTGTCTGTCCGATATACATTTTTAGAATTTATACAACCTTAGCAATCTATCATCACAGTTAGAATATAAAAGTTAAAAACCATCACTAAACCAGGTTGTCGACCAAAAGTTAGTGAACAGATGCGGTAAATTGAACAATTTATTCGATATAATATTTCGCTCCTAAAAACCTCACGCTATGACATTTGAGATGATTAAACAAGGTTATCAAACATTTTTGAAATAATCTATTGCACATGACATTGTGTCGCAAATTTAATCAAATTATTTTTTAAATGTAAACTCAATAAATATTGCTAGCACGCTAGGAATATATTTCTCTTAAATATCATGTTCTTTGAAATTCGTGAAAATCTATAGTGCCTAACGTTTTAAAGTTAAATTATATGATTGATAAAAAAAAACAAGCTTTTAACATATAAAAATATAATGGTATACACGAGGTATATTACCGAGGTAATTGTGCCTTGTTTGAGGTGTTAAAAATATAAAATCGATTGCTAAGTACACTTAGTGAATATGCCAAATTTATCGATTAGTTGGAAACAATACAATTTTTAATTATTTAATCATTTTTAAATTCAATAATCAATACGGATGTATTCGTTGATAATTTTAATGAAATATCTGCACCTATGGTAGCAGCTACATTTTTTTAAAAAGGATTAGAACCCCGATCAACCTTTCTCGCATAATACGTTTTCCCGGACGGATACGGATGGATCGTCAATTTTTAACCCTTTGGATGCCACGACTTTTTGGCCGAATGTGCCAGAAATGCCACGATTATGATATAAAAATTCACATATTATAATGTGTTCTATAGTTTTTAAGCAGTGTGTAGCATTGTTTTGACAAAAATTTGCGTTTCAAATAATATGCACTGCACCAGATGCAATCAGTCTTCTGTTGTTTTTTAGTTTGACAGTTTTATGTGTTGTTCGAAAGTTTTGTGGTGCTGTTAATCTTTGGCATTTTCAAGTATATAATATATATTTTTTACTTTACATATAAAATTAGCTTACTTTAAAATATTAACCTTACAAACCATTATTTTAGCCTTGTATAATAACGGAAATAAAATAAAAAAAAACGCAAATCTATAGAAATAGAATATATAATTTTAGAAAAACTTTACGACCATTTACAATAGGAAATTTTGATCATAAAAATTCTTACTCTTCAAAATTAATCACGAGAATGAATCGGATACTACTAATTATGATTCAGATACGGACTCGGATGGAAGTGCTTTGATACGACCCCGACAGAGATGTCAAAGACTCATTAGTGAGAGTGATAGTTCTGAAGAAGAGCATTCTGATACGATAGCACATGATTTCAAGGAAGATTTTTCTGACGTATTTTTAGATCATGATGCTGGCAACCAAGATTCTTTTGGGTTCATGGAAATATATATCTTTAAAAAATGTTATGAACCTCTGGAGCAATATGCAGTGACACACCGTTTGACCGAATATTTCGTCTCCATCGCGAAGTTCGAGCTCGAGTTATTATTATTAGCAAAACGCTGTAATAATAATAATAATAATGACAAAAGGTAGCGCAGACTTCAACAGGCGTTTAAAATATGGCTCATTCTTTTATTCTTTTACGATGCAGAGCCGTCGGCTCTGGCTATCCAAGATATATTGCAAAAGCCGATTAAATCGGCTCTTGGCAGCCAAAGGGTTAATAGTCCCGTCAAACACCCATAAGAACAATGTTAAATATTATGGACCCGTCTCAAATATTATCCCGATTGACCGGTTTTGGTAGATAAATATTTATATTCAATACAGCTTGAGTTTCAGCACATAACATCTTATATATTAACCAAAGAAATTAATGATGATATATAACATATATAAATATTAATTCACTCAAATGGCTTGAGATTTTCTTTAATAGAGAATTTCACAATAAGAAGTCTAAAACACTTTTCAATTATTTCAATAAATAAGATTTAATTAATATAACTTTTGCAAAACCCTCTCATAATTACCAATTTCAAGCGGGGCCTGCTATTTCCAAAAATAAAGTTTTACAATAATTGCACTTTGTGTTTAAGATTTTACTTTTTATTATTATTTTAAGCTTTCCCGCATTCCTCGTTTTTTTGAGGACACCTTGCAAAACGTGGAATAGAGGTTTCACTGTATTGCAGTGCCGACTTGAATACAGTCAACACTCTTATAGCGCTGAAATAGGGACCACTCTATAGGAAGTACTCTTACAAAATTTGAATTAGGGATTTTTAAATTTCTATGTTATTGGCCTTGATCTATATTAAGTTTTCTTCTTCGTATATGTTTAAAATAAAATATTAATGAAAAAGTTGCTATATGAGGGTGCGCTATAGAAGGGTTGACTATACATGAAATTTGGCTCCACTATGTTTTAATTATCAAAATTTGTCGACTCACATATGTCAATCGATAATAAATACGAATTTTAATCTGTTAGATCTAGGATTTCCAGAAATAAGCAGAATAACTTCTCAATTTTGTTATCCTTCTTGCGCTTGAATATTCTCTAGTAATTTTACTCCCACTCTTTACATATCATCTTGCATATTATTTTGTTGTATCCAAACAGAAGATAAAAATTATCAAATAATGGGAATGAAGAGCAGTGCGCAAATGTTAACTGACATCCGAATGGCGTGCGTCGACGTAAGTGAGGATTTCACTTAGCTGTGCCAAAAATAAAGTCATAATGATTTCACCCAACTGACCAATGAATACGGGTAGGGCGCGCATTAGGTTAAATTAATTCTCAAGCTTTCAATCGACATAGACAATAAACTCTTTGTTTTGAATATCGCGGTTGTGGTAAAAACTCTTCAAACACTTAAAGTAGAGTTACATTTTAATTGTGAAATTGTAATAAAACTTGTATTATTATACTAAACTAAAAGTGTTGAATTGATTGCTGCGTGTTTGAAATAAGCAAATGAGTTTTGTGGCTCCAATGACGTAACCGCAATAACTATGCGAAACGCCAAAGTCATATAGAACACTGATTGTCAACAACTGTATTCATCCGCTATCGCAGTATTTTAATAAAATATTTATATATTGTACAGCCGATAAATTATTTTGTATTTTAATTTAATGATATGATGCAAAATTTATAACAAAGGATACTTTATTAAGCATATGAAACTTATTTGTGATTTTTAAAAAAGCTACGTAATTGTATTATACAACTTAAGACAGAATTTTTTGCATGTACGATACTATTTTTAAGTCTTTTCTGAATAAATAGCATTAGTCGTCTGGCTAGGAGCAACGGCGCCTGGAAGACAGCCATCCTCTTTCCAGATAACAGAGCCAGCCACCGAATATAATTTGCGACAAGGCGTCGCGACGCCATAAGTACTAGAATAATAAAATCGTCGCAAATCAAGACAAGGTGCCTATAAGTCGAAAGTGAATGTACCCCCCCCCCCCCCCGGCTATACGCGTAGCGATTCAGTATTTTTTTTAAATAAAGGAATTGAAAATTAGTTATATCTACCTACCTATAAGGTACCAAAATCTACAATATAAAAAGTTATCAGTAATTGATTTTTTTGTTTGTAATTGAAAACATATCTGAAATGAAAGTTATTATCATAAATTAGAAATCAATATTATCAATTATTATTATAAATTAGACATCAATCTTAACCTAATAAATATAAAATATCTTTTTTGGTCGATCGTTCTAGACGATATGTCGCGTCCTAATATTATACAATGATTCCAAGAGATATCACTGTGTGTTTAAAATGTTATATTATTTTATAACTTGTTTAGTTATTTGAGTGTTACAGTTCAACGCATATTTTCTTTGTCCGGCATGCGGTGCACAGGATTATAGACGTGTCAACACTGTCAACGCGCTTAAGCGTGTAATCTACTATTTGCGCGCGAGAGCGCTTAAGACTAAAGCCTGCTATAAATACATATGCTATTAAGATTTCTCTCTTTTCGCAGAGAGAGTAGAGTTGGGACAGGGTTTGTGATTTGCTAACAGCTCTCTCTACGCCACATTTTTAGGATCGATTTGTATTATTATGGATCCCATTAAAGAGTGAACTTCTTGAATACGTAGGTAATCCTTCATTCTGATTTTTGAACCCTTTTTAGGAACTGAAAACATATAGAAATCGCTAACCAGTGCCTGATATAAACAATTGCTACAGTGTGATCACTTAAGCCAAAAATATAATTATCACACTGAGAGTCAAGTTCGCAGGTTTTGAATAGTTCAGTTACGGAAAGAGGAATATAATGTGTAATGTTTGGCACACATTTGGCGACAAATCTTGATATAATTTGTTATCGTTCATGATCGATGACCGTGTGAATTCAGTTAAAAAAAACTCATTTCAAGGGCGGTCCTTGCGGTTTGGATGTTTCTAATATTTACTAAGTCGCGAACTAGTAATTCCCTTTCACTTCAAAGATAACATCACTCGTATTTATTGATTCGCAAACGACGCATGTCTGCCTTGTAACCTAGATTTCCAGACCAATAAATTTCGAACGGTCATTTGCAGGAAATTTCTACGATTGTCAATACTTTTCTACTGCAAGATTAAGCGTTTTTCATTTTAGCATAACATAATTGCTTCTTATAGCTTTTACTCGGCAATGTTCTGTTATTTATAGTTTCCGCTTATTTACAATGAAATATATATAAACGAGCAATTGTCATAATGAGTGAAAATTGATTTATCGAAATATCCTTCCATACTCATTTTTTACCATGCTCACTCCAAATGATGTGAACCATGTGGATTATAAATCATCAACAAATAAATCAACAGTTCTTTTTCTACGGGAACTGCTTGTTTGTCTTTCAGTTAAACAATCGAGACTTCTCTAACTAATGATAAGCAAATTGTCTTCGCTACACCGTCGATTTTTGTCTGAATTTATTGAAACCAGTTCTAAAATCAACTGTTTATCAAGCAGTTTTCATAAAAACACCTATTAATGTGTTTATTGTTAGTTTTTGAAGAATAGTCATGACATTAAGAAGAAAAAAATACATTTTGTTATACTCACTATTATGCATTGTATAATATACTACTTAATGTAGACTGGTTTTGCTCATTGTAAGCATTATGAAGTGATCATGACAGTGCTTGGTGTGAGTGAGACTAATCCTGATCGTTCCAAAATTGAAAGCAGGCATGGTAAAAAGAGAGAAAGAAATTTAGCTCATTTTATAACAGATACGATATATTAAAAAAATAATAATCCATACAATGTGAGCAAATATTTTGAGAAACTCGGTCATGACCTCTACGACACGCGCACGGGGCAGTGGCTAGACGTGAAGGTGGGGAGGTGGGAGACAACTATAAAAATGGCAGTTTATAGGTATGTACTAAATAAAAAAAGACAGTATTTTGGCAAGATTTCTACATATTGAAGTGGATACACCATGACAGGTTTTTCGAGTAAATTCAGAGGGGACTTATTATCCCATCCACAAGCAATATCTACATCAGTGGTCGGAAATTGACTACACATGATAATTGAATTGTGCGTTTTTACAACATTTTGAGTTACCCGCGAGAGAAAAATATATTTTTTTATCAAATTATTTATTTGTTGAAAATATCTCAAAATGAAAAAAATATTTAATGATTTTTATCACTAAGTGAGTAATTAAAGGTCAATTTTTAAGCATTTATCGCAAAACGTTCAAAACACGTGTCTGCAATAAATGATATAAGACCCATTTACTCGCGCATTCAATTCGAATCTTTTGTTCAGTTATTTTTAATGATATCACTTATAATTGCATGACCACTATGTATGTATTGGTGTTTACAACGTATACCAACTTACCAACATAAAATTCAGATACAGTTCGCATTACATCTATTTTGATTCTTTACAACGGCATCTCAGATTATTTGTACGAGATAACTTCCATTGCGTCATTTTGGAATACGGTTTGCACACAGGCACTGAACACAACGCAAATTTTGCACATACATGTAATGGAGTTGTGTCTGTGCGTAATGACTAGTCTGTTTATGCATGTTGAATATTTAATTTGATTATTGTTTAACTATCGTCAGCAATGAATATATTTTGTTAATCAAATTGTATTTTTTTTAACACTATAGTTGTTTGGATATTAGTGCAAATATTGCCCAAAAATTATCTCATATATGGTAGCTTCCGACCTCGTGACCTCACAATCGTGCATTTAAAATGTATTTAATATGAGATTCTAGTAAAATCACAACATCCACTCTTGTATTATAGAATAAATGATTAATGCAATATTTTCAATGTCTGCTTTCATTGGAACGCCTTCAATGAGACTGACTTTTTTTAAGCATACATAGTATAATACTTGATACAAGAATCGGGATTCCGCGGGACAGTTTGATAGGCACTACTTTAACATTAATTGAAAATACCTGGTATATTAAATACCCGCATATTCTCACTCGTTATAAATGATGTATTCATTTTCCAAGACAACCGTCTGAGCCATGTGCTCTCAACTTTGATGTCCAAACTTTAATGATAACAATCAAAAACTAATGGACTTTGCAGTATAGGTGGTAATAAGACTGTTAATTTAAAGTCATAATTGCAAAACATTAAAAATGTTCAATCAATAATTTTCATTACACAAGTACTTACTTTTGTAATTTATATTAAGTGTCTTGCGTATCGGTATATTGAGAATTTGCCGTGGCGGTCGAGTTTAATCTAAAGACGAATCAAGAATTTCTCGTTCCTCATGTTTTTGCAATTTTATTGAATACCTCAAAAAGTTGTCCGGCAAATATACCTTACTACAAACCTACGTGCGATAATCGCGAAGGAAAGGTTTTTCACAAAATCATTTGTTGAGATGATACCATTTTCAAGATTCTAAATATCACATTTCATTGATAAAATATGTATTTCTTTTAAGTATAATAAAACAATATATGTACAAAATTTACTGCCACTTCGTTTATGGTTTAGAGTATATCGGTTTATTTCTTAGAATTAAGATCGTTTTCCCAATAAATCTTAGACATGTAACTTTATTGTACTACATTTAATATGTGAAATGGAGCATCTAAAATATATTTCATAGTAGTGAATGAGTAGTTAACCCGTTCTTGCCGAGCTGCTTTGAAATCATTAAAACAAATTAGCCTATATTTCCTAACAAAAATTAGCTCATAGGCGAAAGATTCAATACTGCTAACACTGTTAGATATTTTAGGTATCAACTATTAATCCAAAGCAATTTGACATCTCAACACTTGATACGTTAGCAGCCAATTGGTTAAAGAGAAAAATCGTCTCCTTTACCGGTAGGGAATGCAAGCTTATTTTTGCAGATATGGTGCAACATATTAATTTATAAATAACGAAAAACTGAATGTATTTTTAAATTTTGAATAGATTTTGCTGATATCACATTTTCTATTGTAGAAAATAAATACGAGTCGCTTTTTACAAAATGTTAACAAGTGTTTTTCGAACACTCCAAGAAAGTTCACGCCGAGACCTTGGTAGCAGGATCAAGTATTTATCACACAGAAAGTGATTGTGTTTTACAGAAAAACATTAATCAATAGACATTCGTATTGTATATTAAAATAATATGCATATTTTGTAAGACGTGTGAAATCTAGCATTAAAAAAAGTAACTTAACGATTGATTTTTCATAGCTTATAAATGATGATTATAGTAATAAACCATAATAAAAAAATGTGTTCAAGACGTTGTCTTGCTCCTCGGATAATTATTGTTTTTACTTTCAAGCTGCTATAACTAAAGAAAATTCTAATTCAAACAAATAAAACTTGTCACCTTAAACTTATAACATCCAAACCAAACACAAATAATACCAACACACCAACTAGCGACACAACAAAACCAGACAAAACGCAGATCGCAACTAGTGAATTTCGGAGGGGTATCTGGAGTTACTACATAACCTCTTTACTACCATAAAAACACCGGTCGGCGGTATGCTTTCGCGCCTAAACGCGTCTCGCATTATTATCACAGACTATACACTATTGGACAAACGAAAAATGTACCATAGACTATTATTTACTAAAACAGAATGTTTTATAATACCATATTATGAAAAAAATTTCCTCACAATAAAACAACACTCAATCTCTTTTTACGCGATTTTTGGACGACACCGTTGATTTTCAACAAAATTCAACGTTAATCCAAAAATTCGCGAATAGTTTTATCTATGTAAACGTATTTGTTTCTTATTTTATTTTTTATAATCAATAAAGAAATACATTTTTTTAAGTAAAAAATATATTTTCGCAAATCTGATAGAACATTTTTTTGTTTTTGACACTTTTTTATGTAGATAACTAAGACCGGGCAATTAAAATAGTTGGTTCAAGAAAAATTAAGGTTATCTCACTGATTAAATAATCTGCAATTAATATGATGAAGACTTTTTATTGCACTTTATTTAGATATACACAAATATATCTAAATGAATATGTCTGATCATACATACCAGTAAACTGTTATCTTAATTCTTGAAACATTTGTTTGGTATAACTGGTAATTATTAATTCAAAAATTTGCGTGGAAGCCTTCTTTTATTTGGGTTTTTATTAATGCATGCAATGAGCAAAACTTGTCCTAATAAACATTGTGTCATCTAAATATAATGTCTTAATACTGAGTGACATTATAATCATATATTAATATACTCATAAATTCAACTCAACTCATCAATAATTATATACTTAGGTGTATTATTTTGAATTAATTATCTTTCACTTTTAAGGTGTTAACTGTCACTTCTTGATGGAAAGGCATTATATTTTAAATAATAAAAACACATTTTTTTAGTACTTATTTCCACAATATATTTTTTGATCAGGACCGGTTTCGCTCATCGCGAGCATTATCAACTGATAGAATACAATTTACAAACAAGTCTATTTATACAAAACAAAAAATTAATTTGAATTAATGGTAGCAGGTGTACAAAACCATGGGTACAAGAACTAGGAAACGATTTACATAAAATCATACAATATTGATACAAATAAAGTAAATTAGTATAAAAATTAAATGTTCACAATCACTTATTAAGAATTACAATTACAATTATGGTAAATCAATAATCCATTAGGAGCTCTGAACAATCAATAAGGAAGTAAGGAGTGGGAAATTTTTAATGACGAAAATAACCCACAATCACTACTTAATGGAACAAAAATAAATTAATACATGAGAAGTCGATTAAAGATGAATCGATGAGATGGGAAGATATGGTCAGTCAGGGGCGTTCCAATATTTTCTGTAAAAAATTTAAGTAAAAGGAGGCAATATCATTTTTCAAAAAAAAAAAAAAAAAGGGAAAAAAAAAAAATAATAATATTTATTTGAAATATATATTTATTAATCTAATTTAATGAGTATAACAATGGTGACGACGCAAAAGTAGTTTGTTCATTTATAAGGTTAGAATTAGGCAAAAATTTATATCGATTAATTTCAAGGATTTCTTGTTTATCTAATTTCAGTGATTTGTTATTGAAATGCAGGATTTTGTAGTTTATAGTAAAATCACGTGAATGTTTATTTTGAAACAAATGGTTTCCAAAAGTAGAAATCTCATCGCCTTTTTGGCACAAGCTAAATGTTCCTTAAATCTAGTATGAAAGGATCTTCCTGTTTGACCAATATACCTAGCCTCACAGGAATCACATTTTAGAAGATAAATACCACTTTGGCTTAAAATATTAATTTTGTCTTTCGTGTTAACTAACATTCGACTAAGATTATGATTGTTATAAAAAGTTATATTAAAAAGTTTTTTGTCTAACTTCTTGGATATGTTTTCAGAAACTCGGACTTTCAGAAAAAACCTAAATAACTTAGTTTTACCCAACGTTTTTCAACGGAGGGAACATCAATCATCAAGCTCGAGGTTACATTTAATAAAGCTAATTTTTTAGTTTTTTTAAAGACAAGTCGATCAATCAACTTTGCATCGTATCCATTGTTAAGTGCTTGTTGCATGTTAAGTGCTTGCCATTGTTAGATTAATAAATATATATTTCAAATAAATATTATTATTTTTATTTTTTTCCCCTTTTTTTTTTTTTTTTGAAAAATGATATTGCCTCCTTTTACTTAAATTTTTTACAGAAAATATTGGAACGCCCCTGACTGACCATATCTTCCCATCTCATCGATTCATCTTTAATCGACTTCTCATGTATTAATTTATTTTGTTCCATTAAGTAGTGATTGTGGGCTATTTTCGTCATTAAAAATTTCCCACTCCTTACTTCCTTATTGATTGTTTAGAGCTCCTAATGGATTATTGATTTACCATAATTGTAATTTTAATTCTTAATAAGTGATTGTGAACATTTAATTTTTATACTAATTTACTTTATTTGTATCAATATTGTATGATTTTATGTAAATTGTTTCCTAGTTCTTGTACCCATGGTTTTGTACACCTGCTACCATTAACTCAAATTAATTTTTTGTTTTGTATAAATAGACTTGTTTGTAAATTGTATTCTATCAGTTGATAATGCTCGCGATGAGCGAAACCGGTCCTGATCAAAAAATATATTGTGGAAATAAGTACTAAAAAATGTGTTTTTATTATTTAAAATTTAATTATCTTTGTTCAATTTTTTATTTGTGTTGGTGTAAAATTATTTTTGTGAGCACTGTGCATCTGTTAATTCATAATTTTATATGTTAGATCCATTGTTATATGATAGTAAAATTTACATATTTCATTTTCAGGTAGGTTATATCATGAAAGAGGCATTGATTAGTAAGAGTTGTTAATTTCACAATAACACATTTAATTCAAAGCCATTATAATAATGCAGATTGAATGTTTGTCAAATAATACAAATTGACATATGAACTGTATTACTTCTGTGGTAACATTTTGACTCCCCATATTGATTGAGCGAAGCCTGTCTTATTTTTGGAAACAAAATATGGTATTAAAATGCAGAAAAATATTGTTTGTATAGATAAAAAATGGCAATGGAAACTTAATTTCTGTTTCTAGCCATGTGAGACCTGGAGTTTAATGAAGAAACAACAAAAGAAAATTTACATTAAAAAAATCCTTTCCACAATAAGGTCATGTATTATATTAGAGAGGTAGTTTACATAAATAGAATTAATACCTCCAGCACGCTTCATCAAGTGTTTAATCATTAAGCAGACTTAACTCAACTGCTGGGATGCCCTCATAAAAGGGTTAGAAAATGTAAAAAAGCTAAATTTGGCATTATTTCTTGCCATATTAAAATCGACATAAATAGAGAGTTATGTGCAGTCAGTCGTGTACCTCAATTGTTTTAAAATAAGTAAAATAAAAAGAGATCTGAATAATTTTTGAGATTTTGGTATCCAGTTTCACTATGTTTTTTCCCCCTTTATTTATCAGCAATTAATTAGATTGCGATCCTCATGCTAGAATGACAATATAACCTTAGCGATGTTGGAAAAGTCGGCCAATGAAATCAATAGGTTTATGAGAAATAATTGGGCACACAAGGCACAGGGAATATGTTTTGGTCGGGGATGCTTTAATTCTGTATGGTTTTAATAAGGTCCAATTATTCCGAAATAAAAACAATGTTTATATTCAATTATTTTATGATATTAAAAAATTAATTGGGTGCTTAGAATAAAATTTACAATGGGTAACTGAGCATGACATCTTGTCTTGCCAGCTCCAACAACATAGGATCGTCGAAGAACTTGTTGATGGAGACATCTTCACTCAGGCCTTTCCTCCGACGGGTTTTAATCATGAATTCTCTGGCTAAGTGAGTTGCAGGTTGGGGCTCTAGAGGTCTGTAAGAAGAAAACAAATCTAAATAATTCAAAAAGTGACAACAGGTATTAACGAAAATAAAAAATTAACAACAAGACACAGGTTATTTTTTCTATTATTATAAAGAAAAGGGTAATTTCAATCAAGAATGATACGACAAAGGATAAATTTTAATAACGGTGAATATGTTGTGTAAAGTCATATCAGTGACTTACAAAGTAAAGGGACAAAAGGAAAATTATTCTAAGAAAAAAGTCATTACTTAATTACATACCGTATAACAATGCTCTTATCCAGGGGATCGCCAGGGACTATCTGCCAATGGTGAAAGACTTGCAAGCAGAAGGCTTGGCCTTGTGTGTGAGTCCTCAGATCTGTTTCGAATCCAAATGAGTCCACTGCTGGCACAAATGCTTTGATTATGTAGAGCGGCGAGCCTGCGACTGGTGCATCTTGTGTCACATGGCCTTAAAAAAAAGTGGTAATTTAAGTTTTGCCATAAAGAAACGAAAACAATAAAATTGGATTGGAGTTGTGATTTTTTAAAACCAGTCAACAACCACTATAATTTTTAAAAAATCATCACAAAACATTGTTTATCTGATTTGAATTTGGAATTAAATTCCACCAAGCACTATTGAGTAAGTAGAATAGGTGAGCTGAATTGTTTTTGTAAAATAAGTGACATCACTTTGGCAAACCAAATTTTACTGTCATGGTAACACTGTTGTAAACATAGAAAAAATTTATAAAATTAACAATGTATGGTGTCAAGAACTGCAAAAATGATGAATTTTTAACAAGCTCTATTACAAGTACTTTTTACATTACAATCTCAGTCTAAACTGTAAATCACACCAAGACAAACAGACAACGATGAATGTTTTTCTAGAAGAATACATAATTAAAAACATAACAATAAATGTTGAAGTATTTACACACCTCTTCTTTTGGCTAGCACAGTGTAAACAGCGGAGACACAATCAGCAGGCGCTTGGACTTCCACGAAAAGGTACGGTTCCATCAGACGAGGTGTGGCCATCAAAAATGCAGAATATGCAACCTTATCAAAAGAAATGAACCTGTTAACTGGTATAACCTAGTATCTATCAAAGTGTTTGTCAATATAGTTTTGCTTGAAGCACTGTCAATATATTGGTTGCCAAAAAGTCTATGTTCACTTCGAGTGGCATGATTCACTTGGTATCAATCAAGACTTGATTCTCTACAGTGTCTCATTTATTTTCTTACTCCGACTGATTAGTTTAAGTGGCGAAACAAGCAAGCTACCATGATTAAAGTATTTTTATATAGGCATATAAGTTTGCTTACTATCAAGAATAGGGTTTTGTATTCATTCGTTCGTGAATGAAGCATGTCTAGTGTGTGTATTGTTTTAAATGGAAAGGATTGCTGTTTGATTCCAGGAATCAGTTACTTGACTTAAAAAGCTTGCTATAAATGGTAGCATTCTAACAAAATATCTAACTTTATTGATTGAATTGGCATTCACTTCCATCGTCAGAACTATGATAGTTCTGACGATGGCGTGAGCCGAAATAGCTATCAACTATATTTGTTAAAAATAATTTTGTAGAACTAAAATACATTGCTATTTTTTCACCGTGTTAAAATATCTAACATTTTTGTAAAGAAATAAATATGAATATTATTGCTTGATGATCAAATCAGATCTCTAGTTCTGATTCTATGAATAAATTAAATCTAACATTTTCTTCACTAGTACTGGAAGTGTCAGGAGAGATTCACAAATTGACTTTGAACATATCGAAGTACTTACTCTTCTTGCAGTTGGAATTATTTGTCCTCCGCCTCTATGTAGTGGTTCTCCTGCAATAACTGCATCCAATATCTTGAATTTAACATTTCTTATCGGTTCCTCACATAATGGTCCTTCTCTGGTACCCCATTGGAAGCCTTTAAACAAAGAATAAAAAATCAATTACTGCAGAATCATATTCATATCAGATTGAAAATTAATTGTCTACAGAAAAAAAGGTGATTGTTTGCGCTGAGAGAATTACAGCTATACCAGTAATAAAATACAAATATATTCACCTTGTACTATGCTGTCCTTCACTGATGATAGAAGATTTTTGTCAACCTCAGATGGTAAAGTATCATCCACAAGAATATTTGGTCCAGTGGAATCAGGACCGAATGCCCAAATTGAACGAGCAGCCAATAAATCCCAATCGTATCTAAAAGTATATAATATAAGTTGAACATTATTTATCAACTTGTAAAATGCAAAATTATAATACATAACAAAACAGATGATGCCAACACTACATGCATTTGAAAATGAGAAGACAGTATATTATATATTTTTACTAAGTTGTGATTTGGCGAAAATCATATTTGAAAAAAATATTGCTAATGGCATTCTATATTTATGGATTAGGAGAATGTAGGTTTTACTCATAGTATTAATTACTTAGTCTGGAAGAATTCTCCGAGCCGTTTTTTGTTCCATTGGATCGAGACAGCTCCTGACTCGATATCTTCAGCTAGTCCTCTCTCAAGTGGCTCAGCGATCATTGTAATTTTATTGCGGCGATTTGGTGTCTCGGCAAAACATTTCAGTGATGATGTCTCCACCACTGTTTCGCAAAATGAAACTACGGGATCAGCGACTAAAATTAAAAACAAATAACAACTAGTAAATATATAAAGAATGGCATGAATGATAAAACCTACGTTGATGTAAATTCAACACAAATCAAAAGAATCATTATACATCATATAAGTGATATTTTGCACAGCATGATAGAGAATCTAAATTTGTATCACTTATATATATGTCACCAAAATAAACCTGACATAATTTATTACTGATTGTGATCAGATTCATGATTTGACATTTATTGCCTACATTCAGTGAAATGATTGGCGATAAATAAAACGGTTACTTAGCATAGTGACGGAGTAAGGTGACTTGAATTAACAAATCTTTCTGATTGAATTTCCATAACATTTCTCGCAAGATTCAAATCAACACACAACCTAAATAACTCATTAGCTACTGGGCCTTTAAAAATATAAGTATTTCATAGTCATTTTATTTGAAAATGAAATAGCATTTTATTTACCTTTGATATCAATTTCAGAGTACATTTTCCTGAGGTCATGCATCACACAATCGAGGTATAGCTCTCCAGTGCCGAGCACAACGTGCTCTCCAGATTCCTCTACTCGTGTCGACAGCAATGGATAACTCTTGTTTACCTATGATTAAAAAAGTGTTGATTTTCCTTAGATGTCTAAATTAGGTAGGTTTTAAAAGAAGTAAACATTCTTGAAGTCATGAAAAAACATACTATAAAACATTGAACACAAGTGTTTTCATCGGGTCCCGAATGGATAATTAAAGATCAACCTACAGAGGATTAAGAATAGAAATACTTTGATCAGTATTTTCGAAAGACAATAATTTAAATAAACTTGCCGAAATTATGTGATGTGCTCGAAAATGGTAACAATCAATAGAAATTATCTCAAAATCTACGGTTATTTGACAGTCTAGGGATGTTACACCTATTTTTCCAGAGGTTCTTAGGACTCTTCCACGGCACATAGTTCTTGTGTAAAATTGGAGTGTAATATAAAAGCAAAATAATGATGCTTTAGTGACAATTTGACAGCAGGTGCATTCTAATACTACATATAATTATTATCATATTTATACCTTTCGTAATCCGTCCAACATTTTTGGAAGTTCCGACGGATTGACAGGTTCTACAGCGATTTTCATAACACTTTGTGTGTTGAACTTGAGGGGTCTGAAGATGTAAAGATCCTCCTCTTGCGAACTGTCTCCGAGTCCCATTATAGTTGCCGTCTTTACTATCGGTTGGTCCACACCTTCTATGAGGACCCAGTTTCCAGCGGGGACACGATTAAGTTCAATCTACAGATTAAAAAAAAAATATTTAGAGTTTGATTAAGTGATAAATCGTTTTGATTGATTAAACCTTTGTCATATTGTACCTTATATCTTGCTTCATATATCCAAAGTCTTCCAACTGTCATAATTCTGGAATCTTCCTCGTCTTGTAGAGAATAATTTTCACCGAGGACTTGGACCTGTTGTCCAGCATAGAGAGTACCAGACATGACTCTAGCGAGAACCTGGAAATAATTACACAAATAGTATTAAAAACAAATTCTAAATTTTCTCTACGTGAAGATTTTAATTGATTGTTTTCAATTGATAATGCCTACAAACCTAAACTGGTAACACAATAAAGAATTCAATTATCTTTCTTAATCAAAAACTGTGTTCTCTAAGACAAATAATGGACTGACACTAATAATAATAAGACATGGAGGATAATATACTCAGTTTTAAAAGTAATGTTATTATATTTTTTCCCAAAGCCTCAAATAAAAAAATTTCACTCAACAGCACCATAAATTGTCATCTGTAGCGGATCTATTATTCTTGCATGTATCAAAGATTCATATTTATACATATTATATACAATATGTTTACCTGGAAGAATGTGCAGTCATCATTGGGGTACATCTTGGTGGAATGAGCGACAAGTCTTCCAGACTGGTCACATGCTACCATATCAGCGTACACCCCGCTCTCTGTTGACTGGCCCGTATAGGTGTGAGATATCTTTGACTCTGCGTTATCCAGAGGAGATTTTATGTGACGTACACACATACCCACAAAGCCACTGATGAAACCAAAAAAATAAATAAACCCAAGCTAAATTGATTTTCATTAGTAAAATCAATAGTAAAGTTTTTTTCTTATCACAAAAAAAGCTCACCTAAAATCTCCAAAAAATCGACTGCATACAAGTCTTAGAAGAGGTCTAATGTTGAGCTTTGATTCTTCCTTTGACAATTTGATTCCCAACTCTTGCAAAATTCCTGGCAAAGTCCCATCAACATCACCAACCACCTGAAATGACAGCACATATTCTATCAAGGTTTGTAAAGTGTAATCATGGCATTACCGTATTTGCTATCTGAACCCACAGTCATAAACGATTGACTCATTATTATAATCATCCTAAAATCTTTTCAAACATGATAGATAACATAATTCATGGTAATGTAATTTACATACCTGTGCAAAAATCTTATAAAGAGGTTCAAGTATAAATTCAACAAAACTACGTTGAGCTGAACTATGAGGCGACTTCTTGGAAAACTTTCTGGTCTTTGAATTAAAGTAGACATCTCCCCACAGCCACTTGGCGAAATCAGCAATGCACAATTCCGAGGTGCCAAACGATGTTCTGTATATTGATGCAAAAGATTCCAGAGTGAAGCAAACGTCATACTGAGATGACGCGAAACAAACGTTACCTAAAATAAGGAATGACAAGATTTTGGTTTAAAAAAATATTTTTGAGATGCACGCTTATTTTTAGTACTTTTAAGAAAGGGAAGTTCATTCATTGGAGTGCTGACTGTGATTTTTTAATATCTGATCTCACAATGCTATATTTAGTTGATCATAGATTTTTGACGATTACTATATTAAGAATAAAAAAAAAAATTTTGCACTGATAAATCAGCTCTGTGAAGCTAAATGCCAAAGATTGCCAATATGTTAATTATTTTATAATGTCAATTTCTGACCTAAAAGTGGAGAAACAACATGAGTCTTTCCATCAGCTGCCGGAGTTGCAGCCAAAAGAGCATTCACTTCATCTACAATGTGTTTCAACTTGTAGTATGCATCTTGTGGAGGTAGTTTCAGCTCCAAAATCAGACGATCCAACTGCAGAGTTAAATAAAGATGTAAAACTGAGAATATATATTTATACAATGCCAAATGAAGTATATTTTGTTAAAAAATTACTTTGTTGATGCAAAGAGTTACAGGCAGCTGTTCTTGGATGGCATGCGCCAACATCCTCTCTGTATTCAGCATCACACCTTCCGCAGCATCCACAAAGAGTACCACACCTAACACGAAGAATAAAAAATAAATGTGATTAAAACATATTATATGATAACGAAGACATATTGCAACATTAATGGAAAGGTTTGTAAGCTATTCAAAGTCTTCCTGAACAACAAAATTTACAAATGTTTTTGTGTTTTGTGAGTATTAAATAATGAAAATTTAATGACACAGTGAAAAAAAATAGCAATGTATTTTAGTTCTACAAAATTATTTTCAAAAAATATAGTTGATAGCTATTTCGGCTCACGCCATCGTCAGAACTATGCTTAAACTAACATTTGCTTATCTACATATTGCTGTGTAGAAAAGGTACACAATACATCTTCTCTCCTGTTTTAACGGCCTAGCTTCGTTTCTTTCTCGCAATAAAACTAAAAAATGCGTCTATGACAATAAGTTTACATGTGGCACGGAAATGGTCTATTAAGGAAGCAAATAAGACCCCTTCCCCCCCATGAAACGGTTTAATCAGTGGACTAAACAATATATTAATTTGTTCGTTAAGAATCCTTTGTGATAGTTGATGTCTATTGATTTCTAGCTGGTCCAAAGCGGTCATCCTAAAACCCTTACTGCAAAGATGCAAACACTTAGGCGCTGAGTTTGAATTTATATTATGTGATTCCTTTAAAACGTGATTAGCGAATTGTGAATCTGTTTTCTTACTATTGAATGATCCCATATGTTCCTTAGCTCGAGTGGATATACTCCTACCTGTCTGTCCGATGTAAACAGATAAACATGAGCCACAGGACATTTAATAAATACAAGTTCTGTCCGGTTTATTAATTTTACTTTTACTATTTTTAAGATGTCTGCCTAAATTATTGTCGACCTTTAAAGCTACGTTTACTGAATTTTTAATTTCCCGGTGAATTTTTTCACACTAATGCTACCTAGGTAGTTGATTGATTTAAAGAAGCGGTTCTCCTGAATGCCAATTCAATCAATAAAATTTAATGATGTTATTGGATTATATATTTAAATTACTAAATGAATATTAAAGGAGGTATGAACCCATAGAAAGAGTGCTGTTAAATTAGTAACATATGTAAGCAACCATAGCCACTCGAGTAATATGAGCCAGATTTTTCGCAAAGATACAACCACTGATAATACAATTAGTATTATTGATAGTAAATGTCTATTTGTGCGACTGTTTAATACATTTAATTCAAGCTATCTGTATTAATAATTATCGTTTTTAAAGTGCATACCATCAACAAGTCTCATAGCTGCTGTGGCTTCATCGCTAAAGTTGACGTGTCCAGGAGTGTCCATCACATTCATCAAATAAGATTTCCCTCGCGGATCTTTTAAGACCAGAGTGACAGGAGATGCCTTCACTGATACACCTCTTTCTTGTTCAACAAGAAGTGTGTCAGTATATCGGAGACCATGCTCAGCTGTTCCTAAGCCAGGATGTGTTTGTCTCACTAAACAGTCAACAAACGAAGTCTTACCTGTAAAAAATATGGGTAACATCTTGGTTATATTATATTTGGTTGTAAAATATTCAGATGAAATATGATGATTGTATATAACAAAAAACACTTTGATTAACTTGCACTGCATTGTATGAAATAAAATTCGAAGCAAATTTTCTCTTTTTAGCACATCGAAATAGGTATCTGAATGAGTAAAAAGTATAAACAAACTTTGCTTTTATTAGCTTTATTAGATAGCATAAGTCCTATAGAGAACAAATCTTTATTTTATGATTAGTTATTCAATTAAGTTTACTCTATTAAAATTAATAAGGGCAGCAAAGGTGCTAGTGAAATGAAATAAAGCAAAAGTATATACTAAAAAGTTCTCATAAAATTTAAGATTCTCTTTTTATTCTAACTGTTACCATAAATATACATATTTTGTAGTAAAAATCTTCATGCATGTCGATATCAACACTGCATTAATCAGTTGATAAGCACACGAAAATAAGAATTACAATAATTTATGATATTTAAATATGTTACATCTACACACTCCATCATTGATATTGTTTTAGGGTTACCGTTATGCAGATGTCCAATTAATGCCACATTCCTGATCAAGCTGGTGTTATCCATCATATCAGCTAGGTATTCCATGTCGTATGAAGTTTCAGGAAGCTGTTGTTCTTTAACTTGAAACTTCTTTTTCTTGACTGGTTCAACGAGCGGCTGATCAAGGGCTTGAGCATCTTCCTCTTGTACTATTGTTTCTACATCTGGACCATAAACTTCTACAGCTTGTGGATAATATCTGTACATATTGTTTAAAATATCACAAAATGGCCACATTGTCCAATCTCAATCAATTTGTAAGTAATGGAGTATTTTTAAGATTTATGAAAAATCATTTCCAGAAATATCTTGTTGATCAAATTGTACAATTACAGTTAAGCTACTGCATCAGGAAAATGACAAACCAATGAACAGTGTTTTCTCAATTATTTAATAAAACAGATAAATTGGTCTGTCATTATTTCACTGGATATAAACAATCGCTTCCGTACTTATCAGTATTTTTGATTACTTATTATAAATGCCTAAAAACCTTTTGTCTTCGTGCAGGACAACCGCCATAGGAGCAGGTTCCACTTCTCCTTCGCCATCGTCGTCTTCGTCCATGGCATCATCATCTCTAGGTTCTTGCTGCCCGTAAATACTATGTTCGTCGTCCGAATCTGATTCCAAATCAGGGCCTATATAGTTTCCGAACTCATCGTATAAGTCACCGTCCATCGTAGATAATTGACTTTAGAGGTTTTGAGATGAATATTTACTAATCCAGTTAAAAAATGATGGTTTATATTTTCCCGGCACTCATACGTCAAACTAACGATTCTGTTCTGTAAGAATCACGAACATAACCTCAAAGCTAGCAGTGAATGCACGATAGTATCAAAGGATACTTAATATTTATAACAGAGGTAATATTATCTCTGGAAAAATATATTAATATTATTTTATTGTGACATAATGTAAGTGACATAATTCACACATATTTTCGTACAAAATCGAAAAAATATATATGATTTCGTTGATTTATAAGTAATTTTTATTTCGGGACATATCTATTATAAAAATTTCTCAAACACATACCTAGACAAGTATATTATAGATAAACTAATTTATTTTAGCTCGTGTTTAAAAGTGACCATAAATTCAGAATATTTACTATTTTAAGAGATATTAAAAATAATAATTTTGAAGGGTCAAAAAATTACTAAAATATAGCAATATATTCATACATGAACAATATTTCACGCGTTGTTGCAAGACTTCAAAATGAACTAGGAAACAAAATCAAATAAATTTATGGAGCATTTAAACTGCACAATACTTTATTAAATAAAAATTAAGATCATTCATTGTGCAATTTTAATGTATCAGCATAAATTTACCCTAAATTCTTCTAAATCAAGTCACAGAGATTCACAAAGCCCGAAAAATATTCATAAGGATGATATTTTATACTTGCACATTAGTTTCAGATTTTGTAGATGTCTTAAGTTTTATGAATAAGATCTATTCATTTAATATATCAAATAAAGTCCCTTGTATTGCTGTCCTCTAATTATTCCTTTGAGAAATTATATTTGATCACACATTCAGCCATCTCATAACATATTTACTGCTATGAATTGGTAGATTTTCAATAAATTAAAATGATTTGACACACCTCCAATGAATTTTTTTAAAAGCTTATACCAATTTGGAAATTGATTTTTCTATTGAATATCATTCCATAATATTCAAAATGTTCTTTTTTGAATTTTGGCATTCGTCTCATATATTTTTGTAATGTAATTTGTTTAATTTGTAAATATACCACTTATTCCAACAAGATCAATTGGAAGACATCAACAATACATACAAAAAAATGGATAAAGTAAAAAGGTTATCACTAATAAATTTGTCATACTGTTTAAAATATCAACACTTGTTTTGCATTTTCTTTTGATATAATTTATTACATAGCACTTAAATAATGGGGTAGTATATGACATTAAGTGTAGTATTAAATGATACCTGAGAAAAAAACAAATTTTGAAATTCTTCCATTAACCTGCATGACCATATACCTAATATTTTAAATATCATTACAACAATGGGTAAGGAAGAATTTTTAAAGATATTATCATATACAATAGTTTTGAAAAGGAATCTGCCATAAACAATCAAAAAAATAGCTCCAGTCAACGTGGTTCATTAATTTGCTATATCTTCTTAGGTAAGTGGAAACTGCGCCGCGCTTGCAATTTCCTATCATATGCCGCTTTGTATTCTTTTCTGCACTCATTCGACTGCAACTCCAAAATTCTATTGATTTTGTTAACTATCAAGAAAGAACTCAGGAGATCGCATTCAAAGTCGTGATGTTTAAATGCGGGCGTGTTTGGAGAATCTAAAAGAAAATTACATGATATCAGTTGAGGATATTCAGTTTTCTTTTCAAAAAGATAATGAATGACAATTTTATATTATACCAGTTACCTAGTATCCGGCAACCTATGAAATAGGAAATTGTCGTGGATAGAACTGAAGATTTGTATAATATACCATCAATGGACAAGAAAGGACAATACCTTTATTACTCGTTAACTCATTCCACTGTGCATCCTTGAATGTTACGTAATGTTGGATATGTCAATAAAACAATACAAGGCGTGTTGAAGTTGCATGGTCATCAGTCTTAGTTTTAGTTACTATACCTATAGTAAATAAACATTACATAAAATAATGCATGTTCCAATACTAGAAACCTCTTACGCAATGAATAAAATTGCTATTTTCCTTGACTTCAAATATAGAGCAGAAAATTATCAAACTGTTGAATATAACAAATGGTCATAATTTGTTTTGAATGCTTTTGAGAGGTTTAGCAGGTTTCATAGCAATGTTAGTCCCAATCTTATTAATGAAATATAACCTGGTATAAATTAATATCTCATATGATTTTAATTGACAGTGACTAAAATTTTACAATTACTAACCTTCTAGTGATGATGATTCTGCATTTGCTCCTTGGTAATAGACAATTCTAAGTGTAGATCGATTATTCTTTGGTTCAAATTTTTCACACCATGCTATTGAGTCCATATTGTATGATACGGGTTTCATCCTATACTAAAGAATGAATAAATTTTAGAAATTTATATTTAATAGGTTTTGTTATATCAAAATACAGTAGGCGCCACACCAATTATTGTGGTCACACATGTCAAGATAAGCCAATTAAAAAGAAATTCTAATATCAGAAAATTACCATCACACATATACATACATGTATTTGTAGGTTGATTAATTTGTGTTGAATTTCTCTGATACAATAAGGTATCAAACAGATTTTATCTGACATAATTCCTTTTGCTATATAAACCGAGGGTGCTTGATGGAATTTCAATATCAAATTTGAATTCTACAAACTATATACTTCCACAAGATTTGTCACTCACAACCTTGGCTTTTCCTTTGGGAATTTTAAGACATTATATCATACAGGTGCAATTGAGCTGCAAGGAAGAGTTCTGTTGTATCCGTGTGATAGAATACCTCAATATGCTGAAAGGCGAAACTTGGTTTATGAGTAACAAAACTTGTGCAAGTACACATAGCGATCAAATAATAACATATTGAATGTTTTCACTAAATTAGATGAACAGGGAGAGTAATTCAATAATCTATGCCAAAAGTTTCATAAATGAACTCACCCAGAATTTACTGGAACCTTTGGGCAATGGATTAATTTCTATTCTCTCCTTGGATATCCCTAATAAAACTTCGGTGTTAGAGCGCATGCGATTGACCACATGGACACGAAAAGATTGATAAAGGGGAGCATCGATGTCCTGCTCATGAAGTTTCATTCGTCGCAATGCTGCAGATTCCTGGGGTGATGGAGACTGAACTCGTCCTAATGGAAAAACAGAAATTCTAGTTAGATTAAAAATATTCAAAAGCACAACGTCAGCAATTTTCAATTTTACGTTTTGATCAAATATTTTAATTTTGGATCGAAAATTATTAAATAGAATAAGTAAGTCGATGATCAAAAGGTAAATTTAAATTTACATTACTCAAATAATGAACAGTTTGAAGTGATCAAATGAAGTTTTTTAATTATGACCGATTAGATTCAATCCAGTGAGAAAACTTATCTAATTCTTAATCAAAAGCTAAGGTTTTTCTAAAACAAAGAGGTAATATTTAATACCAAATGATACTTATCAACATTGTATTTTGACAATGTTTGTTTTTATTCAAAGGATGATAAAAATCGAAAATTGTTTTCACATCACAATTTAATACAATAAGTTGATCGTAAAGAGCACAACACAGAAAAATGGCATCAGTTTTATCAACATTGCATTAATATTGCCATAATCTTTCTATTGTAGAATTTCGGAAAGACATTTGATGCTTACAAGGCTATGATTTATTTATATCAAATATATAGTTATAGGCATAGCTTAAAAAAGAAAAAAAAATCAACTTTTATGTGAAGTCATGTAACGAATGTATCATGCCTCTTTTAAGGCTAAAAATATAAACGACGATCACAAAATCAAAACACTGAATATAAATTTACCAAAATCAAAATCAACATTAGTACCCGCAGGAGCGCTGCGACTATCATTCGAGTCTCTTTTGGGAAGATTGTCCACCAGCACAGACACCGTCCTGTTAGTGTCGTCTCCAAATGTTACACTGGAACTTGTTCTTTGAACCCCTCTAGTGTTTTTATTAACGATGCCTGAAAACGAGAACATAAAATTATTCACACAATAATATTCAGGACTGTTGTGAACTTGGTTTCAAAGGAAAAAGAAAGCTATTTTATGCTATGGAACGATATGTTTATTTTCCTGTTAATGAGAGTCAATAAGAATCCTATCAAAATTTGACAAAATATCCATACAATATATTTGAGCTACAATACCAAAATCCGAAAACAGAACATTCGAAACTCAAAATCCAATAGATTGACTTGCTTATGCACAGAATTACCTAAGAGAATAATTCTGTCATAGAATTTGACAATTAATTAGATTTGTGTCAAGGTTGTTTGAAATGTGTCTGAGAGCAGTCTGAACCGACTAGATCCAGCAAACTGGTACACAAGATAAATGACATTATTTTCAATCTCATTTGTCAATAACAAAATGCGTGAAAAAAACATTCAAATTGGATAAAGAATCAAACTAATATAAACCTTTAATAGCTGTGATACCCTCCTGACTTCTCGGCTTTTCTTTAGAATCAAACGTCGCTGATCGACTCCGAGCAGTATGGTCCGTAGATTTGACTTCATCAGTCAATGTGATTGTATTAAAACCACCCTTTTCTGGTATAGAACTAGTATGAGCTTCTGAACTTTTAGCTAGGGCATACGATTTAAGGTCTACTAGTCCCAAACAAGTTAATCCAAATTTGGAGCACGGTTCTTTGGAATCTAAACAGGGAAAGTCCCAGTCCACTTCGCCGTCATCTTCAGATATGCAAAGGGCATAGTTTTGAACAGGACCAAGTGTTGCCTCCGGGTGAGCTATGCTAAAATGTCACAAAACAATTTTTATGAATTTTATATTGACAGTTAACATTTCAGAATGGTAAATATTATTTCTAATCAATATTATTTTTTTCAAAAAACTGCTATTGTAAATTTTCTCTAGTGAAGTAAGTGAACAAGTCTCCAGTTTACTAAAATTGTGTCTGCCATGGATATACAGCTTTTTTAGACTGTATTCAGTAACAAAGCAGTAAATTCAATAATGTGAAGTCTTTTTCTAATGATTGCCATGAGTGTCTTAAGATTAAGTCACCTAGGAAGGACTTGGGTGCTAGATTTTAAGTGTGATGAAAAGGGGGTATCTGGGTTGGTTGGGGAGAAATGAAACCATAGTCTCAAATTGAGAAATCACATCATGAGCGAAAATATATAATTTTTACTATGGTAGTGTAAATTAGTTGTATAAAATAAGTAGATTAATTGAATGGGAATTTTATGATTGATTGCAGTTAAATAAGTGCTCACCTGTATATATAACATGTAAAACCAATTAACTCTTCAATCTTAGCACTGGCCATGACACATACATGGATAGGATAATTTCTCAGTTCCTCTGGCATCATTGTCATGAATATTTTGAAAGTCTTAGTAGGTAACCGAAGTTGAGCACTTCCGTCGATTTTGGCATACGCCAGGTACTGACTCTGAGGTAAGAATGGACATTTTTCTATAAGATCGCTGAGAAGAGACCTCCGTTGAGGCACGCCAGGTATGATGGATGGTTTAATGAAATCAGGTTTAATTTCTTTTCGTGGAAATAATGGCTCTTTATCCTGACTCGCCACTTGAGTGGGAGGATTTTCCCATTTGACCATTTTTATTCTTGCAGCTTTCCTCTGTGCCTGGTCCATTTTTTCTAATCTCTGTGCGGTGTTAGATCGTTGTCTTGAATGAACAATATAAACAATTATTGTAAGAGTAAACTGATGGTACAAGAAATTTGGTTGTAATTAAGAGAAAATGATTGCGCATTAATAAAATCCATTCATATTAAAGTATACTTTAAGTATGAGAAAGAAAAAAAAACTGTCAATAAGTGACAGTGACTGTAGTAACAGTAAGCGAGTGTAGTAGTAGTGAGGGAATTAACTGTGAAATATAGTGGTGTTTTAAATGACAGATATAATTTGACAAATCAAGCTGTTCAAGATATCTTAGGGCAAACTAGATGGATTTGGAGTAAGAGTCAATATTTTAGTTTTTAGCTTCATAAGTGCACCAGTAAAAATAATGTTTCCTATGAAGGAAAACGTCTGAAACCAGCTCTTCATTATATATTGGTTTAGGCATCTACACTTAGACAAAATGAAATTTTCATTTCAATATTCATAAATCAATCAATATTTAAAACTATATTTTTGACCAGATATTTTGTATGAGAGGGACACAATTCACTATACTATGAATATTCACCTTGAGTGGTAAATATATCTCTACATGAGAGCCTGGCTCCCTATTTATCTTTTGCACCGGCTCTAAGTTAATGGTGGATAAGGAACACTACTGGCAAGTAACGACTTCTTGGTACGATTTTGTATGTAGGGTTATTGGTTATGGTAATAAAACATACCTGTGCATTCCAAATTCCATATCGTGTTGCAAATCATAGCTTTCTGTCAAGGGATCAACATCATCATCGTCACTGATATCCATTCCAGGATAACAATCGAACTCCATTACCCTCTCTCTCTCATATTCATCATCACTTGTATCTTCATAATTCTTTAATGGAGAGGAAGACTGCTCTATTTTACCTTTATCCATCATACTTTTGGCGTGCAAAAGCCTCGGGAAGTCTTCTCCTATCATTACAATTTCGCACATTCCCGTGTCATCGGTTGATATAAACGAATTCCTAATGTGCGAGAGCAACCAATGCTTATTATCGTAAGTCGCCATTTCAATTGACAATTTTATACAAGTAATTAATGAATAATTATGATATTGCTGGCTGGCAGATCCCGGCTAAATTTACATTTCTATTGACAGATCTAGAAAAATTTGACGGAAGATGTTCCAGAAAGTCAACATCCGTAAGAAACCAATACATTTCTGAAGTTAGGCAATAACCCTTAATTGCCATAAAGAAAATAATATTTATGCACAATTACATGTTGGTACACAATTTTTGTATTGTGGGCTATGATATAGTTCGATATAATTATTATTATATTTTAATAAAACGAGAAAAATAATTGTATCTGAACTTCAAATATGACGCCAATCTACTTCCTTAAATCTAAAAAACATCCCAAAACCAATGTTATTTCATATTTTATTAACGGATTCATGAATACAAGATTTTTTTAGTTTAAAAAAACACATGAATACTTTTTTGATTATATCATTAATTTATCATACGAAATGGTGGTCAGCATAGCTTTCAATAGTTTAACTTTGGTAATGTCTATGACATTTGTTGCTTTCCGTGCATAGCAACCATTGTATACAATAGCCATAGACTAATTTACCTAGCAACGCATTTCAAAACTGTGACAGCTGTTGCCAATCTTTATTGAATCTCCTAAAAACGATTGACTAATAAATTGAATCAAAAAAAAATCAGAATGCAATCGTGATTAGTATTGATTTATTAGCAGATAAGTAAAAGTATGTATTAACTTTCCAATTTTATTATAATTACAACGTAGACCGGAAGCTTACAATTTGTTATAACATAATTCATAAGGAACAATTTGAGTTGTTTGTATGGCGTGATCGTATCTATCACTCAGTTTCGATCAACAAGTGTCTTCACCACAGTTATCCTGCAGCCTCGGCAACGGAAAAAGTTACCAAATTCATTTTTTTTCGCGATTTATTTTATTTATGGTTGAAATTTTTTCTTCAAAATGGATATTTCAAATAAGTAAGAACAATTTTTAATACTTTTTTAAAATGACGTATGATATTATATATCACTATTGATGTGAAGTACCCATATTCAAAGTAATAGTTATACATGTGCAGCCATATATTCCTCAAAAGTTTAAGAATATGAATCTAAATCAAGTACATTTTTTTATTATATCCAAACAAATTTTGATAATTTACCCCATTTTAAGAAACGGGAAATGATAATTTTTGAAAACATTTTGCACCTCACAAAGTATTTATTTTCTATTATTAAATTTTAATTGTCACAACTTTGTACGATTCCACATGTTTAAACATGTGGAATCATACAACTTTGTAACAATTCAAATTCAATATTGAAATTCCATCAAGCACATTCAGTTGATATCATAAATTATTTATATTATTAAATTAATTTCTCTTTATTCATATAGTAAATTATAATAGATAATAAAAAGTTTGTTTTAAGAGATGCTGACATTGCCATATGTCAAGAGGCAACTTCGAATATTCTGTTGGCAGAGATGGTAATCTTTAAATGGTGGAACCAAGTTTTCATCATAAAGCTTCAACTCTTCGATGAACTTCACTAAAGCATTTTCATAGTCTCCCTTATCCATCAAATGCTTAGCAATCTTTTGAACGCTTTCCCTGTCCTGTAATTCAGTAAAACAAACCATATCACAAAATTAATCGAGAGCAAATTTTATATGTTTTCTCAGTCTCAACACATCAATGGTTTAGTAATTGAAAGTTTATATGGTAAAGAACATTTTATTCAATCAAAACAATTAATAAAAATTATTTTTACTAAGATTGATACCGTGGTTTGATATCCTAAATCATAGATATTGTAAATTTCCGAACTAATTAACTTGAACTTATATTATACATTAGAAACAGGTACTGGAGTTGTATCCTAAAATAAATTTGATTTGATCCTTCAAATTGTTTTTGTATATAACTTTTTTTGAGTTAACTGTGGCATAAAACCCCACAGAGCAGTGATTTTTATTTGGTACGTAAAATTGTGCGCCAATAAATCGATTCATTATACTATGGTTCTAGGGCTTAAGGGTTCATTAATTTATGTGTGTAGTGTAATTCTTTGAGGAAAAACCATGGATTTTTGGAAAATATGTAATTTGAGTATTGAAAGGGTGGCATCCCTTCAAACATTCTTTACCTGTCGTGCTTTTGATCCTTTCAAAATCTTGGTAAACTTTTGACAAAGCTCACACTGAACCATGACCTCTTGGCTGTCAGTCGGAACTGCTATTATGTTGGTGCAGTCACTTTCGGCATCACATCTGAGAAAAAATTAAAACATGTCATATGAAATTGGAATTTAATTTCATTAATTTAATTTTTGTTTTCAAAAAGATTTCTACTCACTTGAATCTCATGACTCCTTCATTCATTTCATCAGACATCGGCCATTGCTGTTCACAAGCAAGACACACTCTCCTCTCGATTTTGGCTTGTAAATATTGGTCCGTAGTTTTCAGCTATCTGTTGATCTTTTTTGATGTTTTTGATTGCTTGAACTATCACTGAGGTTCCTTGGAAATATCTTATAAATAACATTTAATTAGCCTTCAAGTTTATTGTATAAAATAACTTCATATTGTGTTGTATATTTTGTTTAATCTTATTTTTATTCAATTTTTCATACAAAAGTAATATATATATATATACATTGGAAATAAGTACTGGCTGACTGATGTTTTAGTTCATTGAATTTATTTAAAACTGTACAAATTAAAAAAAAAGTTCAGAGAGGGTGATGACAGTCTGAGAAGAAAGAAATCCTTAGTCGAGTGGTTAACATTCAAATCCCAGTATGGAAAATTTATTAAAATGGTGTATGGGTATGCAAATGAGTTGATGTCTGTGATCTTGATATTCGGGAATCAGGAGTTGTAAAAAAGTGTTTTTCACCTCGTTACAAAATGACATCTTCCTAATGTAATAATTTGCATTACAAATTATTATCTAATAGAAATATATGTTACCTTACTACACTAGGATCGCAAGAATGATTAAAGAGTGCCAGTGTCGAATAAATTCCACCACCCAAGAAAACTGACTTTCCTGATTCTTTTTTGACATGTGCACCTTCAGCGGTAGGCCTCTCGCACTGGACTTCAAAAATCTCATGAGCGTTGAACTGCAGAATTTGTAAATTTCTGAGTATCAATCCACCAATATATGCCTCAGTGTCACTCAATTTTGGCTCGGATATCTTTGCATTGCCATTAGTTGCTGCAACATCACCTGTAGGATTGAAGTATGAGGTTTTCTTGAGGAGGTTCAGGAGAAATACTGCCATATGTGTTCTTTGGAAGAAATCAGCTTGTGAACGTTGGTTCTCATGTCCGACCAAATTGTAAACACATCTGTAATCACTACTGACATATTTTCCTTTTATTTCTTCACTCAACTTAGATTTCAAGTCGAGGTAGTATGATAGAGGTCGCTGAGTAATTATTCTGAGTGCCATGTGACATGTTATAGAGCAACCAGAGTCCCAAATGAGACGGAGAATGGCACATTCATATTTGTGATACGAGTCCAGTCCTTTTTTCTGACATTCTCTGCTGCAGCAGATAACATTTGAACATGTCGGACAAGCATACGGAATTATACATCTGAAACAAATGAAGTCCACGTTGATTACACATTGTAGAGAGCAACATTTAAATACAGCATTGTCATTTGACTATAAACCCTTTTCCTGCCCAGTCTAAAAGAATCCAATGTGTATGTATATTGGGTATAGATGTGTGTGGATTCAATTCTTGATTCCATACATAATATATGGGATTGACAGAGAGAACTGGGGGAAATCGTTTACTCATATATAGTATCCAATCACAACTGAGATATCAGTCAACTGTTTGTGATATCTGATATTACCATATATAAATCAGATTACATTAAGTATTAAAAACTGGTAACTTTCAGAATGCCATATATTCTGAAAGTTCTTCATTCTCAATATCAAGTGAAGAAAATAACCTAAGGATAATTTATATTCTAACAAAATTGAGCACAATTTCTACTCAAATCAATCTTAAAACTTAAGTAGTTTTTAGGATGAATAAACTGACCTTTCAAAGCAATGCTGGCAGTGAGTTGTAGAGTATTCTCCTAGGAAAACACTGCAATGAGCTTTCTCTGATATTATTATTTCTCCAACTGTTATATCTTTATTTGCTTTTGCAAATCTACCTTCTTCTTCGTTACTGTCAATGGATAGTGCTTCAGATGCCGATGTGTAAATCTTATTATTTTTGCCGCTTACTTGAGATGGCACTGGATCTTTCTTGATAAGGGCATCAGTCTGAGAAATGTCTTGTTTATTTTTGAAAGTCATCATTTGAATGTTTTATTAAGAGTTTCCATCATCAACTGTGCATCGGTCTGAATCTTTTGGCGTTCTTCTATTGGCAGCTTTGCATTATCAAGTGCAGAGATTGTTTCTCTGAAATAAAATTTATTTCGAAATTTTCTCGCATTTATCTATTTGGTGACTTAAATTTGCTATTAGTTGTTTTGAGACATTACCTAAACTATTTTCAGGTATATGGTCTTTCATAAATTTGTAAAATATAATAATTTAACACAAAATAGATAGAAAGCGGTAGAAATTGCATCTTCTATACCTGAAAGCCACAATTCCATCTCTATTCCACTTCAAACCCAAATAGCATCTCTGGAATTCAATCTGGATTAAAATCGAACTCCATTTCCCTCTCTCACTCATCGTCACTTGTATCTTTATAATTCTTAGGATGGGAAGACTGTTCTATTTTATATTTATCCATCATACTTTTCGCAAAAGCCTTGGGAAGTCTTATACCTATCATTACAATTTCGCACACTCCCATATCATCAGTTGATATAAACGAATTCTTGATGTGCGAAAGCAACCAATGGTTACTATTGTAAGTTGATATTTTAATTGACAATTTTATAAAAGTAATTATCTAATAAATATGATATCGCTGGCCGGCAGATCCCGGCTTAATTTGCATTTTTGTTGACAGATCTAGAAACATTTGATAGGTGACGTCCCAAAAGATCAACATCTCTGAAGTTAGGCAATAATTCTTAATTGCCATAAAGAAAATTAATATTTGTGCACAATTACATGTCGGTACACAATTTTTGTATAGTGGGCAAGAGCAATTCATTATATTTGTTATTATATTTTAATAAATCAAATCAATCAATTCATCAAATCAAAAATGATGTTATTAGAAGTTCAAGCATGGCGACAATTTACTCCCATAAATTCAAAAAAAAAACATCTCAAAACTAATTTAATAACATATTTTATTCACAGATTTAAGGCACAAATTTTTTTTTCACATAAAACACACACGAGTGTTTCTTTGATTGTATCATTAATTCATCATACGAAATGGTAGTCAGCATAGTTTTCATGTGTGTAATAACGCAATGTCTATGATATTTGTTATATTCCATGCATAGCAACCATTGGGAGCAATAGCCATAGACTAATTTACCTAGCAACGCATTTTCAAAATTTTGACAGCTGCTGTGGCCAATCTTTATCAAATCTTCTGAAAAATGATCGACTAATAAAATTGAAACTAAAGATGAAAAATGCAATCGTGAGTAGTATTGATTTATTAACAGATATGTCAAGGCATAGGCTACCTTTCCCTTTCTATTATTATTACAATATAGACCTGAAGCTTACTTACACTTTGGTATAACATAATTCGCGACGAACAGTTTGAGTTGCGTTTGTTTGGCGGTATCGAAATATATTACGTTTACAGCCGATGTCAATGCAGTGTGTAAAATTAGTATAAATCGAAGTTATTCATGATCACCAGTGCATCATTTCGTATATTTCATATGATGTTATTATAGAAACATTACAAAGCTATGTAAATTTCATGATCATTCTGAACGTAAAGGAAATTCTATATAATAATACATTGTCACTTCTTACTGGAAAGGCATGATATTTTAAATAATAAAAACACATTTTTTAGTACTTATTTCCACAATATATTTTATAATCAGGACTGGTTTCACTCATTGCGAGCATTATCAACTGATTGATCAACATTCATCAGTTGATAATACTGATTGTTTCCAGAATATATGCTGTTTTATTTTTGATTATAATTAAAAAGATAAATGTGTATGATTTATATTATGCAATTTAGATTTTACCATTTTTAAATTAAAACTTTGGTTATCGAGTTATTTTTTCAAATTGTATATATTTTTGTGTTATGGGTCGGATACTTATCTCAATAAATGAATGGTTTTTTTAAAGAATTTTGAAATTCATATTAAAAAAATAAATAAGAAACAAGTCCATAAATGTTTCAAATAGTTATTTAGAAGTGTTTTCATTTTTCCTATTGATGTGTCTATTTCTAATGATAATGATTCTAACAAAGGAGAGTGAAACTGAAGTGTTTTTATATGCTCAACGTTAAATGACTACCTATTTATTTTAAATATGAACATTTCACATTTTTTTTATTCCTTTGAAAAAAAAAACACATGAATGCCAAGTCACTGTTTGATATGTGTAGTACCCATATTCAGAGTAATAATTATATATGTGCAACTGCATTCCCAAAAGATTTAGAACATTAATCTACATCAACCACATTTTTGATTAGACGGTTCAAACAAATTTTGATAATTCACCTCATTTTAGCAAACCTAAAATAAAACATTTCGCACTTCACACAGTATTTATTTTCTATTATTATATTTTGATCACTGTTACCATAGCAGGCCTCAGATAAATTTTTCCATATTCATGAAGTAAATTATTATAAATAGATAATAAAAAAAAGTTTGTATTTAAGCAATGCTGACATTGCCGTATGTCAAGAGGCAACGTCGAATGTTCTGTTGGCAGAGATGGTAATCCTTAAATGGTGGAGCCAAGGTTTCATCATAAAGCTTCAACTCTTCGATGAACTTCACTAAAGCCTTTCCATAGTCTCCCTTATCCATCAAATGTTTAGCAATCTTTTGAGCGCTTTCCGTATCCTGCAATTGAGTAAAAAATCACACCAATAAATTAAGCAAGAGCAGATTTTACATGTTTTCTCAGTCTAAATACATCGATGGTTTGATAATCAAATGTTTAAACGATAAAGAACATTTTCTTGAATTGAAACAATTGAAAAAAATATTTTTACTAAGATTAATACTATTGTTTGATACCCTAAATCATAGATAATGTAAATTTACTTGTACTGATAAATTTTTGTTTTTAGGAGCCAATTATTTCACTGTATTTTTTCGGTGGCTACATAATTTGCATGAAAATCCATTTTAAAAATAAATATTTTTATATTTTACAGGGCTGAAGCTTTCGGCAGCATGTTTTTCGGCTAATATATTCAGATTCAAAGAGAATGTCTGAACTTGATTTATCAGAAAAGTCAGAGAGAAGAGTGCCAAATAAATCTGGTATGGTGTATTAATTTTATAATAATCTTAGTTTTGTGAATGAATGAATTACAATTTCAATATTTTTACTTTGAAATGTTTCATTTTAACTTTGTTTGCTCTTTGGCCACGTGTTCTAGATTCAGACCTAGAAAAGATTCCAGAAGTTGAATCGTCTTCCAGTCTAGCTCCCCCTAAATATGAAGTTAGACCTGATTTATTAGATCGGTGAGTAACATACTTTCACCAGTGTTTTGTTTCTTGAAGATATAAAAAACATTTTATATTATTATTTCTGATACTGTTTAAAAAAATTCATAGTTCCATTATCTGTTATTTGAATTGCAGGAATTTTTATTTTTATTGGCCCACTGTTATAATCGATTTATTAGTTGCAAGTCTTATGAATACAGAGGATTTGTGGATTTTTAGATTTCAGGCTTTAGCTGTGAAAGAGATTATTGATCAAAGCATGCGTGACAATTTAACTGGAAAAAGTTATGTGAGTTCTCAATCAGAAAAGTGGGTGAAAGAGGTTGCAAATGTAATAAGAGAGAAAGTAAAGGCTTTGGATATGAAACGGTGAGTGAACACAATATTAATTAATTTTTTTTAATTGAATAGTCGCACTGGTTATATTACTAGGTGTGATTCACTTTTCACCTCTCTCTGGAGCAACCCCAAATTAACTGACACAAGATTTTTAAGTATAACATACTGATTTGTTCTGATTTAGGAATTAGGACGGGAGTTGTATCTGAAATAAATATGATTCGATCCTTCAAATTGTTACCTTGAAAATTGTTTTTATATATAACTTTTTTTGATTCAAGTGCTGAAAATGCGGTATAAAACCTCTAAGCGCCTTGATTTATTTGAGCAAACTTAGATTTATTATACAGAAGATAATAAAAAAATTGTCATGTAATTAATTTTTATTCTGTACATAAAAGTGTGTGCCAATCAATTGATTTTCTAGGCTATTGACCAAAATTTTGGTGACCTAATAAAATTATGACTTGAAGGTTTCATTAATTTATATGTGCAGTGAATTCCTTTGAGGAAAATCCATGGAGCATGCAAAAAGTTGGCCAGAAATTAAGACTTTGTAATTCCTTTCAGATATAAAATTATTTGTCAGGTGGTTCTAGGCGAAATGCGAGGTGCCGGGATCCAGAGCGGGATGCGATGCCTTTGGGATTCAGAATGCGATAACTACGTCTCCCATATGTTTCAAAGTGAAGCTTTGTTCTGTCATACAACTGTCTTTGGCGTTTATTTTTATTAATCAGTTAATCTTTGAATCCATACATACATTAGTATTTTGTTCAACAGTTGATAGCATTGATTTTTGATTTGTTCATATTTATTTTCTTTAAACAAACTAGTTTCTTCAATTGAGCTCTCGTTTAGATCAAATATAAGATTATTTTATTTGATTTTTAAGTTTCAATGCAAAAATTTTTAATTTTACAGTAGTTGTTTATTGTAAAAACTAATTTGACTGAATGTATTTTATCGATAGGATTCGTAAATTTAAATACTTTGGTGTCTAATAAAATGATTTTATTTTTAAAATGAGTTTACTTTAATTAACTATGTTTTCATTTGCAGTTTTGACGTGAATCAATATTTATTAGGTTTAATATGAACCATCTAAAATATCGTATCTATGTGTTGGTTTTCAACTTAAGATTGAGTTTTGGAAATTATGTTATTTGAGTATTGAAAGAGTGGCATCTCTCCAAATCTTCTTTACCTGTAGTGCTTTCAATCCTTTCAAGATATTGGTAAACTTTTGGCAAAGCCCACACTGAACCATGAACTCTTGGCAGTCAGTCGGAACTGCTATTATGTTGGTGCAATCACTTTCGGCATCACATCTGAGAAAAATTTAAAACATTTCTTATGGAATTAGAGTATAATTTCTTTAATTTGATTATTGTTTTCTCAAAGAGGTTTCCACTCACTTGAATCTCATGACTCCTTCATTCATTTCATCAAACATCGGCCACTGCTGTTCACAGGCAAGACAGTGGCAGTCGAACCAATACTGTTCTCTTAGATCTGACTGTCTCTCTTCTTGATTTTTTCTTGTAAATATTGGTCCATAGTTTTCAGAGATCTGTTGATCTTTTTTGATGTTTTTGATTGCTTGAACTATCACTGAAGTTCCTTGGAAATATCTTATAAAAAAAAAATTAATTAGCCTTCAAGTTTTTGTATAAAATAACTTCATATTATCTTCTTATTTTTTCAGTTTGTCATACAATAGTATATACTTGGGAAATAAATACTGGCTGACTGATGTTTGAGTTTATTCAATTCGTATAAAATTATAGAAATTCAAAAAATTCAGAGGATGAAAATATTTTGGGGAGAAAGAAATCTTTAGCCCAATGGTTAACATTCAAATTTATTATGAAACATGTACTAAAATGATGTATGGGTATGCAAAAATGTTGATGTTTGTGATTTTGACAGTCTGGGGTGAGGCATTGTAAAAAAGTGTCTTTCACCTTGTTACTAAATGACATCTGATTCTGATAGAAATATAAGTTACCTTACTACACCAGGATCACAAGAATGATTAAAGAGTGCCAATGTCGAATAAATTCCACCACCCAAGAAAACTGATTTTCCTGACTCTTTTTTGACATGCGCACCTTCAGTGGTAGGCCTATTGCACTGGACTTCAAAAATCTCATGAGCGTTGAACTGCAGAATTTGTAAATTTCTGAGTATCAATCCACCAATATATGCCTCAGTGTCACTCAATTTTGGCTCGGATATCTTTGCATTGCCATTAGTTGCTGCAACATCACCTGTAGGATTGAAGTATGAGGTTTTCTTGAGGAGGTTCAAGAGAAATACTGCCATATGTGTTCTTTGGAAGAAATCAGCTTTCGAACGTTGCTTCTCATGTCTGACCAAATTGTAAACGCATCTGTAATCACTACTGACATATTTTCCTTTTATTTCTTCACTCAACTTAGGTTTCAAGTCGAGGTAGTATGATAGAGGTTGCTGAGTAATGATTCTGAGTGCCATGTGGCATGTTATAGAGCAACCAGAGTCCCAAATGAGACGGAGAATGGCACATTCATATTTGTGATACGAGTCCAGCCCTTTTTTCTGACATTCTCTGCTGCAGAAAATAACATTTGAACATGTCGGACAAGCATACGGAATTATACATCTGAAACAAATGAATTCCACGCTGATTACACATTGTAGAGTGTAACATATAATGAAACATATAAATTGGGTATTATCTCTTCTCAAATCAATCTTAAAACATTTATAGTTTTCAGGGTTAATAAACTGACCTTTCAAAGCAATGTTGACAATGAGTTGTAGAGTTTTCTCCTAATAAAACACTGCAATGAGCTTTCTCTGATACCATTATTTCTCCAACTGTTACATCTCTATTTGCTTTTGCAAATCTTCCTTCTTCTTCATTACTCTCAATGGACAGTGCTTCAGTTGCCGATGTGTAAATCTTATTATTTTTGCCGCTCACTTGAGGTGGCACTGAATCTTTCTTGATGAGGGCATCAGTCTGAGAAATGATGTTGACTTGTTTATTTTTGGGAGTTGTCATTTGAATGCTTCGGTTGAGAATTTCCATCATCAACTGTGCATCAGTCTGCATCTTCTGGCGCTTTTCTATTGGTAGCTTTGCATTATCAAGGGCAGAGATTGTTTCTCTGAAACAAAATTCATTTTAAAATAGCGTTTATCTACTTGGTGAATTTGGTATAAATTTCTTGTAGTTGTTTTTGTTCATCACCTAAACTTTTTTCAGGTATATGGCTTTCCACCATATGCTTAGTAATATTGTTTGTAAAATTTGATATTTCAGTACAAAAAAAATTGAAAGAGATATAAATTGCATCTTCTATACCTGAAAGCCACAATTCCATCGCTATTCCACTTCAAAGCCAAATAGCATCTTGCTCTTCTGTCCAATATTTTAAATTGAAGATCTTTTGGATAGCCCAGTGAGAGTGATAAGTCAATGTCTCTGAGAGAATGTTCATATTTCTTCAAATGGTACAGGGCTGCCGATCTGTTTGCCAGTATGACAGCTAGCTCAGATTCTAAAATATAAAACATTTACAATTAAATGAGAAGATACTTGTTTGACATAAATGTTATTACAGAATTCTGTATATAGGAAGGTATATTATTATCAACAAAACTGCTAATAGAAAGCAAACTTTTGAACAATATCTTATTATCATTAATGTATTATTATCTATTAGCACCAAGAAGCTAAAACCAACAGATTATATGCTCACTGTTTTCAGACGGCATGCAAATATAGCTCTTGGTATAGAGGTCTAGTGCTTTTATCCAGTCTCCTTTTTGAACAGCAGCATTTCCATCATCTTTAAGAATCCTAGCTCTTCTCTCATCCTTTTTTCCACATGCTGTCGCATGTCTAGTGTCATCTTCCAAAATCTTAAGTCCGTCATTGAATTCTCTCACCTGTTAATCATAGTCATAAGCTTTAAAAAAAAACACAGGACTCAAATTGCATGAAGATAAATAAATTCACAATGCAAAATTTATCTTATAACAAAGACAATATGATGATGGAATATAGTAAATAGTTCACCTGCGGAATACTGGCAACAAAAGATACACGGATGTCATCTTCTTCCAGATTTGTGAAGTTTTTGAGAGTTACATCATCAACGGAACTTCGGACTGTTTGATGATGTGTGTGAAAGAATCCAGCTGATGTTGGTAGATGTTCCAGCATTTTCATTTTTCAAACTAATAAAACCGATGGAGAATCATTTCAATTTAATTAAACTTAATCTGTTATTTAGAAATAAGTCTTTGCAATGAAATACAGCCCAATCTGTACCAATTATCTACACAATTTTTTTAAATACCAAAATTACTGAACTGTTTCTTGAAAATTTGGTAATTGAATATCCTTGAAGTGAACCGGTTTTAATAAAGGTGCCACCCACACTTTACATACAGTATATTGATCACGATAAAATATTCTCGGTTTAATTATTACTCAGAAAATACATACTAAAATGAAAAGCAGCCAGTATTAAAAAATTGTTATGAACATGAAAGTTTACTGTCAGAAAGTTAAATTGAATAAATATGTTTTGTATGTTAATTTAAATTGAAATTATTACTTCACTGTCAACTTCTACTTAAAGTAATATAACTTTAAATATGTTGGTCCTTATTCATGGGACATATCCTCTATGAAAAAATAAACTCACAAGAACTCACATTTGTCACAAAGAAATGTAGTGGGAAATAGGATTAATTCAAAACTTTTATATTTATTTGAAATAATCCATTTATTAAGAGGTTGGTGATTGTGTAGGTATCATATTACAAATTGAAAAAAAATGTTAGTATTCTGAAAGGCAGTTATAGAACAAATGTAATCATGTGCAAAACAGTCATCAGTAGCTATTTTTGAACAAAAATAACAATACTACTTAACCAAAAATAATCTGGGTCGAAGTATAGTAAAACTTGGACGTATTGATCCTCCAATGAATTGAAAATTACACGAATAATCTTGTTTTATAATTTATAATCGATACACTATTAGATGGTTAGTTTATTATTTATAAAATGACAAACCTTTTTCTGATTTTTCAAAAATAAATATAAGCTTTTCCTGTGCAAAGATGTCAAAATGTGTAAAGCAGATTGTGTTACTAAACTTATTATCTTATTACCGGCATGCGTTCTTCTCCATGCTATGTTTAATTTTAAACTCTCAAACATATTTACTATTCTATTTTGAGATCCCGACGAAAATCTACGTTTTCGCCAATTTAGCTGAAACTCAAACCAATCTTTCATTACATCCTAATAATTTGTACTGTAGATACGAGATGGCAGAGTTTTCGTTAATTTTTATCGATAAACTAAATAAAAGATTATACGTAATGTAAATTCCAAATAAAATATTTTTTTTTCTTTTATGTGTAAAAATTTAATTTATATAATAATTTAAAAGGATCTGTAAATCAAAAAAATTGTTTCTTAAAAATCTTTTCTCCGGTTGCCGACTGCCATTTAGCACAATATAAAATTATACTTGCATTCAAAATGACCAAAATACACTAGAGGGTTCCACATCAAAGTTAATGAATTAATATTGAAAAAAAAACAAGATTATAAAAATAATAGTAAAATAGTTAGAAAACTTATCGGCCAGTAATAAAAAATATTGTTAAAATAACTATTTCAAATCAACGTCTGTAAGTAATTACTTTTATACGAGTGTTTGATGTATTCTTTTTTTTTTACTTCGGCTGGTTGACGAGTTGTATTACCAAACATGGACAAATAAAATTGATTTAATTTAATGGCCGTTAAAAATAATCATAAATTTCTACAATAAAAATTTTCAGTAAAATACACTACTATCTATAGATACTGTAAGTAGATAGTAGTGTAATAAATAATTGCGTATTTTTTAGAAAAATAAGTTTTCCAGTTTAAAACTCGTAGTGGTAGTAAAAATATCAGAAATTTTTAATTATTCTTTTTAAAAATTAAAACGATATAAATTGTCTACCAGCTATCGGTTCAAGCTCACACTTTAATGATTGATGAGGCGAAGAAAGGCGAAAAAATAATGAAGTCTGCAAAATTTTTTATAGATTTTTTATCACACACTGTAGCCAATATCTTAAATGATACCAAAATTAAAATCGTAAATGCAATTTTTTTTTCGAATCAAACAATGTGATAAGAAATTAAAAAGTTCCAAATGCGAGCGATTTTGAATTGATTGGTCTCTATCAAACGTTGGTCGCACATATATTTAAATTTGTAAATGTAAAGTAGGACAAGGCCCGCGAAATTGGAGTGCCCTTATAACAACTGGTTTTTGAAAAATAACGTAAGTGTCTACTCATGTCTACCTATTTCTTTGCAGACAATACAAATGTTGCTAGTCTACGAAAGTTACCATTAAAGAGAAATATTGCCATAGAGAAAGGGTGCTCAGTATAAATTCAATTTTTACTTAAATCATTTTGAATACCGTCTATTTTTACAGAAAAATAATTAGTACGAATTGATTTTCATTTAATCATAACGTTATCAATATTGACTCACAGTCTGCGTGTCGTAATAATATTTGAATATCAGACGCTTGTTGTTCAAATCCAAGCAACATAATCTCAGTAGGGAACGAGAGTCATTCATTTGCAGTATGGAAATATTAGAATCATCACGAATCAGTAGCTTTATTACTTTTATAATGCTTTGTATCGGAGTAACAAGCGGAGCAAAACAAAAAATGATCCGCGGAGAATTTGGTACGACGTCAATCGCTCTGCATTTACCCCATTCTAATGCTGATTTGTTGATTACAATTATTCGCGTATAATGCAATATAAATTTAAACGCGAGTCATTTGTTTTCGGTTAATAGTGATACGACTCAAATAAACAATTCGGAATGGGAATAGATTCTAAATATTTAATTCGCAGTTAAATAAATGATATTTTACACAAATGCCATTGTTACGAAGAGTTAGAACGAAAAAGTCATTTGAAGGGCTTATACTCTGACGCTGTAAATTTTCAGTCTGAAACTGATTAAGGGTGAAAATAAAAATGATTGGATTTCATGTCTAAAAGCGAGAAAATAGAACTAAATTTTTTTCCCTTATACTAATATTTTTATCACTTTAATTATTTAAATTTAGGATTTAAGGATTAATGTCGAGTGTAGTGCAGACAGCGACATCTTATAGTGACAACAAATTTCAAGTGATGAATTTCAATTTCTTACATATCTTTATTTAATGAATTTATTGCCTCATCTTGATATAAATATGTATAAATGTATTATACAACAATAGGGGTGCGTATTCTCCAACTTGGGATCGGAGACAGACAGTAAACGAATTTGCATAGAATTAAAATAATGAGCATGCAATAAGTCAAGGACATATATATTCCTTTCGATTTATACGAGGTCAAATTGAGGACTCTACCTTTTCTGTGATTGCCAAACATTATGTACAACCAACCAGACATTAGTAATGCCACTGCGAAAAACTTAAACAAAAATATTATTTCCCAGAAATCGACATTTTTGCAGTTGTAAATATGCTCATATACGGTTATATAATTTTTTTTAAAAAGTTGTAAAAAGATCAACATTGTTATATTAGCCAAATTGTTTTATATTATTTACATTACGAAGAGTGTAATCTATCTATCTTCTATATATATAAAAATGAATGTCTGTCTGTCTGTCCTTTATGTATTCCTACACCATGAATCCAATTGCGATAAAACTTTGTCAAATTATTGCTTGACTACCGGGCAAAAGATAGGATTCTCAGAATTTGATTTGATTACAAAAATTAATTGAATATTTACGAAAAACATGTTTTCATACAAGACTATTCTAATACAGAATGGCCATTTATGAAACATTGTATCCATAGTAACGCCGAAAACAAATCTGTCACATGCACTAACCTGTAGGTATTTTAAGTAGGTACTTACGTACAAGGTACTGAATATTTTGAAACGAAATTCGATTTTCGAATAAAGTATTTCAATGTTCGAATTTTTATAGAATTTTTTGTTTTAGTTTTATGTCGAATGATAGAACGAATTGAAATAAATATTATGTATAAATCGTGTGTGATATAGAAGGAGTTTTTAAAATTTCAATTGTTGGTCGACTTCGAATAGTATTATATCAATCATTTTATTTTATTTTTCAAAAGAGAAAGAACTTATTATCCGAGACTATCACTGAGAATGACGAATATCCACTTTATCGTCGACGGTCGACTGAAAATGGTGGCAAATCCATCACATTAAAAGTGCGAAACAATGACGTTGAAGTTGATAATCGTTGGATTGTACCGTATTCACAGCTTCTCTCGAAAACTTACAAAGCATACATCAATGTCGAGTATTGTAATTCGGTGAAATCCATCAAATAAATTTGTAAATATGTCAACAAAAGATGCGACATGGTAGTTTTTGGAGTGGGAAATTCAACTGCATCTATCGATGAAATCAACCAATATCAACTGGGACGCTACGTTAGTAGCAATGAAGCAATATGGCGCATTTTACCATTTCCAATTCACGAACGGCATCCGACAGTTACTCATTTGGCAGTTCACCTTGAAAATGGACAGCGAGTGTACTTCACAACGTTAACTGCATTTTTCTTATTGTGTAGGGATGATATGTTTGCAAAGATGCTACTTTACTCTGAAGTGCCAACATTCTACAGATGGAGTGCATCAGAAAAAAAATTCAACGTCGCAAACAAGGTAAAGCAGTTGACGGACATTACAATGTATATTCAATCGATGCATTAGGCCATCTGTACACTTTTCACCTAAATAATGCAGAATGCTTTTACTTGCGATAACTGTTAATTAACATACGTGGACCGAGATTCTTCCAAGAATTGAGAACAGTAAATGGTCGAATATGTGTCACTTATCGTGAAGCTTGCCTCGAATTAAATCTTCTAGAAAACGATGCACATTGGGACACTTCACTCGCTGATTCATCGAATACTGCTCACCCACAACAAATACGTGCGTTATTTGCGGTAATATTAACAATGTGCTTTCCATCCAATCCAAATGATCTTTGGGAAAAATACAAAAACCACATGAGTGAAGATATTTAACATAGTTTGTTTCACACCAAACGTGTGTAATGAGGCATTGCTATTGATTGAAGACATATGTTTAGTAATCGCTAACAAATCACTGCTACAATTGGTAATGGCTGCGCTGAATCGATCTTAAAAAGACTTACTTGATTTCCAACGAGACACACACTTTGATGTCGATGATTTGGGTAGATTCGTTCAAACGAATCTTCCGAAATTGGTTCCAGATCAACGTATAGTGTATGAAACAATTATGAATGCAATTACAACACAAAGTGGTGGATTTATTTCCAAGATGCACCCGGAGGCACAGGTAAAACCTTCCTCATTTCACTCATTTTGGCAGCCACACGATCACGAAAAAACATTGCACTAGCAATCGCAACATCTGGAATTGCAGCAACCCTTTTGGATGGTGGGCGAACAGCGCATTCAGCACTGAAATTGCCATTGAATAGCAAATAATTGAGTCACCAAAATGCAATATCAACAAAAATTCTAAAACGGGCAAACTACCCACATCATGTAAAATCATTGTATGGGATGAATGTACTACGGCACACAACAAAAGTATTGGAAGCACTTCATCACACACTAAAAGATTTGAGAGGAAATGAACAACTTTTCGGTGGCGCACTCATTTTATTGTCTGGTGATTTTCGACAAACTCTACCTGTTATATCACGTTCAACAGTGGCCGATGAACTTAATGCACTTTAAAGACCAATATGCGTGTACAACTACAGCATGATGCATCCGTTGAACATTTCGCAAAACAATTGTTGGATATAAAAAATGGGAAAATGGCAATAGAGGAATCCACACAATGTATCACATTGCCAGCGAATTTCTGTAAAATAACCGCAACCATAGACGAATTGATTCACAAAGTTTTTCAAAATATTGCACACAATCATAAAAATCATTAATGGCTCAGTGCACGTGCTATATTAGCAGTCAAAAACAAGGATGTCAATGTTATCAATTTCAGCATACTAAATGAAGAACCTGGAGAAGCGACAACATATAAGTCAATCGATACTATAACGAATCAAGACGAAGTCGTCAATTATCCAACAGAATTCTTGAATTCACTTGATTTGCCAGGCATGCCGCCGCATGTTTTAATATTGAAAATTGACTTGCCTATCATTCTTCTCCGAAACATAAGTCCACCACAACTTTGTAACGGTACCAGGCTTTTAGTAAGAAAAATGATGAACAATATTATTGAAGCTACAATTTCAAATGGAAAATTCAAAGGAGAAGATGTACTGTTGCCACGAATCCCAATGATTCTGAGAGATATGCCATTTGAATTTAAACGTCTTTAAAGTGTCCAGTGCGAGTGGCCTTTGCAATGGCTATCAATAAGGCACAAGGACAGTCGTTACAAGTGCGTGGACTAAATTTAGAAAATCCATACTTCTCACATAGACAACTGTATGTGGCTTGCTCACGCGTTGGAAAACCTTCTGATTTATTTGTGTACGCACCAGATAGAAAAACAAAAAACATTGTGTATCCAAAAACACTCCAATAAATAAAAACACATACGGCCACCACTGTCAAATTTAGGTAAGAAAAATATTATGTTATGTTTTTTAAGCTTATCGCTTCTATTTGACTCCGGCCTCGCCACAAGTCCGACATATCCAATTGGAAGGCGAGAGGCTCCCGACATGGCGCTTCCATAAAGTCGCGGTTTCTTTTTTTTGACTGGCATTGCAACGCATGCTGGGTACACGCTAGTATATTATATACATATATTTTTATTTGTGTGTACACATGTCCTGTATGCGTTCCAATACCATTCATTCGATTGGTCTAAGCTTTAGTGCGTTGTTGTGAACATGTTTGCGAAAGTTTTTAAATTAAAACAACCATTAGATCAGAACCGGTTTCGCTCATCGGTAGCATTTATTTTTTTATCCGATTGCGATGAAAAATGGATTAGTTTCACATGTGCTCGAAAAGGTTTCAGAGTTAGTACAACCATTAGATCAGGGCCGGTTTCGTTTATCGCGGACACTAACAGTTGATACACTGGACTATGTGGATATGCTTCTCACATTGACAGCTTTATGTGTCCTGCTCGCGTGCCGTAAAAACGTCTGATTTATTCGTGTACGCAACAGACGGAAAAAATATTTTACGTATCCAAAAGCACTTCAGTGAGCAGGACTACAACACAAACACCTTGTTTCTTTATGTGGCATTGCAACGCATGCCAGGTACTCGCTAGTATATAATATTTATATAAATATTTAAATAAATTGATGGAAATAATATTGTCAATTCAGTGTTAATAATAAGGCTAAATAATATTGCTTCATATTATTGATTCATCTTAATGAACTGAATGAAAAGTGTCTTATAAATATTTTATCCATAAATTAAATGGCTTTACTTACTGACTGAAATAGATAATGTGTAAATAAAACGTGGTCAATGTTTTAAATAAAACGTATTTTTAGCAAAACTTGCATTGATTTTTGCTTATGTTCGATATACAATATATTAATTTATCTATTCGTATTGTTTTCGACTAATTATTAGCCACATGGAAAAGATTCTTTTAACGTGTTAAAAATTGTTTAAATGATGATAAAAAAAATCATGTTTTTTTCGCCTGTTAACATTGATGCTGAAAAACGCGGTTTCGCTAAATTTTGCACGTATTATTTTGACAATCAATTTAACGGTTCACTGAAAGCGATTAGTAGACAGAAATAGACTCAATTTCACTTTCCGAAAGAAACAAGATTATATTGAATTTTTCTATCCAATGTGGATTGCTAGAATTGATTGATTTGTGTTTATATCGGTAAATATCTTTGTGTTTGTACTGCTTGTTGAATTATGTTCAAATTCGTATTGGAACATAAAGTAAATATTTTGACTTTTTACGCTTCTTAAACTTTTCGAAAGTAAATAATACACATAAAAAGAACTAAACATGACTTAGAACTGTCGTTTTACATTAAAATTTGGAATAGTCTGGGTTTAAATAGCATAATTATTCATTCATATATTTCAATCGAAATATTTAAAAATTAATGTTAACCAAATATTATTAATCTTTTATAATATGTACCTCATTCACCAAATCATCAATTGGTTATTCCGATTACACTTGGAAAAAAGCGTTTTTAAATAAACTTAAACGTTCTTTCGTGTATTTATAAACAAAATAAAGAAGTGTTCACAGAAACATACCGACTTTTTTGCTTGTAGCGGAATGCACTTAATTCGATTAAATTTAAATTAGTTTGGTTAAATTCATTACACCTAATTTACGATAATTTTACTGGTTTTCGTTGATAGTGACATGAAAAATAAAGATTAATTTTAAAACTTTTACGTATGAACTCGGTACGTTTTGACTTTGTACGGTTCACTTTGATTATGGAACAATTGATGCAATTAACAACTGTCACCACAAAACTTAAAATTACAATAGCAATTAACTTCAAATTTTGTCAAAAATATTACTATAACGAATTTCGATTCTTGCACACTGAATTTATTGCAATGTCAATTAAGATTTGATGCATGCATTCAATAATTTAAAAGGTCTTTGATCAAGAGCTTTATAAACTGATTTTTTTATGTACATTCGGTCCTCTTTTTGCACAGTTTCGGAATTCCACAGATCCAAAAACGGCTTATAAACATATCTGTCAAAGAAAGGCGTTGCATAATAACGTAATAAAAAAAACGGTACAAATATTTGAAACATTCTTTAGGTTTTAGAATCGCAAGGCATGCGCTGCACGCAACATTTAATTCAAATGGAAGACATTGAGAATTTGTTACTTTTGATGAACATATCTTGTGTGAGGAAAGATAATATTTATATATATATATGTATCGTCTTGAGTATGCTTTATTCTTCTCGTCTTTCAAAACGCTATTAAATAATATTAATTACATTTAAATACTTCGAAGTAAAATGAAATGCAGAACACGAATAAATCTAATGTCAACTGACATCTGAGTTGCCATTATTATAAATCGATTTTCGAAGATTCGTACCACGGATAATTGCTAAAGTTATTGCATTTGATTAAAGGATTGAATTTTTTTTATTTATAATTATAACATAGAAAAAACATTCAAATAATATATTGCATTCTATTTTTTTATTTCTGAGATAAAAAACCAGAATCTTCTTCCCTGATAAAATACAATAAGTATTCAGTGTTTTTAGTAAGAACAGTGTGTTTTATTAGATTCATGATGAGGCAAATATGCTTTGGTACATTTTTTATATGTTTATAATATTGAACGCGTTGTCTTTGTGGATATAAAGAATTGTTCTACACAGTGCTTACAGAGATAAAATGATAGTTCCCGGATCACCTTTTTTAATTACACGAATTGACAGGGCAAAGTCTTTTTTCAGAAAAAAATGCTACATTAGAAAATACGTTAAAAAAAATGTCCATAAATTGGCAACATAATAATTCATTTCATACAAGAAAATGGTATAGAATGATATTTGACTGTGGTCTTCAAATACGTTTATTTTTACATAAACGCATCTTTCACTGTGAATATATGAAGTTATTATAACAGCCTTAATGGACGGTGGTTAACCCTTAACTTTAATAGTCATAAAAGCCTTCAGAATAAAAATAAATAATTATACGCTGCGGTTTTGCCATAATAAAGCATATGGAAATTCACGACACGGATAAATATACGCTTTAATATTGTTTAGATTCTTAAAAAAGGTGTGCGAAAAAAGAAAAAGAGAGATATATATATATATATATACATACGAATTTATGTTGATATGCAATTCTGGATCGTTCAATTCGTTTCAAAATAGATATTAAATTTTGACCTACACACTTGGAACTTTGGTTTCATTTAAGTTTTAATCATTATCGATTATCAGACTACTTTCAATGCTTCAATAACTAAAGTTATCTATCAGGAAATATCAGAAGAGACTAGAATAATAGAATATCGACTAGAATGGGAAGAAGGCGAGAAATTCGTCTTTCATTTTGGTACATTAGCAAATGATAGTTGTGAGAGGGCTAATATTATAATATATCAGATACGAGGTCGAGTGGCTATCGTACTAACTGGTTCGAATTATAGTCTAAAAAGTTTCTATTTATGATATTTTTCATGCAAAAAGTTCATTTTCACCACCCATCCTACCATAGCAACGGAGAGAAGCTTAATTGATGAGCTTACGAAAACGAGAAATGGGAAATGAGCAGTACGAAGTTTTGTATAAACAATCTGTTGAGATATTTTCATAATGAGGTCATTTGCTTCACACTGGGAGCAGAAATGGCTAAAAAAGATTGTCATTTGTGTTTTGTTTTTATGAATGATTTTAAGTCAGTTATTAATTTTACAGGGAAATCGGACGGGATGGTAACATTGAACATATCGTGAGAAACGATGAATTCGAGATTATTTGACATTGGTATTTGAATTCTTCCGAGCACATTCAGCCAATAACTAATTTTAGAGTTTATAACATTAACGCCCAAGTCTTTCATGGGACTGAAATCGCACTTCCCGAATTTAAGTATTATAGTTTGTGGAAGCCGTCATTTAGATGTACGACCAAAGGCTGATGATGATTTTGTCAATAACATTAATCAAAATATAATAGTCAATTCAAGGTTGCGGAAAAAACGGGCACATTTTTGCGGTCAGCATTTCTTGGAATTACTTTTTATGTATTGGAGTTTTCACAATATGTAATGTTTATGATAAGGCGACCATTCTTTGTAGCCGTTTTTTGATCGGTTTTGTTTTGAGATGTGACAAGTGAGTACTAACTTGAAAAATATTGCAAAGAGACTGCAATATTGCCTTAATACAATCTTGACACCTGGGTTGCGGTAAATTTTTAAGAATAGAGAAAGTATAAAAATCAATCCACTCTTCAAAAAAATATACAAAGCCAAATAAGAAAGGTAGGTATAATAGTTTTACTAGATTTTATTAAAATCATTTTGTTACACTCCTTAGTGTACAATAATTGTAAACTAATCCAGCGGTGGTAAACTTATGGCACGCGTGTTAGACTTGACGCACTAAAATATTTTGGGAAACTAGTATTGTTTATGGTCGATTTTTCGCGAGAACAGTCATTGCACGTTTCGATTACTTATCTTGGATATTGAGTGTAATCTGAAAAATATAGCGGTAGCTAAACCGATAAAATTTTCTTACTGTAATGTATAAAAACAAATAAAAAAAAAACAAACAAGAAAGTTTGTTTGAGTTTAATGTGCATAAAAACCGACTTTCAATTAAAAATATATTAAAAGTTTAAGCTTATTTAATGAAAAAATACGCACAGAAAATATAATTCTGTTTTCTAATACAATAAAAATCAAAAAATTATGGGTACATCTGAATATTACTCGACACCTTAGTCAAACTTGGTTTTTACTATTATTATTTTGACACACCGAGCATAAAAGGTTTATCATCACTATAATGATTTCAGTATATCAAATATTTCTTTTTTTCACCAAATTAATTTTCTAGTATTTAGTAAAACTACATTTAATTACATTCTTTCACTTGAGGCAGTTTCCATCTCACAGTTGAATTTCGCTTCGTCACCTTGGTTGAAAGTCATTTAAAAAACGAAAATGAAACGTATTTTAGTAAATATCTTGTATTTATTATTGTTGATTCTAACCACGTATAATTAAATAATTGCACAATATATATGTATGTATTTACAAATTATTGTGGATATACAGTTTAACATCTTTGCTACTATAACTGTAGTATTATATTATAACACGGTGAAAAAATAGCAATGTATTTTAGTTCTACAAAATTTTAAAGATAAATTTGATAGCTATTTTGGCTCACGCCATCGTCAGAACTAAGGGTTCTGCCAGGTAAATTTCAATTATTATATCAATAAATATGGCTTGTCCGCTGGTGAGGGCGCTACTGTCGTGTGAGTAATGTTGTTATACGCAGCATTTTTTTTTATTTTTAATAATATAGTTAAAATAGAAATATAGGAATCTTTTTATGTAATTACACGTAAGTAGTTAACATATATATATTAACTATAACTTAATATACTAAGTACAAGATCAACTGTCATCTGAAGGTGTAGGCGACTTTTTGACTGAAGATTTCAGTGGTAAATAAACGATTGGAATTTTTTCATCTTCTCCTTGACGTGTGTTTTGAAGTAATGCACTTTAAAGTTAACTGCAACTCGTCAGTTATTTTGCACCACTCTAATGTTTTATCGCGAGTCTAATGAATGTTTTAATCTGTTTCTAATGAATTTTCTCACATTACAATATTAATAAGGATTCATTGAACTTTAAGAAAAAAAGCATACTTAACTATGCTTAGATTTTGTTGGCGTTTGATACAATATATAATTCAATGTTTGATTATTGTGAATGAAAAATTTTTTGATGCATTCATTGTCAATAATCAATGATATTTAAAAAAGTTTCTTATTAAACGCACGATCATGATAAGGTAATAACTGTATTATTTTTATCGTAAGTACACGAACTTCCACCGCCATATTTTTTAATCCAGATGCTTCTACAGCATCTTAATCCTGTTTGGTCTATTTTAAGTGTGCTAGTTTTAAATTTTAGCATATGGTTACCCTGATTATATACCTTTATGTACTATAAATAGAAAAAAGCCAGTTGTACTTCACAATAAGTATAAAACCATTAAAGTTTAGTAAACAAAGAACATATACATTGAAAAAATATCGTCATGTTAACTGCCATTTGTATTTTTTAAACAAAAAATAATTTGCAACTTAACTATTTTAATTGTAGTAACGATACTACTTTTTTAAAAATTAATTGAGAATACAAATCATTTTATATTGTGGAAGATTGCATATGGGCCAGGTAATTTTTGGTTTTAAGCCGATTAAGATCAGTGGCGTAGTGGGATCAGGGAATGCCCGGGTATTGTTTTGATTTCATAAAAAAATAACAAAAAAAATACAATTAAAACGTAGCTGGTCAAAAGTATTATCCCACGGTTGATGAAAACTAATAAAGTGATATTTGAATAGTCTTCTTGGTGACTTAAAACGAAGTGGTATAAACCCATTTTTTACTTAAAGAATAGATAAAGAAAAATATTATCCATAAAAACAAAAATGTATCTCACTGTTTTTTTACAGGTATAAAAAAAGGTTGCATTTATGTATTGTTGGCGTATAATAGTTAGGGAAATGTGTCGGACTTCAAAGCGTGTGTTAAAATGTTATCAATGTTTATATTTGAAGTTTTCGATTAAATAAAGGCTTAAATCCAATAAAATCAATTATTTTAATGAGATTCTAGAAGACAATGTCGCAAATAGCTGTCAAGTGTAAAACAAGTTTGTTAATTATTTTATTTTTCTGGAAATATCACGTAAAGGAATATAAGACACAGCCCGAATATTACAGAAACGAGTGTATATTTTAATAATCATCTTAAAGATAAGGGATTTTATGTAAATGCTTTTATTATATTGACGCGTTGATTTTAAAGTCGAATTTCAATTGAAGTAAGACTTGAAATCTTTTAACTATTGAGAAAAAGATAAAAATATTAATAGCGAATTTGTGATTTTTATCATTTCATCGTGAAAATTAAAATTTATTCTTAAATCACGTATTCCAAATCAAATCATATATTATATAAAAACCGGTTTCGCCTTGTGCGCTAATTTTCTTCTGAAATCTTACATAACGAAACCAGTACTAATGTGAAATATGTCATTGTATATGCGCCTTAATAATGAAAGAAATATTAATTAAATTCGAAACCATACGGGAAAATTAATTGTCCAAGTAGTTTTCTGTAGCGGAAAGAGTTCTATGTGCAAAATATATTGTGAATTGTTGGTTTATCAATAGCCAATATTATACGTTTTAACTAATTGAGATTCAATAGTTTAACAGGTAGCGATAATGTTTCTACAATATAAATCATGTAACAATCCATACTTCCGGGTGGCTTTTTATGCCATCAAGGCTTTCCTTCAATGCGTAGATAAGCACCCGTTAATATAAGTTCAATCAACTTATTTTCTTGGAATAATTAATATTCGATGGGCTGTTTAGTAGCCGTTAAAAACATTCCATCCACTTAAGTAAGCACTGTATTATCATACTACGATAAACAAAAACAAGAAATCGTTTTAAATATCTAGCATAGTGACTTGTTTAGTCGACTAATTTTTTATCAGGGGTTTTCCCCTCATGAAAGCTGGTTTTTTAAGGATAACCCACTCGCTCTTCCGGCATCGAGAGCGTATTGCCACAATGAAATAATAACTTAGCCGTAAGTAGAATCGACTCACTGAACGAGATGAAAAAAAACCCATTCGCCAATTCTAGCTAATTATTCAAATGAATGCGTTTTACGCTGAAATTAATGTCGGTTATTTAGGATGTGTATTTTTTTACACAATAGTATTAAATATGTATCGACATGGGTACATGGTGTTAAGGTTTGTTTTCATTTAATTGCTATTAACTTTAAAAAAAGTTATAATAGATTACGGTAACATTATCTATGGATAAAAAACGAACTAAGACTTTTTACCTTATGGTAATATATTTTTTACCTTATTTAATATTTTTTACTTATATTCGTCACCGAAGATCATATAATCAACAAGAGTATAATTTCTATGTCTTAGAAGCCGATATTTATCTATGTCCGAATTCATTAATTTATTGATAAATGAAATAACATGAACATACAATACAGATTCGCCATGTATTTGACAAACATAACAAAGATAGCAAAAAAGCATTGTTTTCTTTTAAAATCTACATCTAAGAAAAAATATAATATTATCGAAACACATTCAAAAAAAGAATAATAATTTCATCGCTGAAAATTTACACCTTAATTACCTACTGTTTATATACATTTATAAGTTATTCCTTTTACAATACATCGAGTGTTTATACATAAAAAATTTCAGGGGCAATATGGAATAAAATCCGAACGTAGTGATCATAGTCCCGAGTTAAAATTTTCATCAAATTGTTATTTTATATAAACTTGTAGGTCAATGATAATAATAAAATATATTACATGACGTAGGCTTAGGCAATAGAATTAGTTTTGATTCAAAAACACTTGTGACTCATTTGGGAGACAAATTATTTGTTTTAAAAAAATTCACATCGTTTACTGTTGCTATAGTGGCATACCATAGAGTCGTAGTGGGAATTCCACAAACAATCGGAATTTTGAATGAATACTAGAATACATGTTATTAAAATAGATTTCGCTTAAATTTATATTTGGTCATTTTAATATGATACGTGACATGATATTATTAATGACTTAGTGAGTTTAAATTAAGATATTATATATTCTATACTAACTGAACAAAGATAGTTTTCAGTAAAATATTTATGCTTATTTCAGTGGATGTTTATTTGCGACTAGACACTCATAGAATCATGGCAGTGTATTCTCGATTCTTTTAATCTGAGATTTTTGAAATAGCAAAACTCAAAATACATATTTACACAAATAAATATGATTCTATGATTGAGATGATTGAACTTATTTTAATAATAAGAATTCTACGTTTAAGCTCGCCGCTTCCGATGAAAGTAAAAATTATGTGGTTTGTAGAGCAAATAAAATACTCATTTGTCTCTACAAGATGTCGCCGTGAGCACTTCATTTGACCTTGATTGCTACGGATGTTATGTAACTGTCAAAACTCCAAGCTAAAAAATGCTTTATTTTATCTTAAAATATATTATATAATGAATAAATTGTTTAAATTCATCAAAAAGTGATGATTTGGACGCATATAGACGTTCATGCTGAAGATAACATGAGAAGAACACGTTTTTTTCTAGCTCAATCCTTCTTCTTTGCCTCTTCGAAAAAAAGAAAGATTGAGATTGAGAAAACACAGGTCATATATGATTCAAACAGCCAATTCTGTTACATTTGGAAACTACATGCTTCCGTTACAAACGGATATGGAATTATTATATAAAATTATATAACATATACGGATAATAGCGGTACAGTTTGAGAAACGACTTGTATTACGTTGTACTTTCTTTGATTGAATTTGCATTGTTTTAGTAGAACTTCACTATAAAAAGGTAAATTTATTATAAAATTAAGTTGTAAAAGAAATATATATTCTTTTAATGAATATTTCGACTTCAAGGTATCATCAGACCTAAGGAATTAGTAATTTTATCTTTTTGTCGCGTTTTCAATGTCGTAAAGACTTCTGAATTTTAACGTCTCAATTGTTGAGACGGCTGAAGGCAGTGTGTTAATAATTGAAACTTTCGAGCAAGAGCTAATATTGTGACTCTATACAGTCTGATTTATCGTTTTTATCTCTATGTACTTAATTTACACCAAGGTGATTTTTTTTGATCATTTGGTGTAGGATTATTTGTTGTTTTGTCTCAGCAGGGAACGGGTTGAAAGGGGTAAAAAGTTGTGTGGTGAAACGTCTTGGGTATTAGGAAAGCTCATTTTATGATATGGTTTATATTTAAAATTTTCGAATGAATAAAAAAAAGTAAACAAAAGCTTCACGGGTTCGCCATTAAACTCATCTTTGATGCAATTTGTATTGCTTTATTGTATTATGAAATAATTTTATTTTTAACATGATTTATGACGCCTAAAATGTATCACGCAATATATATTTGGATTTAGAGTTCTACAATAGGTGAACAAATATAATAACTGCTTGAAATAGTGAGTAATAAAATATATTAGACATGCTACGTTTTTTATACATCTATATTAAATTCTGCATGTAAAATGAATACGAACTTAATACTAGAGCAGAAAATCATAGCCGTATCAAGGTGAACGAGAAAAAAGTAGTAATTTTCAATTAACTAGTTGTACATAATATTAGGTATTTACATATTGTACGTAATATACGTAAGAGTTTTTTATTTATTTTTTTTGACCAACCTGCAAATCAAATTATTTCCTGTGGTGAGAATGAAACAATAATTAAATAAATATATCATTTTATTCGGAAATACCTAAATCGAATAAGTATACATTTGTTTTGTTTTTAGTTGATTCATTTTCAATGATTATAATTAAAAAAATAATAAATTATTTATAATTGATTAGTGATGAATCATGCATATTTATTTATATGTATTTATATTTGGTCGATTCCTGACTTAAAAATGTTGCGATCTCGTTTCTATAATACTTACTCACGTCCACAAAAAGCTTAAAATTGTGGAAAAGATTAACAATGTTTGAAGCGCGTAGTTTATAGTGGCGCTTAGTATATTTTGAAGAATGATTGGTTAAAAACAACAGTCGCCATTTTGTTATTTGTTGATGCCATTTCGTGTTGATTAAATTACAATTCACCATTTTAATGACAGTGTTTTTATAACATAAAAAGTGTTCCGTCAAAGTGGCGTCAATATTTTATAAAAAACATAATCCAGCTTACATTAGGCTGTATACAATTGATATCAGAAATGGCAGATAGCGAACCAGCAGTAGATGTTAATATTAATTTGTATTGAGGGAAAAATAATTTTTAGTCAGTGCTTATACTTACAATATAGTATTTTATGTATTTAATGTTAATGTTATTGTAATAGTATTTTAATGTTTCAAAGGCGATAACAGGTCTTCTTCTTCTTTGACCACACTCACACCCTTTATGGAAATATGCCTATCACTCATCGCCTACATGATTTTCTAAAACTCGTCCATGATATGCCAGAATCCTTAAGCGCTCTCGAGTACAAACCAGATACCATTTTTATGTAATTGACGTCAACTCAGACTGTCAGGGAAAGTAGAGTCTAGCAGCTATCGCGTGGTGGCTATATTACCATAAAAAGACGCCATATAACTTAAAAATATAAAAATAATAGTGTCGAGTAGCAAATTCTTATTATATGTATGAATAACTTATCTCATAAGTCATCATCCAAGTGTGAAAATGACGAGATGTATTCATTAGGCCTGCACAGTAAAGATAGCAAGCCAAATAAAAAAAAGATACTTTTGTACAAATTCGTGCGTAAATGCATGTAAAGTGAGTAAAAGTTAAACAGAAGATTCTGACAGTGGAAGGATGAAAGGTGTAAATAAGAAACGAAACCCCTTTAAATACTGATCGTAAGGAGTTGACTTTTTTTAAATTGCATTGATCAATTAACGTGTTCTATTGATTCTCTAAGTTAATTCTCCAAATCCAAATAATCTACTTGAAATGTTATATGGAAAAATTTAAATTCTTTGGCTTTCATCCTAGATTATGTTTTCATGATGTAGATTTTCTTTTTCCTCGATTATCAGTTGAAGGTTTCGTCTTTGGCAGTGATTGTATGCCTAACTAGTAGTTAAGCAGTACGAACAAACATATCGATCAAGTCTAGTGTATAGTTGAATGATCTGATAACATGATGTTAACTGGTATTAAGTGGTGGAAAAGGGTAATTTTATAAAAAAAAAATCCTTGAATTGTATTACTAATATATTACACTCATCAAATTGTTTGAAGCAACCTAAGATATGGATTTTATAATACTTTTATTTAGAAATTGTTTCATTTTTTTTATTTATATGAAGAATATTTAACTTTAAGCAAATTGGAATTATTATATTAATACATGGTTGTCGTTTTTTCATCATATTTCAAGTAAACAAAAAAATAATATAACAACTTAAATGATCGGGCGCATTTTCAGCTACACGCAATCTTGAGTTTAAAAATAGTATAAAAACAAAAGAGAAGAAATACAATATCACTTAATAAAATTAATTATATGCGGCTATAACAATGTATTTAGTTTTTTCTTAACATTATATATGTCATAACTTTAATATCAACATTTACTTACTTTAATAAGTATGTCATGTATTTTTTTAAATAGGTCCTGTAGATGAATTGGTAATAATCTTGAAACTTGGTTTCTTTCGGTTGAAGAGGCAAAGCTCTAAACTTACTTCGCTTACTAGTCTTGCAATCATAAAAACCAAAGCGTAAAGAGAGCGAATAGTTAGGAATTAACAATTTTCGAGCTGCATTCTTCGATGCTTTTCCTCTAAAAAAAGAAACAAAAATTGGGCGATTGATTGACGTCCAGTCACTTTTAAATACATTTTGTTGAGGCGTTCAATTAGGATAACATATACTTCGCAAAGGAAGCGAACATGGTTAAAAAATTACTTTGTCAATCAACTTGTCATTATTCTTGGATGTGAGTAATTTAAATTCTACTTATCATAAAAAATCGGGATGTGTGTATGGGCCAGTAAAATATTTCTTTATTAAATTTATTTTGCTTATTGACCAATAAAATAAATAATAACTCACAACCTTGGGTTGTGGTTTAAAATTCATTAGAAAGCTTTTGGATTTTCCCAATTTTTGTTCACCTGCACGCAAATATATGCACACCGGTCAGCAGCATACAATATTTGAAATTAAAAGAAATAATATGACAGTGTGTTAAGATTTTTAATATAATTGCCACAGTGACGTAGCAAAAAATATTGAACCCATAAAACGCTATAAAAAGTTCACGATCCGGATTCAAATTTCTGAAGCCCAACATATTTTTTCATTCTAACATTATGTTAAGAGGATGCACTCGAGATTATTAACATCAACATGAGAGAAAAACATCTATATACTGTGGTAGCGAAAGGGCACATGTTATCTTAGTTTTATTTGAGTTGTTAAAATATTGATCAGTTGTGGGATAAAGATAGTATTTTTAGTAGTAACAAAGGTGGTAGCGTTCAATTCAATACACTGTGCTATTGATTCCTGGAATATCCTTTTGTTGAATTTTCATTTTTTATTTGGCTTTTTTTATTATTCTGAAAAGAGACATCAAAACTGTTATAAAAATCAAGAGTATTGTTATTTATTGAAAAAAATGTATATTCAAAAATAAAATGTCAAATTTAAAATAATTACAAAAAATTCATTGAAATTTTAAGCTGTGCTTTTTATATCATTTAGATTTTTTGGGAAATTGGTATGTCATAAACCATCGCGGGAGTGTACGCAAGAAATTTGTAAAGTTTCATATCGATCGGATACATAGTGTAGTTATGCATAAAGGACAAACAGGTACACATACACTAATTTTTATATACATAGATAAAATTATATTTTCTGCGTAATTTAAAAAATAAATAATGTTCTTTTCGAATTGACCAACAATAAAATTAATATTTAATATTTTTGTGTATAGTTGTCATTTAATAAAAAATAGCTTACCCTTCAGAGAGGGCGTCTTTGATATTTATGCTTACATTTTAACGTATTGTATCTCCGCCATTGAAAACTCTCTTCAAAACTATTTTTTACTTGAAATAATGAGATATAACTTTAAGACTTGATTATCCATCATTGAATCAATCAATTTCACCAACATAGACAGATTATAAATTACCAAACAGTTTTTTTTCATAACAAACACATCACCATTTGCTCACTGTGCTATATTAATTTTAATTCTAAAGGTAACGGTGGATCCAACATAAGAAGTATTATTTGGGTTTTGGGTGAAAAAATGAGGCTGAATTTGTTTTGGATAGCAAATTTTAATGAACCTTAATCATTGAACTATTCAAGTTTTTTTTCTAAGTTAAATATGGCTGAAATAAAAAGAGAATATTATAGACAATAATAACACACTTACTCGTAATTATAAGCTAACATAACTCCAGCTGAGTGCATATACCGTTTGATGGAATTGCTGAGACCGATTTGAACCCGGACCTGATTTGGGTATAAAAATAATAACTCAATTTCACTTTCAAAACCATTAAATATTCACAAAAAATAACAAGTTTTTGATTTTTAAGTTTCATTTTTTCTCGTGTTTGATTCTCATCGACAACGTTAAAAATTGCGATTAGATAGTATCAAAATAGATTTGATAGCGAATTTTAATTGAACGGTTAAATTTACAAATTGAATTTGTATCTGAGGGCACGCGATATTGTTTTGTTTTAATTACTACTAAGACTCCCGATGGAGTAGTTATAACTATAAAAAAGAAGATTCAGTGCTTAATAATTCAATTAATTAGTATCTCGAAGTCATGATACCACGTTGCCTATAGTCGGTTAAACATACGCAAAAATCATCTTTTTTTCATTTGGCCATATTTTTATTATTGCTACGATAAAAGTATTTTAAATTATACATTAATAAATTTAGTATGCAAAAATTAAAGCTCGAAAAATAATTATATACAAGGGTTTATTTAAATATAGCTCTGATTTTTGATGTCGAGACAAACGATAGACAAATCAGGTTCTTAATTTATTTTTTCATACAGAAAAGTCTGGTTGGCTGCAGCTTGAGTATGGCTGACGTAAATATGTTAACTGTTGAGCAATGATAAATGGGGACGTAGTTACATGATTTGAATTTCAAATATATTGTTTTGGCGGATGTGATTTAAACGATATTATTGTGAAGCCTCGATACTTTTTTTTGTAAGGGTAGAAAAAACCACGAATGCGATAATTTATTAAAACTAATATCTAAACTATGATAAATTCTATAAAACGATGGGTGTAGTAACAAAAGAACGTAGTTCCCCTGTATCTAAACAACCTAGAATAGCTCCGTACTGATTTTTTTTTATTTAACTCAAAAGATCAATTTTTGATTCGATTTAAGACCGAGTAGTTCTAAGTTACGTTCATATTTGTTGAGATTTTACTATGAAAATTAAGTAAATTTTTATATAGTTACATGTCACAAAATGTAATTTTTCTCTATACAAATCATACCTTGACAATGCTTATTACTTTTTTATATTAAAATAGAATGATATGCTCTGCTACAACTATTCATGAAATGTTAGTTGATTAAGCGTGGGATATATGTGCATACAAATTGCATCATTTTGCGCATTTATGCAGAAATGTTTTTTTCCCCATCAATTTTATATATTATTAATGCGTTGCTATTTATTATGAGCAGATAATAAGCAGACATGATCAGTAATTTATGTATTTTTATTATTTATTTCACGATAAGATCATCATCGAAGGATTTATTCTTCTCACTTGCTGATGATGAGGTGGATCGCGTGTTTATTTTGCGGAGAAAAGTGCGCATGTCCCTGACCTCCAAAAGCCCTCGCGGTCGGTCATCGTGAACTTTTAAGCAGGTCCACGACCTGATGTGCTTTTACGTAGGATTAAAGTATTTAGTCACGTCTTACGATATGAGAGGCTTTTTTACTTTTTGTGAACTTAAAAAAAGCATTCGCAACGCAGCAAAACGAGTCTTTCTGTTTTCCCGTACCTTCGTCTGTCATTTGACCACCTCAAGAGATTAAAATCAGTCGTTAAAAAACTTTTCTCGTAGCGGTCACCAAAAAATAAGCAAGCGTTTCAGAAAAACAGTGAAACGACTAAAAAATAATGTATTGTAACAACATTAGCATGGTTTAAAAAAGCAATAGAGTTTTTGCTGAAAAAGAAAATCAAATTTAACTTACTTTGAATCAGATCTCAAATGAGACAGTTTAAGTGGAGTATTTTGTTGATTGAATTGGCATTTACTTAGTAGAACTCCATTATAACACGGTGAGAAAATAGCAATGTATTTTAGCTCGACAATTTTTTTTAAGATCTGGTTGATAGCTATTTCGGCTCACACCACCGTCAGAACTGTGCTTAATCGTACATTTGGTTATCTATATATAGCTGTGTAGACAAAGTACGCAATACATCTTCTCTTCTGTTTTAACAACTTGGCTTATATTATACTAGCTAAAAATTAATTAAATTTAAATTTAAAATAGACTCTAAACTAAACTACTAAGACTAAAACTACTACTCCGGAGATGACTTATTACCGAAACGCATTTGCCCCTCGCAATGGTCTGAGGAGCGGCAAAAGACTTACATTTGTTTGTTCGTTTATAATTTCGTGTGAAAACTGATATCTATTGATTTTCAGCTAATTTTAAGTAAATACATAGTTCTGACGATGGAGTGAGCCGAAATACCTATCAAGTATACGTTATAATTTTTTTTGGAGTATTTTGCTATGTTGGATGTTTATAATTATGAAAAGTAATCCAACCCTACTATTCAACTATCTTTAAATATTGTACCTTTATTCTCTGTTTATACACTTTGTTTTCTTTGGTAGGATAGTGTATAAAAATTAATAATATATAAATGTTGGAACGTACTGTAGCTGTAACAGGTAAAACACCAACAAAGCATTCGGAGAAGGGTCAAATAAACAGAAAATTATGGATTTATGATTTGAAAATTGATTTTTTATTAATATAATAATTTTATGAAAGATTTTTATCATATTTAAGAATTTCGTACTCGACTCTTTTTCGTTGACGTACAATTTTTTGACAATCTCAAAACGTTGATTTGGAAATGGTTTTTTATCGCTATTATCGAAGTTTAATACTGCAGAATAAATCACTGTTTATATCGAAAGGCGGTCCTGCAAACATCTCGTGCCGAGGATGATATTATTTTTATATTGTACGACCATAAATGTGTCTCGAACGGGATACCATTTTTTTCAGAGTTAACGTCTTGAATTAACTTAATCAGAGTTTTGAATTTCGATAAGGGAAACACTTTACGATAAGCTTATTAAAGCTTGCCTCACTGCGAGGAGTTTCGTTATTTATAATTATCATAAAAGATTATTACGCAGTAAAAATGTTTGATAAACTATGTTGATGTTGTATAGCATTAAATATTATTCGTTAACAGATATTTTTATTATTTAAAATAATTGTGGACCGTTTATGATTCCTGTGTGATGTTATTGCTAATCACCAGTTAACTAATTATTTTTAAATTTGGAACTTAACTTAAACAATGCTAGAGATTGAGACAAATATAAAAAAGTTCACTGGGTACCTTTTAAGCCACTTTACGTGAATTTTTTGAAAACCATAGCAGCCCAAACTATTTCAAAGTCGCAAAGATGTTAGTCGCTTGCATAGTTACTAGAAATAAACAATGGTTTAATTCACATTAAAGTTGTTAGCTACTACTTCTTGGTGGAAAGGCATTATTTATTTTATAAGATCATTATTATTAGAAAAGCTACTTTTGATCGTTTTATTATAAAAGTGTGTACATAGTAAAAATATTTGTGTTTTATTTATTTAAAAATTATGCGAATAACACATGTAAAAAATGTTACAATATATAGAAAATTTCTTAAGAATTTACCTAAGCCATAATTATTTATTTATTCGGTAAATACACGTTACAAAAAATACAAATAATTTAATTAATATATAATATAAAGTTTATTGCTTTTACAACGCCAAAATATTTAAACATTTAAGGTTATAAATTAAAAAAAAATAATAATAAGCAAGCAAGCTCATGAAAAATCTATTATAGTACATCAAAAAGTAGTATTCGTCAGAAATCACTTTCGTTAACATGGAAGATGTCGTCATCCGAAGCAATACTATTGAACATTGTTAATGTTCTTACCATTAGTATCCCTATTGGCAGAATGGTTTAACACTCTGGAAGATCAAATAATTCATGTTTATGATTACCCAAAAAAATATCCGAAACATATAATTTGATATTATTAAGGATGGCAGAATTCTCATTTTGGCTTCTAACGAGCCGAAAAAAATATATGGCTAGATACATTTCTCTTCAATTTTTGAAACTTTTAAACAATTATATTATTTCTTGTTGAAAAACATTGTAAAATTACCTTTAATTTATAAAATAAATAACTTAATACGTAGATATCCACACGATGTTACATATATTATACTTCGATAGAATATTTTTTTTTACGTTCAATGTAAAAGTGATGGGTCGTACTAACCGAGCATTACTTATGTCCAGTTACTAGTAAATAAGACCGCTGATTATAAGTAATTTGATAATTATTTACTGTAGATTGTATGCAATTTTCAGGGAGACGACATTGTTATATAAAACGATCGTATGTATGATAAAGTTTGCAATTATTGTGCTTGGCCTTGGCCCTGAATGGCAAGTAAAGTTTTGCCAAGGTGCACGCTATTATTATTGCAGTCAGGACAAAGCGAGAGAATTTTATTATTTATTATTGCTAACAATGCCGCAACTCGCATCTCCAGTGTCGCTTTGTTATGTTTATGATAGGTGGCGCGTGATTGGAATGTTTTGTACGTCTTTCAAAGAAAACTGCGCGGAAAATTAAATTGTATCTCACAATGCGGATAATTGTCTCTTATTAAATTGTAAAATAATTAAATATAAATTACCCTTATTAATAAAATACGATTTATATAATGCATAATATCTAACACTTTATCTGTGATGTTTAAATATTATCAGGAATAATAATATCAAGAAATATTATATGACTTTTTGATCTGATGAAAAATCATACACATATATCATATTTGAAATATTAAAACTTTGTACGACTCGGGTTTCGTCTTTAGGCATTTTCAGGCATTCTATCACACGGATGCAACAGAACTGACTGATTTTTGAAATTTGATCGATTTAATAAAAGATTGATGAAATTTAATGTTGGAATTCCATCAATCAACTTATCTTCACTTCGATATCATAAATAATATATTATATTATATTGAAATCTTATCAAATATTTCGTAATAAATATAGATATTTTATGCATACACCATTACAAAAAAATAACTTTTACACTTTTTAATATTTAATTTTATCCTTTGCAACTTTTTCACAAAATATACAATAAATACTAAAATTATTCCATGTTTTTTTTGATCGGAATGGAAGAAATTATTTGGACATAAAAAACACCAACGCTTTCGAACAGAATTCATAAATTGACTGAAAGGATAGCACTGTACGTAATGGGATTCGAGCCTGTACAATTTGTTACGGAAGCCAACTACATTAAGCACTGATGCAAAATATATATATTGACAGGCTCTGCCGATATTCAGCTATAAGTTTGATTGAATTAAATCGATTAAATATTATAATTTGACTTAAAAATGCATCGAATTTGTTAATATATGAACTGTTGTATATTTTGGTATGTTGAATAAACGTGTTGTTTCATAAATTCATTAATTGATATTGAAAAAATGTGGTGCAATTATAATCAATTACAAATTTTATGAACGCAATATATAAACTTCCTCATTGCCCGAAAGCAGAATTTAACCTTACTACATAATACGAATACATGGAACCAGTGATGTGCTGCAATAAGTGTTGCTGTTGAGCTGGTTGCTAAAATAATTTTTGTTCAGAGAGCTGGTTCTTAAAATATAGTAATCAATTTTTTTAAATTATCTAAATTTGACAATTATTTTTAATGTTTGCCACTGACTTCGTGTAATTTTCCACTATTCGCTAAGTCGTGTCTTAGAACAGCCATACTCAACTTGCAGTCCAATCAGTTTTTATAAGCGGCCCGAAACAATTAAAGGTTTTGGAGAGATAAATATTTTTTTGTAATTAAACTAACTTTTTTATTTGTTTTTCATTCTTATTTTTTACTTTGAAAAATGCATGAATAAATATGTATTAATTTACATAAAATATAAATGTTTTATTTTGAAATTATAAAACATACATATTTAATCCGGTATAAAATGTGTTATATTTAGAGTTTATTATAAATATGTTGCGGCCCACGTAAAGAAGCAAACATCGGAATGCGCCCCGGAGGACAAAAAGGTTGAGTAAAGCTGGTTTAGAAGCAGGGCTATGGAGTCGTTAAAAAAATCGATATTGACTAAAACACGACTAAAAAAGACTTAATTTTGATGGCTATTTCCTGCGTTTCCTATTTATGTGCATTCAATTAAATATAGTTAAAGATAACCAACCGATCCGACAAATTGTTCATTGAGATATTTTTCAAAATCGTCTAGTCGAAAAAATGGTAAAAATCGCTCGTTTTTCACTACCCCAAATCCGACGCCACGACTCTGCTCAGAAATCACCATCACACAGCAGATGGTAGACGAATACGACTTGTCACGACGAAAATTTCGAATGACAATCAAAATAATATTTGTAATGAATTTATGTATTGTATAAATTATGTTTTGTAAATAAATTATTTTATAATGTATTATAAATATTTTTTAAATTTGAAAAAATATATGTATAACAATTGGGCGGGTGGTGTTTATCAAGGTGCGAGCTGGTTGATAGAATTTAAGCAGTACATCATTGCATGGAACATTTTAATTACTCACGACATTTGGTAGATTAAACAACTTATATATTGCAGTCCTTCGTAGCTTGCAAGGACTACTTCGATATACCGCAAATAATATTACTATCGTCTAAATCTAGCTTCATAATTATGTATAGCGTCATATTTGAAAATATTATATCAAAGTTAAAAGATACTTTGTCGGAATTGTAGCCAAGTGATCAACTTTTTTTAAAATTTGGTCGTATTATGATGCGACGTATTGTGCACTAATGCAGTGCTCGTCAACCTATGTGTCGCCAGACTATGTTTAGTGTGCCACGGCGTATTTTCCTAACAGAAGGAACAAATGAAATAATTCGTTAACAATATAAAATATTGTATGAAGACGCACAGCACAGAGAAGAAGAAATAATTATTGAATATTGCACAGAATAATATGTGTAAATAAGATAAACATAAAAATAATGTATATAAAATCAATTGATAATTATTTTGAATCATGCGCATTTTTATAAATATTGACTGGCAGTGTGTTGCGTTATTTTGGAACAAAAACGTTGCGGAACAGTACGTTAGAGCACAGGAGTGGAATATTTCACAAGGGCACGGTTCTCTGATCCTATAATTTGTTATTGCGAAAGTAGTTAGGTAACTACCTCTCCGTTTATATTATTATATAATAACAATTTATTATAAACAATATTTACTTTGACATGATGTAATAAATGAAGTGTTGTAGTAAGCCTAACAGTTTAATCACAGAATATGGTGCTGTTACATGGCAGCGTTAGTGTGGGGATGACGCCATTATCTGTCGCAGAAAGTAAATCTCACAATTTGTCTATTGGATTAAAGCCGGCGAATATTGAACTATTTTTCTAATAATCTTATATAATACTACCTCAGTGTTATTTTGGATCACATATTATACCCGATAAATTAATCCATTTATTCTTATAAGTTTATACTAATTCAAAATATGGGACATTTGTTAGAATTAGTTTTGACTTTTTTTATTTGTGTTTCAGAAGCTAAAAAGATTTATCTGTCAGAAAATTTCTTTGCATAGCTTTTACTTTGTACTACATAAAGACAATACTAATAATACATAGTAATAAATCAATGCAATATGACTTAATTAAGAAAAAATTTCCCAGTCGTTATGATTGTTGATGTATAATTTTGATTTGTTTGTATTGTGATTATTGACTAGAATTAAGAAGTCATAAACGTTTTATTTGACAACTATTTTACTTCACTCATATATAATATGTATATTGTTGTCTCAGTTCTTAAGCCTTTGGTTTTGTATATCTGGTAGTTTTCAACTCAAAAAATTGTGCCTTGTTTTTTTGATTGTGTTTTATCAGTTGATAATGATCGTGACCAGTGAAACCGGTCATGATCTTAAAAATATAGAGCTGTAAAAGTAGTACAAAGTAATGCGTTTTTATTATTTATACATTATATTTGTAATAAATTTCATCCTTTGATTGAATTGGTATTCACTTGGTAGAACTCCATTATAACACGGAGAAAAATAGCAATGTATTTTAGTTCTACAAAAATATTTTTGTAAATAAAGTTGATAGCTATTTCGGCTCACGCCATCGTCAGAACTATGCTTAAACGAAAATTTGCTTATCTATATACAGCTGTGTAGAAAAGGTATACAATACATTTCCTCTCCTGTTTTGACGACCTAGCTTGTTTCTTGTTCGCATTAAAACTAAAAATTGTAAATGAAACTAAACAGGTGGTTATATTAATAAGTTTACATATAGCACGGAAATGGTCCATTACAGAAACAAAGAAGCACTCCGCAGAGGGTTAAGCTTTGGTGACCGACATATCTTAGTTTTTTTCGTTAAGAATCCTTTGTGATAATCGATGTCTGTTGATTTCCAGTTGTTCCAAAGCCGTCTTCCTGCGATCCTTACTAGAAAGATGCAAACACTTACGCGCTGAGTTTGAATTTATATTATGTGATTCCTTTATAACGTGTTTACCGAATTGTGATTTTTTTTCACCGTGTGAAAATAGTTTTGTTTGTTGTAAAAACATTGCTGAAAAATAATAGCAATTGACCGAAATAAGAAAATGGAATTGTAAGAGAGTTGATTAACTTAAATAGGAGCGTGTTAAGAAAACCAAAACATGCCTGACATTAATTCACGGACATTTAATCTGACCTACTTTAAAATACAATTCTTTTCACGTCTCAAAGGTTAAAGGGTAGTTTACTATTCCATTACTGTCACAGCTCAGATAGTTCATGATAGGGATTTATAATCATGTAGGAAGTTTTGCCATAACTCATTTTATTTGCAACAATAGCTAATTATAATTTTCTTGATAAAGTGGAAGATTACCTCACGTCGGATTACACAGTGGCGCGTGCCGATTAAAATTTTATTTTAATGTTTTAATTTTAGCAAAATATCGAAAGAAATTATTTATAACATGATAAAAATCTATATATGGGCTGTTAAGAATTGTTGATAGTTATTTAAGAAATATTCTGCCATTAGAACTTTGTACTGATAAGTCAATTCATCAATTAAGTAAATCAGTTGTTGTAAACGACTTTTATAAAGCAGATTGATTTGAGTACTTATTGTCTTTAAGCTTTTATGTCCTGTGATTTGTAATAAGTATGCAACGCTTCAAACAGTTTAATTTGCTTTATAAATATTGTATAATGAAATACTAAGCTGAGATTATAAGTATTTTATATATATATATATATACGAATAGGAGAATATAGTAGCTTAAATATAAATAACCACGGTTATGGCGCATGGAAAATATTTAATCGAATTCATTCAGGTGATTTCAGGCAATCAAATTGAACTAATTATCATATTTTATGATATCGACTGAAGGTGCTTGATGGAATTTAAATATCGAATTTGAATTGATAAAGTTTTCGATAACGATTCCACATGTTTTATCTCTAACGACCCGGGTTTCACCTTTCGGCATATTCGGGCGTTCTATCATATAGATGCAACAGAATTGACACACAATAAATAGTAAGCATCGTTTATATAAGGAGTTAATCAAAGGAAAAACACAGTCCCCCAATAGTAGTATTATAAAGTCTTACAAATTATATTTAATTATCAGATGTTGGCACTTAAATAAATTTGAACGATGTTGATTCAAATCGTCATAGTCACTCTATCTTTCTATTATATATTTTCTATAGTATTCATGTGTTCATGAAGTGTATCGAATTCACATAACCGAATAACGAGTTTTTTTTTGACACAGCAAAGGAAAGGTTAGTGATCCTTAGGACAGCGGTCATTGTAGAATGCGTTTTATTTCTTGCCATAAATGTCAGAAAATCTCTAGCTAATAATAATCGTATAATAAAATATATATGCACTTAAATTTTAAACTATTTATTAAGCTAGCAAGAGAAAAGAGCTACCAACGACTAGATATGAATTGAATGTTCCAGAAATCGAGATATATTATACTATCAACAAGCTTTTTCTTGTGAATAAATCGAATTTACGTCAGAAATATAATTGTATCTTATACCACACCACTGCATATAAAACTTCTTAGGAATCAAAATGATGATTGATAGCTGTAATCGGCTTCCCGGAATGTTTTCATCTTAGCAACTGCTCGGAGCAGAACATTTTCATAATTGCAATCGAATTAAGGTAATCATTATTAGAGAATGACATATTGCTTTTTTGCTTAATCTGTAATTGAATACACCGAGAACGATACTTGAGATGCATTCGTTATAAATCCTCGGGACGATTAAATAAAGCCAATATCGTCATTTACCATGAGATACCGCTGCATATCAGCACAGAAAAAAATGACTTAATCTTTTTCTCAGACCAATGCGTCCGAAACTTTTTTTCGGCGGCGTAACACTACGCATCAATAAAATATATTAATTCAAACACACGCTGTGCCATTTTGATTTGATTAATATCTTCAAACAATTAATCTTCAACCCTTTTTTCAGAATCGTTGGTAAAAATGTTAATGTTTATTATTTACCACGTCAACTGTGTGTGATTAATGGATTTTCAATATAAAATTTGAATTATCGAAATTTTATATATTTTGTCACTAACGACCAGGGTTTCACCTCTCGACATCTTCAGGCTTCCATCTGACTCGGTCAGTTCTATTGTATCCGTGTGATAAATTGCATGAAGATGCCGAAAGGTGAATCCCGGGCCGTGAGTGACACAACGTAAAATTTACAAAGGTTCAACGTTTGTTTTTCTATTGCAGTATCAGTTTTTTCCATGGTTCTCCATATAAGAAAGGTCACCCTTAAGTAACAATCATTCCGATAATTAAACCCACTTTAAGAAATATGTAGGACGACTGTTTTTAAGTTGTGTTATAGATGTTGTGTGATATTTATAAAATTTTATTAATTATCAAATCATATTCTTTGAAGAGGATTTAATAATTATCATGTTAAATATTGATTCTCAAAGATCTGCAAATAACTCAATCATTGATGTATAATTAGTTTGAGATTAGGGCGTCAAAAATACAATGGTTTTCAAGATTAGTACGATAAGTTGGAATGCACTGTTTGTATTTTTGTACTTATCTCATTATGCGGGATTAAATGGTTTTTATCTTGTTTTGATATAAAAAGTTGTATTTATTATTAATGCATTAAGAAAGGAAGTCATGCTAGATTGCACACTACACGATGCTATGTTTTCAAGATGGATGGTAGGTAAAAAATTGTAGAAATATCAAAAACTTTGTTACGATACAGTTCGGGGAAACCCGGGTCGAAGCCAGGAAATCACAAAGAAACGTTCACAACAACAATGATTAAATAGTGATTATTCTTTTAATCTTAAATCTGTACTGAAACAATTACGCAATGTAAATACTTTAGGAAGAAATTAGCGAACACGAATGAATATCGTGAATGGATTACTAATTGAGCAAAAAATTAAATTGGAGCAGTCACCCACAATGAAGAAATTTAACCCTGATCCTTGATCGTATAAGTTTATTTTGTAGTTTGTTGACGTCACTCAAGTGCTTCTTATTAATTAAAATCTTTGTCATTTTAGGGATTAGTTTTATCTCAAATTCTAACGTTTATAAAAAGTGAAGTGTCGAGTAATCAATGAATTATTTCATTATAAATGTTTCAAGTGGTTTCTCAGACACTAATAGCTGTCTGTCACCAAATCAAAACTAAGTACAAATCGATTATATATTAATAATAAAGTTTGTATTTTCTTATAGATTTACTATCTTATATCCGCCTTGTTCCAGTGTTTTCTTTCCTCTGCCGCAAGATCCATGCGTTGTCTTAGCTCCAGCTGTTCTATTATTTACAAAACAACCATTTTTTTAGCTTCAGATGAACTTGCCATAAAATATCAAGCCAGCTGACCGCGTCGCTCATCGTGAAAGCTTCCGCACAAGTGATTACTGTTCTATGTAAGTGAAATGGGATTCTGAATAATGTACACGCTGTTTACTGACGATATCCATGTTGTTGTGAAGGAATTTCACCATTAATTAGAAGTTATCTTTTTTTAAATCTTGTAAGGTCGATAAAAGAATTTTTTTTGAAGATAAGGTATTGTAATAACTTTTCTCAATTTGAGGATGGAAATTTCTTTGCTAAAGCGCTTTTAAGGCGCAGAACTATGTTCCGGGGAACAGGACAAACCCGCCAACCGCCCATCTTGCATTTTCAACCATTATTAAGAGCGTCACCTTGTCTAAGTATGTCATTCATTGTACAGAATATTCACTTGCGGTTCATAGGAACCTTCTATATTGTGCAGAGTTGTTAAGTCTCTTTCAGTCTTGATGATGCCCAGTCATAATTAGCAACGCCATTAGAAGATGAACGAGTTGTGTCCAACTAAATAATGTCAAAGTGATTATCATTGATAGACCCGTGACGGCTATCAACCTTTGCGAAGAGACGTATGATTAGATTGTCTTCAAATAAAAGCCATTGTTTTGTTTACGATATCTGACAAAGTTTGATAACATGTATAAGGTGACATTTGTTAGGTCGTGTCGAATTCGCTGCAAGATGGAGGCAACATCACAAACTAAAACTATTTAAAATTCAAAGAAACACCAATGGAGACGGAAGTCATAGACAATTGGCAATTTTATCCGCAACATATTCAGTTAAGTATGTAAATCACTGACATTTTGTGAAGGTTATAATTTTCTCAATTCAACCGAAATTTATCCATGACGAGGGGGTTTTTTAAATATGCTTTGTTTGACCACGTCCGCTTCTAAAATGAAGTATGTTGACGGCTCAATTATCAAACTAGCAGTTGTATTCTTTCGTAAATTTTAGAGTCAACTCAGCAGCTTAAATGACTATGTAGTATGATAAAACTATGATAACTAAAATTATATCAACGGGAATTTGCATAAATGAGTTATTTTTTATTCACATATTTGAAAATAAAAAAAAATATTCAAAAAAGTTAGGGATGATAGGACAATATGTGCTTGAAAAAGATTTTTTGAAATTACCTTAAATCTTTCAAACTTTTTACGATCCCTTAAATTGCATCGCCCTAGTAAGCCGCTTATGGCGATACATAGGATATAATCGACGAAATTACTGGAACCTGAAATGACCTGTGGAGAATTGAAAGATATTGGCAGAGAGAATTTTAGAAGCACCATTTGAAGCCAAATAGTTCTAGCAGAGAGAGAACAATTTAAAAAAAAAAAATTTTTTTAGATATTTATGAAGGATGCTATACACATTATAATGAAGTGCAAGTTGATTGATACGTGCACAAAATAGAAGAGCTGTAAAAATTGATTTGACCACATATTGGACCGATCGGCAGCGTTGTGTTGGTGGCAAACAAAGAAAAGTAGCAGGTCTTCCAAAAAATAGTGGCGTCATATGGATAACGAGTATACATCAACTCATCGAAGCTTTTCAATTGTCAAGAGGAATTGATTTTCTGCACACTTAATAATACGCCACCATTTTCAGTCATTTTCACGCTATTGATGTCTATATGGTTATAAGAATTTTCCAAGCACGATTGGAATGTAAGTGAATTAAATATAGTAACCCTGAATACAAACAAACCAGTCCTTATTTCTGTTGTCAATACTTGACCAAAGATGGCAACACTTAAGATGAAATTAACCCGATCGGCGCGACAGTTTTTCATACAAAAAAAATCTGTCTGTGTTGCTATTTTTCAAGATGTTCTCTTTCCACATAGAGCTACAAATACACCAATAAAAATAATATGGTTGGCTTTTATGGAAGCTAGATGCATTAGGAATGTTTAACAACATTAAAAAACACAAAGAAATGTCTTATGTTGTTACAATCAGCTTAACAAAAATATCCCTAACAAATAACTAACTCGTAAATGCCATTAAGGTGATGTAAAGAAGCAACCAATCAAACTGAAATGAACATGCGCCATACTGTCACGTGTCATGGAGTGTCAGATTGCAATGCCGCGAGATTGGTGCAAAGTCCAGTGCGAAGTTAGACGCGAGTTTAGCACGCAGTTCAAACTGATATGTAAACATTTGGCGGGATCGGAATAAATTTGAAGGGTTCGAAAAATCGATATTTTAAGCATTCAAACCTAATAGTTTTGACAATTTTATGGAGGTATTAGTATCGGGACGAATTGGGCGATATTTTAAAACCAAAATCAGTCCTATATGCAAAAGATTGCCTGCGTTACCGACGTTTGAATGTTCGCGTCCCAACGTCTGGGGCGCTCGCGCACAGGCCTTGCACATTGCCGTCCCATTCGTCGCGGCGTTAGCGTGGAAGAGATTAAACAAAATTTGTTGGTTCATAGTTCCCGAAAACATCGCATCGTATGTTTGATGTTCGATTATTGAACGTCCATGACGTGTGTCTCTAGTCTCGGGCGGCTAAAAGGTTAATGTATTGATAGCATTGAACATTTCTAATATTAGATTCTATACGTTCATCTAAAATTCAATCGGCAAATAAATGGAATTAATTATTTTTATTTCCGATACAGTGAGTTGAAATTTAGATATGCATCTTATTAGTTAAGCCAACGACCACTCTTAATGGACTCATCGACAGATGATATGGTTTTTTTTAATTCGCACAAATTGAAATCGTTGTAATTGAGGCTATTTTTTCATCAAAATTATTTATTTTTATTTGTAGTATTTGGTAACAGTATATTTATATGGTTAGCATATATATATATATATATATATATATGCTAACTTATGACATGTCAGAACACGACAGTTATTTTATTGATTACTTTATGAAACGCGATGTTATAATCATTATATTTCGATATTCCTTCTCCTTTTTCTAACTATTAAGATTCATTCGTTAAGACATCTGTCCATAAATCAATTGTAATTTCAATGTTTAAAAACATCTATTCAGATATTTCGACCCTTTATTGAGCAAGCGAGGAAGATAAAACCTTTTTGTTTTCAGTATTACCACTTGGCTACGTAAGCTGAATAGAAAAGACACATAAAAAACATTAAATATACGTAAGATGTATGGCATTAAGTATTGCAAATATACCACTATTTTTAGATACACATTCAAATGAAAAATGCTAATGTTTCCAAATCGTAAGCTCTATCCCGGCATTCCGATGTATAATATTATAAAAGCGTGGGAATTTTAACATTTTATAAAAGACTAGCGAACACCGACTATGCGTTGTAAAGTCACTTAAACAAAGTGAACTATTAAAACTGTACTACTCGCTACGCCAAAAAAATTGATGGTTTGCAAGATGTCATAAGATATTCACAACCTCAAAGAGTGTCTGTTCCGCAAAGGTAGCATCTAGGTACCTATTTAAAATACCAATAGTTATTGATTAGATTCAAAATAATCAATCACATTCGGTAAGTGCGTAAAAAAAATTAATTCAATGTAAAGTTTATTGCAAAATAAAATTTAGTTTATAAACAATTGACAATATAAGTGTCATTCTCAAAGTGTGACTTGGTTGATAGTTTCATAAGAGTTTTTGTAACGGTAAACAAACTTTTCAGATGCCATGTGGTTGTAGTAGTCCAGACTTTTGGAATGGTGGAAATATGATATTTTAAAAGATTTTAACACTTTAATTGTTATTATAGAAATACATAAAAGACATACATACAAACAAAGAAACAATTATTTTTAAATAATACAAAGTTTGCAAATAAATTGTAGTTCACTACGTTAAGATAAAATACCACTATTTTTGGATAGATTATGTTTGTTTTTTACTTGTTCAACTGTTCATAACAAAATAATTGAACCTACGCCGATAAGAAGATTATCTAATCTTATCATTTAAGTGGAGAAGATTTGTTATAACATAATATTTATCAACCTAGTGGCTAAGTTTGATTTAGAAGCAAACTGAAGTTTCATAGTGGGATTAGGCTGATGTAATGCCTTTTGATACCAAATCTGACACATTTAGAACGTAAACCGTATGTGTATGATACGCCGTGTATAGTGTTGAAGAGTATTTTTTTAATCTTAATTTTATATTCGATTAAGGCGATAAGCCACTATCACACAGGCAATAAATTATTGATACAATCCACGAAAAATAAAAATCATTGTTTTTGAATCTAAATTTTCTAATCAGGTTCAGATTTGTACGATAACGCATACAAGTAAAGAATTCTCCAAATGAAGTTTATGCAAAGCGGTAAAAAAGTGATTGATATAAATATTTAAAAAATAAAATAAAAATACGCTCATAATTTTATCTTTTATGTGCTTAATATTACATAGTTTATGTTACTAAATACATGTTTTTATATTGAGTTGTTTGACATTCTATTGCAGTATACTTTTGGCATATTTAATATTTGAGTGTTATCATTTTGCATGATTGAAATTTACTAAAATGGCTGTAAATTTTCAAGAATCGTGAACAATTTTTATGAAACCATTTTCGCCTCATAACCAAAAGGACACTAATGAGATTTTGAAGACTGGCAGTTTTGTTCGTTATTTTGGTTGTAAAGCCTAAATGGTTAAAATGAGAAAAGTAATACGTATACTTTACTTTCATAAGCCACTGTTAATTCAAACCTATTTACCAACTTTATCAACGCTTAAATAATACTTAACCGCCTACTTACTTACTTACTTAAAATTATCAGAACAAATCAGGCTATATTTCGAAACAAAAATTAACTCTTACACAAATATTATAACACTTTAAACTCTCATATTTTTTAAAATGTCAACTATCAATGTAATTTATAATATCGACTGAAGGTGCTTGATGGAATCTCAATATTAAATTTGAATTGTCACAACTTTTTACGATTCCACATGTTTTGTCACTGACGACCCGGGTTTCGCCTTTCGGCATCTTCAGGCATTCTATCACACGGATGCAACAGAACTGACGAGTCTGAACTGGTCAACCGAAAACAGACTGAACTGGTCAGTTCTGTTGCATCCGTGTGATATAATGCCCGAAGATGCCGAAAGGCGAAACCCTGGTCGTTAGTGACAAAACATATGGAATCGTTCAAAGTTGTAACAATTCAAAAACTATCAATATGTTCAATCAGTCGTCTTAACAGTTGACATGTTGGCACATGTCACATGGTTAATAATGGAAAGCTGAAAGTTTTAATAAAATACGTTCAAATCTTTGAGAAGTCTGGAATTAATAAGTCATGCATAGTCCCTACTCTTTTTCCGCGCTTAGATCACTTAAAATGCGTTTTTCGCAAAACACAATTTTTGCAATAGCGCCTTTTTGCTTTTGGAATGTCCATCTAATCTTCTATTGTAAAATTCTCAACGTTAATGATGCTGAGTCTGCGATGCTATAACGCAATATTTTGGCAATATTAAATTGATCATAATAAACATTTAAAGTAGTTTTTCAAAAGTCATTGACTCACTTTATACTATGAAATCGAATTTGTAAAATAGTATTTCCCGATGATCATCGACCAACTAAGTGAATCAGCAAGTAGCGCTATTTTACACACGTCGTATGAATATAAAACGGTCGATTTGTATTTCATCACAGTAATTTTTCAATCTGGCATTTATTTACATTTAATTAAATGACAGTTAATACTGCACTGCGAGTTTTACGCTATTTGATTATTGATACGTTTTTGTCAATAATTGATTTTGATTTTTTGTTGCAAAGCGCTGACAGTATCGCGTACAAATATGTATGACCTAAATACAATTGTTAAAGTTTCATATTAAATAATTCTTAATAATTATCAGTAAATGTACTAAATGTCAGCATTCGCTTAATAAGTGTGATACGTTGACGTACAGAGTCTGTAATGTGGCTTAAAAACTCTCTCAAGACTCACACATACAATTCAGTCATGAGCATGTGTTGACAGCATGTATATGTTATGAATCTACAAATAATCCAATGAATATATTACAAATTTGAATTGTTGAAACTTACACACTGTTGTACAATTCCATATGTTTTGTTACTAGTGACAAGGCTTTCGCTATACGACATCTTCAGGCATGTATAACATACATGTGATAGAATGCCGGAAGATGTCAAAAAGCGAATCCCGGGTCGTGAGTGACATTGATATATTATATATATATATATTCTGTAATATAAATAAAGAATAATTGCATAAAAATAAAAAAATAGTTGAATTCCTGACACGGCCAATATTGATGAAATACATTGTGCTATTTATGATGTACAAAGCCAATACAAAACATTGAGAATCACACGGTGAAAAAATAGCGATGTATTTTAGTTCTACAAATTTTTTATAAGATATAGTTGATAGCTATTTCGGCTGGCGCATAAAAATTTTGTAGAACTAAAATACATTACTATTTTTTCACCGTGTTATAATGGAGTTCTACCAAGTAAATGCCAATCCAATCAATACAATGGAAATCACTTCAAGCAAATATTTTTTTATAAAAATTCTATAAGATAGATCTTGGTCGATTTAGCTAATAATTTTGTTAAGGTGTGCTACGTACCTTCTACATAGATTTTTCGGCAGCTATAAACAAACATTGCCCGTGACGTTTTTTTAATAAGTAATTCTTTCGTAAGTGATATTGACAACGGTAGCTTCGCGTTACTTATCGGAGAAGCAGTTTCGATGAACTGGGTAACGTTGTACTCTTTGCGAAGAAACGGGAGTTCCCTACAGTCTTCTTCAGAGAATAATGTAGGGAACTCCCGTTCAATCCCTGTCACCAAATATATGCCATGCAATTTAAAATATTGACTAAGTAATTCTTTGACGAAAAGATTTTACAGCTAATAATAATTATAATTTATCTACCAAATTTTCACTATCAATTTAATTAAATATCATCATTATAATAAAATCAATAATTATTAAATTTTCACATATTATCATATATATATATATGCTCGAATCCTAGCCTTGGGTCTATATTTTCCTGTGTAATTCCGCTTGTATGTTATAGCTGCGACCTAATATTGTCAGCAATTATAACAAAATTAAATCTATATATGAGAGATGGCGGACACCTGAAGAGCTCTGATACTGACGCGTCATAGATCTTAACGCTCCATGAATTTGATATCCCAAAAAAAAAAATATAATCGATGCAAACCGTTTATTTTGTGTCAGTTCTATCGCATCGGTGTGATGTAATGCTTAAAGATGCCGAAATTCGAAACCTGGGTGGTAAATGACAAAACACGTGGATTTGTAAAAAGTTACAGCAATTTAAATCAGTCGAATAAATAAACGATATTTTTCAAAAAGTTTAACTTATTTAACTGGATAAAATTATCTAATGTCTTAAACAAGAGTAGATTTCATTACTTTAAACCGTTATGAGCATTTTACTCTCACGTGAATTTAGTCTAATTTTATCGGTTAAGGAAGGTAAAAATACCGTATTTATTGACTTTTGTAGTTTAACAAGTAACACCATTGCGTGGAGTAAAATGATTTTTTTATAACTAACACATTATTTTTTTTATCCAAGACTTTATATTGAAAATCAATGGTCGAGTTTGTCCGTTGTATCGATATCATAAAATTTAATGGAAACATGGTGCTGATACGGTATTTACAAGCAAGCGAATAGTTCTTTAAAAGTGATATCAAATAGGCTTGTATGAATATCATAAGAACACTAGTTTGGTGTACATTTACTATGAAATAAAATTAAATATGTATGTTAGTTCAAGAAAATTGTATAACTTTAAATGTATGTATGCAGTTTGCTCGCGTGATCGCTTGAGACAGCGGTCATCAATCTTCATGTTAATTTTTAATGTTGAAAATATATGTATAACACTACATAGTGGCGATGATTTCTTCTGATGAAATGATCATAAAGAATATTTAATGAGTGTAATATTTGTTAATGCAGTTTTGAAATAAATAAGATTGCAACGACTGTTCCGCGGACTAGTAAAATTTATTCACGGGACACTAGTTTAGAGCAGTTCGTTCTCACATTGAACTTATCGGAAGAAAATTAATGTTGCTAAAAATGTGAAAATGTATCATTAAAGAGATGATAATCTTCGGTATAAGTGATATTGGAACACAAACTGGTGAAAATATAATTATTCATTCTTTTAGTAACGCATTTTTTGTCAGTATTCTTTTAATACAGTTTTTCATATCCGAAAAATCTTTCTATACGCGAATTATGTCGCCTGTAATGTAGAGCATCTCAATAGATCTCTGTAGTTTTTTCATTATTTTACAATTACATTATATACAATGTATTTGCTTATCTTCATGTGTGTGGTCAAATACTAAAGTGGAGTATTCTTTCAACTGTGAAATTTATGAAGGTATCTCTAAAATATGTTCTGTCGAACACCAGTGTTCGCCGTAGTCTGAATAGATATTTCGAAAAAATAAGCTACTTATGAATTACTATTATATTATAAATTACCCAACCTAAAAAATAAGCTATGTCTTCTATTGTTGAAAAAGTTTAAGAAATCTCTGTTATATATTATAAACACATAAATTAGATTTATGCTGCCTTAAAATCAAAATATTTTTGTTCGTAACATTACGCTGTTACTTATCCAACGATTCTTTCGCTAATTTTTACATTACGTTACGTTAAAAGAAAGAAAAAAATCAGATAAACATGCTGTTTTTTACAAGTCTTGTGATATTAACTACGTGATTGTTTCTATTTATGATTATATATTGTAGAATATAGTTTTTGGTCTAAGACAGCGAATGATTATTGCGAGGAAACGATCTACGGCAGTTCCGAGATAATCAATGTCTTTAGAATCATCAAATAATCATGCTGTTATTTACATGTCTTGTGATGTTGACTACGCGATCGTTACTATTAATGATTATGTATAAACGTAGAATATAGTTCTGGGTCTAAAAAAAAGCGATTGATTATCGCGAGGAAACGATCTATGGCAGTTCCGAGATAATCGATATCTTCAGAATCGAGCGTCGATGACTCACCATGCACGCTCCGAGAAGTTGGTGTTTTCCGTAGTGAGTTCGCAACGACGCCTTGTTGGTTCCTCTATCCTCCCCTGCCTCCGTAGCGCCGTAGCGTCACATCCGACCGGGGATGTAGTTCGACGCGGCAGAGAAGGGATCATATGAGTCGAGATATCTGCGATAATCTGCGCTACACGGTCGTCAGTGGCAGTCGTTCAGTCTCTACCACACTCGACCATAATAAGTCGATACGCGAGCGTGAAAGGACGTACTTTCACAACTAGCACGCCGTGCGAGAAAATTATTATAAAATACTACGGTAAAAAGATTTCGATAACTACGTTAAATTTTAATTTCATCTACGTTTATAGATTTACTTTTATGGCGCGGAAATTGAAATTTCTGCGTTTTGATTAGTGATATTTTTTTATGTTATAAAACAGTTAAACGGTTCTGTAAAATATATATATTTTTTAAACCGTTGTTAGTTTTGTGTTAGGTTAATTTTTTATGCACTAATAAAACTTATTAATATTTTATTGAATTATAATAAAAACCTTTTTAAAACATAACAAAACATATTATGAAAGGTATGTTTTTATTTAAGTTGTAATAAAATTTAAAAAAAAACATGTTTCACATCAAAATGTTTGATTCCTTAAAAATTCTAGTTTCTATTTTTATTATCGTATAATCTCGTTTCAATATTACCATTATTCATCAATTTATATAAAAATTAAAAAATATTTTTCGTTAGTATTATTTGAAAGCGATATCATAATTTGATTTATAGTTTTAATTATTTAAATTATACATCGTCTTAATATATATCTAAGAACGATATAGCTTCAATATTTTTACAAATTTTATTATACTTTACCGGCATAAAATTTTACTCGCAATTATTTACGACAAATGTTATTATTCAATGACGTAAACACTGATTTTTATTGCATTTTCTTTCAAGTAAAAAATATAATATTTTTATATTTTGGAGTCAACTTCGATAATACGTTTACCGCAATAAAATTAGAAAAAGACGAGCTTATTTTTTTCTGTAAAAAAATATAGTTTATAAATCGAATATCACGCAATTTGAATCTATTCCGTGACGTTTTTAACTATGTTCACGCAATGAAACAAATGAAATTCAAAAAAAAAAAAATCATCGTGACGTGCCTAAACTTTGGTTGGCAAAATAACTTTAAATAGTTTGTTTTAGTTATTTGTTGTGAATAAAGTGTTCAAATGATTGATCAGACGCGGTAAAGCGGTGAGGAATGTGATGACTTTCTCTGAAATATTCAATTTGTTATTGTTTATTGTTCATGTAACGTTTTCCTCTCAACCTGTGTAGTAATGATCATAAGCATTATTACGCAGAAAAAAATGATTATATGTACAATAGTCTCGCTACCGCTGTTACAGTGTTTTTGCAATTCAGTTACGATTAAAAATTAAAAAACTAAAATTATCCTTAAACAGGCCGCGTTGAGATAAATAAATTTAACTATAAATGCTTGAATAATAAGAAAGTTACTTTTACATCAATGACTTGAGCATCTAATATAAACCAAGTTTCGTTAAAAAAAAAAACAAAACATCTGCCTAGATTGTCAAAATATAATTTACCGGAAACTTACATATCCTTTGTATAATTAAATCAAAGAAAAATTATTCAACAAAATTTAAAAAAACATAATTACAAAAAAACATTTATCAAATATACTACTTTATACTAAAACGCTTAAGCTTTCAGTCCTGGTTTCGCTTACTGGGGACATTATAAAATGTAACTTGTTATTATAAAAATGTAGATATTGTACAAAAAATATTTTATTTATTTTTATAAATATCCACTTTTGTAAATAATTATATTTCGCTCGTACATACAAATCATTAAAATAGGCTTAAAAACTAATGTTGCTAGCATTTTTCTTCAATTAAAATCATTTGAAAATTATATAGTAGTAAATGAAGCCGGCTTAGATTTTTTCAATAAAAAATAGCGTATCTGTGTATTACAGAGCGTTACATAAAAATTATCACATTGTATAAATCTTATCGAACAAATAAACACCACTTGGAAATAGCATGGGGCATTAGAATTCTACTCTAATTTTTATCACGTTGTTAATTTTGGTTCTTTTATCGTGATTTTTATTTAAACGTTTTATTTGATAATAAATATAGAAAATTATTTCCTAAGGTCATTTTTTATTCAAGATAACATAGCTTAATAACACACTTCTCGTAAGGATTCTCTTATCATTTTTTTTTATCTTGTAGTAACCGAATATTTAAAACACATTGCATTTAAAGTAGAGTTTATGATAGTCTTATGATTGGTTAATTGCTTAAATTCGCTAATTGCCAGAGAATTAAACGTATTAAAATCAATAAATAATACAAGAAACATTGAATGAGATTTTTTTATGAAAACATCTCTCAATATAAATATGTATATTTTTTTTTCGAGAAAATTTTAATTTTCGACTAAAACACAATACATTATATGTAGATGTAAATTTTATAAAACATTACATCATAATTAATAAAACAGATTGCAATCTTAATTTAAAAACTGCTAATAAAAGAATCTAATTAAGCTTTTATAATGCTGTGCTAATTATTTATATTTATTTTTTGTTAGCCATACATAATATTGATCTATGTAAATTGCCTGTCTCAGATTATTCCAGTTTTGATATCAATCGAAATTGAAAATATTTTCAAACCGAAACATACAAAAATGATTTACGTATATGATATTTAAATTTTATTTTCAGGTCTATAAGAAAGTTCACAGCTGATCGAGGTGAATAATTGATTGTGATATATAGTGAAAAAGTGAGTGAATAAGCTCTACGGTTGAGCGCTGCAAGATTGTCCTGCGATATATAACTATCCAAACCGAGTAATATATTCGATCAAAATGAGCAAGGAAACAAGTAAGTTTTGCAGAGTATTTATTTAAGTAAAAACCATCGATTTTTTCGTAAATAATTTATTTTGAGACGACACTGTATTACGTGTGGTGCTAATCACCGACCGTTTCGTATTTCTTTTTCATGGGTTATTAGAAAAATAATGAGGCGGTTATATTGATTGATTGATCTATTGTCTCTTTACTAAGCATACTGCTTACTGTTAATATATTTATTAGTTCCAAAAATATGAATCTGCATAAACTATTTATCATTTTTGTCATTTGTACGTTAAGACTTAGAATCAATCTTTCGTTATCGTTTCATTATCGTTAAAAAGTTACCATAACGCTAGTCTAAAGATGCTTTTAAAATAAGTGAAACATGTTTAATAACGAAATAACAAATTTATTTGACTATATACTTGAGATTTACTTTAACTGAAAAAGTCATAAATTATAATAATTTGAATTGATTTCACACAGTATATAGTATTATTGGGTATCCTGTATCCTACACGTTATACTAAATTATTATAAACGTACACGTTATAATTATATTTATTATTTAATTTTTTCTTTTCTTCATAATTAATAATGTCAAAATTTTATTGTTAAACTTTGTGTATTTCCATATAATTTTCATTTGTGCGATGAAAAGCCAGAAGATGTCGAAAGGTTAAACCCGGTCGTGAGTAAAAAAAAAGCATGCGGGAGTGTAAAAAAGTATTGATTTAAATTTGATATTGAAATTTCACCAAGCACATTCGGTCGATATCGTGAACTATTCAGAAATGATTTTTTATACATAGACAATATTTTCAACTTTATTAAAGGAAACTTTTTTTTAAATACATTGGGGAACTGCAAGGTTCTTAGTGTGCTAAAACAAAGGTAATCATACGCCAGTCTTCCAAGTACTAACCAAAAACTATTTCATGATTGTTTTTGTTTTACCAAAAAACCTAACCTTAGAACCTTGTATTACTCAGGTCACAAAATGTATTATAGACTATAGTGTTTATTAATTCTATGTCAATTTTTCATTATTACATATTTTATTTATGCCGACTTCAGTGACTTAGTTTTATTCAGTTGAAACGCATCGATATAACGAGTCCGGGTTAAAATTTCGATAAATTCAGCGTCATTTTTTTTTTTAATATTTGCGGTTTTGGAAATTTATCTATGGTAAAGGGTAATTATAAGTGATGTTTTTGTTCATACAGTGAATATCAAGTATATAAAAAAATTCTATCGAATTCATCTTGTGCGGAAATATTTTTACGTATCTTGGATATAATTCTAACTATTGATAATAAAAATAAGTTTGATCGATTGACCGCATAATTATTCACAATTTTCTTTCAGTGCCCTATGTGTTATTTCATTATGGTGTATCATCTTTCGGTGATGGCTAATGATAACAATGGATGTATTATTTTCAAATATTTTCAGAAATCAGTCAATTATTTATAAACTAGTTGAAAAAGTTTCTCAGACAATAATGACAAGTATTTTTTTATTATTATTTGGTTATATAACATTCCAGCGACGACGTCTATGGCTGTCGCAAATTATACGATGTGCCATGTTATATATCCCAATAATTAGCGTAAAACAATGCAAAATTACACATTTTTTCTAAAAATAATTACAGTCTTCTCGTATCTAACATATCATTGTTAAACTAAATAGCCATTTTATGACGTAAAACAAATCTTTGTTGTTTACTTTATGCTACGATATACATTATAAAACAGACCGTTTTTGGCAATATATTTATTATATTGTGAAGGAACTAAAATAGAATATTCGAATGTTTTCGACTATTTTTTATATTCTAATCCTGTTCGTAACATATTTCGTAATTATATTTGTTGATTTTTGTAAAATTTATCAAAAAAAATATTGAGCGTATTTTTTTCATCTTTATCTAAGATGTTTTACGACGGATTCGTTAATCACGGTGTTGAAAGAGATAATAGTAAAAAAGAAATGGACTTTATGTTTACTGGCTGTAGTCCATTTACCAAAACCAATTTTTATCAAAACTTAAGAGATTTGATGATAATTGATTGATGTACAATATCTTTTTGATGGAAATGATGGGATTACTACTGTTTTGTTTTTTTATTATTTGCGATGGAAAATATTTAATTATTCCCAATCAAAAATCCAACAGTCATATTAAATATTTAGTATTAAATTTTATAAAAACCTTAATGGTAGAAGTAAATACTAAGGAATAATGTATGCATAAAAATATTTTACGCTTTATTTTCTTAACATCTCAAATCTCAATGAGCTGCCAATATATAGGAAAATTACTCCCAATTAATATTGCGTTTCATTGAATGAATGCAAAAAAATTATAAAACACAATCTTCTATTTTCGAAATGACTAACACAAGCTTGAGGAGTCGATCGACATTATTAGTTTGATGGTGAATACTTGATTTACCATTATTTTAGGCATCATCAAATTAATAATGTCAATAGATTCTATAACATTCTTACTATTTACAGGTTTCATTATAGTCCCACAATTAATAGGCCAGGATATTTTTTGGACATGGACAATTTTCGTGAAAAACTGTTGTCGTTCTCGAAACTAATGGGGTAATCTACAATAATAAAAAAGATAATTTTCATCGTTATATTTACATAATCGAGAATATAAATTTAAATTTTTTTAAGCTTTGGTTGCTTATAGATTACATATAATATATGAATAAAGAAATGGTCTCAAGTTCAGTCATGTGACAACTAGCTCGTTTTTGGGCATGATGCTTTCGCTGTCAAGCTCTTTATGCTTAACCGGATAATGGATGAGCCAACATGTATACGTGGTGAAATCCAGGATGCTGACCGCATCTTCTGAGATTCTCCTCTCTTGTCCAAAGAGTGGGAAGAATTGCTCAAGTCGGTCCGACCTATTTTTGGGCCTACGAGCCTTTCCAACTTGGTGGCTACCACGATCATATTCGTTGTATTTTGTATTAGACACCGAGTTTTGTGTGATTGCTCCCGAGACAATCTCAGCACTCAAATAATGAATACGGTTAACGTGTACGCCACTGGAAACGACTGTTAATACCCGATGTAAGAACGTGGCTGGGGTGGTGGGCACGTATCTGCTTATATATTATATTACAATAAGCCGCGTCAGTTTTAAGATAATGTTGAAATGAGTAAGTTATGATATGAAACTTAAACTTCCTAGTCATACAGTGTTCATAAAGAGGATAAAGTTGATTCGCAAATTATATCAAAGTAGAATTTTGTGCCTGAATTTGTAATTGAATAAAAATTATTTGCGTTGCATAGTTTTATTATCAATTAAAATTTTTTATCGCCTTTTAATTTTGATGACATTCTGAAACAAAGGTTTACATATTTCTAACATTAACCGAAATATTTAATAGGTTAAATGCAACATCATACAATGAAGTTATTGTAATTTCAGTTAGTATTCATAACAAAATTAAACACTCACAGGAAAACCGAGTTCTTATATAAGATTTTTTCTAAATTAAATAATATTATAATTGCCACTAAATTTTATAGAAATAGTTCTAAATTTTTTTTTTTAAATTTTATTTTTCATTTTACTAGTTGCGCTACATAGATACATGTTCCAGTCATTCAGAAAAGTCAAAATGTTTAAATGCAAGAATACCTGTATCAATTTTTTGTAAAATGTGAAGGAAGTAAACGTTAAGTAATGACAATATGCATGCTCGCAAAGGTAGAAAGATTGGAAGAAAGAAAAGCAAATTTACTAACGTATTTTGAAAATTTATTGATTGAATTGGCATTCACTCGGTAGAACTCCATTATAACACGGTGAAAAAATAGCAGTGTATTTTAAATAATATAATATAAATAAAATAACATAATATAAATTCAAATTCAGCCCCTAAATGTTTGCATCTTTGTAGTAAGGGTCGGAGAATGACGGCCTTGGAGCAGCTAGAAATCAATAGACACCAATTATCACAAAGGATTATTAACGAACAAACTAACATAATAGTATCGCCACTTTTCCAGTCGTTGCACAAAGGGGTGGTCTGATTTACTTCCAGAAGGATCACTTCCGTCCTACATATAATCTTATTGTCATAGACACCTATTGTTTCATTTAGAATTTTGAAAATTTAGTGTCATTGTGTTAAAGTAACAAGCTAGGCCGTTGGAACAGGAGAGAGGATGTGTTGTGTGCCTTTTCTGCACAGCTATATATAGATAAGCAAATGTTAGTTTAAGCATAGTTCTGACGATGGCGTGAGCCGAAATAGCTATCAACTATATTTGTTAAAAATAATTTTGTACAACTAAAATACACTGCTATTTTTTCACCGTGTTGTTTTGAAAATAATTATTTTTATATAGGAATAATGTCAATACTTGATAATTGAATAATTTTATCAAAAATAATATTTTTTATCAAGCTCGCTTCATATGCTATACATTTATCTTAAATTAATTCAGTGAGTATTTGTTATTCAGAAAAACACCCCGCTTTCAACTACACATTGTGTGAAAAAAAACCAAGATTTTTGCATATAATACAACCAGAAATACAACGAAAAATCAATTCAATTTGAATTTTTTTAATCCGTGATTACCAACAGGTTTTACCGACAAACATATCTTGGCTACACGCCATTGTTATAAATCAAAGATGCGTTTCCACCAAGTAACCGTCAATATTCAAATATTCAATTATTTAAAAAGAAAATACGCAACATATATATCGCATACGGTTTTCACAATATTTATAAGAGATATAAAAAAATATTAATTGGTTGATAATAAAATGTTGATGGCTACATTTATTGCTAGATTATTACCTATATCATTAATTAAAATGTCAGTCCAACTCGTATATTATTTAATACCCCAAAGAAATAACATATAATAAGTAATTGAGTCAACGTTATTTTGTATTACGTTAATATTGTTCAATGAGTGATGAATCAAATGTTCAATAACCGCGATTATAGCACACTGAATGCCTGATTATAAAGAAATAAAACCATCAACATTATTTGATATTTGACTGAAGATTAAGTTTTTGCTTTTTGTATCGTATATACGATTCGGCATGCAATTGACTTTGCTTTAAAATATCACTCAAAAAAATGAACACAAAAACTGTACTTCTTAAAGTTTATTTGAAAATTGGATTGAGTTTAAGAACAATCGATGGTTTACAAAATGTCATTAGAAATTCGTAACATCAAAGCGTGACAGTTTCGCAAAGATGTCATCTAGGTTTCTATTTAGAATGCCAATAGATTTTGATTAGATTCAAAATAATCAATCGAATTGAGTGAGTACTTAAAAATAAATCGGTGAAAAGTTTATTCCAAAATTAAATTTGGTATAAAAACAATTGACAATATAAAAATAAGGTAGAAAGATAAAATTATGAAAGTTTCAAAGATTTCCTATCCTTAATATAACAACACTTACAGGACATACATAAAAACAATATTATATCATTATATATAAATATATAAAATAGATTTTATATTACATAAAGCTTAGGAGCCTTTTACTCGACGGACAGGATATTTGAAAAAAAAAAATTTAATGGTGCACTGAATGATGTTAGACAAAAAAGTGCACATTCTTTTATGAGGTTAAACATAATGCGGAACTATCGTTTTCAAATGTTTAAGTCCAGTGTATTGAGATTTCTTCATATCGACGTATTGTTTTCCATTTTATAAGGGGTTAGTGCATATATATTTTGGTCGACTTAATTTTTTATAGCATTGTGTGTATTATATCATATTTTGACCGGGATAGATTAAAAGTTTTATCTAATAAAAGTTGAAAATATGACAGTAAACAGTTTAGAATAAAACCATTTATTTAATAATGCTATAAATTAAAAGATATGACACGACCAATATAGAAATGACAGCTAGCTTGACTGTTACAGATAAAGTTTTGTGACAGATAGATGTTAGTATTTTCCGGTTTTACATTTAACATTACACTATAAAAAAGAATAATTCTCTAGTATCGTAGGAGTTGTTTTACTTCTAACCCAAAGGGTGAAACGATAAACTTAATCAATACAAATGAAAATGTCTGTAAAGTATTTGAGTTTTTTGTTATGTCGTTGAAAGAGAAGTATTTTTTAAAACATAGGAAAGATAAAACTTTTAATTGTTCATTAAAAGTAAGTTTAATTTATTAAATTTCAAAATTATTTCGATGTATATTGCTTTTCATGGATTTGCTATATCGTGTTGTGAAAAACTTATCTTGTTAATAGCCGGTGGCTGATGGTGCTGAAAATGTCTGTCAATATTAACCCAGAAAGCTTAAATGTGCTTCTCGGGTCGTATCAATTTGGCGAAAAATATTTCGGTTAGCGAATTAAATGTGATTTTGTATTTGCGTAGTAAATTGGACGGTCACGCAATTTCAGTGGAGGGCTGCGCCATCCCGCGGAGATACTAGAATAACAATAAATGCTTAACTATATAATACATGGCCCTGTTTTACTAAAATCACGGAATATCACAATAATATCGAAGTTAATTTATTGCAGCGGCTATTTTCGTACACATTTGAGATTATATTTTCATGCTTAAGCTAGTTAAGAGAGCTCGCTGAAATTTTGTTCGCAAGGTTTTAATTGAAAATGAATTTATCATATTCAATTAAAATTCATTGTATATTTTACTAACAGTTTAATCATCACATTTGTTGACGTACCAGGTATTATCAAGTATGGAAATCTTAGGCACTTGGAACCGTTACCAAGTGAATACGCATAAAATTATTAGGCGATATTTACCATCGATTGCTTAATAAAGTTCCTTCTAAAATCTTTCCAATCAATTGATTTTCAATGCATATTTATAATTACTTTGTATTTGTCAAAAAAAATAAAATAAATAACTAATCAATGAAACTGTAACAGCTATACAAGCGATGGCGTAAAACCGAAATGAATATAATATTAATCAAATTCCACATTTTTTGTGGAGCTAAATTCGTTGATATTGTCAAATCCATGAGTTATCCATGCTAGTTTTCTTTATAAAAATCAGTTGCGAAACCCTTTGAAGTTGGTTTGCTACAATTAAAGGTACCAATTGCCCAAATTTCATTAGTATTGATTTTGTATAATTGTCATTTAATTGAGTAAAAACAGGTATATTTTGAAGTGCAATAAAGATGGTCAAATAATATTTATGATAATAAATTTATAACTCGCATCAATAAAAAGCAGTGCTTACACTGAAATAACGAAATATTACACAATATATCACATTTGATACGACAAATTCATCTTAAAAATCTTAATCAGCAAATTCTTCTAATTAAGACTAACCAGAGCTTTTTAGTTAAAAGAAAAATTCTAAATATAAATGATATGGTAACATTATGAGGAAAACAAATTTACAAAGAAAATCAATAACGATGTCTTTATTAGAAACGTTTTAAGAATATTTTAGTAAAATATATTGTCATTGTAATCTTATCTTTTAAGAAAAGTTTATCATTGACAAATTTAAAGAATGAGAAAAACAATCTAAGCATTAAAAATCGGACAAATTATGATAATGACATCGGTAATACAACATGATCGATTAGTTCAATGTTTCTCAAAATGCGTGATTGAATTGGTTTCAATTTTAAGCGGACACAGTTTTAATAAAAATAAATATTTACACTCTAGATATCGTGATAAAAAAAATCATTAAATAAAAAAATTCAATTTTATCTTTTCATACAACTGAGTTTGAGATGAGCTAATGAAATAAAAAAAGAAATGATACAAGGAATGGTACATAAACGATGATTCATTTTTTCTACGTGTTTTTCTACTTAAAATTGACAAAAATAGTGATGCCCTTTTTACACAAACATATATTTTCATGAAATTCCACTCTGAAATATAATTTATCAGATAAAAGTGGCGATTTTCTCTGTATACTGTCCAGTTTCAAAATGCATAAATAAAATGATCGATAGCAATTTTAGTACATGTTATCAACTTTATTTGCAGATATCGGTTGAAGGTGCTTGATGGAATTTCAATGTACGATTTGAATTGTACAAAAGTTGTACGATTCAATATATTTTTTCAGTGGGTTCACATGGATGCAACGGTCAGTTCTGTTGTTCTGCATCTGTGTGATAGAGTTCCCGAGTGAAACCCGAGTTTTCAGTGTTAAAATATGTGGAATGGAACAAATCTTCTACTTTTTAGGCTATTTATATTTTTTCATCTAAAATTAAATATTTTTTGTTTAATATGTACTTTTATAGAACAAGCGAAGAAAAGATTTGTAGCCTATCAATGTAATTGTTGAGAAACATCAAAATAGGATATAAGCACTTGTAAAAGGTGCCTTGACAAAAATTATCTTTGTAAACTTTTTCGCAGATTAAATCAAATTCAATTAAAATGATTGATAAACCAATATATTACGAAAAAGATAGTTTTCACAGATTACAATTAACATTCGAACATGTTATGACCTCGATCAGAGTAATTAAGTACGCTGTATTACACTGGGTTGCTTAAAAAATATGAATGACGTAGATACAGCTTGGAAACTAGTATATATAGGCAAAATATGCTTAATATGGCAATGTAGATGTTAGGGGAGTTATTGATTTAATCTATAAAGACTTGCTTCCACAAGAGTTGTATGACATCAGTTGCTGCTATGAAGATGGCGCTATACTCAAACACTCATTATCTATAAATTCGTATAAATATTTTCAGTATGCGTTTCAGAAAATTATACGGTATTTTTTAAAAATATACAATATTTTTATGAAACCTTTGAAAAGGAATTTGTTTGCGATAATATTCGCTCATAATGTGACGCGTATGGATGCCGAAAAATGCATGATGAATGACGGTCACCCATCATTCTTCTTACAAAGATGATAATAGTAAAATGACGGCGATAGGTTCATTTTTAGATATCTAATCGTTTTTTTTCGATTTTTTTACTGTGTCCGCATTGTAAGCATCAGCGGTTTTTTAGAAATTCTTTGGGGCCGAACCAAATTTTTTTTGGTCTGATAAAATAGCAGTTGTGTTTACAAACGACAAGGTGAATTCAATCAATTTGAAAAAGTATTGATTGTGTATAGATGTTATATTTCGCTGTTAAGACACTTTGTTATGTTTTCACATGTTTTGTCACTAACGACATGTGGAATCGTACAAAATTTCAACAACGTAAATTTTATATTAAAATTCCATCAAACACCTTTAGTCTATATTAAAAACTATATCAAAATTCAAACTGAAGCTTTTGGTAGTCTCACTTGAGAACCACTGCTCTACATACAGTTTTAACGTTCGGATTTATAGGAAGTGAGAAGAAAATTTCATAATCGCAAACATATTTGCCTTTGAATATAATTCGATTAATCGAGTGAGTATAAGCGAAACAATTCTGATTATATATAGAGACCTCACTTGAAAAGAACGAAGACACAAAAGCGTTTGTTAATTTTCTACAGGATCAACTGAGGAAAAGAACAGTGTTTACATATTTACAAGCTTTATCGGATTATGTTGATTTTTTTTTCTTTTAATTATACTTCCAAAATGATTTTTTCCGTTTTTTGGGTTGTTTTTGAATCCAACTTCTAGATTCAATAATAGATTTATTTATGAAAGCAAAATAAGAAACCCAATAAATTCTTTATTCCAAACCAAGATTGTAATGTACGTAACCGCTCAAAAAACGTTGAAACATTACTTATATGTTTGTTGAGATCATAACAAAAAATATATTTTGTTGATTAAATATACTTTTCTACGTAACCGATCTCATGACAAGTGTTGAAAGTAGTTTTAATTAATAAATGCCGTGTTGAATGTTTTTTTTATGATAAGAAGTGAAAGAAAACGTTTATGCTTTAGTATTTGTATATTAAAATCGGTTCAACGTGGGATGTTAATAGTAATTGTTTAAAATAAATTTTTTTATGACCCCGATGTCAGTGTTTTCTTGTCTCTACCGCAGAAGTGGACCAAATTTTAATATAACAGAGAATTGAAATGCTTTCCAATACGTAACAAACGGCTATCATTGCTAAAATAATATTTTTCAATATTAAACACAGTACTACATTGTTATATAAGTAATGTTAAATATTCGGATATATTTTAATGGGAGGACAATACTTAATGGTATTTTATTTTTTGTTTATATTAAATGCGTGATCCTCAATTCGATTTAAATGCGAATAAATTAACTCTTCGTCACGATTAGATTTTCCTACTTAAAACTAACTTATTAAGCGGAAATTCGTTGAAAAATATAATTTGCGACTTTTTATTGAATTAACATATAAATCGGCAACACACGATAAATGACGTAATTTAAATTGATGGGCATTGATTTTTTGCGGAAATTACGGTTATTATTGATTTAATTTCATAAACTGAATTTTATTTATTACTTTTTGTCTGTTTTTAATTGTCTCTGCGTGCTTCATTCTTTTTCCGTGTAACGATCGAGTACTGGAGGCTGATCGTTTATGTGTAAAGAATTTACCAAACTTTATGACTGTATTGTTGGTTATAATATTTTACAGAAAATTGGTTTTTGAGGATTGTAAAGATGTGGAGTTGAGTGAAAAAAGACGTAAACTAACCACCGATAACTTTGTCACAATCTTAAGACAAAGAAACAGTTAAATTAGAGTGACAGAGTGATTAAAACTTTAATTTTTAGATAAAATACATTTATAATTGTGAATAAATTGGGAACCGATTTTATTATTAAAAAAAAGCAATATCAAAAAGGAAAATTCTAATAAAATAACTAAAGTAATAAACATTGTAATATAAATGTTTTCATTGCAATCGAAATGTCGATGAACATCGTGTTCATTTTTATGTCCGGATATCAAAAAAAATGAATTATGATAATACGTGGTTATAAATGAAATAATGTATTCATCGTTTCGTCTCAAATTATGGGATTTTTTGAATATTTTCATCAAAACTAAACAGGAAGGAAACGATTGTTTTGAATACTCGCTCAATTTAAATAAAAGTGAGATTGTAATGCATCACTCCACGAAGGCCTTGTGCCGTCGGATCAGAATGCAAAATAATTGAATTACAATGTATATTTTCTTACATTCATCGCCTAAAAAGTGGTAGAATGTAGCCCGAAATAAACAGGTAATAGATACGTCGTTATAAAATAGTGTAATCTATATATTGGCGCGTATTGCTAGTTTAATGGCTGTCCGATAAAGAATTGAAATAGCACCAGGTATTTATTGCAACTTTATCATTTTATTGAATCGTTTACAGATTTGAACAACCACTGACATTTTGACCACTTATTCTTTTATACAATCATACGAGATTCGAAAAGAAATGATAAGAAAAAGTATTTCGAAAAACGATATGGTGGTATAATAGAATAACGAATATCAAATTATGTCAATGAATGTTGAAATGTACCTTTTGGGGGGTTTTTTTTTGTCAATCTTTGATATAAAAAAAATACTAATATAATTAATTTTATGGTGTAACTGGATCGAGCAATTCGTAATGCGAGTTTTAAATATTTCGTTGATACCAATTAAAAGTGGAAAGAAATATCTCAATATAATTCAACTCTGTGGCTTAAAAGAGGGCATTAAATTTTCTAGTCTATATTGTAACTACGCATCTGAAAACAATACGCTTTTCTATATTTTAGGCGTCATTTTCTAATAGATATACTATAAATTACGGTGCTTGAATTTTAAGTATTACGTCTTTACCTTTATTAGTTGAAAAAAAAATTCAACCGCTATAATACTTATAAAAGAATAACAACATATTTTAACCCATTTCTGAGTAAACCTGAAAGCATACTATTCTAGTTGTGTGGGATTAATTCGTTACCTTTTCAACTGGGACCAAAGGTTTGTAGATGACTAAGGCTGATTTGTGTAGAAGGTATTGTCTGCAGCCGTAAATAATTTTAAATACTTTTTAGGCCATCTTATTGTATTTCCTAATTATGCTGAGCCGTGCGTTCACTAAAATAGATTGCCATTATCAATTTTGGTCTTAATTAGAAGACAAACTTGACTGGTTTCTTTATCTGATTAATGTCGAGAAATAACCTAGTTTTTCACTCCCCTGTTACATTATAAGAAACACATTCTCAATGAGATGACAACAATTCTAGGTTCTGAACGCCAACATTGAAAAACTCATAGCTAACGATAAATTTACATACTTTAATTTCACAAATAATACCCCGTTGTGTGCCCCCAGTCTTAGAATAATCAATTGACTCGAAAGATAGATCAAACTAGGAAATAATTTTAAAATGATCAAAACTTTACAGAGAAAATTCAAAAAAAATATGCAATACGTCCCATATATCACAAAATATTTCTTAAAAATTAAAGTATGTATGATTTTACGCGTGAAATGTGAGTATAACTTATTTTTTCTACTGATTGAAGCGATCGTAATTTTGTTTTCACCGCATGTTTATCTCACATTATTTTCAACAATCTGTTAATTTCGTGATAAGAATAAGTTCATATAGTCGTTTCTGCCTCCGTTTTGTTAGATTTTCTAACATGGTGTCGACGAGTATTTGTTGCACAGTTGTTCCTGAACTAAGTAAGGTTTTGATACGATGGTCATAGCTCGTTCATAGACCGAGCTGTTGTTAATTGTGTTGAGAAAACGGTTAAAAGTATAGCGCAGCATTGAAATTGTGACAGCTACCGGTGTTGCATGGCATTGCATCGATTTGCTGCAGAGTGCATCGAGGCGACAATGAACTCTTTCGAGTCAAAGCGAGCTGACTGCTGCAGGTCTTATGGAAACTCGTTTGTGCGGAAACAGATTTATTATTATTTAATGCACGCAGATTATCGGTTTTACGCAACGATTGGATGCCGAACGCTTGCCTACTCGAATCCCCTCGACAACCAAACCAAGTCTTTTACATTTTATATAGAATATATCAAGCATTAGCTTGAACTTTGAATAAAGTATTGTAAGAGAATTATTTCTTTATATTCACTTAATGTTATTCAGATACTTAATATTAAATTTTACGACAATGTTATAATAATGAATAGATGGGGATAGAAAAAGAATTGATATATTAAAATAACCTTGTTCCCAGAGTTAAATAATCATGTTGAACTAGCCGTTATCCACTTGATCATTTAACAGCCTGTGACGAAGCACATCCGACATGTATTATATATTTTATACACAGAAGCGGTTGGCGGAAATTTCCGATCCATTGAATCGACATACTTTGATGAGCTAATATGTTTCATTAATTGAATTAGAACTTACTTGGCAGAACTCTATTTTAAAATACATACATTGCTATTTCTTAACCGTGTGATATTTTTTAAATTAAAATTTTCAGCCGAAGCTCTCAGTTCACTGACAATCGTCTGCATTCCAAATATTATAAAATTATCAAGATGTTTAATTTAAAAAAAAAACTTAGTTGTAAATATTCTAAGTCGAGTATTTTAACCTTTACTACTAAAGTTAGGTAGCAAAGATCGTGTGTCAGTGGAGTGTAAAGATTCAAAATTTATTATAGTGTAGTTGAAAAGAATGTGTTTTTGATATGTGTATGCTTATTTTATCCAGAGTCGTTAAAAAACAAAATATAAAAATTTATAAAATTTGGAAGTATCAATTGTTATCATGGAATATTCTATGAAAATTATATTGATGTATTACATATAACTGAAGGATGATATTTAAAATTGATGAAGACAGTAAGATTGGTCATCGACTTAAGTGAGATACATGTAACGATCGTTTTACTTGAAGGCTTCGAATTAGTATTTGGAACGTGAGGAAGACATTATTGGATTATTGTTATTCATCAAGCATGATTTTTTTTTTTTTTTCTGGTGGGAGCATATATTATTGTTAATTACAAATGCGGAAATGTGCAGCGAACTTGAATTATTAAACATGTACAACTTTGTCTTTATGCAACTGTTGTAATTTTGATAAAGGCATTTAATATCAAAAAATGGTTCAATTGCCGTTATAAATAGTTTTTTTTGTACTAATTAGTAAGTATTTAAAAGTTTAGAATATTTATCCAGAGATTAAGTTTATTTAATGTTAGGTATTTTTTCACTGATTTCAAAGCTTGAAATACGTATTTTCGATGGTTTCGGCAGTAACTTTGTGGAAGTTCATTATAAGATAAAATTTAAAATAACTTTGATTATTCCACGTGTCACAGTTAGTAACACAATACGTGGAATAATCAAAGTTATTTTAAATTTTATATCTTGAAATACGTGTTCAATAAAAACCAGTCCTATGTTCACCAATTTAATCGTATACCATTAAAATGCTTTGGGAATAACCGATGATAATATTTTGAATCCTCATCAAGAAGCAGTTCAAATTATGACAAAAAATAACCGATTAATAATTGAACTTAATATACAATTTTGAACCAGGATTTTCAATAACTAATAATAAAAGAGTTTAAGCTTTCGGGAAGTCTAATAAATTATGTTCATTTAGAAAAAAAATAACTCTTAAAAGTAATATTTAAATTAATATTGTTTCTTAAAATACGTAGCTAAATTCGTTTCGATTGCTTTTTCGTTGGTCTTATTATTGTTAATAGTCTTGTTAAATCTGTACTACAGTATCAATCAAAGATTAGCTGTCTTCATTTCACATTACTACAGTTTTACGCATCCGGTTTTTAAAAATGTAGTGAGTCTAGAAGTTTTAGCCACTGGCCCGGTCCTAGACGGACCATTTTGTCATTATTCCATGTGAATAAAGATGTTGAAGACAGAAGTTTTTGTACGACAAATTATATTAAAATAACTTCTATTAAAAGTGCTTATACTTCATATCGGGAGTACGACAAAAAGCCTTCAAGCTTTAGACTAGGGATTTTATATGTATATTTTCATATACTTATAGAGCCACACTGCTACATATCTAAATAAATCTTATTTCCTTTATAAAGTATTCAATACACATTTTTGGGACAGTAAAAAATGTAAAAGTAAACATAAACTAATTATTGTAGTTCATACTTAATTAAATAGATAGAAAGTTTTGTAACAGCCGTTCGTAGCAAATCTGTCAATTGATCGGTTTTTAGCTGTCTGTCGTATTTTCATTTCACAACTATATGTAGTGCCGAAGATGGATTATAGTCAGGGATAGAAAATATCATTTTTTTTTATTCGAAGCCGCATCAAGCCCATCAACGAGTCTTGTTTGTCCACGAGATAAAGACAAATAGCAGCTAATTTTTTATCTTTTACTTTACAAATATTTTTTTTCTGCTAACTTTAAATCAGCAGTGAGTCTAAGAAGTCGGTTAATTAGATATATTTATGAAATTTGCTGACGACAGTAAATCTTATAAAAAGCCGTTATATTATATAATACTCCCGAAGAGTTGATAGTCGAGTAGCTGTTATTTATTAATGGATAACGTTCATGTTATTCACCAGGATCTATATTCATTACATCATGCTTATGTAATTTTTTATGATTATCGTGCTAATATCAGGAATGGAAATAATTATTGAAATAATAGCAACTGATCTAAAAGTATCTCGATTTCTCAATAAAAATAATTCATCGTTTTCATAAAAAAATGTAAATTATATTTATTAAGTACGTTTAAACTTTAAAGTTGATATTTGGATATTTATGAATGCACGTCGTTATGGATATATTATGAAATCATCCCACCAAGGATTTAATATAAAAAAAATCATTTTTTCTAAAATATGAACACCAATTTAAATAATATATGGTATATTTGGTGAAGCTTTTTCATACTGCTAATTATTTTATTATTCATAAAAAAATTGTGTCGAAATTTATAACACTTGATATTTCAGTTTTTTTTTTGAAATTTGTTATATATGGTATGTCTATCTACTTCAACAGTATAATTTAAATTTAGGTCAATGTCCATGTTGGTAAATGAATCCTTTTCAAAAATCAAAATAAAACCCACATACGTTGCTTTTTTTAAATGACAGCTCATACAGAAGAATGATTCTAGGAAATTTGACTTGAGTGAATCCTATTACGAAAAAATCTTTCTAAGCTATAGACAATAATAAATATAAAATGATTTGAACACATAAATGATATCTCGTAATAAATTAAACGCTAATCGTCATGTTGTCTATTGTTTAAAAGCATCTATTTAAGATTATTTCTTTTACGAAATGATATGCTGTCAATTCAAAATTATTGCAAGCATTGGCAGAATCCTTTTACAGAAACGAATTAAAATTATACTGCTGTACCCTTTTAACGTGTCCGACGGTCTTCATAACCAAATTTAGTATGGATAATATTTCAATTTAAGAATATAAAAGTGAAATTTAATAGAAGAACGTAGGAAGGTGACTACAAAACATAGCGGTCGATTTAATAAATATAACCATCGGTCTTGTAAAGTTGTACAAAACAAGTCAATCATGAATAGAAGTGGTAGAATGCTCGTTCTACTTTACTCATCATATTGAGTTCGAATCCCGGATAGAACATTTGCATATATTAATAGTAGCCGGTTATGATGGTACAATAACGATTTGAAAATGGTGGCAATTGAATGCTTTTTTTTTTATTAAAATATGAAACTAGATCCGTAAAAATAATCAAATATCTCAACGCAAAGCAATCGACTTGAATATATTTTTTTTGTATGATCTTTGTAATACACACATTCTGGAATAGACGTTTGATTGATTGGCTGATAAAATTCTGATTTGACTTGCAAAATATTTCATTGTTTATATTGATTCAATAAATATTCATAAATAACTTGTAAAAACATTATAATAAACAATCAATAAAACTTTTGTATTATTTTGGGACTGTATCTTGATTAAAATATTGAAGTGAAAAAAATATTACGAACAGGGATCGTAAAACATTTCAAAAAACGGACCAGACGAAAGTTATTCTTGTATGAATTATATCATAACTTTTTTTGACAAGCGAATATTTACGATTTTGTTTTTTTCTGTTTTAATTTTTCCTGCAATTCACCCTTATTGTTTCGATAAAAGAGAATTAACGGGAAATGTATAGATAAAATAACAGCTGGTTGTCTCAAACCATACATTATATCATAATGTTTAAAATTCCATCACTTCGAGTAAAAATAAATTGATGTAGAAAATAACTCTAAAACAAATCTGTCAGATTAAAATAAAACAAGTATTAACCATTATTGACTTGAACGAGAACCGATGGAGCTATATTACTAGTATAAAGTCACTACAGATGTTAGTTGACTTCTCAATTATAATGCCTTGTTGTAAGTATTAACACGTATACTTGGGTTAGAAAATGACATTAGGGTCATGTCAAGAGAGAAACTTTTAAAATCCAGTGTTAATGACACCAGAGATTTTTTTTCTTTCATTTTTTCTTCAAAATTTACTCTATAAATTTTGATTTTAATGAAATTTGGTTTGCGATGATCTCTTTATTTATGAAAGCTTTATATTATAGTGTATTCAACAAGTATTGTAATTCCAATTGTATATTACAAGTGTGATTAAATCGGTAATGTTGTTTCGCACATTGATAAGAGTATGTTACTAACGAATATTACTCCTATATGTTTATCGTGACATTTTATCGAGTGATTTGGTTGAAGTCTAATAATCAGTTGTCGTGAGCAAAATACTGCTTGTCACAAGTCATACACAATCATTTATCAATCAAAAACTTAATTACAATCTTCTTTTAATGAGTGCCAGCAAAAAATGCTTAATTTATAAACGCTGTGATGCATATGAAATTTCTCTAAGGATAAAAAAAAACGAAAGAAAAAGTTTTTGCATGACCATTCGTTTATTCGAATCGACCGAATGTGGGATGCATAACATCGTTTGAAGGTATTATATTATGACCCCGATGTTTTTTTACAATCAATTTTTACTTTGGCATTATTATTGAGTGACAAGTGACGTAGGGAACGAATATTTAGGCAGGGTAATTTTTATCGCAATAAAAAATGATTGCATAACGTTACATGAAATCATTATAATTATGTTACGAGTATCCAGATTTTTTAAAGATTTTCAAATCTGTAATTTTTTTAATGACGCATTTATTTTAATAACGCCTTCGCAATGGTGTTTGATTTAAAATGAATGCATTTATTTATCGATTGTTTGATGACACAAATTAACTGTATATAAAAAAAAAATTAAATTGGCTTCAATTACTGTTACAGTGAAATAACAATTTATTATCCCCGGTTCAGTTATCATCTTTTTCCTACACTAATAATTAAATATATTACGAATTATTAAATATATTCACACGTATTTACAAATATGTCAAGATTTGAATTTATTTCAGATTTATTGAACGAAAGTCAGTATTTCGTGGGATGTTGACAATTATTTCAAGCTTATATTTTTTTTATGTGGATTCTCAAAAATATTTTTTTTAGGCTCATGTTTAAATTTAGTAGTCGAAAATAGAAGATGCACAATATATGTTGTGTTATAAGCTTAATGGAGCGTATCTCAACAACATATTTTATGAGATCTGCATGCTTCTTAGTCGCTTAGTATCTCATTTTAAAACGTAAGTAGCCTTAGACGAATAAGGCAGAAAATTACATTCATGTCATTAAAAAGTCATTCGTGCAGGTTGTCAGTAAGTGGATTCAAGCCCCTGTAACTGAAGCCAACGACTTTGACGAATCGATTGTGCACCCTTATTTGAAGTCCTGGCGAAAATATTTCCGCATTCATCGCTTGCCAATGCAACATACTTTTTGGGTGGGCAGTTAAAGACATTACGTCTTATTCTACTGTATTCAATATTTAGAGCAATCACATATTGAAACGTAGACTACTTTTGACTAATCTTTAAATTGGTGATAAATATAGATACGAAGTGCAATTATTATAAAAATCTGGCTATAAAATTTAGTAATTTTTATAATACGAGTTTTATTATGATATACACCCATAAAGCCGATTACAGGCTACGATTATCGTATATAATATACAAGTGCATTTTGAAATTTTAATCTAAATTTACGACTACAATAATTTAGATTATTGGTTTCAAAAACTATGTATTCCGCTCAAGCAATTTGTAATCAATTCGCAAGATGATGTTGTATAATAAATAGAATACAAAGATGATAAAGCAAAATAAATAATCAATACATGCACAGTCTCGAAGAATAACTGGTTTTAGAAATGACTGTCTTCAATTTAATATAACGGCTGAGGGCTTTTAATATAATATTTCAACCCTTCTGTTTTGACACTAATGATATAGGTTTAGCTATCGGTAATTATGTGGAAGTTTTAGCACTCTGATGGATGCAAAATGACAGTCAGTTAATTGTTTAAATCGTTTATACTTCAGTTGAATAAAAAATAGTGTTAATATTATGACTTTACGTTAAAAGAATTAATTGATGTATAAATTTTACTGGGTAAAATCATAACGTACTGAATCCAAAGTGGCAGATTTAGTGGTATAAAAAAACAAATGCTGTAGGAATATTTTTTTAGATATTTAATTGATTGAAATTATCTCACGTAAATAGCGAAGTAAGGGAGAGTAGTACAAAAGAAGAAAAATTGTTCATTAAAAATTGGTAAAAGATTAATTTACCTGTCCTTTATAATTTTTTTTATTGAGAAAATAATTTATGATCAGTTGCAGTATTCTAATATATTTATCCACATTCATTACACAAGTGCAATTATATGAAGAAACAATTGTTGTCAATCGATATACGGTGAATATTTTATGCATCATTTGTAGTAATTCAATATGAAGTGACTCCATCAAAGTAATGATGAAGGGTTGTAATGTATACACATATACGATCAATATTGCACTGTCTCTGTCATACACATATGTTATCGGAAGTCATGCACTCAACAACTAATATGTGAAAGATTGCTTTCAGTATACTTAGCCGCCATTAATTATATTTTATTAGAGTGGAAGATAAAACAACATTTTTTTTTATAGTTGAGTAGGGCGTTATGTCGGATGTTGTATAATATAAATGATTTTGCTATACAACAAAGAGTTTTTTCTCAAGAAAGTCGGAATTGGTCTTACTGGGTGTATAACGTCTTCGAAAAGCTTATTTGTTTACATTAAAGTTACGATTCAAAATGTGACCTGTTTATTCGGAAAAAAATTGAAAGGCAAAAATCAAACATGATTTAAAAAAAAATTTTAGTGAAACTTTATCAAAATATATAGGACTTTTGGCTTTGAATAGAAACATGTTAAAAATTGTAAAATGAAGAACGCTGTGTAATATTTTATTTCAATATCTTTAGGATTCAATATGAACGGTTTTAAGTGAAAATTTGTGGTTAGAAATATATGAAAAATATATTCCAATTTAATGTAAATTTTAATTAAACTCCAGTATGTGATCATTTATTCACAATTTTTATGATTTGTGAAGAAGTGTGCAATATTGCCTCGTCTTTAAATAGGTGCATGCGGCTTGAGAAAACTTAGCGTCCAATGTTATTATTAACTTACACACATAAGCAATTATTTTACCCGTAAAATAAACAATTAAATATTGGTTTAATCAGAGTACGTGGCAACAAACGGCCCATTTTCTAGAGATAACAATACTTGCAAACAAATTTGTAATCACGATAAATCCCGCTTAGCTAAAATATGAGCATAATTATATTTATCAACGAGAAGAATCCGTTAGTGCGCTATCTACTATAGGCAAATATTTTTATCGTCGTATTAAGATAACACCGAAATGAGTCTGCGTAGATAACTTCCTTTTCTGCGAATTTTTGAAGACTTTTGATATCGTTTTTCATTTGATTTATTTTGAAGTCTCGCAAATTGTCACAAAATTTTTTTTTCTATGATTTATCAGCAATAAAAGTAAAACGTAATAGTAGTAACAGTAACGTTGATTATTCTAAGGTAAATTATAACGGTATTAAAAACGACATTTTAACTGCCGTATATGCTTCGAATTGGATTATGAATATTTCAAAATTTATGAATGTTGTCAACTTTTAAATTGAATCAAAGTATAATAGTTATGAACTGAAATCATACACGCAAGCGTTTGGTTGAGATACACGTAACAAACTCGTTTTAATACATATATTTTTTAATAATAAAATTGTATTAAAACTGTAACAAAATTAAAAAACGAACCCGTTTCCATTGTACACAGTAACTAATAAAATGTGATGTATAATACGTAACAACTTTTTTAATTTTGTCTATTATCACCGAGAAAATCGTTAGCCATTTTTGTTGTACATGCAACAATGTAAAACACTTTCTTTAACAACTCTGAAGAACTCTATTTTTTGTCGTCAAAAATTTGCCGGGTTTTTCCGTATGAATATAGCGGTACATAGCGCATTTTGTCAGTCGCAATTTTCAATATTTTGAACATTGTTATTAAGCCCACGTACTAACGGTTTGAAATGACATAGTAAAAATTTGTGTAAAGATAGTAATAATAAATTTTGAAAACTGGTAGAAACTGGCCAGTAGGCTTTATAAATTTATTAGATTAACTATATAAAAATACTTCTTAATTATATGTGTATACAATTATTAGTAATAAAAAATCTTAACGCAAGAATGTCTTATACAACATTTTTGAAACATTAAAGTATAATTTAATAAATTCATACGCACTTGAAAATATGAGATTAGTATTTGGGTATCAGTATTTCGTGAGATGTGGACCATCTTTCCGAGGTTATAAAAATATGTTTTCTTTTGTAGTTTATCATTTTTTTTTGATTCATGTAAAATATTTAGTAGTCGAAAACAAAAGGTGCACCGAATATTCTGTACTCTGCGTTACGTCATGTATTGGTATAAAGAATTATGTTAGACAGTGTCGTAGCATAAACGATTTACATTGCGCTTTACTACAATAAGACGGTGATTTTTTCGTAGTAATGTATTTTTTTAGTTATGCTTTGTTTATTTATTCTAAGAAATACTAAGCAAAGCAATTGCATTAAATGATTCATATTTAAGTCGCAAAAGAACTTCAAAGTTTAATTATATCTTTCTATTTTTTTTAATTTCACGTGAATAGTATTTTATAAACATAATTATTTCATTTACATCAAATTTTCATAACGTAGGATTTTTACTTTAGATTTGAAGTATATTGTCTTTTAATAGAGGTATCTCAACAAATTTACCTGATCAACCCTATTTTTTTGAAAAAGGCTTGAGATTGAAAGAAAACGATTGAGACAGAACCCTGTACCCTCTTTTACCCACCTCTGCTTTTTCAGTTGCTATTTTTAAGCGGCAGTATCCAGTGGCGTAACCAGCGTTAAGAGTATACATTTTCGTAAAATTTACCCAGTCCTCAGTTCGCGATTGCGCGATTTTCATTTCATGCGATTTTTTGGACGGCTCTGTTACTTTTTTACGCGACGTATTCTTGCTAACGTGATTTTTTTACAGAAAAAATTATAGTTCAAATAAATAAAATAGTTGACTGGAAAAACAGCATTTCATCAAATGAGTCCGAGCAAAACTCAATACGTTCGTTCAAAAATCACGAACGATTATATTTGCAAACTAACAATGACTACAGCGAATAACTCTCATGAGTGAATACAATTATGCATGGATTCATATGTATCTGTTTTTTAAAATTATTATTATAATTAACAAAAAAATAAAATTTTACAAATAAAAAAGAAATTGCGCGAAGAACAAAATATATTTTTTCATAAATTTTTGATATGGTTTTTGCGCTATATTTTGATTTTCGGAACCAATTTATCATATATATGAAAGTAAGGTTTTTTTACGCGCCACTTTCTGGAACCAATATATTATGTAAAAAAGAAATTGAAAGTATTCTAAGTAACTATCCAAAAATTATCAGTGTGCACTTAGAAAGTCAATCGTTTCAGGTAATTGAAAAAAGTGCACCCCGGTTTTTAGAAGCTAATGAATAATGAAGATTTTTCAGACATCGCAAACACCCGTGCGTTCGAACAGAAATCAATTGAAACAGAGCTATTATTTATGATATCGACTAAATGTGCTTGATGGAATTTCAATATAAATATTGAATTGTTGAAACAAAGCTGTTCATACTGAAGCAAAGCTGTATTAGAATTTTTTAGATCCATGATTTATATCATTGCTTATGCAATAAAGTGGCAGCATTAACAAAGAGATCTTTAATTAACGGAGAGTCTTTTGCAATCAGTGTTATAACGTTAATTACATGTTGTCTTAAAATGTTATGTATACCATTATAAAATCTGCTACCTTATCGTTATCATTGAATAAACGTTTGTACATGCTATATTTTCCTTCTGATATTAATAAATCAAGCAAGATAAGATATAATTAATTTGTTAAAAAAAAGAAATCGTTTAAAGAATCTGTACACACATTCACACTTGAACGCGTGTCAAAGTGTAAAAGAGTGATTAAATAGAATTTTCTTCTTTTACGTTCAGATTTTTGGTTACAATTCTAAGTCAGTTGCTTCCAGTTGCTAAAATCGTTTCTACTCTAGTGGATTTCCGTTTAATAAAGATATAAAAATCTCCTATATTCGATCAGAAAAAGGACCTTGGTGGATTTGTTAAAAAATGACAAAAATTTGTTGCATTTTGTTCGGATGATAATATGTGCCCATTGTACTCCATTTAGAACCCTAGTCGTTCAAATATCGGAAAAAATAAATTCAATACAAAAAAAATATTTATTATTACATTTTAATCGTTATGACTAAAATCAATATTTTTAGTTTTTATTTCTGAATAAAGTTTTCCAATCAACGTAATAAAAATATGATTAATTTTAATACTATGGTTGAATAAGACCTTTTTAATCACTAATGATAGAAATCTATCTCAAGGCTAGGTTTATATCTAAAATTTTCGTTTTACGACAGAAAATAAACCATAACAAACATGATATAAATTCAAAACTTTATTAAAATATACATGATTAAAAAAACATTGGAGGTTACTTTATAAAAAATAGTCGCACTAAATTTATTTATTTGCAACAAAATATTTATTATCGATATCATTATCTGATAATAAATTAATGAACTCTGCTTCATACCAATAACTTTTCAGATTCAGGCATAATTTTAAATAGATACAATCAATAGTTTTCATTGTAAATCACGGTATCATAGTTGAATTTTAATATTAAATTGTTACTTTTAATAAAATATATTTTTATTTAAAATTTATCTAAAATTACGTGCCGAATAATTAAAGCTGTTTTAGAGTTACTAAAAAAGCATTTCAGTAGACTGACTGAATAAACATTGTGACTAGGTTAAATCCACTTCAATAAAACGGCGGTGATATAAAAATATTTTGTTTTTAGAGAACTTCATTGGTTTGTTTATAGCTTAATACTTTGGTTTTAGGATATTGTCAGAACTATAATGTTAATGAAATCAATTTTAGTTATAGCGTTTTAAAATAAAATAGAAATTATTTATGGCGTCAATTAATTCAGCGTCATAATTTTTATTTCAAATAAAATTATTAAAATTAATTATTCTGTTTTGAGTTTAGCCGAAAAAAGTAATTCTCATATAATTGCGTCTCATCATAAAATATTCAATGTTTTTATTTTAAAATTAAATTGTGAAATTCCAACTATGTAATTTTTCTAAGAACAAATCAAAAATCATTTTTTTCGCTGAATATTTTATTTTGAATTAACTTTATGATGGAAGAGTTAGTGAGGAGGGGCCGTAATATATTGACAAATCTGCTGAAATAGTACAGGATACAACTGAGAAAACTACGTTTATACATAATTCTGACGATCACGTGAAATTGAAATAGCTATGAACAAATTGACTTAACTCTTTTGGAACTTAATACTTTATTTTGTTTATTATTTTACTTTATTATTCAAATAAAATATGTTTAACATTTTTAAGACGAATTCATTTGTATATTATCTCAAATCTAAACAAAAAGACAACGTTAAAAATGCAATTCAAATATCAAAATGAGGAAAGGTCCTTAATTTAATTAATCAGTTTTTATGTTAATTTTGGGAAAACAAAATTATGATTTCGTATTTCTTTAATGTTTCAAAAGTGAACAAAACGCATAAATGGAATTTGACATTCCTGTAAGTTTCTTATAGTCAAGAAAAGCATGCATTTTTGAAGCGTTAATTAGATTCGAAATCAATTATAGCCATATAAGTTGAATATATTTTTTTATTAACATGCATTCATGGATGAACGCCATATGTTAAGTCATATAAATAAATACCTTAAGTGCAAATAATCTTAATATTTAAAATGTTTCTTTACCATTTTTGACAAAAAATTTTTGGTGATTTCAAAAGATGCTATCGTAAAACGTTGGATATCGCAATATTAATCAATAGTTAGTTTATATGCGATTATGATTTGAAAATTTTCAAAGTATTTCTGAATACCTGAATACACCCTAGACTGACTTTATTTATTGAGTTTGAATTGGGTATGTGTAACTATATAATCAATAATCTTGATTTGTAACAAATATTAATACGATGCTAAAATCGATAAAATTCTAATAAAAAATACTTTGGTTTGAAAAAAAAATAATCATGAAAATCTCGTTTTACACCTATCATTATAATTATAAACTCGCCGCTAGACCTTCGATTGAGTTACGTTATTCTAAATCTAGATTTGCCTAAGCATAGGTCCGCAGCCAGCGCGCCGTGAGATGAATTGCTGTGCAATTTTAAAAGAGCATGGCTAATGTTAACATGGTTCAATAAATATTGAACAGAAATAAAATGATTTAATTCATTTCAAGTTTGTTGCCGTTTCAAATTTGTTCAAAATATGCTCAGAAGTTTTATGGCACATAGTAAATACCCTCATTTATTAAGATGTATGCATTTATGGACTTTATTAATATTATGGAAAATATGTACGTGGGTAATAAAGGAAACATAATTGTAAATTATGTTTTATTGAAATAAAATTTCCGATTTTCATTATTAAGTTGTCACAAATTTGAAACACTTATTCTACTTATTTAAAACATGTTCCTGATATATATGTTAGAAAAAAAAATGTTTATTCATCGAGTTACGCAATCAAGTGTATTTTTATAATGATAGGCATTGTAAAAGGTAGTTGTTTTATATTGAAAATACAATATAAATAAAACTGGTTCATGTTTTGTTCGCATTTTAAAAACAATATGCTAATTTTATTAAGTAGCAAAATTTTTATTGTGTTTTTTCAGTAGTTGCATGTTTTTTGTTTAATAAATCGTGCGTTGCTTTTAATTCCTGTATTTTTAATTGTGGCAATGTTCAGGAAATTTTATTCTGTGAAGTGCCTTGATGTGATGTGTGCGAGAAATGGTTGTTGACTACTGTTAAGATTATTGAAGTGTATAATAAAGGCGTTTTAATATTACTTTCAAAGCATAGAAAGGTGGTATCATATGACCAAGAAATGTTATATTGACTTTTGAATTCTTGCTCAGAACTCTATTCTAAAACTTTCCTAGTTATAATAAAAATCACTCCATTGTAAATATAATATATACCAGGAACCAGACAGATGGAAACTGGAGCAAGACGATTAGAAAACTTTGCTTTGACAAGCATTGTTTGCCAGTTTGTTTGTTATATCGGTAACGAGTATGTTATGCACTTTGCAGTTATTTGTTACAGCGATTTTTTCTTCATTATATCCCTATTATGTTACTTGCATCAGTGATTTTCTTTGTAGTAATAATGCAATGAAATCTATTGCGATGAGTATATTTCATCGATGAATGATTTTATTTCATCAAAGAGGACAGGATGCTTGATTTGATTACATATAATTCAATTTCGTCACAAAACTACAAAGTTAGAGGAGGCATACGTTATTTGATATTTTAACTGTTAATACATAGCTATTATTTATTCCGATTATGACTAAGGGATGTTTTGATAAATTATAACTCAAACAAAATTTATTATCAAGTCAGTTACTTTGGCGATAAAAAATATACTGTAATACATTCTAAACGAAAACAATAACATGCAATGTAAAATGTTATATATGTTTTAGAGATGTTATTAAGAAAAACACATGCATAAGAACACACTATCAAATAAATCGAATAAATATTTGTATACGTATAAATGATGAATGTATTGGGTACCTGTGCCACTGGTATGAATGGATATAAAATATGAAGATGTGACAGACATACATACGTATTTATGTCTTTTTTTAAATTTTCAAAAAAGTATTCTATTTGTCTTTTATGTATAATACAGGAAGAATATCAATCAGCTTTAAATTAACACACTCTGATGATTCTATTTGACTACAAGATTTGTTCACATTCTCAATAGATTTTCCAAAATTAGAATGGTTTATTTAAAGTATTTTTCGAAGAAATAAACACATTTTTATGTTTTATATATTTTTTAGAATCATGAATACTTAAATTCATCAATCGTTTTTCGTCTGCAAAGTTTATTATGAAGTAATCAATATTATATCCATATCTAGTATATATAAGGGTATAATTCTATAATACAGTGCGAGATTAGTATGCCTGAAAATTAAGGAATTGAATAACCGAAATAATAACCTCAAAGTATGAGATTGATCTTTTCTAGATCAAATTTGAACTAAATGTATTCAAACGTAATGTAAACATATAAAAAAGAGCTGATTATCAACGGCTAGCAGCGTTGTTCTATTGATAAATCAAAAGACATTTAAATCGTCTGTAGAAAACGAAAACAATATCTTTTTTCCTTTTCTTATTGTTATTTAATATTCATTCCATTGTAAAACACAATTGCAAAACGATATTTTTTAATATTATTGTCGTTGTCCGTGATTGCTAAATTGTTAATCACTTTCTGCTATGTATATTTTTGAGTTCAAATATATTTCAATAATTTCGGAATTTCATGTTTTAAGTCTTGAGTTTTTCATTATAAAAAAAAACAGAAATAATCCTGGTGTCGCTGTGATTTCTTGCTGTAATTGGCACAACTCTGTTACTGATTTCAAAACGGCAAAGCTATACTTAATAAAAATGATTATATATATGTTGTGTGCAGATGCATACTCCTTAATAAGGCTGAATTTATGGATGGAAGTGTTAAACTGTGTTCCCAGCTGGTATTATAATACGCGGCTGACACAATCGCACAGTGATATTTTTTTCTATTAGTGTCGAAATGTTTCCGGGTGACGCTTTTGGATTATTTTATTTTCAATTATTCGTCCTTGGTCGAGCGGGCGGTGTGTTTTGTCGCGTCATTATTCTACGCGAATAGTTTTCAATCATTATTATGGATTCAGAAATAACCGCAATCTGATAACGAATCATGTTTTATACATTGGGTATTCCAAGAAAATGTTGGTTTTAGGTTACCATAAAACTCTTCCGTATTACTGCAGAGTTCTATTAATGTCGTAATATAATATTTCCATATCAGATTATTTTAATTAGACATGTCCGTCCTTCAGAATAGTATTCATAATAAAAGGTCTTTCAATAGGGCTTCTTGAAATTTGTTAAAATGTCAATAAAACATGTTGTATATGAGATATTCACCAATTTTTTAAAGTGTGGAATATAATGTCGTTTATATGTCCGCCACGGCTTTGCTAGGTGGCACGTATTCGGCAATTCCAATTTTAAATGACTTTCTCGAATGAATCTGGCTTAATTTGTTGGATAGCGTTGGTCATGTTGATTTTGATGGCGTCAAGTGTCGGTAGTTTATTCGCCTTATAAGACTTGCGACTTAAGACAGCCCCAAAGCAAGAAGTCTAAAAGTGTTAAATCCCTTGTGGAGAATGTTCATCCAAAATAAAAGACTTGCAAATTTTGTTCAACGCTTTAACCTTCTATAGTGATTTGCCATACTCTATTAAACAATTGACAACAAAATTGACAGATATCACTTTAACAACATGGCTGCTATAATCCAAAAAAATTCAAGCGTCCCTATTGGAAGACTCTATATATTATATGTATTATATATCATACGCTGCCTTAACATTCTTTGTCTTCTAACAATATTATTGTTTTCTTTAGATTCTCTTTAGCGTCAAGTTACTTTGTTGAAAACAACCTAAGTTTGTTCTTGAATATGTTATGTATGTAATTTATTTTTATTGAGTATTTAAGTGAGTAACTGTATCTTGATATAGTTATAACAATTGCTCTTTTTATTGGAAGAATTAAAAATTATTACTTTTCGGTACTTTTATCGAGTTTAACCAATTTGTTGTCTGACTCGGGAGTTAATGTTACCGTCAAATTGCATACTGAAAGTTTACGTTTTCAGAAAAACTTACGCAATTAGATTTAACATTTTTTTCACATATATATTTTTTTGCAGTTTGCATATTACATGGAACCAGATATTTTTATATGCTTTTCAGAACATACTATAAATTCATTTGAAAGTTTTGTTGAGTTTTTGAGATGAAATGAAAGAGAAAATACCCCGCCTTAAACTTAAAATTTAAACTGTAAAAATCTATGTTTGATATTGACTTCGCTTAAACGTGAACTAAGCTCCAGATCTTCCCGATTGCTTGGTTAGGTAACTTTCGTAAAAGAAAATTAGCTTTATTCTAAATAAGTTGCACTGTAAAAGTGTAAACGTCTTCAATCTTTCAACCAGTGACATAAATAATCTCAGACTTTATGACGAACTTAACAATATTTGGAATATTGAGAAAATATAATAAAACCTGATTTTGTTTTGTGTTGCGTTATGGTTGTTTAAGAGCCAGTTTCGGATAAAATATACAGTAAGTAAAATAATTCAAATACCAAGCTTCTGGCGATTGACTTTATTACATTTTTTTGTCATATTTGTACCTTAATGACCCCCTTTTTATTTTCAAAGGACTTGAAAAGTACGCAGCGTTTCAAGGTGACCGATCATGCGAGAAAAAAATCCTAATAATACGCTTGCTATTGATAAGGTGGCCAATTTGACCAAACTGCGCGATTTATATGAAAATTTATTAATGTTTTTATTTGGGTCAAGGCGTGAACTTTTAATAAAGATCATCTACCGGATATTGGTATTGACTAATTAGTCGAAACAGTTTTTATGGTTTTTTCTTAAGCCGAGCGTGACCAACCGACAGCACATGTGACTGAAACTTACACGATATTCATTAGATAATGAACAACATTATACTTCGTACATTTTTAATTTTACACATATACTCATTTGCTGCAGTGTACACAGTTTCGAGTCCAGTTTAGACACTGCCATTAATCATTTCTTGATTTATAAATGAATTTACGTTCAAAGATATAGATGTGTGTGATGTTTACATTGCTCCCACTTAATCGTTCTGGTCAAGAGGTAACGTTCTATCACGACTTTCTTCAAACTTGCGACAGCGGACTGGAATTCCCAAAAAACACTCCTGTGAACCTCCTGTGATTATTTAACATTTCACACCTATTTTCAATCTCTGACATAATCAAATCTCTGCTTAACCCTTATAACATCAGCGCACCTAATCAGAGTCGAAATCAAATACATCTTATCAGTCGCATAAACTGTAAATAATTTTTTTGTGAAAACAAAAGTTTTTATGATTGTTTTTTTTATTTCAAATGTGTGTTTAAGACGATTGATTGACCAACTGAAAATAATAGGGTTAGTAATTGATAAAACGTGGATTTAAACGATTGTCGATAAAAAAAACATTTTATTTAGAGCTCCATTGTTAATATTACCAACGTCCACAAAAGAGAATAATCTAAGAAACGATTCAATTCCTTTGTTGAAAAAATACAGATCATAAAATTGGTAACATAAACGTTAATCGTCTACTGATAAAGTGGCAATGCTGTTGTTTTATTTACGATTCTGATTTTATTAGCGATTAAATTAATATAGCCTATGACAAGTGTTTTCACTGTAAAATTTTACTGGGTATACAATAACGTATATTCTGGAGATTTGCCCGATATTAAAAAAGTATTTTAATTCCCTGTAATAAACAAGCCACTGTGGCACCCTTTACAGTATCGTCGATTCAAAAAAGGAATTGAACCCCTTGTACTATGGGTGAAAGTCGATTGCTCAGAAGAGCCTTAAAATTTTGAAGTTATGTTTTAGCAATAATACAATCTACATAATTGTATCACTCATCAAGTCTTTTTCGTATTTATGGATTGTTTTTTACGGTTACTTGAAAATCAAGGAATCATTGTTCGACTGTTTATTTTTATCCAAAAATCACACTTTTTTTTTTTGAATTCAAATTTCGATTAAGACAGATGGCATCCTCTATTGGTACGAATAAAGCAAATTATTGACGGTGTACACATTTAATTATGACTCATCAATGTTCTGATAAATATTTTTCATTAGGGCTCCATTACAAATTACATAATTGGAAAACTGATTAAAATCCTCCAACCGCGAAGGTTGATTTTCTTGCATAAGTATAATACTATCATACTTATCGCGTTAATTTCACGTTTAATATTAATCTTGACTCAGAGAGACTTTGAATTATTAAATCGAAGAAAATTAAAAACTTTTCAAATTATAATTAAAATTAAATATAGCGTGAATTAGAGAAAAATAAAGACGGCTAGAAACTTTGCGATATGCTTACAATACTTCGTTGTAATTCTATTGTATATTTTACCGTGGTCGAGTTGACAGTGTACTTACGGTGCTTGCGGGTTTGAAATCCGATAGAAATATCTTTGTGAATTGCATTTTTTTGTTATTTTTCAATTGATCGAAATTAAGATGTTAGTGATGGCTTAATTCGTCCCCAAAAGACAATTTTATCCTAATAGTTTACATATTAATGCTTGTATCTCTGCTTACAATACGTACGATAATTATTGTATTTGATAATCATAGCAACACACATCCATATACATGGGTTCACAATTTACAAAATTCACATCATTCACTTTATTATGATTTGGTAAACTATCGATAAAAGTGGAAAGTTAAAATATTTTTTTTTTTTTTGTTTATTTTGAAGCAAGAGGCTAAATAATAAGGTAACTTTTAGAATAGAGTAACTCATACAGTATATATATATATACTTAACGTCAACATTTATTTTTTCCTCAAAATGGGACATCTTCTAGTTTTATCTATTCGTACATATTTCTATTAAAAGGTGCATATTTCCATATAATTTTTCTTACACAATTTATTCAATTATTTGAAAATAAAATGTTTTGAAATTGTCAGCATGAAAACGGAATATTTGACGTCGCGAAGCAGTCCTTGGTGGTCGCGTTAAGTTTACTGTGTATGATACATAAAATTCCCTTCCAATCATGAAATGAGGCGTAGCCAGAGAGATCAGCTATCCGCTAATTCTCCCCTAGATGTATCTATCAATCCTTAATCTCTTCTAAAATAAAAAGAAAGGTTGAAAAAATGAAATTTTTATAAATAGGAGGCAATGAAATGCTACACATCCGGAGCGAACTCCGATTAAAAAAGCTTCAATTTACTACCGAATATTTTAAAATGAACTGACCTCGGAGTAAATTCATAATAGTTTAGCCCCCGCATTGTGGGTGTTTGCTGTCATTAGTTACGCAACTGGTGTTATTTATGTAAAAAAATGCTTCCATAACCCACTGCAATTATTCAAATTTACATCACGTTAATATGAAAATACTAATATCAATGAAATTATGGGACCGCTGAATGTATTAAATGTATTATGAATTTCGTATGACATTTTGCAAACCATCGATTGTAGCCAGTTGTGCTTTTTTAGTAGTTCTCTTTGTTTTAGTAGTATTGCAACGCATGCCGGATGCTCGCTAGTGGTCTCATAAAATTATTCCAGTAGTAAAATTTGTTATATTTTCCATGGAAATTTTAGTAGGTTTTAAGATTGATTGTGCAATAATTTACCGAAAATAACATTAATATATCCATTTCTGAAAATCTTTTAAATCTGCGACAAAACATTTTCCAAAGCTTAGCTTTTTTATGAATGCATCGGGGTTCGTAGTCGAGAAAATTACAACATTTACTTCGATTAGCCTCGCTATTAAGAGTGTCATTAACTGATTTTTCAATTGATATATAATTCCATCCAATCCTGATAATAAAGCGTCGTGAGAATGATGATTAAACCATTAATGCTGTCTTTTCTACCTATTGGTTTTATCATCACTCTTTTAGTAAAAGAGTGGATGAGCAACATACTTTAACACGCAGCTGTCATTGTGATACTGTCAATTATGAGTGCTTCACACTTGAAGTGATCTAGTTAAAAAATATGTATGTGCTTAATGAAAAAAGAGCTTTTGTTAATAGCGATCACGGCGCCCGCGAACCCCGATTTGCCGATTACTTTTTGTAACAATCATTTATAATTAATAGTAACTAGTTTTCTATTATAATAAGTTCGTTTGTAATAACATATCATTATATACTGGGTGAATAGATGTTTTTTCTTTCTATTATTCGTTAAGAAATTGCTATAATGTCTAACCATACATATTATTGTATTATTTCATTTCAATAATACTTAATAGCTAATGGTTTCACTATTTAAAACTAATCGATAAGATCGCAGTCACTTATTAGAAAAAATCACTTTACCCGAAAATAGGCCCAAGGTCCAAAATGAATGTGGAACATTCTATATCTACATATATTATTATGAGAGGTAATAATGTGCGACTGGGTATTGGAATAATGCTTAATGCACCGGGTCAATGATCAGTTCAAATCGTTATGTCAGAGTAAACAATCTATCATTAATTATCGTTTCAAGTATGTCATAACTTGAAGGACATTTTAATTTGCGTTACCAGTGCATTATTTAAAATGTTTGGCATACTCAGTATGACAAGTAGAAGGATCTTTGTTTCGTTTGTGATTTGTTAAAAAAGGAACAAGCTAAAAGTTCCATGGTCGTGATTGGAAGGTTTTAAGCACCACTGAATTAGAAATGTGAAGCTTTATTCGATAAACAATGTTGTTTACTGTCAATTCGTGATGGAAGGTCATTGCAAGTAAAAATTAGGTGGCCCTAATAAAGTATTTAACAAACAATTACTTTCTGTTAAAATTTGACCCGAATTTCGTTACGTTGACAATGATTGTGGTTCGGTATCTTTTGTAAAAGCAAATTAAAAGAAATTATTAAAAAAAAAGAAAAATATTAAAAGAAATATATTTTTAATTAAAAAAAATCTATTTAATGATGGATTTCATAAATAACGTCAAAAAAACTGTGATGGAGTGCATACTTCGATAAGCTTTAAGGCGGTATTCATAAAAATATCATTTGAAAATGCTTTAAAAGAACGAAACTGGTATTCATAACTACGTAAATATGTATAAAACTTTGATTCGAGAAGCAAAGATGCATAATTTTCTACATTTTAAGATAGAAGTCGTTTAAGAATATTAAGTTCTCATTTTTTTGGGTAGGAAGATAAACATAGTAGTAAAATTTGAGGGTAAAGAAAGAATATTTATAGTTGTAAGAAATTTGCTAAAAATTTGGAGACGCATTCCTATGTAAGATCCTATTACCATAATAATTAGCGGCTAGATAATATAATAGAACCTTCCCAGAGAATAATTAACCATCTCAGACAGCGTGGTATATTTCTTTATATTTCAAATATGTGTTTTTTTTGTGTTGGAAGCACTTTATTGATGTTCAATGTGTTTATGTCCACTGTTGTTATTCGACAAAAATCTAAAGTTATAAGTAAAAATATTAATAAAATAATTATTTCTTTAAATGCGTATTTTTATGTTTAATTAATCGTATCCGATCTCCATGCGTATTAAATTGTTTTCTTTTTATGATACTTTATGTTTTTCTGAAAATAGCGTCAAGATCGTCTAATGATTTTAGTGCATGTAGCCCCAATTTAATCAAATAACTACCAACACAAAAATAAAAAATCATTCTATTCGGTCTGAATGTGTCGATTATTTACTGCTTAGTTAGTGCTTAGCCACTAATAAACATAGGAATATTACCGCATACATATTATTGAACAATGCGTCATGTGAGATTTAAGTACTTTTAAATTAATTAAAATATAATTTCTTTTTACAATAGTCAATAAATTTACATAAACATCAGTCAGTTTGCAGTGAAATAATTCCAACATTTGTAGTCACATTTGCTTGATGATTTTTATATATTTTTTCCGTAAATAGATCGATGAGATACCCATCTATAGACACGACAATTTGCACCGAGTAAATACACTTAATTATGACTTACGTATTCTTCCTTCAATATTAAACTATTAAAAGGCAATAAGGATAAATTGAGACAAACGCGGTATGCTATAAACATTCATCAAATAATATTTTTAATTATAACTTTTTAATGTAGCTAAAATATATTCCATGATTTACATTCAAGTTGGATCCTAGAGGGCGTATTAAGTATACACTCACATCATATTGGTCTGTGCCACATACCATTTATTTATGAGCTTATGAAAAATGACGTTGAGCCCATTCTCTGTCCAGATACAGAACACGAAAATAAAAATCAATATATCAATATGACCAAAAAAATCAATTAAAGTAGTGTCAGAATGTTGAATTGTTGTATATCAATTTTCATGTAAGTTTTCTATATATGTCAGTATGTTTATTTTCGGTGCGAAATTGGATGATTTGAAAAACATGGACGATTTTTATACGTAAATTTTTTAAATAAATGAAAATACATTTCAACAAGGTAAAATGATGCGTATAAATTAATTTCTCAGTGCATATTGGTCCTGTAACCACGTGGGTAATGTCGTTAGACGTTCATTAATTTATACTTGTGGTTACTAGCACAAACTTTTATGAATTGACTTTTCCATTAATTTATGTGTATTCTATAATTTGTGTGTAAGAATATGAATATTTGTAAAGCTGTCTTAAAAGCCAGATTCATTGTCGTTCTAGTAAGCAATTAGTAAGCTAATCTCAATTTATGTCGTCTTTTTAAAAGTGAATTTTACAGGTTCTTCATTAATATTTCAATTGCTTCATACTAGAAATGGAAACAACTGAAAAACATATCATGTATCGAATAAATAAAGTAGCAATTAATTTCTTTCTGTTAGAAAAATATTTTTATATTCAACGCATTGTATTTTCTTATTGAATCAGTTGAAATTCATATTAGCGTTAATATTGTGAACGTCTTTGGGCCATCCAGACAGATGGGCTAATCGAGAACAATTTGTTATTTTTCAATAAACAAAATTTACTCACGTAGTCGCAACAATTATGTCCCCACCTAACAATAGAAATAATTGAGGATCTCTTTTGATATGGACACCTTCCGTATTAAATGAGTACTGCAAACATATTTTTGCATTTAATATGTATTTATTATTCGTATAACGCACCTACGTCTTCAATATATACATTGGCATTGAAATAACTATTGTGGTCCATAACAATATGTTGTATGCAACAAAATACATCGGAGTGATGTATGTGCATGTCATTTTTTAATGCGGTAAACGTTTGGAAAATCTTATTTTCCTGTTTTATTTAATGCTACATTTTGCGGTTTGAAAACGTCTTTGTTGTTTTGAATAAAAAAAATACACACGTTTTTGTAATAAATTATAGCTGTGAATTAAACACAACTGTATATATCTAGTAATGGAAATTATATTCTTAATAAAAAAAGAAAACACGTGGCTACCAGTTTGTCTGTCAGTCGCAATAACTTCCACAAAAACTTGTCGTTTTGGTTGCAATTTCTAGAACAACAATGTTACTTAAAGCTTTTCACATGAGCTTAGACTATATTTTATGAGAATAAATGACGTTTGGTTCTCGGCAATATATTTTCAACTCTCAACAACAGTTAGTCCTCACCATTTTCATTTTTTATTTCTGCATTTGAATATTCAATATTGTAAAGCAAGCCCACGCAGTAAATTTCCTTATAATTTTAAAGGAAAAAAATGTAGGAACAAATGTAAACGTGGTATAATAAAAAAGCTGTCAAATTTGAGTAAATATTGACGTGTTTGTAATTTGGTATAAAGTTATCGTGGAATGAACTTGTGTTGAATAAATGGTTTGTTTGAATCTTACCTAGATGAATCCGGGTAGTGAATAATATTATAATACTTTCTAAATACGCTGAAAATAATAGTTCACCCTAAAAATTTCCTTATTATTAAATATACGAATAATATATTCTTAAAAGTCAATTGAAATTTTCTTGGCCTTAATTAACACTTTTAATTTAAATTAAAATAAGAATTAAGTCAAAAAAGATAATTAGTTTCGTTTGTCAGTGTCTTATACCTTTGCATAATGAACAAATACTCTCATGGTTCTTTTTGGATTCTCTGTGAGTCACATTTTCTTGTTCTGATTACAACGCAGTGTTAGTTGATGCAAGTACGGGAGAAAAAGTGTACGTGTAGGAAAACATGATTCGCAATAATTCTTACATATTTTCATGGACACGAAGATTTGACCTAAGTAAATAACAAACATTAAATCGTTTGGATTTGAATTGTCGTTGACGTCAAATGTCAAATACACATGCATATCTGATTTATTTTATTACTTATTGATTTGCATAAAAAGCATTTAAGATAATTATGCCGCAATCTTAAATCATATCGTTTATTGGCCTCCTATGGATATCTTATCTTCATTTGTTTATGACAATGAATTTTTATTGCTTCCGAACAAACTGCCGTAAATTTTCCATACTGAGTGCATAACATAATAGTTGAACGTTGTTCGTTTATATTAAAACTTGACTGTCAATTGATTTATTATGATCCAATAACAAGAAGTTCAAATATAGTAAAAATACATACGCCGTACTTCGTAAAAGTAAAATACCGTAGCTTTATTTATCATGAATATATATATATGATACAATTTAAATAAATATACTTTTTTATAAATGAAAGTTTCAAAATTATATTATTACATTAATGATTTTCATGTGGTGAAGTGAAAAATTTTATTCGTTTTTGTAATGAAATATTAGAGGACAATTTTATACTCTTCAAAAAATGTTTACTACCAGGCTATTTAGCTATTTTCCTCATAAAAAGAAGCTTTTATATGTCATTAAGTCCGAAATAACTGGACAAGTATCAGTGCCCATCAATTAACAATTTGGTGAATGTATTAACAAAAATATAAAAATTTTGGTTCCAAAGACGTAAATATTATTACTTAGTAATTTGGTGCCATTGCTCGTTAAATGCGGTCCCGTATAGATATAAGGACAGTAAAAGCATTAATCGTGGGTTTATGAAGATTGTATACGTTATATATGTTTTGAAATTTGTTATAATTTATTGATAATTATAAAACCTAAATCTCTCACCACGGTCTGGAATTTTCGCTGCGAAAGCCTGATTAAATATTTACTAAAATAATTAATTTTGTAAGGCGAGTGTGATATATTCTACATAATAATTATATTGAACACAAATCAAACAAATCTATTTCGAATATTTAAAGATTAAAATGCAGTTTGAATTGGATGGCTTACTGTTGCTATACGATAAAAAATATAAATCATTATCTTTTAATCGCTCCTAAAATCAATATTTTTAAAGATACGATATTAATCTGGATTGATTACGATCTCGATTCACTTGAAAAGAGATCGCATTGGATTGGCAGAGATTTCAAAATTAGTATAGGAAAAGCTTTGAAATCTATCGGTCGAAATTCAAAGCGCTTCGGAAAAATTTTAGTCGCTTACACGAAATATTCGATTTATTTTAAACATAAGTGGCTACCTAACAGATAATTTAAATAAAAACTGAATATCTTTGTGGAAAATTTTGTGTAAATAAATTAAATTTGAAATTTATTTTAATTTTATGCTGCAGTTCACGTAAAGATTAACTCTACTCATAAAATAGTGTTATCATAAAACATATTACAGTTTTGTGTTTTTTCTATTAATATTATAATAATAGATATGATACTCATCTCAAAAGTTGTTCAAATAGTAATATATTATATTAAATAGCATTTGTAAATTAAGATTAAAGATAATAATGTTTTAATTTTATCAGAATTTGAGATAAATTGGAAACAATCTATTGATGAATTAAATTAACTGCAATTTATTGTTTATAAATATATATGCATAAATTTAATTCGCAGTAGTGTTAGCTATTTTAATTATGATAACTTTTGATTTTAAAAGCTGTAAAAAAATTTCACATACACATACAAAATATGTATTCTAGAAATATAAATGTTATAGACAGTAAATGGAAATTAATCAATTTATTTTTAATTGAAATTCCTGTGCTTAGTATTTGATAGTTTATGAGTGAAAATTTAAATAAAAGTTTTGTAGCGTGGAATCAACTTCGTTATTGTATCAATGATACACGTATTTTAGATTGACAAAAATTATCGAAATTATGGTTCTTAAAAATATTTTCAACATCAATATTAAAGTATTAAAAAAAAAATATTGCTTAAAACTCAAAAAGATGTGTAAAGCAGGCTAAATTTCATTGACTTTCAATTCACCCCAAAATATTTTTGCTAAATATAGATACCTATATATTTTTGCAACTGATCTGGAGATACAATTAATGTATGCATAATGGCTTTTTTGAATATACTTCTTAAATGACGAAGCATTAAACACTTACAAGGAAATGCCATCATCGATTGTCAGATAGCGGTGTACACCTTTTACGACACATATTAAATTCAACTAAACAGAAAAAAAAATAGTGTCGTCAAGATAAAGACATATCCATTGTCATTCACCGACTACAATATCTATTGACCTTGGATCCAGGATTATGATATTTAAAATTCAAAATTTCCATTTAAATACATGTCACTAGATTCTAACATAACTTTGTTATCGTTAACTTTGTATCTATCTGATATTTATTTCAAGTTTCTCATGTAGCTTTTCTCATATCAGCGACATCGGAAATGTCTTTCTTATTTGTATTGACATTTGATATTTCCAAAATATATTATTAACAGCGTTCATCAATTCGTTATTAGTGATCGCTTTTATCGCATATCACAGCAATATCATAAAGATAAAAATACTTGAAATATTAGGAATAACCTTTCATTATACAATCATTGAGAAAAATATGATAAAACGTAGTATTGTTTAAGTAGTTATTAATTATAACTTTTAAAATTGAATTGCTGAAAAACCCTTTGTATTACTACGCACCAAATTATAAAAACTTATACTTTCCTCGCGGTAAAATTTGAAATGAATTTTATTTTTATTTGAAGTAGTGAATATTTTTTTTAGAATCATAAAAAGCATTAATCAAAATTATTTAATTCGTCTTCAGATCGTTATTGCGTTCTTCAGTCAACGCGTACGCGGTCTTCTGTTATCTTTGATTTTAGGTAGGGTTAAATTTTTACCCTCAATATTAAATGGTTACGTATTTTTTTATTTTTTTTAAGAATTGTTTATGTTTGTATTTGATACAAATAATAAAAATAAATAAGAAAATAGCTCTCGTTAAAAAAAAGCCAACTCTATCAATGTATTGCAATATATGTTCAGTAATGTTCTTAAAAATGTTTTAAATTAAAAGTGTTTCAAAATGAAATTTAATGTCTTGAAATCGGGATTATTTTAATGATTGCATACTAATTAAAGCGGTTAGGTTTTATAGATGTTTTGCGGGTTAAATAGAGAGATATAGAATAAGAATAGTTAAATTAGATCATCGCTTGTTAAACATTATTAAAACACAAAATGTTTCAAGAATTAATTTGTTAGTTTTGTTAGTGAAACACAAAATTCTGTTATTATTGGTGTGTGATGTTTTAATATTACAATAAGCTAATACACGAATGAGTTAACACTTTAACTTTAATCTCTCGAGTCTAGATAAGACAACTTGGTAGAAATGATGTTTGTTTTTTGCAATCGGTACCCTGCATAATTTATAGCGAGAATATCTAACTACCGTTTTGGTAACCTGGAATTAAGAGCTAGGTTGTGTGCTGACAAGTGTTTTGTTCTATAACAAGGTAGTATTAGTTCAGGTGGCTTAAAAAATCTTCATTAGCACCGTCGGTAAAAAGATGTCAGACGAACAGCGCGACATCGTTTGCGAGGAAAAATCTTAAGAGGTGAATATCGGCACCTTTTGAAATATATTTTAACGATGGAATAAATTATCAGTTTATAATGCTCGAAGTCAGCGAAACCCGCCCTGATCATAAACTATGTCGTGGAAATAGTATTAAAAATGTGCTTTTCACAGAAAAAAAAAACATTTTTATTTTCAAAGAGATACAACTATTGGTTAACTAATATCTTTCGCTATAGTCTGTTTTTCTAATAGTTCTCATTATGGATCCGACGAATTGTTTCAATAATTGAACGAGTTTCATTGCTTCATTCATTCAAACGTTGATTTAGTAATTTTATGGAATATTGGTAGAATTAAAAGGTTTCTCAGAAACTTGACTAATAACTTTTTTATAATTTATGTTGTTGACTGAGGGTGCTTGATGATATTTCAAGATCAATTTTGAATAGTTGAAAATTTAGATTCAAAATTCGTTTTTGTTCTTATCCCTTTTAATGTGTTAACAGTCATTTCTCGATGGAAAGGCATGATGTTCAAAATAATAAAAACACATTTTCAGTATTATTTCCACAATATATTTCATTTCATCAGTTGATAATACTCGCTATGAGTGAATCTTATCTTGATCATAAAATATATTGTGGAAATGGTACTAAAAATGTGTTATTATTATAAAAAAAAAGATATTCTTATGGTTGTTTTATTTTGCAAATTTAATCGAAACTTAGTGTTTTATTACTGAATCAAAAATATGAATAACCCTTCTATAACAATGAAAATTCATCAGTCAATTTACGATGAGAACTGGTTATAAGTGACCGGGGTGTATATGTAATATATTATAACATTATAGATACACTCCTTTAATTATTTACAACAATATTTTAGTAAACAATTAACATCTGAAAATAGTTAGTATAAAATAAATATAGAACATAATTGACGTAAAATAACTTCGATATTTCCACGGTATTAATTTATTGATGATGGATTTTGAATTCATTTTGTACATAACAAATTTATGGAAATTCCTGTAATCGCTCACTGATCGTGAAATGTGTTATTATTGAGCAATAATAATCGGTTGATTATATAACATTTCAAAACATAACATGCAGTGTTTATTGTATATTCGATATATCGACATTTATTGGGTAGTCGTAAAACATAGAATGATCTGATATTTTGTACAATTGAGCATTTCTAAATTTTAAAACTGCTACGCTATTTAGACGATCATTTAATTTTGTAATGTGCTTAATTCGAGCAGTGAATCTCAACAATTATTAACTCGCAATACAGTACCATTACATTATATAATTTAAAAATATTGATTTTTATCAAAAAAATATAATATCATTAGTGAGATAAAAGTGCAATGATTATGAAGTTTATTTCGTGGAAACTAAAAGAAAGTAAGTGATTACTTTGTTATAATATATGATAATTATTTTTTATTTTTTTATAAGAAAAATAATATGTCATGTTTGAAACCGTCAGCAATGTGTTTTTGTACAGAGATATAGAAAGATATTCATAAATATTACAGCCCAAATGAAAACGGATTTCAATTCAAGTTTGACAATAATTCTATTTTAAGTGATAGTTGTAAATTTACGATCAAATGAAATGAGTATTTCATTCATATTTTATTATTCAATAGATTTGTTAATTGTCAATTAAAAAATTGAAAATGATTGCTAATTTCATTCTGAGATAAATAGTTATTAAATGTATATACTGTAAATAAACGTAACTGTCAATTCAAACTAAAATAACTGGTAAAATCATGATTAATTAATCATGTTTAATATTATATCACATTTTGAATACTTCATAATAAGACATCTCGACATTTACAATTGGTAAAGAAGATTTTTCATTAAAATATTCATCTACCAAAATCTTCATTAAAATAAGTGTGAGATTAGAATATATGCGGGAAAGGGATTTAAACATTCAGTCTGCACCCAATTTAGAAATAAATATAGCTATAAAATTAAAGTTGTTAAAAATTGGTAGCATTAAGTAAGATTGTAATGTGATGAATTTAAATAAATCCATAATTATTCAACCATATTTTTCAATTGAAATAAGTAAGTTCTAAACAGACAACACGTACTTTTGTACAGGGTATATTATTCTGAATGCCGCGGTTTTATAAATTTTACAGTATGAACCTGTATAAATAAAACGAATTCAAATTTCATAATGATTTGTAAACATAACGCTAAATCAATATTATTTCAAATGTTTCATTTTAATACTAACGTCATGTTTCTTAATTTTCAGAAGCAAACACCTTCATAGGAGTAGCAGATCTGACTGAAAATCGCTTACTATGGAGACAGCTGATAGCAGAGTTTCTTGGAACCCTGCTGCTCGTTTTCATTGGCGTCGCCAGTACAACTGGATGGAAGTCTGCAGAAAATGAAGATATCACTCTAAGAATTGCTATCACATTTGGAATCGTGGTGGCGACAATAGTTCAGGTAAGCTTTTAAAAACAAAATATTGTCTATCGGGATGATAAAAATTTACAGATTGTAATGATACTGTTATTATGATTCTTGTCTTAGATAAGATATTTAGATGTATTTGCTATTGCCGAATCATACGAAAAATGTGAATAGCCGAATTATAAATTTGTATTAACAGATGCTCTGTATTATATTTAAAAATATCAAACACTGTTTGATACTCCAATTTTATTTATATAACAGTTTTTCCAGCGGTGGATTATGCACTTGTTTGGCCCCATGTGGAATATGGATATATAATTTTTCTTACGGTTAAAAAAGATCGTAAAGTTTATGAGAGCTTTTCATATTATAGATGTAAAGTTTCAATTTTTAATTTCTTTTAACCACGACTATCTCATTTGATATGTGAAATATGTTCAATTGTGATGAATTCATTGATTACCCGACGGAAGCGATTACTTCGATATTATTAACAATTAAGATAGCGTATATTATTGCATAAGTAATTTAAAATATGTGGTATAAAATCTATAAGTTATTTGTGAGGTCCGTGAGATTTAACCCTTAAGGCTTATACGGTAATCCGTGACTGAGTTTTAATATTACATTAAGAGTGTGAAATGATAAAATTAATTCATACATTAGGTAAAAATAACAATGCTTAAAGATTTACAAAAACTCTACCCCGTTGTCGATAGCTATTATATTTTGGCCAATACCGTCGTCAAAACCCATCAATAGTTTATGTGGAATCTATCTAAATACATTTTTTTTTGGATATGGTGTAATGAAGATTTATCAAGAAAATTCCCACTCCAAGAATAAAATAAATTTTATTGAATCTTGTCTAATAGATAAAAGGTCACATTTACAATTTTTGGCCATTTCAGAAAATAGGGTTCAGCCCACTTAGTATTTTACCTGAACGAAAATTTATAGTAAACACCCTAAATATAATTCTTTTTACTGAAACCACTAATCGAAAATGTTGTAAATTTAAAAAAAGTGTTTAAATTATCGTCTGAAGCTACGATTGATTACAAAAATACAAAAGAGGCGTGTCTTACTTGTGGGTGTGCTATAACAGGTTTCATCCATTTGTCGATTGTCTAAATAAAAGAATCCGACAAATTGGCTTTACTAAGCACTCCATAAGAAAAGTGCAGTTTTTAATGATCATATGATAATAAATATAATTTGTGAGCTTCTAGAAATACTGATACACGACTTCATCTTATTACAAAAACCTTATGGCAACACTTGAGTTGTGTTTCTAATAAATATAATGCTTTTAATTTTCATGCATCAATAAATTCTTTCTTATGAGAAATTAATTTGGGAAAAACCAATAATCAAAACTTTATGACGTCATACAAGAGAGAAAAGCAAATCTTTTCATTATTCAAGGATAACATAGTTCAGATTATCATATATGGTATAAATTTTCGATAAATTCGCCGCTGTCTGTGAAGAAATTCATTTTGGATGAATAGTGAAATTGATTTATAATAGTTTGGTTTTTATTTATTATTATATCATACATGAACTTTTTATACTCAATGTAATAAATAATGATTGGAGTTGTATCAGGTCCATTGGCTCTCGTCAGAGACTAAGACATAATTTAATAAATAATATACTTAAACATAATTTCATTATTGCTGTATAGATTTCTGTTTCTAGAGAATCTAGAGCTCTATAGAGCGTGCTATCACCTCCGTGCAATCGAAAGGTTTTTTGCCCAAAATGAACGGATCGGTTTAATCAGAAATCATTTTTTTTTAATATTTGTAAAAGGCTGCAAAAATATTTTGACCTGGGCTCTGAAAAACCTGAATTCTAGCCTGTTGTATACTATGGAATATTTCTTACTGCTACTTTATACTGAAATTATCATTCATATATTTTTTCAAAAAGCAATTATTCACGAAATGAAATGATGAATCTGCGAAAGATAAATTGAGATATAGCACAGTACATATCGTACTTGGCTTGAAAACAATGTATTTTAATTCTAAAAAAATGTAAGATTTATATAGTGGTAAACTAGTTAGTTCTAACGAGAGTGTAAGCTGAAATAGTTATCTTGTTATACATGTTATAAATGTTGTATAACTAAAATACATTGCATACATTTCAATTCAATCAATAAACGTTAAGTTAATTAAGATTTTAAATCAATCGATAATTGAATGCATTGATGAAAAATTTAGAAGACGGATTTATTGGATACAAATAGAGACCGACTGAGGTGATATGAATCTGAAATTTTATGTGTTTCGATGCTACCATGCAGGTTATATAAAACAGTTAAGGTGTACGTTTTGATATTTTCAATATAAAACTGGAAAGTATAATTATAACAATAAATAGAAACACGTGTAAGAAAGAGTATGAGAATATAATTGAATTAAAAAAAAAGAACGAACACAGAGCAGTAATCCTCGAATAATCCTGCCGCTTAAAATGTCAAATTGATACCCTGGGGCGATTTAAGCTGACACAGATTTGTCATTGGATATTTAATTTGAAAAAAAAAATGAATATATTATTTTGTACAACAGCAATTACGACCCGGCATGTCACACACACGCGTGCAGTATCATTAAAATTTAAGTTTTACGTTGCGAAACTCGATTGCTTTCTGTGTACTCTCGACACAATGCAATATGGTACCTTTGTCAATTATTTAATCTTCGCATTGACATTTCGAATGATTTCGATTTTTTTAGTCTGGCAAAATAAGCTATGGCTGTCAAATGTCATTGTCATCCTTCTAAGAACTAACATTGAAAATGTTAACATTACTATTTGAGTATATATATTGTAGTAGTCCTACAAAATATCGGTTATTAATGACAATTTTTTAATTGCTAATTTATAGTCATTAAGATTTTCAACCAAGCGTGCTTGAAAATCGTAGAATATAAAACTATTATAATTCAACCAAAATCTCTTTTTCAAAGACGATACATATCATAGTTTATGACTAGAAAGAACTATTAGTTATCTAGTCGGTCTCGTTGAGTTAAGTGTATTTACGATTGGATAGAGGTGAGAGGAATAAAACTATCATAGAAATTCATGCATTTTTAATTAAGTAGCCACGTTAACGTTAAATAATTTTTTAAGATCTATAACTACAACATATATTTCAAAAATTCTGCCATAATTCGTGTACGACCATTTTTTTTTTTAACTTTCCTGTTGTAAAATCTATTGATATCATATTGATTGATATCCCGTTACTTACATTAAACAATAACTGTTTTTTTCAGTATGTCTTTTAATTCTATTGTCGGAAAAAAGCCAATAATGATGATTTTTCAAGGAATGTGAAAGTGATTTCAAATTGTAATCTCTTGTGAATTGTCAAAACAGTATTGGAAAAAATATTTATTTAATTTTTTCAATGAATATAAAAGACTTCTATAAAATTTAGTTGATTTGCCTGATATTTGAGATTAAATAATAAATGCTTTTTATAAATCTTCTCAAGACAATTTATTTTAATTACAAAAATCGATAAGACTTTATTTATCTACAAAATAAATGACGCTACAGAAAATTTTAACAGCAACGAGATCATAAAAAAGAGCTATCTACCGAAGAATTTATGTTGAAGTGGACTATCTTTATTATTAAAATTTTAACATGTTGTTTGCGCAGTTAAATCATTAGGTGCACGCGTATTATTCTAACGGTGGATCTCGGTACGTCTTAATATAAGATATTGATGCATTTACGGTTACATCAGAACATAGACAACACGAAGCGGAAATGATAAAACAATAAAACATCTTTTCAAAGATTTAAAAATTCTCGTTCTTTTACCTCGTTGGCAATGGTAAAAAGTCTTTAGTTTAAAGATATTTTCACATCATTTACGCATATTTGCATTGCTATGTTCTTGTCAATGTAAATGAAGATTATTTAAAGAACGTTGTCGTACGTTATTTTTTTGTATCGATCGCATTATCGATTACAGGACAAAGAGTGTTTCAAGTTATGGAAAACAAATTAGAATAGACTTATTAGAGATATTTTTTAATAAATATTGCTCTCCTTATATAATACTGATGATATGCTAGATGTTCGAAACAACTCATAATGTTTATTGCTTTCACGCAAATCTGAATATACGAATAAAAACGTTGTGTGTATTATTTATTCTACAAATTTTTACAAAGAAAATTAAGCCATCATTATTAGACGTATAAATATTTGACATTTTTACTTTGAAAATGTGAACGTTATTTTATTATAAATTCTTCATAAGTAAGCCAGGGACTGACTGATTTATTTATTATGTTTGTCGAGTGCTTTGATACAATTTTAATTATGATTACTTTTTTCTCTCAGATGATACAGATTCTGACCGTGTCCTCTTGGTGATATCAATCCAATTTCACACCTTGACACGATTCTCACAGTGATCGATAAAATCATTAATTTATTTAAATATGCGTGGTAGATATCGAAGTTCCTTGTTTTGAATACTATTTTACTCAATTAAAAATAATAAATTTGAGCAAACTTACAATGTCAAATCACGCTTTACTCTACCGCTCACTAATTGGAAAATCATTAATTTCACGGTAAATCCTCAGTTTGATTTTTCGCTTAAGTTACACCAAATTACAAATATTGCGTTTATAGTTTTTTCAATGCGACGATAAGTGATGCATACAAATAAAATATTCGATAAAATGAACTTAAGCTAACTCATATCCACACAAATTATTAATTTATGACACAAAAAATTTCCAAGTTGATGAATTCTTTTTGGACACGATCTCGAAGTGAAAAGTTAGAAATATATTATTTTGATATCATATAACTTGAAAAAAATTTTTTAAGCTTTTCGCACCAGAAAAATAAATTATTCATATTTTTTTATAGCAGAGAAATTCAGTTTATAATATATATAATAACACAATAACACAAATAAATAATTTGAAAAAATATATCATAACAACCAAGATACGTCAAAACTTCCTTAAGATTAAAAAAAAATGACACGGTTTTTATGAATATTATTAAATAACACAGAAAGCAGTTTATTTTATTATATATTGTATAATTATATTATCTTATACAAATATCGTACTATCAATCATGATTCTTAAAGCACTTAATCAATCGGATTTAATTAAAACGTTAAATAATTAATAGTATTTGAAACTGGAGTAGATAATTGGCATGTAACTGGCCATTAAAAGAGTATTCTACGCTTAAGGACCACAATGTGTAATCGCCCTGGCTAGCGAACTGATAGTTAAATATTTTATAACATTGACTTAAAAAATAAAATGTTTTAATGCAACGGTGAAATGACATCGATACTGAATTAACGTGTAATTATTTTATGACGTAAATAATTTCACACTAGAGATATTGCTTTATATATCCCAGGTGTTTTTTTATTTCTTTAAGAAAACATATATTATTATTGCTAGTTAAAGTCTAGTTTTCATTAGTTTTATTTTAAGGCTTATGTCGAGTTAAATGGAAAACCGCTGTTTGGAATTTTCATCTCATCTGTATTCATTCGTGATTCATCTCAGTTATAAATACAAGATAGTTGTTATCGTTCAAGGGACATCATACAGTTAACATCAACACTGTAACGTCAAATCAGAATACCGCAAAACTGTCATATAAATCAAGAAAAATAAATGAAAAATAAATGAACATCAATCACATTTCAAAAATGTTATATTCGATCGAAATTCGATGAGAATTTCTTGTTTCTCATCATTTTCGGAAATGTTTCACTAATGAGTTCGACATGAAAAGATTTGCTTTGATGACTGCGGGTCAATTTATTTAATAACGTCGAATGTTAAGCAGTTATTAATTTTTATACTCACTTAAAACATTATGTTACGTTATGACATCCGGCGGGTGATAGCAAATATACAAGTTCATACCTTGGCCCAATTATTATTGAAACTGGTTTATTTGGATACGCCAATGCACTCATTATATACGGCATTAATAATGATTTATTCACTTCGATATATTCGGCGTTTACTTTGAGAATAATCAGTTTATTATTTAAAATTTCGAAAAAAGGATCGTTTTGATATATTGTTTCACTACATATTTCGTCATAGTTGTAATAATTTAAATCATTTCTTATTTAACACAGATATTATAAGAAGAAGAATAAAAATAAAAAATAAATATGATATCAACTTAAGTTGCTTGATGCTATTTCTAAAAACAATTTAAATTGTTGAAACTTTATACGATTCCACATGTTTTGTCACTTACGACCCAGGTTTCATCTTTCGGCATCTTCAGACATTCTATCACATGGATGCAATAAAACTGACACACAATCAGCAGTTGAGCATCTTTAACAAATAATTATTCTATCATAAAATTTTACAATAGAAATTAACAGAGCTCAATTAAATTCAATATATATTCTTAACGATTAACTTAATCTTAGAATGGTGTATTCAAAATACATGTATAGTGCTAATGCAATTTTTATTAATCTAAAATGAAATCCTTCCGGAATATCTATCAATCAAATTAAAATATATTCTTTTAATATAATTTTTATTAATATTTTTGGGTATCAGCTCAATTATTGTAGTTATTATGTGCAGTATGTCTATATAGAACGAATATACAATCACTTGTAGCTGCTATAAGAAAGGAACATAAAAATGTTAGTCAATTTACGTACACGAAAAACAAAAAAAAGTGCGTTTGTTACCTAAATGTTTGTTTATGTAATTCTTGAAAATTATTTGTAAAGTTATAATATAAAATCGTTTATTATGTTTGCAATAAATCATTATATCATTGGATAATATTGATGATCTCATATTGACAAACTTATATCGTATTCAATAAAGTTTAGAAGTGCGTTATGCTAAAGTATTATATATCATCATAAAAATATAGTAAGAAATTCATTTTTAAAAAAGACTTTTTATTTAATAATTAAATTTCTTGTATTGGCCTATGGTAGAAATAACTCAAATGTTTAAATTAATAATAAATTTATATAAAATCCCATATGAAAAAAAATGTGACTTTTGGAAAAATAATTAATACCGGTGCGGTGACGAGATATTTCTGTAAGACGCTGATGTTTATAATGCGGCCACGGTAAAACTTTACATAAGAATCACTAGTCTACATGGTGAAATTGGACATATCTCCTTAAAAAAAAATAAGTTATACGTTAAATTAAAGAGAATTTGCACACTTGATTTTACATTACTTTTTTATGATCAGTGCAGTTTTACAATGCAGTGTGCCCTTGAATTGAAAAATTATGTCGATTTTCACTTATATAACGTTCACAAACTGCGAAATATAATTTAGACCATAAATAATGTTATTATATCATTAAACCGCAATGCTTGGGAAAAACCAACACATTCAGAGCTATATTAAAAATATATTAACTAAATTCATAGAGATTTATAGACGCTAATAAATACGGAATGAAAAAAACGATAGAATTTTTCTCGACACGATGATTAAAATGAAAACAATGCAATTTTTTGGGTATTCCGAATTCATTTAGCTAATTGTTACATCCATCGGAATTTCGACAAATAAATAATGAGTTACTATGTGACTTATAATTAAGCATGTAGTTTTTTGTATATATTTTTGTTGTTGAAATAAATGACTACTGAAATTAATCAATTTACGTCCGAACGGTGTAATAAACAACTTTAGCACGAAGCTAATTGTTTTTTGGAAGGCATAAACAAATAGTGTATTTTAGTATAAATGAAAGTGTAGTGCTTAAATAAGTATTGTTCTCGAATTACTCATAGAATATTTCAAATAATTTAAATTAAATCAGGACTAGTGAATGATGTCATGAGCCAGTGATATCAATAGATCTGCCCAAAAACAATTGATGTACAGTATTTTATTTAAATTTGAAGTATAAATTAGAATGAACAACTGCTACTCATATCTTTTGTGATATCACATGAATATATTTTAATCAATCTTAATAGATTGTTGATTATAACTAGCTTGTAACCTTTACTTGTATGAAAGGTCAAAGGGTTAATTGACAATTGACATTCTTTAGATTGAAGAAATACAATAAAATTTGTCTTAGGATAAAATACTATGTTTAAACTCTACAAAAAAATACAATGTTTGCGATAGCTTTTTCAGTTTCACGCCATCACCAATATTTATTCTTAACATGATATACACAGTGGAACCCCCAATTACACTACTCCGAATTACGCGCTAGCTTTGAATATTCGCCGCAAATCTCCCAATTGCACGATCTCTTGGCTGCGTACACACAGCCAGACGACCATCTGTGCGATACATACAGTCAAATGCTGGCTGAAGTCTGTGTATTCAATACGTGCCAGGATATACACGAATAGCCGGGCGACTGTCTGTGTGCTGGATTTTGCAAGCGCTATGCATTTGATCACCTAGTAGCTACATGTGTGCATATATTTTTTTAGCAAATCTAAGAATCTTAGTTTTGTGTATTTCGCAGAATAAAAACAAAATCCTTAATTCTATATGAGATTCACTCCCCCAATTACACTACTCCAAATAACACGGTCCGACTTTAGTGTAAATTGGGGTTGTACTGTAAACTGTTTTAAAAATATTGAACAAAAGCTCATCAAACTAAGTTAAACTAAGTCTCAATATTATTCTGACGATGGCTGAAAACGAAACAGTTTTCAAGAATTTCATTAAATCTGTTCTTAGTTTAAAAAAATTGGAATTTATTTTCTATTTTAATTGAGCTTTCTCAAGTAATTGGCATTTAAATCAATAAAAAATGGTTTTTTTATGAAAATGCCGTGGAACTCAAATTCGAACATCTCAATTGTTTAAATACAAGTAATGAAATAAAATATGTGAGCTATGGACACTATTCTCGCAAGAATAATGTTTAGTTGAAATAATATATGTATGTAACATTAGTATAAGACATGTATGTATTGAATTTCAAGCAGATAACAAATGATGTCCTTGATGAAAACTTAGCATGAAAATTACCATGCTCTTTTGGCGAAAATTAATATGATGATTTACCATGTGCATGTATTGACGCCTTTAAATGTATGTATGTGTAAGCATCGTGTGAGGTGAATTCGCAAATTGATTCATCTCGAATGAGTATGATGTAACAACGATTGTTTTAAAATGCTTAGCTCAAGTCCGTTCTCTCGCTTGGTTATTTACTTATAAATTGTTTGATTCAAAATTCGTAGTTTTTGTAATAAATGATGAACAAAATAACACGGTGAAAAAATAGTGATGTATTTTACTTCTACAATTTTTTAAAATATAAGGTTGATGATGGTTGATAGCTATTTCGGCTCACGCCATCGTTGAATGGCGTGAGCCCAAGAACTGAAACACATGCAAACTAAAGTACATTGCTATTTTATCACCGTGTTTAAATGGAGTTCTACCAATTAAATGCCAATTCAATCAATGAACAAAATAGTTGTAATATTTATGTTCAAAATTGTTATGATAAATTTGTTATATATTTAAAAATAAAAAAAAACAATGCCATAATAAAAGTGGTACATAAACCGCAGGTATTTAAATTAAAATTTAACAATAAATGTATAATAATAAAGTTGATCTTATAGTTTGTATGATGCATAAAATGAAGGTATTCGACTCTTTTATTGTAAGCCTATCAATGTGTTATTTTACTACATATAAATTTCCCTATGTGATTTCAACATAAACGATGAGAACCAATTTATTGATTAAATTGCATTTACTTGGTAGAACTCCGTTAAAATTCGGTGGAAAAATAGCAATTTATTTTAGTTGTACAGAATTTATGAGATGTATAATTGACAGACATTTCGGCTTACAGTATCGGTAGCTTTCAACTGTAAGTCGAGTGTTTCCACCGGCTTAAATGAAATATTCTGCATTAAAATAAAAAATAATTTTCCCAGACCTGGGACTAGTTGCTCTCGCTCGTCACACAAACACATACACGTTACTTATTAGCGAGAAGAAAAAGCGTGCGCGCGAAAAAAAATGACCCGGTTTTCGTATTGCAGTTTAAAAAAAAATCGATCTCGTTTTTTTAATGGCACACCTCAGCCTCTTCGTCAAATGAAAGGGAAAGGAGATGGTATTAAATTATTTTCAAAAGGTAATTGTACCACAGTTTTTGCCGGCTAATTATGTCTGCGTGATACAAAATTTTTTCCCATACGGCGTAAATTAAGGACGTGATATTATTTAAAATTGTCATATTGACTTCTATCCCAACTGTGCTTATTTTAAGAATTCAATATAACAGTTAAGCCTCTTATGATGAGCACCCCTAGTAACGAGCAATTCGCATGACGAGCAAATAAGATTTTGAAAAAATGCTTCCTTAACGAGCTTCATTTCGCATAATGAGGGAAGAAAGGGAAAGTCCCGACTTCGAGTCGCGCTCTTTTGAGCTGGGAGTTCCGCTAGCATGTTAGTGTCGTATGTTATTATACATTGTTCCAAACTTTTGTTCAGACATTATTTGTATTCCTTTTTTTGCAAAAATCAATAAACTTGCAAAAATATCCCTGAATAAAAAGCCACAAGAAGACAGCCATAAGAGAATAAAAGTAATTGTAGAAATTAAACGTAAAATCATTAAAAAATGACAACGGTTTTATTTGAACAAACGTTAAAAATATAAAAATTGTATTCGGCATGAAGCGTATTATTATAATTTACATTGTTTTGTATAGTAAAAATTGTTTCGCTTAACGAGTGTTTCGCATAACGAGTAAATTTTAAACGAATTAGTCTCGTTATGAGAGGTTCCACTGTATTACTATCTATATTTCGGGGGTATATGTTAAATACGCACCACTGTAATATTTATAAACTTTTACCACTACTATAAATTCGTGCAATATATTTTGTGGTTTCATAAAGCACTGTCAACGGTGATATTTTCAACTTCTGACTTTCAAATTTATTTTATATCAAAAATATGTAACTGCTGAGACATGTTTACTGCACCGTTTTTGGAGACAAACTGAACATAAACATGATTATGTTAAAGTGGACCTAAAAATCACCTACTACAATATATGAACGATTCAAATCAAACTGATGCTAACGAATTAAATATTCCAAATTTAAAATATAATTTTCATCTGTTGAAATTGGAATTGAATTCTGCATGTAAGCTATTATCACTTCTGTTCGATTCAACGGTAATACTTCCAAAGCAGTTCGAAGAGTTACTCATTGATATGTCCCAAAATAGCTTAACGCCGATAGTGATGCAAGGTGTTTCAATGTGCTCATGGGCCTCGGGGTGTCACCTTTTATCTCTGAGCTTGTATCACCCATTCAATTTTAATAATAACATAATGAAGCTAGAAGAAAAAAAATGGTAAACCGAATCACTATTCATGTCAATGTGTCGCAACCGTTTCAAAGTTTAGTGACATTGAAACTTCACATGGGATTATTAATTTATTTATAACATAACTTCACTGACAGTCGGTTTTTTGCTGATTTGAATCTCCCCGTACATGAATAGTTTTTAAGTTCTACTTATACAACATATATATTTACTTGTAGATAATTGGTTACTTTGTTCGTCTATAAATGATTTTAGTGATTGCATCGAGAAGATTTTACAAAAATTATATCACTTAACAGTTGGAAAAACGAAGAATAGAGAATAAGCTTTTTTATTTGATTATAAGTCAGTAATGTCGTGTAAATAGTTTTTAACAGCTATCCGAAATGACAGATATTTGATTAAAAGGTTGTTAGCTAGCCATGGGACGACTTGAAAATAAAACTCATCAATCGTTTAAATGAGTTAAACTTTTTGCACTAGGGTAAAAAAACTAATATATTGCAAAGAGGTGAACATCTAAAAAAATCTTTTTTAGCTAATTTACTTCAAAAATATCATTGAGAGTTTTGAAAATCAACTTAGTGTGTCGTCTTGGGTAAATTGTGAAATGAATTGTGAAATATTTTTTAAAACTTTCTTATCCAAGACTCGTTAAAGCTCGTCTACATACTGATCTAAAATAACAACGTTGACCTCTTTAGTAGAGGATTTTCTCATAAAACTTTACCTAATATTTATATATTTTATTCCGACTGCATTAGTAAAATCTTTAGGTCTATAATTTTAAAGTGAATATTGATATAAATTATATTATTTTTCAATCAATTGACAATTACCTTCAAACAAATTCTACCGTAACGTTAATAATTTATATTGTAGCGTTTGATAAATAACTTGATTATAATTCATAAAACATATGAAAATACTCAGTAGGCGGTTTTGTGATGAAATATGATTTATCAAATACTGCACTAAAAAGAGTTCCAGCCAATATAGATATATATGATAGAGGCCATTCGACTCGGTCACTGCTCATATTGATCCGAAATTTATTTTTTATTTGTCCTTAAATTACCTGAGGATTTAATTAAAAAATTGTGTTAATTATGTCAGCTATGATTCAATAATCAAGCACGTCTTACGGTGGGTAATTTTTTTTTATTATTTATTACATTGCATGACAACAAAAATGTGAAAAAATAATTCAGCTTCATCTAAAATGATTTCTCGAACACCTTGTCATACGAGAGAGAGAGAGACTCCGACATGTCTAGCGTATATCTCCAATTCGAAACCGGTTACAACTGACTCTAAATTAATTCACTGATTCAAAATGAATATTCAAGGCTAGCTATAGCTACTCGACCGCCTAATTCGCATACTGTTAACTAATCGTACTCTAATCTCTTTAAAAAATATAAAAGCCGTGAATCGAATGTATTAAATTTATTGCCAGCACCTTATTATTGAATCATTATAGATTTCTGATAATCGTATAACGGATTTTGATTCGAGGATTACAAAACCAATACGTTTTTCTCTCTTTTCCTTGCGATTTTTTTATTCTACGGCTTATAATCGAAGTTTTGGTAATAAATAAAAAAAAAAAAAACGAATATTACATCAGCTGTGTAAGTGTATATTTTTCTCTATGAAATTTAATATTGAGATAATTGACTGTATATCAAAACGTTTACACCAATATTTTAGGTAAAGCAATTTCGGTGTTTTTTCTTCTTCAAAAAACAAAATGGTCGACAATTATGCAAAGCAAAAGAGATTTTGATGTGTTTTCAGTTTCAAAGTTAAAAGTTTATAATTAATATATTGTATTATACATAGGCAGAAAAGTGAAAATAAATTGAAAATTTATATTTTATTTCTGATAAAAAACAGCAAATAAACATAGATGCTGGTTAAGGCTAGTGCTAAGACTCGAGCCTTTTATTAATGGTTTTTAATTTTATGCTACATATATGACAAAACATATTTAATGCTACTAATCGACATTAAAAACATTCTTTTAACATGTTGGTTATCAAAACTTAAATTTTCCCTTCTCTTCAATACTCCCCAATAAGATATAAACTATCTACTGAATTATTAATATAAAAATTTGAAAATGGAATCGACAATAGACAATATACAATAATCATTATGACACTAAAAAATAGTCATATAAAACTTATAAACATACATTTATAGAGTAAACAGCTGAAAATTGATTTGAAACTCTTATTTTGAAAATGGAACGACGTTACTACAAATCTAATAGAATTTATCTATTATAGGTTTATAATAGATTGTTACGGCATGTTCTACCGGCGAGTCAAACCGATGAATGGTTATAATCGTAACACAATGTCAAGGTCGCGGTGAAAGTTTCAGCGGCGTGGAGTTATTCAATGAAAGGTCGCACCGCATCGCCGTTCAATATTGCGCAATGTTACGGCTCTTGCTGTCATTATTATACGATCATTTTAAGGCAGATACTGTTAGCTGTTCAACCGTTTACGTTAAATGACTGGAGCGAGATGTCACTTCTTTTGCAAGGAATATCTTAATATAAGCATAATTATACCTAGATGTTTTCATTCGATATTTAAATAAATCCGATTGTCTTTTTATATTTGTGTATTCGGTGTTGCATGTCTAGCCACTGGCTTCACAAAAAAATGTTATTCGGCATCAAATTATTAATTGATATAAGTAATCCACGTTTTTTTTTTAAATTTCAATACTATATGAAATACTCAATCGAGACACGAGCTGAGAACTGCTTAGTATGTATTAAAAATTTTGTACGTCTTACAAAAAACATGAAAAAACAAAAAATATATATATATTTTATTATTCGGATGTATTCGAACAACATAACGTTCTAATATTCGGTATTCGAAAATTATTCGAGACTCATTCATTTTTAAATAAAATCACCGTGAAATTATCTAGAAAATTTTCCCGCCGTGTAAGTGTAACACTTTTTGAAGTTCCGTTTTGGTTTAGTGAATTCAAAATATAATATAAATATATTTACAGTTCTTATGCACTTGGATAGATGTGTGTCATGATCTAGCATGAAATATTGATTTGCGGTGCTTGGTGGAATTTAAATATCAATTTGAATCGTCTACGCTTCGTAGACTAATTATTATTTTTTGATTATCGGCTTAGGTTTCGCTTTTCCGCAATTTATGCATTGCTAATGTTGCTTAATAATTGAAGATGCCGTTTAGCGAAATCCAAAGATGTGCATACACTTTGAATCATTCAAATAATCATGATCTTTAAAAGATATTATATTATATAAATAAAATAACTGCTACGTCACTACACATGTATATTAGGAGTGTTGCGAGGGGATTTTTCTTGCATTTTGTATGATATGGTTGCAAAACGTTATATCACTCACATTTATGAAATATTCTGATTCGTACAGTTAGTTCATCAGGCATACCAATTTTTATTCCATGTCATATATAACATGCATAAAATCAATAAATAATTTATGATAAATATATGAAATGCAATCAGTGCCTACAACATAATTGCTATATTCACAAACAAATTGCCTCAACATCATTCATTCGCTTAAATATCACATCTGTCGAGAGAGTGTTTTATAAAATAAATATATAAATAATTTAACAAGTTATCGATTTTCGGCCGTAATATAATATGTTCGTGTGCAGCTGGCGTTTCGAAGTTGTCATTCACAAATCATATTCAACAGACATACGCGAACAAAAACACATACATAACTGCACACCTGTAAATATATTTCACTCGTAAGTACATTCAGTTGCCAGCAGCGAATTGAATTTTTCATTTGAAGGTATGCATTTACACCCCCCGGCTAACTAACTTTTTTCATACTGAATCTAAATTTGCAATGTTTCTACAAGTGAAATAAAATAGTTTTGACTAATCTTAATAAAATTACAAAGTAATTAATGCGTAGTTCTAGATTCACATTAAAGCATTTTGATTCTGTTACAACCATGTGCAGTATTATAAGAAATACTGTACTAAAAATTATGCCTATTTTTTTATCACGCATTTACTCGGTAGAACTTCATTTTAATAACGAAAATGTTGAAAAATGAAAAGTTTATCGTCAGAATCAGGGCTGTAGGTATCGATTACGACACTGACTAACAACGCGACTCCAACTGAAAAAAAAAAGTTTTTTCTTACCTTTACTATGCATGTGCATTAAATTAAAGGTCAGCCAAACAATCTGGCTAATTGTTCATTGAGGTTTATGGAATATTATGGTCTATTATTAATTATAATTATGCTTAAATATTGTGTGTCATTCTATATCGGTATCAAGTCAGGTATATTCAGTATCATCAGGGGTGCGACAAGTCAGAAAGCCTCGTATCATCTTCGTCTATTGTAGAGGAGGTTATTTTGCTCAGCGCTGGGGACATCAGGATTGCATGAACTTCGTCTCAAAAATTTTCTCAACAAATTATTGTTAATTATGATTATTTCGACTAAAGTTGATTCAAAATGATATAATTGTCAATAATTGACCACTCAAGTCGAAAAACACACTGCCTGCAGACTGTAGATCATGGTTTGTGTATAGAGCTATGTTGATATACATTTGCTCTTAGTTGTGTCGCGGACCACTGTTTAAGGTTTGATGTCGTCAAAGCTCAGTATGTAACTCCTGGATATATAAGAATTATTTCAAAATATCCGTTCCACTTTTTGATCGCCGCACAAGGCGAATGCGTTCTGCTTCAATATTGATCTTCGATTGACAGGCACAATAATAAATATGATAGCATTATTTCCCACCCATGTCGTGTATTATAAAAGAATTTTCGATTCCGAAACCAGAATATTTTATCTCCGTCATTTTTGTTTTACACGCGCAAGATTTAATAAACTTTTTCAAACTGTGATTTTTTTAATGTTAATAATCTGGGAGAACCATCAAGTTATTGTTTACCAGTGGCCTGAATTAAGTGTGAGTTTCATTTTCACTGTCATATAATTTAGTTTAAAAATATGATAATACATGTGTGTAAAAATGTATTCACAGAAAAAATATTTAAAAGTTAAGTGAGCGTATTTGAGCAGGAACGGACATGGCTTAATTATGTTGATCATTATTTTGTTATCGTTAAATTAAATACTTTAATATATGCATGCAGTGTTAATTTACTATGTTAAAAGTTCTCACATAGGTCAAGCGCGTCCACGGCAAAAGCAGTGATTATAAATCTCTCATATTAGAGTTAATACCCACTTATGTGGATAAATATGTATTTTATAACATAACCCGTTTTCACGCTACGGCATTTTAAAAATGCATGCTTATGTGTATTTAGAATTCTAGGCCAAGCATTTTCTGTAGCTGATATATATATATTATAAATATAATAATAAATAGTACACTGAGCAGAAAGCTCAGAGCCGGAAAAGCTTTTATAATAGAAAAATTGATAGCTGTTGAAAATTAGTGTATTTTTATGAAGCACTAGTTTTTATATGCTTTCCATACTTTTTAATTAAACTAAAATATTTAATCTTTTTTTTTTAAATGCTTTGATTCAAAAACTGATACAGATACTAGAAGAAAGTGATTGTTCAATTTTAAGTAAATGATCATTTTTTGCTTTATTTTAATGGCATATATAAATATAATTTATGATATCGACTGAAGGTGCTTGATAGAACTTCAATATTAAATTTGAATGCAGATGAACAGAACAGTCAGTTCTGTTGCATCCGTGCGATGGAATACTCGAAGATGCCGAAGGGCGAAACTCGGGTCGTTTGTGATAAGACATATGGAATCGTACAAAGTTGCAACAATGCATATATAAATATTTAAGTATTCTTATTCTCTAATGTAGGTATTGATTTTCACATGTATGTATACAAAATAGACGCATTGTCTTAATTTTTGTGCTCCAGATTTCATTTAAACATAGTTTAGGTGTAGTTTGTTACAAATTGTTCAGATATATTGTATAATATATTTTACAATGCAAAACCTCGTATAGGCGGAATTGATTATCAATAAATTTGCCATTACTGACTGACCCATAGGCGAGAATTAGGTTTGGTTGCATTCGTGCACCGATTGCGTAGTTTGTATACCCGAAAACGACGGTTCGCTTAAAAATGACAACGCTAGGCACGCTCTTTCCCGCTGTTATGCACACAAGATTCCCAATCACAAAATCCTGATCGCACGTGGAGTCACTTGTGTATAATTCTGTCATTTGTACTCTTTTTGTGTGATTGGAAAAGTTTGTAACTAAAATATGTATTCGTGTATATCTATGATTTATGGACTTGAAAATACAGCTTCACGGTTGATCATTTAATATTAACATTGAAAAACATTTCAAATATAATATAAGACTGCTTAACTAATAAATCTAATAGATGCCATACAAAAAATTTAATTAATTATTGCGCGTAATAGACTAACTATTGAAATTAATTTGATGTGCTGTTAAGAATACGTTTATCTTTGAGTGTTGTGATAAAATTATGGAGAGTGTAATCAGTGTTGCTAAAAAATATTATACTTCAAATTATAAGTTTAGAAGGTGTTTTTGGAATTATATTTATGAGTCCGATCATGATATATATAAGCCCATTTTATTTTTAAAGAGAGTATATTTGAGCCTGAAAACAGACTAAAGGAAAGGAATAATATAGCTTTTACGGTAGTTTTGTTACTAGAATTTTCTGTGAATGACATATCTTAAAAATTTACTTCAAATTCACTATCAATGATCTAGTAAATAATTTTAGAATTGTCTTGTTTCGAGAAATTTCTAGCCCATTGTGGTAATAACGAAAATAGTTCAGTCGTTGCGGATCTGGTGAAAAAGTGAGATAGATATTGCACGTGCAAAGCGTTATACACACGTCCTAATACATGTACATGCGCGCAATGGCGAATGCTTTGCGGTTAATTTATTTATTTTTCATTAGCAGAAAAACATCGCCATAAAACAACACCCGATTAATTTTGCCTTTGCATTCTCTTTTGACTTCAAATCACTCAACTTAAGAAGTAAGATTTATTACATATACTTATTAGGAATACATGTAATCCTACACTATTACAAAAAATGCCTTTGCAGCGAAAGCTTCAAAAAATTTGAAGTCACACCTGACATTTAATGATTTTTTTACTTAGTTAAATTATTGAACACTATTTATTACCTTTCCATTATTATTAAATCTAAAATTTCTTTTATTTCACTATAAGATCGCAATTTTCCTATTCTGTATGTATAATTGTGTAAAATTCTTATCATGACATCAAGGCTGTTAATAATATAAAACTTTAAATTCAGAGCTTTTTCACATGGCATTGGAGTAGTATAACACTTTTAGTGGTTGCATTGTCATCACAGTGAAGCATAAATCATATTTCTTCTATCCAGCATTGCAGATTGTGTAATTCATGTACTACCAAAACAAATCTCTTAATAGTGCATCAGTTTGCAATTTCTTCATAAATGTATGCATTTAAATCATAACTATTTTACTCGAGTAAACAATTTACAAAAAATATGATTTTGTTTGAATTTATTTGAAAATCTCCGGAGTTTTTTTTTCATTTGAGTCATAGCTTGTACTGCTTTTTAAATGATACAGATGGCATTGGTCGGTAAAATATAATAATGATTATTAGTTCGCACGACATTAAGCGGAGACGCGAACCGGTTTATATTCTCATCTGCCCGAGGCGGTCAAAATGCAGGTGTCATGGCTAAACGTACAAATTGATCAGAATTATGTCATAGTACAGTTTGACTATAAAAATCAAATATGATATACTTATTGAACTTGATAATTGAGGCTCTTTCACTACTTACATTTTCGGTGATTTTTAAACGTATTTTACGCCTTTTTCGGTGTGTTGCATTTTTACTGCATTGCGAACGAATTGAAAAAGGTGATTTTAGTAATTATATTTATTTAGTTTAAAAATTCACAGACGTATTATATATCTTACATTTTATTTTAAAGAGCAAATACAACGGCGATTTTTTGGTTTTGTTTGAATGATAAATTTAAATTAATCTTTTTCATAATACATGATATTAGGGTTAGTAAAAAGTTCTGACGTTTTTTTAAATGAAACTCAAAGTGTTTTTTTTTATTTTTATTTATAAAAAGTTATCTCCCTGTCTATCTATAACCTTCTGCTACCTATTAGACAAATCTAAAATCCATTTAGTAAAAAACTCTAATGATTTGGAATTAAAATAGTCGGAAATAGCGTTTTTCACGTCATTTTTTGTTTGAAATTTTTTATCCCTAAAAGTTTCTCATATTAAACAGAATAAATGATAATCCGATTGTGCTAGATCTGGTAAATAAGGTGGATGCAATAAAGTTTTCCCACCCAGCTCCTGGATTTTTTCCCAGGTCATATTCGCCACATGCGGTCGCGCGTTTTCGTTTTGCAGTTTATCGTTGCGTCCATTCATCCTGCCCGGCCTCTTTCTGGTCAAGGCTGCACTTAATTTGTTTAATTGGTCACAGTATACTTGTGCCGTCATAATTTCACCATATTTTAAAACTTCATAATGAATTATTCCTTTTAAATCCCTCCAAACACAAAGTAAGAGTTTTTTTGGGTGTAAACCAGTTTGAGGGGTCGGAATTGGTTGTTGTTGACGATTTAGATATTGTTTTTTCTTCGATATATTCGTATATAACACCCACTTTTAATATCCGATAATCAGGTGTAGAAAAACATGGTCGCAAAGTGTGTTTTTTTTGCAGCAATTGGCACGCGCTTAGTTCCGATCGCTCAAATTGTCGCGTGTGGCGCACAAATTCCTACTTTTCGAATTTTTCCCAGCCTTCTCAGGTACTTTTGTTTTATGGGTCATTTAGTAACGACTATATTGGACAATTCCTTTTTTGTTAGCATAGGATTTATTTCGATTTCAGCTTTCAGGGCGACTTCATCAAGAAGAAGAATAATCCGGAAAAACACTGAAATATATTAATATGAAATGTAATACAACCAATCAGAGCTTTGTGAGGCTAAACACCATATCATTTTAAAAACAGCTATCTCCAATATCTCACCTACTGAAGTAAATGTATAATTTTTAAATAATATACATCATAGATATAAAAAATAGGAATCAGATAGGTTTTTCTTTTGATACAGTTATGAATACGGAGGAACATGACAACTAGTGAATGAAATAAACCCCAATAGAATATGAGTGCGTAAAAAACAAGTAATATGCATTTTATTTATTATAATTATATTTATATAACTATTTTCAAGAATCTCAGCTTGTTTCCCTTTTTATTCTGTTTTCTTTAAGACAATATTTTGATAAATCCCATCTACGAGAAGTACGATAATTCTTTTTTTTGATCATATAAAAAAAAATAACATCTATTTAGAGTTAAAATAAATCTGTTCTGTGATAGCGAACGGCTATGCCTGTTGCTTATACAATTGTTCAAAAGAGCAACAACAATGTTTTAATTTCAGTGTTACGTGTAAGATAACAACAGGTGATATTTTTTATACAAATTGTTGAGAAATAAAGTTGTAGCTCTAGTATTTTACTACATCAAAGAATATACAATTTGAAACATATTAGGAAAAAACAGTATTAAACGAAATACGTTATTTTCGATCGGAAATCGGATACCTGTAATTACGCAAATTCGCGGTGGTTACTCCCATTCGGTTTCTTATGTAGGGGTATTGCTTTGAAATATATCATCTATTTTAATTGTCTTATAATCATATGTTTTTATGTAAAAAAAAATAAAATGAGCGAGGGTTCGTATATTTTGCGCTCACACTGTAGTTTACTGTCAGTGTGTCGGCGACCGCGACCGTTGGATTGCACAAGACTTACTTACGATCCGATACACTCTCGATGACTTACTTGTTCTTGTCTTGGGAACTGTTTCGAATTAATTTTATCGATGACTCATTTCATTTGCTGTAGTAGTTCTAATTCACGTCAAGAGCAGTTACATGTGCTTGATACACGCTTTTTACATTAACAATAATAATTATAATATACAGACGTTGTCGTTTGAGCCCATCGATTGTCTGCGTTGTTTTGAAATGTCAAATAATACAATTAAAACAATATTATAAAGGCGCTGGATTTTCGAGCACGGATATTCAATATTTATTTTGAATTAATTTATGATATCGACTGAAGGTGCTTGATGGATTTCAATATAAAATTTGAATTGTTACTGAGTCCACTGAGGCATCAGTTCTGTTGCATCCGTGTGATGGAATGACTAACGATGTTGAAAAGCGCAACCCGGATCGTTAGTGACAAAACATGTGGGATCGTACAAAGTTGTAACAATTCAAAATTGATATTTTGAATTGTTCAAACACTGTACACTTAAACATTTTTTTCCCCCATTCAAGACGCGGTTTTTATCTTTCGACATCTTCAGGCATTACAATAAACGGATGCCCTATAAACTCATTTTTCAACAACTCAAATTTGTTATTAAAGCTAAAAATATCATCAATGTAATTCTTACAAAAAATCTGGTTATTTATTTATTTTCACACGGTGAAAAAAATAGTAAGGTATTTTAGTTCTACAAAATTATTTTTAAAAAATATAGTTGATAGCTATTTCGGCTCACGCCATCGTCAGAACTCTTCAGATAGTTCTGACGATGGCGTGAGCCGAAATAGCTATCAACTGTATTTTTTAAAAATATTTTTTTAGAACTAAAATACATTGCTATTTTTTTCATCATGTTATAATGGTGTTCTACCAAGTGAATGCCAATTCAATCAATATATATTTATTTTCACATTATAGTTTAAGACATTATTAAAAAGTAAAAACCTCTTTATAGACATCTCCCATAAATGATTACATACATTCAACTCAGCGAAATCGGTTCTGATTATTGTATTATAGAATTATTGATCTATCAACTAAATAGTGTTTTGATTTAATTGAATGAAAGTGATTTATAAATAGGCTTAAAGTAAATATATTTCATGAGAAAATAATAAATTATTCGTAAGTAATTTAAATCAGTAGGTTTTACGAAATAATTGTGATGTGAAGATTTTCATGTCAGGAAAAAGAAATATTCCAATGTTCAATCAACTGGCGCGCAGTTAAGGGTCACATTTCTATAGATGATGTAAGAATGTGCCTACATTCATGAAATCGAATCATGGGATTTGGTAATTGATCAGGGTAATTATTTAAGGCAAGCGTCTCGCAACTAGTCGTGTGTTTCGCCGTGCCAAATAAATATTTTTGATAAATCACTAAATCGATTTACAGTCAAATCATCGTGATTATGTTTATTCTTGTATTCATTAAAAATGCGAGGAAAAAATAGATTAACGATAATTAACAAAAAAATAATCTTACATATAATGCAATATTATAAAATAATATAATGGATCGAAAGGTCCGTGGAATAGTAATAAAATATTATTTATATATTAAATTGATTAATAATTACGCATTGAAAATAAAACAATTCATATATTATAAAACATACATTAACTTTTTATTACAGGTGTATGTTTCAATGGCATTATAGCCTAATAGTATTCGTGTGATAGCTGATTATGTTTTGCGATTCTATGGTGTAGTCAGCAATAACATATATGAATATTGTATTATGAGATTGTAAATAGTTCTGAATTCTGTCAACTTTTAACGTTTTATTACGTTTCTTATTCGGTCTGATATATATTTACAATATGTAAAGCAATATAAATTATTGATTTCACAGTCCTATCATTGATTACGTAAAAATAACACAAATACAAGATATTCAAACAGTTCACAATGTTATATGGAAAGTTTATGGAGTTCAGTTCGTCCAAGCTTTTTAATTAATTTGAGAGTATTGAATATAAAAAAATATTATTTAGCACCGAGTAACAAAGTTAAAAGCATTTTGAATAATACTTGTCTGAACTCACTCACCTCCATGTGGAATTCTGTCGACACATCTGATATTGTTTTAATGGATTATAAAAATGATTTCGATTTTATTTTTGATTTACAATGTTACGAATTTTACTTTTATATTAAAAATAAATTTTCTCAAAATGACCGCCAAATACAAGGAATATATTGATTAAATGGATAAACATATATCAACACTTAATTAGGGATTGCATTACCGGTATACCGGTTAGCCGGTAAATGGCCCAAAATGCACCAACGGTAATTAGCGGTAAATCTAAAATTTACCGGTTTTTACCGGAAATGTTTTTATCGCGAATTAATGCCAGATACAGGTATATTATAACCAATTTTTATTATGATATATTATGACATATGCATGAGGAGTGAGAACTCCGGCAACATTGATAAAAAGTTTTTTAATCGTCACACCGTGATACCCACTGCAGGTTGCAGCTGATAACCATTTATTAATAAACTGTATAATCCAATACGTTGTTTTTTTTATTTTAATTATGAATTTATATTCATAGATACAAACTATGCATACACGTATAAAATATATATACTACATCAATAAGTTAATAGATAAACTAATAGTTTAGCGTATGAACTTTTTACAGGAAGGTAAACCAAATATTTCATAACCGTAATTTAAATTAATCAATCTTTGTGTGGCAAACAATAAATTATCCGATATACTTAAAAAAGTACATTTAAAACATACATATATTGACCTGAAACATATTTAAAATACTTTTTATGACATTACTATTCACCTAAGATGTATTTTAAATTATTAGGTTTCAATCCAGGATACCATTTTTAGTGAAAGTAGCCACGTAAAGTTATAATTTAATGATATAATCCACGTATTTTTATTTTTTTCATTTACCGGTAAATTACCGGTAAACCTGTAAGAGATGAAATTATTTACCGTTTACCGATTATTGAAATTTGACGGTACATTGCAATCCCTACATTTAATACGACATACAAATTTACGTGTCACTCACAAAAGCTTAAATATGTTGTACGAGTATTGGGTGTACCTTAAAACAAATTCAAGAAAGTAAAGACAGGCTTTCAATTCACATTTACTGTAGAAATACTTGTAAAGTTTTCCATGTTACTGTAGTAAAAAAATATGATTTTGCGATCGAATTTTACTATAAAATTAATTCTTGTAAGTTTTCAATAATTATATACATGTATATAATTATTGTAATGATTTACTGAGTGAAAATGATGCGCATTTGTATTATATAACATATATAAATATTTATGGGAGATAACACACTATTCAACGACTGCAATGGGACCTTCAGAAATTACCGAGTTAAGTCGGCGTAATTATGTATTTGAGTGTAATTTAAAAATTAATTGTTGCGTCAGGAGATGCGATTAATTGCTCTCGACAACGGTTAGCGCTTCAATCATATGTATAACACGTTTAGGAACAGCCGAAAAAAACACGGTTCACATTACATTATTACAACTATGAAAACAAAATGGTAACATTATCACTGTTTTGTTTCTCAATGCGCAAAGTTTAAGCTTACATAATCGAGAATCGTGATCGGATAATGATCGTATCTTCCGTTCTGATTACTTTCTGCGATCTAGAGTTCAAATACACTAATAGGTAAATCTATTTTTCAACTGATCTAAATTTTCTATAACTTTCATGTTATATATACACTTTGATATCTGAAAAAAATTAGGCTTCATCAAGTTGCTGTATTATAATTGAATTCAGTTATTTTTCATTTTCAACTAGTAGCAGATAATGCTCTTAGTACACTGAAAGCGTACTTTAGAGTCCTTATTTTACAAATGGTAAAAAACGTCGTAAAATTTAGCCGAAAGATATGTACACAAAATCGAATATTTTTTACCTTATTAAATCACAAATATATTGGAATAAATAACAAATGCGTAACAATAACACAAAAAGTTGTATTTATTATATATTTTACGACTGCAATTCTTACGATAGTTTTGGAATTTTATGTGAAATTAATTTTAAAAAAAACGAACCAAAAAAATTATGTGTGCGTCATATATTTTTGATTGAGACATTTAAGGTTATAAAACTACAAGCTCATGCTCTAGATCATAGATATGAACACATTTAATAAAATACTAATATTTTTCTCCTGGAACATGGAAAGATGTAATAAGAGAAAACATTTACAATTTCGAATATCTAAATAGTAGGGAAGGAAAAAGTTCATTCAGAGATTCAACCATGTAAATCAGGTTGACATATGAAAGAAAACATACACTGAATAGCAATTAAATAATCAATTAAATTTATACAAAAAAATAAATGAGACGTGTTTTGTGCTCCTTTTACGACTAATACGCGAAGTAAATTTCAGTGTTATGAGCATAAAATTTTGAATTTGATACACGAATTTTAAAAGAAGCTATTACAATTATTCATAAGAGATGTCATTAAAATTTACTTTTGATAATGGATTACTTATACTTATACATTATTACTTATGTACGTCTAATGTCAGAATATTGCAGTAAATATTTAACTTTTGCATAGTCTGCATATAAGTGATAGAAGAAGTGTAGATTTCGTAATTATGTATCACAATAAAAATTATATATGAGAAAATTTTATCCTCTAGATATTAAAAAAAAAACTTTTTGTAGAAAAGATCAGTATTATTGTAATATTACTTAAATAAAAAAACGATAGATATGATAATTAGAGTCGCGACATCAATGTGTTTAAATGTCGTGCAAGTGTGTTGAGCGTTTGTAGATAAATCTATACTTTTTTTATGAACACCAATTAACCAAAATTGCGCAAGAATATTTTTGTTAAATGAGATAGTGCAACAAGATCGTGATTGCCGAATCCATATCATCATTGCAAATATGCCACACTAAACTTACTTCAATAATGGTTATCGATTAAACATATCGATGCAATTAAGCTTTCTTAAATAAATTACTCATACCGAGATATGAGGCATAAATATAAACAGCTTATATTTAACTGACTGTGTCGTTTTTTCACATTATATTGGTGACTTATATTCAGCTGAAAATCATTAAGAACGATTTGGAACTACTTGAATATATTTTAGATATTTTTGAAATACTTTGAAATTTCGCTCATCATTAAACGATTTATGATGTATTAACTTATTTTGTTCTATCATTTTTTTTTCAATTACACGAAACAATTATCTTTCTTTGTTTTATTGGGGCCAATTATCGATTTCACAGACGGCGCCTAAAATACTATTTAGTATTTTAATAAGCGTGTGTTTCGCAAAATTTGCTGTTTTTTTTTGTTTGACCTGCTGTCGATACACTTCTACTAAAAAGGACACATTCAGTTTTTTTTTGGTTCATAAAACGGGCTTAGTTGCACAATACGTTCTCAAAACTACTCGATAGATATTTGTTATTAACGCCCACTCTTTAAAAATCAACATGCGAATGCAATGGATTATAATTTCGAGCATTCAAAAAAATAAGTTTTTGTTATTAAAAAAAAATAAAAAACAAATATCGTTAACAAAAGCTCAATTGGAAATAAGCTTGATATTTTTTCATCATAGGTTATTAACAACGGTTCGATGTCTCTTTATTTAAAATAAAAATGGTCTGAGTTTTGACTACTTGAATACGAAGAAGAATTGATTGGAATATCTAAAAGCTTCTCTATTACTAAGATCTCTCACAAGAACACATTGATTTTCGTTCATAAGTGTGTTGTCAATTGTTACACTTTGTGACTGGAGTATTTTTTAGTAACCAAAAGTTAGTTTGTTAGTTGGAATCTATGAACAAAAGGGATAAGAGCACTTTTAGTTTGACAAACAGTAAAGAGTTTATTTAATCATAAATACAAAAAAAATATGACTAACAATGCATTTATGAATTAAAAATTATTAAATAATATTCATTCATTGTAAAAAATGTATTTTTGTTAATTTAAATAAAATTTTTAAAAAACTGTATGTATAATAACTATGATTAGTAAATGGAGCCCATCAAGTAATTCTTGTATAACAGATTTTTCTTGACATAGATTCCATAAATAAAATTTAACAAAAAACAAAAATACACACACACACACAAAATTGACGTCAATCGTGAACTGAAATGCAAAATATTATACAATACTCATTCAGAATGAGCTACGTATCTGTTTAAACTAAAAACTTAATATAAGTACTGAATTGAATAAAACAATGTTTTTTTTTACCATGCATAGATACACTGGGCAGAATGTTCTTCTGAAAGATGTATACGGCGCTAAACACGATAGATGTATTTTTTACAACAGAGAATCTTAAATGCAATCGTTTATAATGGTTATCGGGTTAAGACATTTTCATTAATTTTAATGAGAAAAATTTTGTGTCGGGCATAGCATCGATCTTTTTAAATAATAAAAGTACTAATAACAATTTTTAGTACATTTTAAATAATAAAAACTCATTTTTTTCAGTACTTATTCAAACTATATATTTTTTGATCAGCACCGGTTTTGCTCGTCGCGAGCATTATAAACTAATAAAATACAATTGACAAACAAGTATATTTATACAAAATATTTGAGTTAAAGGTAACAGGTATACATTTTGTATATATTTATTATTTAAAATATCATGCCTTTCCATCAAAAAGTCACAGTGAACACCTAAAAAGTGATTTTTAGTACAGTTTATTGTCTTCCTATGTTTGTTATCTGATATCGCTGTCAGCAGTTTTACTATTGTTGTTAACTCATAATTCAATAATAATATTATAATACACAATCATGTCATATAGAATTATAATATAACAAGAATATAAAAAAACATAGGTCTTTATTGAATTGAAGAATTACACTTTTTGATAAAAAAAATGATTTTGAAATCGAATGTTTTTATCTTTTACGAAATAATTCGCTCATCTACGTGGACTTAACAAGCCGAATCGCCGTTTCGGTTTCCTCTAGTCGAATCCAAGCTCCGCTTTTATTGAATCGTGATCTCGGTGAAATGTGATGTCAGGACTTTCAAAATGCATTTTAAGCGGAGTTTAACTCAGTAATTTGTCTCTTGCCTTATAAAGAACGGTGGTTTTTAAACTTTAATTAGAAACGTGGGATGATTTTATGAAACACAACAATTTGGCAATCGCTGCGTTATTTAAAATGAAAGTGTTTTTGCAGTGCATGTTTGAAATGAAGTATACTTTATTATACCTGATATGTATTATAAAAAGATATTGCACAGATTTTTCGCAACACCAGCTATTTTTTTGGGTATGTTAATTTTATATTTAATATGTTTTTTTTGAGTCATACAAGTAAATGGAAATGAGCAGATGTTAAGGAAAATGCTATTTACTATTTCTTAAAAAGCACACAAAACTAATAATGTACACGTTCATTTTTTATTGTGCAGATTTGCTACGAATTACCATTTATTATTATAATTAAGTGTTATACAAATAATAAACTTGCAAGGCTTATTGAATTAGCATTTAAGATACATATCTGAGAGTATTTAAAATTAAAATAATTAAAAATGACATCCAGGATCGTTAAACATAATGCATTTATGATGCTGTTCGTAATTAAATAAAAACTTATTCGTTTTTTGTGAATATATAATTTTATACTATGATTATTTATTTTATAAATAACCGTAATGCGTTTTGATCATCAGCCAAAATTTAAATCTGATAAATATCAATAAAGCTTCTTAAATCCATCAGTCATATGAAGCTATTATAACAGAATCATATACAATCAATGTATCAATGAAAAGAAAGAATATTATTATATATTGTAGTAAGAAAAGATGTGGCACGTATCACTTAAGATAAAAACCAATACTCATAATATAAGATATATTTTTAAAACAATGTCCACACTTAATAAGGAGGATATAGCTTCCAATATGATGCGTGTTGCTCGGAGTAGGGCTAAAAAAGTATGCAAATTTCCATGCAATAACATTTAAAATATCCATACTTTCGGGAAACAAGGATGAAAAATATTTATAAATCTGTCTGTACAAGGGTTTGTATCTGATAGAACGGTTACTCTTTTCAATCGAACTAGTCTATGGACCCGATATCTTAGATATTGAAAAAATATCTGTGATAGAACATAACAAATAATATTCATGGAAAACATGCATGGCTTTGATTTGAGCAGTATATTTGTAAATAAATATTTTATGATATCATAATATGAGCGTGTGTGATATCGTTTATTTTGTGTCGTTATATATATAAAAATTAATTTGAAAAAGTGTACATTTGAGGATTTTATTCCAATGTTAAGAAATTTATTGGCAATTGTATCTTTCATAAGTTGGACGATTTTACGATTATTGACGTCCAGTCTTAGTATTGAAATATAGTTTAAGTAACGTGCAATGACATATACTTCAGTGTAAGTGTATGTAACTGTTTCATAAACAAGTATTTCATGAAAATTTGCGAATAAAAACTCTAACAGCGCATTTGTAAATGTCAAGTAAATATCAAATGTATTAAAGTGCAGGCCAATTCACTTGCAATGTTTAATAATGATTCAAAAAAGAGAAAAAATCCAATCTCTCTTTCTGAGACCACAGACTAGTATGATGTATTGATTTAAATGATATAAAAAATCAATGACATAGACGAAAAAGACGTTAAGCAGATTAAACGAATTATTTCGAACTCTTATCGATTTGATCGCATTCGCCTTCTTCTTTCGATTGTATTAACGTCATCATAATAGTCGAGACAATTTATCACTGATTTGAATTTTGGCTATAAGATCGTGCAAATTACATCTGTATGGGAAGTATATTTACTTAATGAAATAATTAAAAGGCTTTATGTTAATCAGTGAGCCACGCTATTGTCATTATACATTGTATGTTTTTTGCCAGCTGTTAATGCCAAATTCGTCAATTGACATATCTTTTTTCAATAAAATAGTACATATTGTACTCGCCACTATTATTTTTTATTCAAATTAGATTTGTTGTGCGAAAAAGTTGGTGGTAGATAGAAATCAAGCATTTACAGCTAATTATATGCATTTTTTAGTTGTTTCCGCTTCCGATGCAGAAACACTTGTATTTATTGAAATACACCTAGTACCGAAGACGGTAATGATTAAGTAAGGCTAGGACAAGACAAATGAATGATTAATCAATTTCGCTACGCCGCGTTATGTGGGTAGAACGGACAAAAAAAAATCATAGACAATATAATGTATATTTTATTAGTTATGGTTATGAAGTAAAATCATCTAGATCATCTGTGATTTACAACTAATTGAACGGTATCATTGGTTCTAGAACACTGAACTTAGAAAAAAAACATTTGTAGACACTTTGTTTTCTATTATAAATTAAGTTGTTTTTGGAATAAATACTCTTATTCAAACAAGCCCCTTATATTTTATTTAGATGTGGCTTAGTATGCTACGCCTGAGTCACAAATATAATTAAATATCTTGGCGTAGCAACCGTACGGAGAGTTCAACGCATGGTTGTATACTAAAACTGTCGTTATAGTTTGGTATCATTGAAAGGTTTTATTTGAGTCATTTCATCAATACTCTAAAATAATTTCACTATTTTTATTTATTAATCATTATTCATCATAATACATATAATTAACATAATTACTGATATTTTACTTAATTCGAAATTTAAAATAACGGACATGGATTATGACTAATTCTATTAACGAAGTGTCTTCATATATAATAGTATATGTCATATAAAATATAGTATATGTAATGTATAAGTGTCTTAATATAGTGTATCTTGAATATAGTATAATAAAAAAGCGATCATTACATTATCGATCACAAATAGTATCTAATGTAACCTACAGATAAAAATTCCATTTAATTATTTATTTACAATTTCATTATACTACTTATTAAATAAATTGACTATTTTATAATTTACTTAAATAATAATACACACTTAATTTTTGGCAGCCCTGAATGTTGGGTAATAAACGATTCCCATTCAGGTGCGCGTTTTTTTTCATTTATTATTATTTCATTGCAATAAGTATGTTAATATTACGAAACGTGTTCATATACACTCACACACACTCTATCAAAGTGATTCTCAATATGTAACGCACACTATATTATGCCCTTATAAAATAATCAAATAAATTAACGTTGATATAAATATCAGGATGTTTTATTCACGGAGAATAATACCTATTTCGGCTTCACGCTATCATCAGAACTATTGATTTTAGTAGATCTGAATCGATCTATTACCTGCCGTAGATGATATTAAAAAATCTTTATATGTAATATTTAAAACAGTGATTTTTTTAATGTAAAGACTTAGCCATGATAGGCTGGTTGGTGACGTTGGTTTTGGACCCGTGCTTACAGGCTCGATTTCCGGAATGGAAAGGCTTATACGTTTGTTTTAAAATTGATTTATGGTTTGAAAACATCGATGATTTTAGCGTCTGATATTTCCCAGCAAAAATGATTTTTCAACGGCTTATCCTCTTTTTTCAAAAAAGAGAAATAAAGCCATTGAGTTACAGAAATTTCTCGTAGAAAGCTTCTATTGAGATATATTCCACTAAATTTACATATGCTCCATATTTAGTGGAGATATGGGAATATGTTACAGCGATAGTATATTTCAATTAAGGATATATTTTTTTATGAAGTTCCAGTAAAATCACACCTTAGAACCTTCCCGTCATATTAAATCGCATCTTCATCAACTGAAATGAAATCCAAAAAATATATTACAAAACAGACTTTCCAGTGAGTGATGTTCAATTCATTTCAGAGCTTTTATTAAAATATTGAAAAAATGAAAGTATCGTTGACAGGTTTAATTTTCCCTATCAAAATTTTTATATTATATTTTCACCAGTGAAAATATAAGTTTTTTCTTAATAATAAAAACACATTTTAGTAACTGTTCGGCTTATAGTGCTTGCGATGAGCAAAACCGGTATTGATAAAAAATATGTTGTGTTTTTATAATTTAAAATATCACACCTTTATATCAAGAAGTGACAGTTAACACCTTAAAAGTGAAAGTATAAGTGAGGTTTACTATAAAATTTAAATGTTCATACATTAATTTTGCAGGGAAAATTTTTATCTTAACTTATTTCACTTGGTCACATATTATTAATACAAGATATTCGAATACCGAATATATAAAAAAAATATTTCAGAAGTGTTGTTAATATTGTGTGTAATAGAGATATGTAAAAAAATTATTGTATTTATATTTTTAATTGTCAACTATCAGCATACCGCAATCAGCCGTTTCGACCATTGAGACCATTCAGTAATCAGAATATCCTTTTTTGTTACGAATTTTCGAAAAAAAAACTATCAAAAAACGAAAGTTTATTGCCTTTGAAGACATTTACGCACACAGATGAACGCTTAGAGCCCACCTGTTAACGAAAGAGCAAGATCACATCTACACTGGCAAACACGTGTAGTTTTTTTCTTGTGTGTGCGCCTGTGCCAAATTGGCTGTGTGTGTGTGTTATGTGTGTCATGTCTGCCTCATGCATGATTTTGAGTCGTTCACTTTCAGTTATGTCAAATTTTGCAGGTCATATAGTAAATTGAAATGGCTGGTATCAAACACCGGAGTATTTGCTGTACAATCAGATTAATGCACCGATAAAAATAATCACATATTAATACGATACCAAAATGAATATTAAAAAGTCATTGGAACGTTATATTTTCTCGTAACTTGTTATTAGTTTTTTTTATATGTTAGTAATAAGAGCCATTTTGGATATATCAAATGGATTCTCATCGTATGCTATATTTATATTACCATACTAATTGTTTTCAAAGTAACTCGGTGAACAAATAGCGATGTATTTTAATACTACAAACTTTTTTTATAAGATATAGTTGATAGCTATTTCGGCTCACGCCATCGTCAGAACTGCATCGTCAGAAGATAGTTTTGACGATGGCGTGAGCTGAAATAGCTATCAACTATATCTTATAAAAAATATCGTAGAACTACAATACATTGCTATTTTTCACCGTGTTATAATGGAATTCTACCAAGTAAACACCAATTCAATCAATATATGTTTTCAAAGTATTTAGCGTTATGGATGCACAGCAATATCAAAGACATTTAAATATAGTGGGTGATCGGTTAACGAGCATCTGTTCCATGACTATGTTTGTTATCCGAATTGTATGTTAAGCGATCATCGACGTGTTACAGATAGAATAAGCGGGATAGAAAAATCGTTTTTCTTCGTTATCCGAATATCTTTCATGATATGTGTTCGTTGTGTGATTTACAACAACAAATTAAATAAAATTTATATCTTTGTTATTTCATTTGGTGTATTAATAGACATGGCACGTGTTTTGTTTCTTCAAGAAACATCTTCAGATTAACTGTATCGTAAAGTTATTCATTAGGAAGAAAACCGATGCTTATAATTACTAACTTAGTTACTAAAATAGTGAGGTGGGAATTTTCCCTTTTAAGTGGACGTTTCATACGAAAAAAAAATACTAGTTTAACATAAATCACTAAAAAACTTAATATAAATAAATTCAGCGTGTATCACATTATAGATAATAATTTTAATTTAAAATCAATTTCCACAATTTTACTGTAGAATCCATTGAAATTATTATGTTTGATGTTTGGTTTTTTTGTTCAAATACAATAAATTCAATGCTCTATCTAATGTATGATATCAAAGACAAGGTTGAATTTTTGGGTATTATGGTAGTTTATATTCAATCCGGGATAGACCAGCTTAAATAAACTACTACAAACTCTAAATATTAAATACTCGTCAAAAAACGACGAATACGTCACTACTATAAAAAGTAGAAGCTGTTATGCTCAATTTTATTCGCCAATTTTTTTTTCGAAACCTTTCATTAACACATTTATTTCTTACAGTTTGCTATCAATATTAATTTTCATTTACTAAACAACCGAAGAAGCGTGATATGATTTCAGTTTGATGTGTAGTGTAAAAACATGTAAATGTTCAGGTTACGTAACAGAAAAATATATACAATATTTATGTACCTTCTAAAAATAAGATTGATGAAACTTTTATATTTAGTCTATATCCAATTAATAATTGTATTTGCAGAATTCTGCAAACTATTGATATTAAAAAAAAAAGAAAATTTAAACCAACGTAATTAAAAATTTTGCCTTTTGCATTTTGTTGATTCTGAGTGGATCGAAGAAAGGTACAGAGTTTATCTCACGGTATTCTGATTTGAAAATTAACAAGCATCTTGTCAATTATTGCTGATGATTTTTTGGATTTGGAAGTAGGGCCACATTAAAAATAAGCTTAACGACAAACTTAAGCCTGTATTTATTACCCAGCATTGCCAGGAATATGGTGCCTCAGCTTGTAAAACCTGACATTATGATTTTTTGTTTAATATATAGAAAAGTTTATTGAGATGGACTATAAAAACTTTATAGCTAGCTATTTTATTATGTACAAATTTCAACTGTATACTGTTTAGAAACTTAGTTTACTGCTTGTTTTATCTATTGTCTTATGTATAGGAATGTTGGTGACAGTTAGAAAGGAAAAAAGATAACTGTTTCAATATTGAAACATCAAAAAAATGTTTGAATTTTACGATGTTCATAATATAGGTGTGTATTTTATTGAATGTCTTATATGTAAACTTCAATTCAAAGATAGAGCCCTTACGTTAACCTTCTAGCCAACATGGACCACCATCAGCCAACGGCGTGCAAGTGCAATCCCTTTACTTCTTAACCTTCAATCACGTGTTTTATGCGATAAAAGTAAATGATTATTCTCGTTTAGTATTTATGCGAAGTCGGACTTTGGAAGTTGTCCAACTGGTCGAGGCGGTTTCCACTCAGTCGAGTCGCAAGCGCTTTTATGGAGTCGAAGTCAAGCTCGATCTCATAGTCGTCACTGCAACACGTTGCGAATTTGGGGCAAAATGAAAGAGACCGACTGGCGGCTACCACATTGTGAATACGGTGACCAACCGTCTTCGTAAATAATACTTAAAATACAAGAGTGGAAAAAGTATGTAAATAATATTTTATTACAATCATCACGTAGCATATGTTACATCGCACATGCTTTCTCTTATTATATTTTTAATGATCGTTTGATTTGTTTCGGTTCTGTCTTTTGAGTCAAATTGTGATGATGTGTGACTATGATAATGCATACAAAATTTAAGATAGGGGGAAAAATCAAATTATTGATTGAATTGGCATTCACTTGGTAGAACTCCATTATAACACGGTGAAAAAAATAGCAATGTATTTTAGTTCTACAAAATTATTTTTAAAAAATATAGTTGATAGCTATTTCGGCTCACGCCATCGTCAGAACTAGTTAAGTTAGTTCTACTAGAATAGTTCTGACGATGGCGTGAGCCGAAATAGCTATCAACTATATTTTTTTTTAATAATTTTGTAGAACTAAAATACATTGCTATTTTTTTTCACCGTGTTAAAAATCAAAATTGTGATCAGTCAGCAAAAACAGTTGAATGATGTCATACGTACGTCTTAGCAAAATAATTTCTTTTAGATAAATCAGCAATGGGTGCATAATCTTGAATCAAATAAAAGTACAGATCGAAGAGTGATGGATTTGAATCAGTTCGGCGTACAATGATGTATTCGATAACGATATATTGTAGTTCCACTGTAGGTAAAAAATATCATTTTCTATTGAGTTGATACGATTTTAATTTAGAATGAATTGACTTTTAGTGATAGTTAATATAAAGAAACTTCAAAATTATTAATTAAACATATTAAAATATTGTAGCATTTTCTTAGAAACTTGAATATATCTTACAATATAATAAGCATTTTTGATTAATGCTTTGTTTCTAATGTATAATAGTTGTATTTTATTCAAGATTTCATCACTGAGACACAATGTAATCTATATGAACTAAAAGTTTCCGTTGTATATAACAAGTACGCCAAATATTTCTCGTATTTTTACTGGCCCTTCAATATAAAAAGATGAAATATGCCAGCTTAGAATAAAACTTCGAGTGCTTAATTATTATGTAATCGAAATGAACATTCCACCAAATTAAATGGAATAATGAAAACCGTTAGACATGCTTTTAGAAATCTATATCAGTTTTGGTTAATGGTCAACCGATTGTGTGCCAACCATCTTCGTAGTATGAATGAAATGACGTGAGTGAGTTTGGTACTCACAAATGTATTATTATATTATGTTATGCAAGGCTTACAATGTTTCTTTTTAGCGAAGCTCACGCAAAATTACACTAATTGTAGTATTCATGTTTTCAATAGCTGTCTATTTATTTATGCCGTATCTAAAATGCTCACCTCCTCCAATTTGAGGCCGCGTTTATGTATCGCGAATTCGATAAAACAAAACTTGCATATGAGACTCAAACTTGAGTAGCGCCAAAAACATGAATTTCGTTAAAGCATTTAGAGGATATTTATTAAAGAGGACGAAGAATTTATTGATTTATTTTGATATAAATTTGTTCCGTTGAAATTTGGTTACATCTCAACTTTATAAATGTTACATTTGTGCTATCTTGTATAGGGTGATTATTAATCTGAAATATTTTGATTAAAAACATGGCATCAATTTTACTGTTCGTTAAAAATTATAACCAGCAAGAGTAACCTAAAAAGAAACTCTGTTGTTAATAAATGAGTTATCAGAGTTAACTCTAAACGCTTTACAATGAATGTTTCTGTTGTTATTTTCTTCCCCATAGTTTACGAGCGGCGTGAAAAATCGTTTCACACAGCATATTATTTACAAGCCGAGCATCTTCTTTTCTTTAAACAGTTGTCTTTCACAAAATATTTTATATTAAAATATACACTTAATAGAAAAATATAAGTAAGTAAATTATACAAAAAATCAACATGCTAGTAAACAAACAAGAGACAGAATCACTTTAAGTTGTTAATTGTCACTTCTTGATGGAAAGGCATGATATATTAAATAATTAAAACAAATTTTTAGAACTTATTTCCACAATATGTTTTCAGGACCAGTATCGCTCATCGTGAGCATTATCAACTAACGAAGAATTAGAATTATTTTGTTCCAAAGACATTTATTATTTTTATCGGTGTAAATGTTTTGATTAATAAATCAATATCCAATTTGAAAATGTATATAATTGTGTTTATTGGTGAAAAATCCAATAGATTATTGAAGGTAAAACTGAGTTTAAATAAAATTTTATGTAAAATATTATCAATGAATTCTGGATCGTAAAATTGTAAAAAAGGCACTTGCAAGCAAATATCTTTCAAATGAAATAAATACAATATGTTGTCGTAGTATTTTTTTGTTTGTTGTACAATCATAGTAAAAGTGTGTTATTCTAACCATAGTAATGGCATGTAGACATGCTCATGTTAAGCTGATTTACCGAAATACGAATGATTGCAATTATTCCGATTTGTTTTACCTACTTCGCGTAGGAAAAGGTTTGCAAATAATAATAAGATTTTACAAGTACGACATACGAAACGAGTGTGGAGTTGCGAAATTTGCAATATATTTGAAAGCAGGTAGACAGGTAGGCAGATTGGTACTTACCAGACGAACTTAAGGCACACAATTACTTTCGACTTTAAAAATCATGAATGAACTCAAAACGCAGTGTCCAGTAGAGCTTTTTCCGAAGATAGTGAGCGATTTGTTATTGGATTGTGTATTACGTTATAATAAAACACTTAAAACTGAATACGTTTGATGTTTCCTATTTATGTTGGTCAAAATTATGAAAGTAGATAATACGAAACTTAAAACAAATCGCCTACTGTAATGTCTTCCGCATTTGATTCTGAGAAATCCAAATTATTATACCTCGTTTCTCTTTGCCGTACAATTAACTTAATGTAAAAATTTACTCTCCTTTAGACACTTAAATCCTCTCGAAAAAATTACGTTATATATCTGGGCGAATCAGTGTTTATGCCATTAAAAATTACTACGAAAACTTACATCACAAACTAAAAAAAATAAGATGAGGGTTTATAGGTATTCAATCATTTTCAATATATTGTTTTATATCCACATCCGCTTCCAATGTCTCTTTTAAAAAAAAAGGCTAGGACTGGACTAGTGGTAAGCTGATCGCTCCCACAAAACTCCTTATCTTAGGGTTGGATGAAAGTTATATGGTATTTTAAGGAGTCAGAAAAAACATTCATTCCAACAATTCACATATCGATTGGAAAAATCTATTCGTGACGTTGACCACCTCAATCACACGCTATTACACTAGGTTTATTTTGTGTTTTTAATTATAAAATAATTTTGTGTATATATTTTATGCTTTTAATTTTTTAGTATGCAATAAAAAAATAGAAATCATAAAACAATACGTGCAATACTGGCATACATCATAGGCATTACAATATAAATATTAATACAAAATAAATTATACAATGAAGACATAACATTATAATGTGTTCGAAAAAGCAAGTCATCGGTCTGATGTCCGAAATCTCGCCGGAACGAACAAGGGCGGGCGCGCAGCGTGTGTGTATTTTGCGAGCAGTAAAACGAAATTGCATCACACTTTTCGGAAATTGCCATTTTTTGCGTTGTCATTCTCTTTTATGCGGCAAGTAAGTTTCGACAGGTTTTTTTAAGACAGTATTATTATGCGGTTAATATAGTACTTATGCACATATTACAATCGACGTATCGTACAGGTGCCCGTTGTGCAAATAATTATTATTTACCTAACGTCCATTAGTCTATAAAACCGAGTTACTGTTAATGATTCACTTTATAATATATTTGGCACATTGGTGTAAAACCTTTAGCGTGGGAGAATTGTTAACATTTTTTAAAAGGTTTTATTTAAAACACTTGTTAAAACCTTTGTTTATTCTATCTTTAGGATCCTATTTCCACTGGTATGTATACCTGCTAAAATACTGTAATATTTAGCGATTACTCTTGACATTATTTGCTTGCCACATAACAGTCATCACAATTGACTAAATTTTGTTTTCAATACGCATTAGCTAAAAACAATCACTTCTGTGTGATCTAAGTAAAATAATGGTTGAGCCTGACTGATCTGTTATAATTTTGACTACAGTATTTACAAATAAATTATAAGTCCTATTTTATTTTAGTTTGTACTAAAGTGTCAAAGACATGTTTGAATTTGGTGATCAATAGTTGATTTGATGATCAATCCATAAGGTTCAAAATAATAACCGTCTTTTTTTAAGTTTATGAGATTTATTTACGGTATTATCAGTACTTCGCAAGACTGTTTATTTTTTTCATTCGTGACCATGTGGAATTATAAAACATTAATTTAGTTTTTTGAGAGACGTATTCGAGCATTAATAATTGTTTTTTGAAGTTTTTTTGGTTGATTGGCAGGCAGTAATTTAAGAATAGGTCTACAAAATTTTGTACGGCTCAGTTTTTGAATCGCCTATTGCCATAAATAGCAGACCGTGCATAATAGCGTGTTAATGGACACGTTGTATTTATTTAATATCTCTAATCTATAAATAATTTAATGTTGTATTGACCTTTGAATCGATCGATGTTCTGTTCATTTCTCATTGAAAGTGCAAAATCGCAAAATGATTTTTTTTAGCCAAGCCACACCTCGTAATATGTCAATGACTTGCTGTTTATTGTCGGTGCCGTGCTGGTAATCATTATTCAAGCATGCCCCCAGCAAATGCTCTAATTTATCATTATAGATAGCAAAAGGTCTTTGATTCAGTGCCCAATCCAAACAGAACTGCCATCTCTTTTACTTTCATCACATAATAATTTTGCTGCCATTCACACAGTGAAACTACAGTACGTTTAATTGTGGGAAATAAACTAAACACATATTTAAAACGGAGGCGAGTAAAAAATATGGAGCAAATGTAAAAGACTAAGCACATAATAGAACTAAAATTTTTCTATTCTTGATAACATTAAATTGTTTGTTCCGGATGTTTTTTTGATTAATCGTAGACATGTATAGTTTGTTCTTCTAAAGTGTAGAACCAATCTACCAATGGGGATGCCAACGGTAAGAGCATTAACGATGTTCAACAGTATTGCTTCGGATGGCGACATATTCTATGTGGACGAGAGTGAGTTCAGGCGATTATGTACTATGTATTAAAGTAAAATTTACGTGAGCATGTTTGAATGATTTGTTTTATGTCTTGTTATTTATTTCTTTAATTTTCAACATTTTTTTAAATATTTTCAATTTGCAAAAGCAATTCAAGTTTTTTTAATATTGGATCGTGTATGTACTAAATAAATAAATAAAAGTCATGTTCGATTATTACATAAATGACGTGGAAAGTTTAAGTCACAAAAGATTTTCTTAAAGTTGCAGCTTTTCAGACGAAAGCTCTGGTTACTTTAAATTACCGTTGTTATTAATAAACGAGTAGCAGTTAATTTTGTAAAACTGTTTAAATGATATTGAGTTATAAAGCTACAATATCTAAAATTTATTTAAATAGAAGATTATATGTTATTTTTTTATAATAAACTAGAATTGAATATTGCATGTTTCATACAAAACCTGCGTTATTGATACATACATAGTTCTAGTTAAGCAGATGGATAGCTTTAGGACTGGTCTAATTATATTATTATATATCTCATGCGCAAGTTGTGCAGGGCACGCTGGCGGCCAAACTGGACTAGATAATTTTTTTACAAAATATGACACAAAATGGTTCAAAAAGAAAAGATTGATTATTATTACTGTGTACTGTTCTTTGAAACTGTATTTTCCTCTTCTAAACATTTTTTTGCATTGATTTTGATTAGATCGATGTTTATCGATTCGAGAATATGAAAGGATGATTTATTGAATATAAAAGTATGGACCGGGATATCTTTCAGAAGAACCCCTCGTTTGAATAGTTTATTTGACTAAAATAAAATCTTTGTACGGAACATATTGGTGGCACTTTTTATCAGTAAATAAGAAAAATATTTTAATGTTATTCAACAATAAATGATAATACTGTGTTATTCTTTTTCACTAGATGTACAAGAATAGGTTCATAGTACAAGAGATCGAGTCGTTAATTAGTCTACTTTTCGTGTAAATGATTCAAGAGCTGGGAATGAAACTAAAAGCGAATTTTTGGTGGGAAAAGAAATATGAAGATATATGATTACGGCCATCTATCGTACGTCTCACGAACTGTGAGATGAGAGATGAACGTCGGTAATAGTTGCAGTCAATTGGTTATGCTATTGGTTGCGTCAACGCTGTAAAGTCAAGGTTCAATTTTTCGCACGTTACATTTTGAAGAAACCGCAATAATAATTATGCGCACAGCGGGGGGGTCTTCACATATTGTTTTTATGATGCCGTACATCAGTTTTGAGATCGATTTATCTCGCCGTTCGTGTCGGTGAGAAATTTGAAGAGCGCTTTGTACGATAATTCATTATTTATTGATACTTGCTCAATGCTAGACACCACTTTCCCTTCTTGATTAAGAACGATAGTAATAATTGTTTGTAGATAGTAATTAATTTATCATCACTCACCGTCGCATTCAAAAACATATGTCAAATTTTAAAACTAAGAAACAACACAGCAAAAAAGCTTAAAAATACTTTAAGAAACTTCATCAATCATCGTATAATAGTATACGATCAGCATATAAGTAAATATAATATATAGCTGGAAACTATCTTAACGTGTCGTGATCTAGTAATGAATTAAATCAATGAACAATTTTTGATTAAATTCATATTTCTATAACATTATTGAATACATATTATATATGCTGTTAAAGCTATTTACAGCAAAGAAGACAAACAGACCACGTAAATATATATAAAATATTTTCAATTATAGACCCTTTTTTATCTACTCACATTGTTGGTTTAAATTTGATATAATTGCGTTGTCACAGGATTAACATAACGATGGACAAAAAAACCCTCCTTTTATATAAGAACAATTTCTGTTCTATTGCAATCAATAAAATAGGCATAAATATAGCTAGTATTATTAAGCAAATCGGGGGAAATAGAAAGCAAGATTGTCGAAGAAACAATGGGACTTGATTCAAAGTAGAATAAAAAAATGGTTTGTTTCGACAATTGTATAATATATAAATTATTTGTTGTTGTATAAGGTGCCAGTTAACATAAATCAAGTATGCAAAAGGAGTAGTGATGGGTCATAGTTGATAAAAAAAATACCGATTTTACTCGACCGATTGAGCCCGGTTTTGGTTTATACGTAAGCATTGTCAATTAACAGAGGTTGTGCAAGTGCAATAAACTGCAGCGGTCAAGTAACGGTGAGTGCATTGAACTCGATTGCATTCAACTAGCGCTAGTAAGTAAATACGCGTGCTTAGTCGTTTTTACGCCGACCTACTGCCTAAGCTGTCAGATCACTCGCTTCGGGGCATCCCGTCAGTGCTGAGTCAACTTTTAACTAGTATCTAGTAGATACACAATTTTCTAGGGTTTTTTTTTATCTATTGTCGGTTATGAATGAATTTAAAAACTTTATTATGGCCACTGATAAATAATTGAATGGTTTTGTTTTCATGTCATTCATTCTGATTAAAGTTATTTTTAAACCATTTTTTTAGCAAGTTATTACTACGTCGACTTGAATTTTCTATTTTATCGTGGAATGTATCTCCGATGAAAAAATATTATTTAATTGAGATTATGTTAATTTTTGTTGATAATGTAGATTTGTAGGATTAAAAAATATTAAAACACGCATAAAATAATGACATTGTGATATATTTAAAAATCTGTAATTGTAAAAGCATTTGCAGCTGTTTGAATTTATGTCTGTATATGGTGTAGCAGCTCTACGAGTCGTAGCGGTCACATGTTGAAACTAGCTTTTTATGAAATAACATTTAATTTATGACACGTTACTATATAAAATGACACATTGAATGGATAAAAAATATTCAATGATAATTTTAAATTTATAAAAATATATGTTTCCGATATGAAGTTTTCATTCTTATTACACTATTTTAATATTTATGTATCACCTAATAATTATGATTATTTAAACCGTTTCTCGCACAGCAAAGAATACATTACAATATTAACAGAAAAAATATTATTGTGCTAATTTGAAGCTCTTTTTAAAATTCGTGTCCTAGAACTTTAAGTGGCAACCCTGCTGTTACCATCTAGTATGAGTAATCTCATGTGAATATGTTATCCTGTTCCATTTACATTCGAATCGTTCAATTAACTTTTTGCTCTAGCATAGATGTATTAAATTAAAAACTATTCAACAAGTATATAATTGACATTTATTGGTTTATTACAATATTGCCATTAAAATATAATTTGAGATATTAGTGATGAATATTCCATATTGAACGTAATTTCAATTAACTATAATACTCCGCAATAAATGATTGCATACTTGCAATGTTACTACATTAAATGGCAAACCTTGTTGAAACGGCAAATGCACATGCCCATGCAAATTGAGAGCGTGCTCTGAATTGCCCATCTCTAATTAAATACTCAATATTTTTATCAATTTTTACCTTGATGTGAATCAACAAAAAAAATCTATAAGTATTTTATAAATTAAATTTTTAAGGCACGACATAAAAAATATGAAATGAATTGATTTCAAAATCGAAATGCTTCATGAGTCACAGACTTTTATTTGAATAAAAAAAATATTTTTAATTATAAATACAAATTATTTAGTACTTATCTCTACAATGTTTTTTATGAATTCGGTCCTGATCTTTAAATATACACCCAGTCCTTTTTTTACGCGATACATTGGTTCCAGAAAAAGGCGCGTAAAAAAAATCACGTAAAAAATCATAACTTTCATATAATTTGATAAATTGGTTCCAAAAATTAAAATATCGCGTAAAAAAGTACCAGAAACGTATGAAAAACAAAATTTGCTCTTTGAAATTCGTGCAAAAAAAAATATATTTTATGATCTTATATACACTTATATGAATTATTAAAGGCCGAGAAAAGTGCTATTCAACGAATTTAATAAATGCATTGTGTTTAAACAAGTTTACGAGCGGACATACAACCCATATTTTACGCAATTGCATTATATTTCTTTACACACCCTAAAACATAAATTCGCATAATATCCGATACACTAGTCAACATTTGGCAATTGTATGTGTATTTAAAAAAATGGAATGCTTTACAAAATTAAATTTTAAAAATACACACATTTTTTTTTATTTAAAACTATAATGAAATGTACATTCCTAGCATCATATATAAATTTCTTCTTTAAAACAAATTTGCGGAAAAAATCGCGTAAAAACGAGTGAAGCGTGTAAAAAAATGTAACGGTGCTGTCCAAAAAAATCGCGTATAATCGAATTCGCGTTAAAAAAAATCGCGTAAAAAGAGGACTGGATGTATTGTGAAAATAATTACTAAAAATTGTGTTTTTATTATTTAAAATATCATGCATTTCCATCAAGAAGTGATAGTAAACACATTAAAAGTGAAAAATACATACTAAATTGATCAATCTACAATAATTATATGTCTATAAGGAAATATGTTCTAAATAACTTTTTCTGTTTTAAATGAATGAAATGAGTTTCATGTAAAAAAACATAAATAAAATATCACTCGGTAATAAAGGAAAAAATTTGAAGAAATATTTCAAAATAATAATATAATAATAAACACTTTTGTTAGAATGTCGAAAATTTTAAATCATTTTTCTTTTAAAGTAAAACTCTTTAATACATTAATACTTCACTATAATAGTGGTGATTATGTGTTTAAATTAATATATAATAATATGTGTGTGGATACTTAAGATTAACTGTGTAACTAAAAGTTCCCTTTCCTTTTGCAGTCAATCGGCCACGTGTCAGGGGGACATATCAATCCGGCGGTGACTTTGGGCCTCCTCGTATCAGGTGATATCAGCCTTCTCAAAGGAGCATGCTATGTAATTGCACAAATCGTTGGAGCAGTAGCAGGAGCTGGTCTTCTCAGGGTAAGATATTAAAGCATATTTATTAATATTATGTAACTTTACAATCGGCACGAAAACTATTATAAATTTAGTAAGACGTTGGTGGGTAGAATAGACGATTACAAAATGAGCTTTAATGTTGTTTATTATTGTAATATATTTTTAAAGAATCTTTAAGAAACTTCTTCTGAGGAGATTCTTGCTGATCATTCATTCCATCCCATCACCAATTATTTCGAATATTAATTCAGTGTATTGATGTTAAACCAAATTATTAAGATTATGAAGACAAATCGAACTTAATATTAACACTTTTATATTTTTCAATATGGAATATCAACTCACTGTCTTCTTACATTTCAATTGTTAATGCGTTAGTAATTAATACAAAAATAAGTACTAACAAATGTGTTTTTATTATTTAAAATTTATATTTAGATTAAACACATCTAATTAGAGAAGTTAAATACTGATATCATAAACTATCTCAAGTTTTTGACAGATAACATTTGTACGTATGTACATTTTCTCAGGCCAAGTTGTCAAAAGATATTTGACAAACAAAACAATAATAGTAATATAATAATTATTATTATATAAAAAAATGTTCTACAAGAAAAATAAGATTCTTGCGCAACCTTTTGTTTTTTTCTTATGATATTTATAAAATGCCTTCAGTATTTTTTCTATCTTTACTGCTCTATTTGATGAAAGCGCTTATTATAGAAGCAGTACGTGGAATTTAAATAACACATTGTTTCATGAAAATATACTATATATAGTGCTTCATGTCCGAATATTGAGTTTTATGTTATTGCGTGAAAAAATGTCACACGAAGTCGAGTGTCATGTGTAAAAGGAAAGTACAAATTATACTTTGACAGTCGTCGTATAATGTTTAGTTTTTATTTTTTTATGAAAAATACATTGACTTTCACGTGGATTGCAATGTCAAGAACGTGCCAACTTTTTAACTATTTTTGGTTTTGTAATTTTCAAGCTTTCATAGAATGACAATACGATATTTCCACTAATACTATTTTTTAGTCGGGGAAGAGATTTTTATGTAACTATTCATACGTGTATTTGTTTTTTTTTTTCAACCGTTTGAAAACACATTTTGATATTGAAAACGTGGCAAAAATCAGGTAAAAATTATTACATCAAAAATGTAGATGCTGATTAAAACAACTGAAACGGTGACGTTAAATATAAAACATGTTTCTTATTTTTGATATATTATTTATCATTCCCCCACTTACTTTTAATTATTGAATATACTTAAGTGCTAAGATAATTGAATAAAGAGGTGTTGAAATATTTAAAAGAAGGTATTAAGTGGATTATTGTGGTCAAAGTAAATAGTCATTAGTGGCATCACTTTATTTATTTTTGTTTTTTCGCTAATTATGTTTATTTTCGCGAGTTGCAAAATCGCAAAAATTTTACACTACAGGCCAACACGAAAATAATTTAAGATGGTGGGATTAATCTCAAATGAAAACAAAAAAATGTCCTCTCACAGTTTTATGGTCGGGCGACCTCATTTTCAAAATTATTTTTTTATTTTATTTCTCGGATGTTCTCAAAATGTGTCGAATAGAAAATGGTATCATTCATTTTTTTAAATACGGTGAAATGTTTCACAATTCATCAGTCAAAAAAAAAAACATTTTCTCTACTAATATTTATTTAATATTGTTTTTATTGATCCAAAATCGTGAGTAGTTCTCGAAGTAACTTAAGGGTTAAAATAATTATCATATAATAATAAAAGTCCGCATGAAAAGTATGATCATTTATAGTTTATTTTGTGTAAAATAATTGCTGTATGACATTTTGATTTATTCGTTAGAAAATTTGCTGTTTTATAAAACCAATTCAAAGTTTTCTCAAAGATTCTGTGACCCGTGAATTAGTTTTATTTTCAAACCAATGTGTGTAGCTATATTTAAATGTTAGACTATAATATTTAATATATAATAATTACTATCAATTAATATGTGTGATTCAAAACAGATAAGTTAACGCTTTTTTCTATTTTGCAAATTTGAGGAGAGTTTTTAGAGTCTGTATGTTTTTAGTGTCAAAAACTTCTTTCGATAATTTATTTGCGTTAGTGTATCTGAGCTTTCCTAAATAAAAATAAGCTTTATAAAACTACGATAATATTTTAACAATTCTATTGTATTAAATACGTAAAAGTGGTGAGAGGTATTTAAAATTTTATTTTTATTAAGCGATGGCGTTAAATACTTATCCTGTTGTAAATAACAAAATAAGTTAATTGAAAATTTGAAGATTACCAAACACTACTTTAGATCGAAAATGAGTTATTTTAAAAACTCAAATAATGAAGAAAAAATATTGGTAGTATTTTAATTTTGATGTACATGATGCAGGTGGTTAAAACTATTGAGAATCTGTGATAAAATATAATAATTAATGTGTCACAATCCGCAGAAAATAAAATGTATTTCATTTGGATTGTTAATGATGGATTCTTAAGTACCTGTCTACTTGAACTTCTTTTTTATGATCGTCATTGCATCGCACGGATTGTGTTTAACTAATATGAAAATATTATATTCTGACGTCTGAAAAATGCTTTAACCTTCGGATGACCATAATAGCTGTGTGCAATTTTTTTATCGTTTATTGCGGTATAAGACTAAAATTATATTCACTTAGAAAACGGCAAAGGTCTTATTGAGAAATATTTTTTCGCTAAAATTAACAAGGTCAATTTGATTGATATAGTATATATATTCCATGTGAAAACATATAACTGAATATTCATAAATTATCAACAGTTATAAATATATTTAATATGAATTACGCATAATATATATAATATTAATAATATAATACTTCACCCGAGAATTATATTTTAAGCAACAAAACACAGATTTATTTTACTTCATCTGTTATGCAATAAATACACACACACACACTCTCCCTGTCTTTGCAAAAGCACTATTTACATATGGGTAAAATTTTAGCGCGCAACACTCTTCTGCATATATCCATGCATTGGGGTGTTTCGTAAATGCTGACAGGTGGCACTGCTGCTGTGTTTTGACTAAATGGATTTTTTCGTTTTTTTTTGGTTTTTATTAACTTCCAGAATCTTTATAGTTTTCATTTCTGAAAAATGCACTTCCAAAATAAATAATATTAAAAAATCGATGATATTCTTACATGATACGACCGCTCCATTACAGTCCTTAAATTATTATATAAAAAAAATAGATTTAGTGATGATGTTTGTTAATTTTTTTTTTGTGAGAAATTGGCCGTTTCAAGACTTTTTCTGCGCTTACTTTTGAGTTGATAAAACTATGTTACGTTTGGTATAATGCATACAAAATTAATGGCCTACTGTAAGCATACTTTTTTAATTTATTTTAAATATTTATTTCGGGTTAATATAATATAATCATAGATGGCGGATGACGTATCAAGTGTATTTACATCCCCCATAGCTATCTTCAAAAAATACCGGGCAAAAGTGTTAAGTACGATGAAACGGAATATTTTTGTTAGAAATGGGTATTATGCTAAAAATATAATATTGGGAATATGGTTTGCCTGTTTGTTAATACTATAATATATAACACGATATTTATCAATTTTGAAGATTAAACATATTTTTTGTACATATTTTGATAGTCAAACGTTTAGCTGTCAGTTTATCAAATTTTGTCGCTGTCTTTATACAAAAAATGATGCATAAAAATTAGTTATCTTTAAAATGTGTAATCCATTTTAACATCTTCCTTTCAGTTATTTATTTTTATTAAGTTACTCTATATAATTTAAAATATATATCATGTTGATTAAAAAGATCAACGTTTTTCAGCTTTAATAAAATGAATAAGAAACAAATACTGAATAAATTATTTTTATTATATAATGGCAAAGATTTATGTTTGCAATTATTTAACTGCTTATTCAGTGACATCCTTTTATTAAACACTCTCGCCTGAAATGACATTCTCATACTTGGAATTGATTTGTTGTCAAATTAATGAATGAGCATTATTTGCTTATTGTCAAGTGATGGATGAATTTCTCGTATACTTGGATTGCGGTTACCATCTTGACGATATCATTTCACTATTCATAATATTTTCAGCTTTAAATTTCATAAGAGGTATGACATAAGTGCTGATTGAACAAGCAAGATTCCATAGGCGTCAAAATATTATATTAATTCGATTAATTATTAGTGACTTTTTGCTGTTTTTTGTCATATTGTTGTTGTTTTCATCTAGCAATCTATTTATATAATATAAACGCACTTTATGTATTGCTGTATTAAAGATAGGAAATATCCGAAACTCTCATAATATACAATAATCTCAAGTATCTTCTTTCCACCCCTGCGAAAGTTTCTGGATTACATACGAAACTGTCAACCATGTCACTTTTTGAGAATAGCATTTTGCATACTGTCAATAAATAGTTAATAAGCTAAACTTGATTTTTGAATAAACTTTTCACTGAATAAAAGTATTCTTTAAAGTACTCGCCTTATTCGACTACTTTGAATGTAATCAAGAACTATTGGTATTTTAAATAGGAACATATGTATCACCTTAGCCAAACTGCCACACTTTGAGGTTATGAATTCTTAATGACATTTTGCACACCTTCGATAATTCTTAAAATAAACTGAATTTTCGAACAAACCTATTAACTATATGATTTTTTTAGTGTGTAGAGTATTTCACTTTATATGAGTCGCATTCCAACGAATTACGGGTACTCGCTAATAAGAAATAAAAGTATTTATAAAGAAATTCCGTTGTGTGAATTCAAAATATATATATAAGAAAAAAAACAATTCTAATCAACTTTTGGTCAAATTTTCGGTTACAATCAGATTTCCACATTTAGAAAACTTTTCAAACTTTGGAGAGCATAATCTCAGCAAGAGTCTATCACAGCGCGATGAAAAAATAGCAATGTATTTTAGTTCTACAAAATTTTGTAGAACTAAAATACATTGCTATTTTTTCACCGTGTTATAATGGAGTTCTACCAAGTGAATGCCAATTCAATCAATAAAAAGTCTATCACAGCTTTAAATTAGAGTGATACATTTATTGTAATTGTCCCGTTTTGAGCAAAAAGTTCCGTTTTCTAGACCAGTTTGTCATTTTATCCCAGTTTATTAAAAATAAGTACCAAATTTAGAATTTATTCTTGGAAAATATCAACTATGCGACTCGTGATCCGGCATTAGCTCCGACGAAGGAAGTTTTTGCGCAATCATCTCGTGTGTGTAACCTTAGTTGATTTTCCTCAGGTTGCAAATGATATTTACTGAAGTCAATGTTGGTTTTCGGCGTGTTTTTACTCAATTCATTCACTACATAATTATTTATTTAGTTAAACGCCATTTTGATTCACAAGAAATACCTCAATATTCATAACTTTATTGTTCGTTTTCATTTTTTGTAAATATCTCATTTTGAGATAAAATATTATGGTATGTTTATTTTTAACTGAAAGTCTATAAATGTGTATATAGTATATGACAGAAAATTAATTTAATATACAGGACTATCAACCCACACTGAACTGATTTCAACTTTGAGGCATTCCATCAATTCTCTAAATATTCTCTTTTACTCTGTAAATTCAACGCTATGCTACCGCCATGATGGATTTTCGTTAAACTAATGTGCAGGTTACTCAGTATCTGACACTTCCATTGCAAAATGAATGACTTCACATTTTCTTCTTTTGCACCATAGTAAGATTAAAACATATGTTCCGTGCAGCACTATGTTGAGCCAAACGTAACATTAGATTATTAGAAAACTATTAGTTAATTCGTCCCACATTGTGTTATGGAAGGTAGGCGTCAAACAGCGGTTGCACACACGTAATGAACATAGCAACAAAAAAAACCATATATTGGAAAATAAATAAATAAGATGGTTAAATAAATAATTTGATATATAATATATGAAGTTTTATCAAGCTAAAAAGTCAAAATTATTCGTTGTTTTTTTTTATTCCTGTAAAAATGTATATTTAAAAGAAGTATCGATAGTATACAAATGCAAAGTCATTTTGCAGTGGTATATCTTAACTTTCCCATTTCGTCAGTTTCAAAGAATTATTTTTTTCACTTTCTTGATACGCCTCTGATTCGTGAAACTGAGATTTTTTATATTTAGATAAGAACTGTCAAATTAATTCATAAAGAGTTTACAAATATCAATTCAAACGAGATCTAACCAGATATTATTTATTTAAATTAAAATACTATTGCATTACCGTTTGTTTATAATTTAAAATTGTATTATGGTCATAATCACTTAGCCCAATTTTCAAGTTCTCACAATGACGTGTTTGTTTTTTATGATTTTCCAAGTAAAAGTGTAGTCCATTGATTATAAAGAACCAGTATTTCATAATAAAAGCTTTGTTTGTTGATATTATTTTTCGTGCTTAACACGGTGCTAAGTGTGAATTTATTTATTTATTGAATCGGCATCTACTTGGTAGATGTCCATTATAACTAAGAACTAAGCTTTGATGAAGACATACGCCGAAATAGCTATCAATTATGTATCTTATAAATTTTGTAGAGCAAAAATACATCTTTTTTTTCACCGTGTGAATTTATTTGCATTTACGGACTGATGCCGGTAAGCTTATAAGCGAAAATCACGCGAACTTTGGCCTTAATTGCTGATTTATCATTAAAATGCTTCTAATTCATTTTTACTAGTAATTGTTGTTAAACGAAGAATTCTTATAATTTCGCTTACAATTTTTGTTAATTAATAAATAAAAAAAAAAATCATTATTACGCCTATTATAATTATTACGGCAAATGATGTCTTTCAAGTGTTCAATCCACCATTGGTTATGAAAAGATTTGTATGTGTCAGTTTGTGTGACTTTAATGATTCTCGAAATCATATAATCTTAAATGTTTATAGCACCTGCTTCGGTCTAAATAAAATAAGCTATAGATTTCATATAGCATGAAACTATACATAAAAAAATATTCCCTCCCAAGACATTAACGTATTACGACTAAATCTAGATTTTTGGATATAAAAATGTAATGAAACATAACGTTATATTAAAAAGCCGATTTTGTTACAGATATCAGTATCTCACATACAGATGGTGTTTATTATAGTAGATTTAAGTTAAAATTAACTGCAGTTTATGTGAGTAAAACTTTAAGTGACGATGTGGCGACGACAGCCTTTAAAGGGATATAAAATAATTTACTCGCGACGTGATCTGTTATGAAATGAACTTTGGACTTTGGACTTATATCGCAATTATTTTAAGAGGCTCTTAAGGAAAATAAAAAAAAATAGGCCACATTCAGTGAGTTTGGCATTTATGATTCACGTCCATATGAAAGCAGTTGTTCGTAAAACAATGCATTTTCTATTTGCAAAAGGTTACATAAATATTTTTTAATGATAATTTCAGCATACATTTCTTTATTGAATTATTAATATTCATATGACTATGTGTATCAAATATAAACATTGTTAACCAATGATTGAGTCTTTAGAGAAATCTCTTCATATAAAGTTTGTGGTAAAGATCTTACATGAAGAATGGGTATAATATAAAGTTCTTATGTTCTAGAAAATATGACATCACGAAACCAAATAAACATTAATGCATTTTGTCTGAGAAAAAACTATTTTGTATGTACGTGAATCTTTTATTTAATGATGGAGGGAGGGGATTAAGCATTTACTTCAGATAAAAACGTTTAAAAACAGTTTTATTTGTTAATCTACGAATGATAATGCTCACTTTTACGTATATTTTGTATAAATTTTACGTTGCATATTTAAAATTTTTAAATGAACTAATTCAGCTCAACTTTCAAATACGTACCTGTAATGTTTGATTCTAATTCGGTCATCATATTGTGGTATTGGATTTTTATCTTAAATTGAAAATTAATGTTCAAATACCGATTAGATCGAAAAATATTTATCTGAATTTTGATTTCACATGTGTGCAAAAATTTCGTAGTTTGAAAAATGAAAGTTGTTTCTTTATTTCATCGTGATAGCCGAGTTCTGTAGCCACATCTTTTGAATATTGTATTTTCTTGGATCATTTACAATCTTTATTCTTTTAAAACTGTATTCCTTTGATTTTTCGTCATCATGAATTTTGATCATCGTAGTAGAGTAAACTGAAAACAATTAAAAATTAGTCAGACGAGTGGACATTGAAACATGTGATACAATACTCTTCTTACAGTATAATTCCCCGTGAATAAAGAAATAAACGTTTTGTTGTTTTTTTATGGCTACTTATTTTAATATTTTTACGTAAGCTTATTTCGCACTTGACCTCATCTTGGCGGGGAAACGAGAACGTGATTGACATAAGAAAACATTTCGTCGTGAGAATTCGCTATTTTTTAGTCAAGCTAAAAATTCGTCTCTCAGAAATGATTTAATTCTTAAAATAGTATTACACATGTATATATTTTTTTGAGACCTGCGCAGTAACGAGTGACCTTTTGACAATGAAATGCGAACAGAATTATATTCTATTAAAATATCATCACTATTTGAAGATCCAGTAAAAAAATCTTAAAATTATCACGATTTTATTCCTAACAGCATAAAACTCTTCTCGGACAATTAAGTTAGTAAATTGCTGTTTGGATTACTTTAAAAGTAAAAAAATAATCACTATATAGCTGATAACAAAATATTCTGAACAAAACTATATTAATTTATGATATCGACTGAAGATGCTTGATGGAACTTCAATATTAAATTTGAATTGTTGCAACTTTGTACGATTCCATATGTCTTATCACAAACGACCCGGGTTTCGCCCTTCGGCATCTTCAGGTATTCCATCGCACGGATGCAACAGAACTGACTACTGAACTGACAGAAAACTATATTACCTTATAGAAAGTCATTCGATGTTGACGAGATGTATTCTTAATCGAATATTCAATCGTGAGAAGCTTTTGGTAACGTCGTATTTTTGTATATAATATATTGTAATTCTGCAGAACTATGACAAATTGTGTATTCGTGACAATTTTTTGAGATGTCGTGTCATGAACATAATTTGTTTTGCTCTTCGAAAGCATTTACACAGCCAGCCGATGGAGATTTTAAGTTATCCGTATTTCTTCGGATATGAACATATCCCGCGTGGACAAGAGTGAGTTCAGACGAATACTTTTTATTACTGTATTAAATACTTTGCCTGTGCTTATTCTGAATTTCATTTTTTGCTTAACTTTATTCGTTTTCAGGCGTCAAAAGTAATGCACTAATAACTTGTATTTTTTGTGAATTATATGCATATTTACTAAATTAAATTCAATACAAAACTACGTTGTATTTGGGAGACAACTTAAAATCATTCTAATTTGTTTGATTTCTTAGTAATATTGATTATATCAATCGTTTGATTATGTTAATGCAAGCTTAACAAAAATAATAAAAGCTAATTGCCGCTAAAAATGTAGGTGCGGGCTATGGCTTTAGCAATAGAGGCACGTCTTCGTTTCCAGGTATCCAACCAATTTTTGTGTTCAGTAATGATGCATGAAAATTATATTCCCGAAATCATTAGTACTTATGCTTTTTAAAAGTTTAGGTACGTAATAATCAATTTTGCAAATATTGAAATTCTTATTGGTCTATTCGGCTTCATGCTAGTCGTTTAAATTTTGTAAACTACACCGGCGCCACGTCGTGCTGGTTACGAATACTTAAGGATTTATTTTTCTGCGGATTATATCCGACAAAAAATAATTGATTCACCATTTCAATCGTCAATGTTGAAAACGTACAGAAAAAAATATAAAATTAACTTCATAGCTGTGAGACAGCAGATAGGTAAAGATTCAATCCAAAATCCCATTTTACATATAACGTTGGTTTACTGTATAATAACTGATTTTTACTTTGTTAAAAATAAAATTTGTATCAATAGTTATGGAGCAAAGTTATGGTTCTACATCGTTACGTTAGAAAACGTATCGTTGTCTTATTTAATGACAGCTCGAACAATGAGACAAGATATTTACCATCGCAGTTAAGGCAGGTAGGTATTCGACGTAATTTGAAAAACAATGCGATCAGATAATGCGACATTATCATTATTCTATTAGGAGACTGCAAAAGTGTCGCGCCAACAGCAAAAAACAAGAGAAGAGAATAACAGAAATAAATACTTTACAAAGACGTTGCGACATCTTGATCTACATAAGTACCTGCCCGCGACAGTGAGGCGCGCATTCATTTGAATATAAAATATCCATTTCAAAACAAAAAATGCAAATCCACATATAATTTACATGCTCCGATAAATCTCAAACAATGAGAGGTATTTTAGGAATAATCTATTAATTCACAAATGCTAATCTGTGATGGCGGAATAGTATGAAATTAGAATGAAAGAGTTTATAACCGGAAAATGTATTCTTTTTTAATGACGTTTGTTTACGTCGAGGAAAAAGAAAATCACTGTTTGTTTTTCTTTGCGAAGATTTAAGTACGTTTTTACAGACATCATATTAACTAAGAATTTGGAGGACCTCAAAATTGCTAATATTTTGCCCAAATTTTTATATTTTACATGTTTCTTGAATTATATTCTCATAATATTGTAACCATTAGTTTTGTAGAATATATGATAAATGATTATCTTTTTTAAATTGTACTTTTATTGGAACATTGATAATGAGATATTGATTATTAAAAGTGAGGACTTTATGGACGTGATTCGTAAATGAAGATATTTTCCAAGATTATTCAATTTATTTATGTACTTTTAGCGGTGATAACTGAATAAATAGTACAAAAAATATAATGCTTTTCCCCAAGAACTGACAGTTATCATCTTAAAAGTAGGAAAATTATTACTTCGAATCTTTTAAGTGGTCATGTCTTTTTTCATTTTCTGTAACCTTTTTTTATTTTATACAATTTGTGTTGAATTCAACTCATGAAGTCTTCCGTTGTGTAAACGGATAATTGGGTGTTAACTGCATAATCACTCCTGTTTTAAGCAAACGATTCACTTACAATTTAACACACTGTAACCTAAAACCCGTCCAATCGAATTAACAAAAAATCTTTTAAAATATGTTTTTCTCGTACAATGTTTCATTAACAACAAAAGGTGTAACAAATATGCTATCAATTTTATTCGTATACAACATTGAGAAGCTGTGTGTCGTGTGGGATTCCCCTCGAGAAGAATACAAAAACGATAATTCAACGCTATTTGTACTAATTGCGTTATCTGCAACGTGAAGGAAGACAATTATTACTTTCAACACAGTCGGACGACATATTATTATTGCTATTATATCATGTAATATGTCAAGGTATACGCACACCTATTTTAAAGTTTGTGACATGATAACAAGTCGTTGAAAATCGAGACAACTCTCCATCAAAATTATGAATCAATTTCACGAAACTGTTTTCCAGGATATAAATGATTTTTATTTTTCTATAGCATAGGTGAAATGTGAATCAACCATTTTCCGATGTTGTAAATAATTGGGAAACTCGAGCTAACAATAATATATTCTAACTATAGATACTACAAATGATGAGAATACGTTTACTTTTATAAGTTTCAATTTTAATATGAATATATACATCCCATTTGAGGGGTGTATCTTGCAGAACTTTGATTACCCATACTAAGATGAATTAAAATTTTATTAAATTTTTAGTTTTTATACCAACACACTGCTATTAATCGGTCTGCTTAAATTTTTGTCAAATACCATTTTTTTAATTTGTGGACGAGTAAAAGCTTATAAAAACAGATGCCCTTAATACACACAAATAAAACAATATTCATCATCATCATCATCATCATCATCAGCCGGGGTCGACCCACTGCTGGATGAAGGCCCCCACCTGCTTTGTCTTTCAGGGGGGTTGATTGGACATAGCACACCACGCTGCCCAGGAGGGTTGGTTTGCGGTTTTCTGTCTGGGTTTTCCTTCCCATAGTCAAGAGAATACGGCACGCGGTGTTCCCGAGCGGTCACCCATTCAAGCACTATCCGCGTCCAATGCCGTTTAACTTCGGTGATCGGACGAGAACCGGTGCTTTCAACGTGGCATGGTCGTTGGCCTCACCACAAAGAGCTATCAATACTAATTGCATTGAGATGGCAATATTTCAAATTATTTTAGATGCATAGTTTTTTATTTGTATTAAATACAGTTTATTTTTTCAGGCTGCTGTTCCGGATGCAGTTGTTGGTGGATTTGGAGTCACTAAGCCTGGAGTGGGAGTCACTGATCTTCAGGTAAATCTACAATAATATATATATATATATATACATTTGAATACATAAAGTCATCTTATGTATTTTGTTGCATTTTCGTTGAATAGATTAAAATGAATACTTAGAATTTACAAAATCTCTTCAATATTAATCCGAGAAGCAAAACTATCACGAATAAAAAGATCTCAAACATTTAATTGAACAAAAAAAAAAAAAATTTATATCATACCTTGCCTAAAAATGAGCTATAGCTATTTGGACGTAATGTAATGTGGAGCTTTTATTCTGCATGTATCAATCATGACCAGTACTTCAATGTATGTAATTTAAAATTTGCTTCGTTAGTTGGATGACACTTTAATACACACTGACTTAGGAGTGGTTTCGCTCAGTAAGTGTGAATTTTCAGCTGCTAAACTAGTGATAATAAAAATAAAACATTAAATACGTGACGTTAAAAATCTTGAATATTGTATTCTATGCTTACATCATTACTTAGTTGGAAATATGAACAATGTTCGGTGAATATTTTTTGTTTATTCAATGGGCGCCAAACTTACCTAATTGATATTCTTGTAGGCTCTACTTATGGAAGGAATGGTGACTTTCGTACTGGTTCTCGTCGTACAGGGTGTATGCGATGGAAGGAGATCTGATGTCAAAGGATCAGCACCGTTGGCCATCGGACTTTCTATCATGGCATGCCATGCTGCAGCGGTAAGCTTTTTTTGTTTGTTTTATCGTTATTCAATTTGAAATAAATACATATGTGTCGTTCCAAAAGCCAAAAATGAAAACTCAAACAACCAAAATAATATAATATATCAGTTAAGTTCAATATAAATTTGTCAGGTCTTTATATATCGGTGTTCGACGTTGTCAGTTTAAGTCTTAGTCTGAAATTCGTATTCAATTGATTTGTTAGTCAATTTATGGATCTACGTCTGACTACAAAGATGTTTCAAATTTTCCTTCAATCTTCTAATCGTAAAATCTGGGCGAAACGGGAGCGATTCGATAACTAGTGCAGCTTTAGCTTCATATAAATAAAATTTCATAAATGACCTTTATACTACACATTGGCGGTTGGACATTATAACAAAATAAAACATTATGCACTGGAAGAATTTCTCTTAATAAAATTGTATTTACAAATGTATTTTTTCAATAGATAAACTTCACTGGGTCCAGCATGAACCCTGCCAGAAGCTTTGGACCAGCCGCTGTTTTAGGAGACTGGGAAGCACAGTGGGTTAGTAAAAATTAAATACTTGAATAATTTATACAATTTTGCGCCTTTTTTTGTATTTTTCTTCCAAATCTTTGATTGTTTTTAATATATTTTTTTATTATTATAGATCTACTGGGTCGGACCGCTGATTGGAGGTGCCCTAGCCGGCATCATCTACCGCATCATCTTCAAATTGGGCAAGGGCGACGGGGAATCTAATTCTTACGATTTCTGAGGCCCGCGTTGCCACATGAGGCGAGTGGTTCCTACAGAGCCCTGCCAGCGAACCTTCGAACCGTCTTCCGGAACTCATCTTCTTCTACCTCTACCAACCTGCAACAACTTACGTTGCCAGCACAATATTCGACCGATAGCTACTGATGTTTCCAGCACCTGCCGACACCATTATTCCAAGTGTGCAAGAACCCTCAATTATATAGATCAAACGCCGATATTTAATACTCGAAATGTTGCAGTTGATTTACATACAGATATAACACAAAAGACAGCCGTTGATTTTGCCTGTCGTAATGATAGTCTACGCCCACATAGATTGAGAACAACAATTGAATCCGATGTATCATTTGAAAGAGTCACGCAGAATCTTTTGAACGCGAGCGCGCCATGCGACACATCGTCTGATCTTGTATCTGGAGAATCAAAAATATCTGGTACCCACAATCAATATGGTGGATACGGCTCTGATGATTCTTACGATGAACACTCTCAGCTGCAGTTTAACCCAAGAAATAAAGCTTACAATCAAGAATTGGCACATTTGGCTTATAAGAAAATTGAAAAACGACTAATCGAAACGATTGCGTCGGAAGTTGCGCGACATAAACCGAAAAGACCGCATGACCAAAGTGTTCGAGCAAATGAATTAAGCCCGTATTCAAACCGACACACTTCATCAGAAAATGCCAAATCACACGCAAACATTGACCAATACGATAGTCAAATTTCTCCAGGCAGTTCAGTACCGAAAATAAACATCTTCCAGCCGACAATTAATATAAATGTCGGGAGTCTATTCCCTACCTTAAAATTTGCAAAGCGTGCTAGGAAAAACGCAAATGTTAATATGAATCGACGAACTGCAGATTATAGACGAAATTTAGCTAGAATAAGCGAAGCTCCACAAGAAAGCTCGTGTGATTGTAAAAGCGCGGAAAGAAGACGCCCGCCATTATCGCATCCGATTTATAAAACGGCGGCTGCAAGAGTCGGACTACCTTGCCATAACTTGAGTATAAGCGTTATACAAAATAATAAATTCTGCCATCAAAACATGTATAATCAACCCGAGTGTACATGTGATGAATTGGCGGTTGAAAAATCATGTGACGGTACAGATAATGATACAAAATTAACTGATTTCGGCGTGGGAAGCAATAATGAACAAACGCGCGGAAATCCGAGAGCAAAAATGATTCCAGCAAACGTTATTTGGAAGAAACTCAAATTGATCGATACAATATGTCAACATTTTAAATACACGTCAAGATCTCCAAACAAAGATGAAGGAATTAGTTGATGTTTAAAAATATATGCCAACGCTTCGATTAATATGCGATAAAACATTAAAGGAGAAAAACGATAATGTGGCATATCATAGTATAATTGAAAACGATCAAAAACTTTATTCGAGTTTTTAAGAATATAACGTTTCTCAAAACATATATTTTTTACTCCTTTTTTAAAAACAGTGAAATTTTTGATTTATTTTTGATAAAAGTTTTAAAACACATTTGTCTTCATAAGTTTGACTATTTAAAAATATGTAAAACATTTCTCAATCTATACATTAAAAATTGTCGGATATAATAATTTTGTAATATGTCAAATTTGTTTTCAAATTGAAAAATTTTAGCATGTTTCATTAAATACAATGTTGAAATGATTATATAAAATTATGATGACACTCTCTTAAGATAGCTGCTTTAATGAAAGAGTGTATGATAAAACACCTGGAAGATCGACGGTCAATGGTTTATTGCACACGGTATTTTATACTTAAAACTTGAAATATTACCAAAATTATTTGCACTTTTTAAGATATCATATTTAAATCGAACCATCGATTTAAATTCTTTAAAAATATGTGAATCCTTTTTTCCTATTCATGTTTTTTTATTTACATGTATCGAAAAATCCTTCAATCATGAAATTTTATGATTCGAAAGGCATAAAAAAGCATTACTTTAATAATAAATGTTTTTATCACATAAATGGGAGAGAATCTATGCAATAATTTTATTATTATTATAACGTACATATATAATTTTGTTTGAAATTAAACTGTAAGACTACATCAGGAATAAACTCAAATAAGTATGTCAAAAATAATTACAACCGTGTTTGAGTTTTTCCATCATGTAATTCTCGAAAAATGTTGATATTGACTATCCTATTTAAATCCTAAAGAGATGTCATTTTTTGCACACATTTAATTGTCACCCAATCATTTATTATTATTAATCAGGCATTTTGACTTAATTCAACTTCTTAATTTGATTGCTTTCTTTCAAATAAAAATGTATGTAAGTGTATATTTGAAGTTTGTCTAATTGGGGTTTTAAAATTATAATAGAATAATTGAATGATGCCATCTAAATTAAAAAATATTATATTGGGATAAATTTACACTGAGTCTCTTATAAAATAAATAACATCCTCTAAGAAATATGATTTTAAATAATACTTTTTCAAATGCAGAAAAAATCGTGAAACGGTTGTAATAAATAAATATGTTTACAGTATTTCAAATAAAATAATATTAATAGTGTTAGTGATGAATATTTATTGTTAATTGAGCTTAATTAATTTAGTTGTATTGTATTTAAATTAGAATAGTATCTTGTAAATTAATTCGGTCCATATTTATAATCCACTAACGAGAAAATGATATTTCTAGTACGTGTAAGTTCTATAACACGCTTCATATTATAATATAATATTTGTGCTAGAGTTTAGAATTATATCATAATAAATTGCGTTTTATTTTAATCTGCACGTTTTATGTATTTTTCCAACGCATATAAAGATGGTTCATTCATTATACATCAAAATATTTATTAAAAACAGATTCAGTTTACCAAGTCTCAAGAGTAATTTACACAATGATTATTGATGGCATTCCGTAATACATTGTTTTTGATACATCTTTAATTCGTTCTGATACAAAGAGAATACTTTTTACGTACTGGAATCGAGTCGCATATATTAATAATGGTATACAAAAGAATTATAATATACTCTGTAAAACAAAGACACGTCGAAAATGGCTGTGTATAAAATGATTTCGACGAGAAATGTTAAAAAAATAATAGTTAACATATGTTTGATATAAACATCGAAACTTCTAAATTCATTTTAAAGATTAAATTAATATTTCGAATATCGACTTGATTTTACCCTTGAGATCTCTCAGTACATTACCTAACAACAACAACAAAATTTAAAAAACGAACGTTGGAAAAACGAATGCATACGAGTTTAAATTTAAGATTCTCTGACAATTTACTGTATCAAAATGTCTTTTTCATTTTTAAAGAACATTAGATACACTTTAGAATTTGTGAGTTTTTCCAATTGAAAATACATATTTTGTGTTAAATATCATGTCTTTTATCAGAATGAGAATGATGTGTGATGTTGATATGTATTAAACACCGCCAGAGATCAATATCGATAATCACAATCAATATCTGTGAAAGTTGTTAAATATTATGTAAACTTGAAGTTAAAATTGATTACTATGTTATTACACTTGTGATCGAACAATACAGTTACAGAACAATACAAATAGAAGAAAAATATGCATTTTTTTATATGAAAAAAATGAACTTCTATGACGTTACTACACTCATTCTAAAATGTCATTTTTAGATTGATTACTAAAATTTATTCCATGGTGGAAAAATTATTTAGTAATATTTAAAAAACGAAACTATTTTAATATATGTATACTATTTGGAGTTTTGTGGATATATTGAACAATACGAAAAAAATATGTAAATTTTTGTGTAATAGCTTTTAATAGATGAAGATTGACCAATTATCTCTGTCCTCAGTCCGTTCGTTAGAAGTATCAATAAAATGGAAAAGCCTACATTCGCCAGTTACACAATACTGTATACAGTATTTAACAATGTTTCGATGTTGATAAATGGTTTTTTTTTTGAAAAAAAACGAACTGGCTCATTTATGTTTTTCTTACAAAATAGCCTTAGTAATAAACGCAAATTCTTTCTTTACCCGTGGTGAAAGCGCTACTCATATTATTGCTTTCTTGGTTGGTAATAATTTTATTGTATATATTAAATATTAATCTTATTGAAAACTGTGTTAAAATCATCACTTTAGAATATATTTTGTACATTCACATTTTATTTTGTAATTATTCCCATCGACATTAAAAAAATGTGCAAAACAAAACACCAGACAAACATCAACAAACCATTTTTATGTCCGAACTAACCGCGAGGGGGAGGCCAGTGTCATAAGAATGTAACTAGAAAAAAGTGTTTATGTTTACAAAACGTTTGATAAAATTCAATTTGTACTGTAAAAATACAAAATTATTTATTGGAAAGTATTATTGAATAAATAATTACTTTTTAAGGATTTAATTAAAGACACTCGTTCTTTTACTAATATATAATAATAAAATATACGAAATTTATTTTTGTATGAATTTTAGGCCTGCGTTTCTTACCATAAGGTTATATTCAACTCAAAACGACTATTTTTATATTGTAGTAAATCATTATGACATTTACCCCCACCCAAGCGTGCAGAATAAAATTCATCAAGTAATGTCAAGATATATTAATTTCAATGCAATGGTGTATTTTGACATGGGATGTAGCGTTATAATTTATTTATAAATTTATAAGCGATTAACGAACAGTGAATTTCGTTTCAAATTTTAGCTAAGATTTTAACAGAGGTGATGTATTTGTTATGGGAATGCTTAACAAATTCCTTGGTTGGAAGTCCAATTTATTGTGTATTTTTTGGTTAATTTTCAAGGGATACGAATTTGTTGCACATTGTTGAATGATCGAAAGATGCCGATATAATAAATATTATACACCATAGTATGTAATTCTATGCGCCAAATGTGAACGCATTTTTATGGTCTTAGTAGAGGTTTTTACAGCTTTTTATTTATCTTGGATATTATTAATGCCATGATTAAATGATCATAATAAAAATGTGGCCTCTTTATATTCTATTGCTTAAGTCGAAGTCACGTTTAGATTTTCCAATTTAAATATGTGATCTTGGACATGAGTGTTAGTGACGTCATATTGCAAGATTTTCCGATTTCGGAATAATTTATTCATTGATAAAAGCAATTTCGCTGTATATAAAAATATATTTGGAAAAAATTTTGCTTAGTAAGTCACAATATAAACGTCAATATTAATTTTGCTGAATATTGAGAAATTTTCATTGTGGTGTTTTGTTTTGCAATTTTTTTTTAAACACAATAAACTAATAAAATAGTTCATAAATACGATTGTATTACCTATGCATATTATTGGCCATAAAATTGCTATTTATTGCCGTATAATGGTTTCTGTTGTTTATAAAAATTCCATAGATATTTAGATATATTTAATTACTTGTATAAATATAATAGTTAACTGTTAAATAAAGATAAAATAAATGTTACGCTTGTGTTTTATTTCCGAATTCTACGACAAAAATAATTCCGAGGATATGACCATTAAAAAAAAAAAAAAAATTGATCCACGAAGAAAATTTTCTGCCTGCCCATATCCGTGCCACAATAACTCTTCTTAAGCGGAGTGCAGTAGCTACGCGACAAGAACACGTGCACGTTGTGATAATTTAACTTCTATCATTATTAATCACCGATGGGGTAAGTGTTTTACGTAATGCATTATAGTATTAATTATTCTCTCAGTTGCGGTATATTATTTATTGAAATATTGGGCCTATAGTCAAGTATTTAATGGATCGTAGTTTTTATAAATTCGAATCCAAGATTTTTCTATCGATATATGGCTTGGTGCTCGTATGCTTGTCTATAATTAACTCTCACCCATCCGATTTTAAAAACCAAAAGAATAGAGAGCAAATCCTTGTCTTGTGATATAAATTCTAACTCACTGCGAAAAAGATAGACTTTGTGACTGAGTGACGAGCATTTCTTGTGAAATAACTTGCTACAATTAACGATACGATATGTCTATGTTTGCAAAATTAGTGAATACTTAATAGTTATAACATCCAAAGGTTTAAGAACTCGTTCTGATTATGAAATATATTGTGAAAATAGTACTAGAAAATTTGTTTTTATTATTTCAAATATCATGCCTTTTCGACAAGAAGTGACAGCTAGCATCTTAAACGTGCGCGCCATGTTGTTGTTCTCAAATAATATAAATAATAATAGCATATATCCGAACCCGTAAAAAATATTATATATTTTTAAAAAAAGCAGTAAAAATAAAAATGAACAATTCTTTCGTGTTTACTGTAAGTAATAAAAGCATACATTAATCTGGATAGAAACGAATTATTCCCGACAGTTTAAAAATGCCGTCTGATGTTTAATGACAATGCGAGATTCCATGTCATGTTTCTTTTGAAAGAATTCGAAGAGTTTCTTGGAAGGGTGGATCAAATATGTTTAACTGCAAACACTTATTTCATAACGTCTTACTTAATCCCATGTATTGTATATTATATAAGCGGATTCCATTAAAAACACCGCAGATTTTGAAACGCCTTTTACGTGTACTTTAACGATAATATTATTATGAAAGTATAAACCCGCTATTTGTGCCCTAAAAGGTGTATCAAATAAGAGATTTAGAAATTTTCTCAGCGGAAAAAAATGATTATTGGTTTACAGTGACACTTTTTGCGTAATAGAAAAGAAACAGTGGGTGATCTATTAAATTATTTAGCTGAACAAGTTTTTTTGCGAATCACGCTCACGCATCCTTTCAAATGAGTTTACTGTTAAGCATGTCATGTCAGTTTTTATTTATAAAAATAGGCACGTGTCACTGCAAAAAAAGTCATTTAATCAATCAACTCTTCGGTACCAACTAACAGTGGCGTGTTGTATATGTTTACAATCACAAATAATTTCCAGGGCCAATTTTTAAAATCGTAAATTTCAGTAGTTTACGAAAACTTTTTTATTACTAGTGACTACGTTTTCGTATATTTAATTCCGTGTCAGATTATTTATTGATTTCAAAAAAAGAATTTGTATTCTGTAAATTGATTGAATTGACATTCATTTGACAGAAGTTCATTATATGAGGATAAACATTGAAAAAAAAACACAAAATTGATTTCTTATCCAATGAGATTTGACAAATCAAGAAACACAATATATGCATTATATTTTTTTTATTTTGGCAGAATAAGCCAGATTTCAGCTAGAATGTTATTAAAATATAATTTAAAAATAAAGCCCTTAATTAAAAGTCTTCTATATCAGTGCCCCTTAAACAAAAAACACGTTAAAAATGTTTGCGGCTCCAGTTTGAGGTGATTACATTCAGGCGTGTATATACACATCTTTTCACGCCTTTTGTGCTTATGGCATAAGTCTTATGGAGTAATCCGTCACTGCTTATTCTCAACAGTTTAATAATCTTGAGTTACTACTTAAGCAATTCTTTTTTTTTATTTCTATCAGATTTTATCGTTGGTTTTTTTAATATATAATATATATTTATGTACTTATTTTACAATATATAGGCGTATTTTCTTCAGGTAGCTTGAAATTTTACGGGCCCTCTGTACATTAAAATAAATGAAATACTAGTTGTACTACTAGATCCACAATTGTATAATACGAATGCCAAACCTGTCCTGATAATATAGTATAAAATTGTGGAGTAAATACTTAAAAATTCAATTTTATTTTTTTATAATATAAACTCTTTCGTGCCTTTTCATCAAAAACTGACAGTTAACTCATTAAGCGTGAAATATCTATCTATTATCGATAATACTAAAGGTTGCTGTAATTACAGATAGAAATGGTCAGTTTTTATTTGAACAAATTTGAGAGAATGGTCAGAATAGAAATATTTTTGGAAACTATAAGTTAACTCTGTTCCTAAGTAAGGATTTGAGAGCTATGCCATTGTATTATATATAGTGAAGATAAAGTAAATTCGGATTGGTTCTGGAGGACACGCTGAATTAGTCTGACGTTGGCCATAAGTAATACGACTTAATCTCAAAGTAAACTTAGTGTATTGATTGAATTGGCATTCACTTGGTAGAACTCCATTATAACACGGTGAAAAAATAGCAATGTATTTTAGTTCTACAAAATTATTTTTACAAATATAGTTGATAGCTATTTCGGCTCACGCCATCGTCAGAACTATCGTGTTAGTTCTGACGATGGCGTGAGCCGAAATAGCTATCAACTATATTTGTAAAAATAGTTTTGTAGAACTAAAATACATTGCTATTTTTTCACCGTGTTAAACTCAGTGTTTTCTTGAAAATATTGTCAACGGTTCGCTGTTGCGTTGTAACGGTGGGGAAATGCATAAGCTTTCTCAGATGTATTACAAAAACTAATTAAATATTCGCCAAAAGGAATTCATGATTTGAAATGCGGTAAATTCTTTAGTAATATTATGAAATCCTCTAAAGCAAAATACAAAGTATTTACATTAAGATGTAAACTTAATTTCCAGATAAGTTTTCTCGACAGAAAATACAGATACATACAATGTAATCAAACAACACTGTGTGTCGAGATCAGAGCGTTAGAATTCGTTTTAACTTTTTTATTATTTTGTCAATTTGTATTATAATGTTTATCTATAAAGCATATTCATTTACCGATTGTACTTATTGTAGTTAAATTACATACATGTATGTTCATAGTTATGTATTATATTACGCAATTGTGGATTAAGCTAATAAAAATATATAAGTTTATACCATAAACCTTAAAAATAGAATATTTCATAATAATGATAATATCAGTGTGTTGATTTATATGCGTTAACTCGATTTAAAGAACACATAGAAAATAAATGACTCCAGTTCTCGAAAATTTCAAATTTGCAATACTTATTACATCGTTATATCACTAATTATATTTTTTCAATATTTGTTAAAAAATATAATGTAAGTACTTTCGGCTTAATATTTATTTCAAGTTAAAAGCTTATTATCTTTATGATAAAATGTGCGGTCTTGGAATCGTGATACATTTTAATTCCAATCAATCACAACCATCATCATTCAGCGCAGTATTCCGACGAAAGACAATGTAAATCTTATTCATATTATCTCCACGTAAATTAATTTAAGCTGTATTACCAAGATAGTCGTTTCGTAGATTTCAGTAACTGGATTAGTAAGCATGAAACTCGATCTATCCTCGATTATACGTTTTCCTGATTGTGTCGTCCAGTTATTCAGGTCCCAAAAAACGTTCATATAAATTATTTAAAATAAAAATGATATTAAATATTGCCTCTTCTTGGTGGAAAGGCAATTTCTAGTATTTTTTTTACAATTTAGTAATAAAGGGTCTTTCAATAGGGACGCTCGAAACTTCTAAGGTTATAGCAGCCATGTTGTTAAAGTGACAACTGTCAAATCTCTTGTCAATTATTCAGTAAAGTGTGGCAGATTGAGTTTTAATGTTGAACAGTGTGTGCAATTAATCAAATTTGGATGTACATTCTGCGTGAGAGATTTGAGGATTGTGTTATGTCTTGCGTGGGTGATGTGAAATGGCCACATGTGACTTAACGCCTCTAGACTTCTTCCCTAGGGGCTATCTTAAATCGTACGTCTTTGCCAATAAACCGCAAACAATTGATGCCCTTAAAGTCAAGATAGCAAACGTCATCCAACAAATCCAGCCATATTTATGCGATAAAATCATCTAAAATTGGACTGAATACGTGCTATTCAGCAAAGCCACGGCGGACATTCGTATGACGTTATAGTCCACACTTAATACCAAAAAATATACTTTCAAATGAAAAAAAATGTGGATAATCTCACAACTTGTTTTATTTACAATAATGACCAGAGATATTTTTTTTATTTTTGCGAGAATTTTGAAAATCTGAAAATCGTAGAAATGGTTCTCAATATTCTATTTTATTTATTCGATTGGCTGTAATTAGAAATTTTGTAGTTTTTATTTTATTATGCATGGATTATTTTTATTTATCGTTTAGCCTATCCAATCTATAAAAAAACAATGATAGGCAATCTTCTGATACATTGTTTAGGAAATGAAATTGTGGAGACAATTGTATAATTTTTCCATGTATTCACAATTAAGACAGTATAGTAATCGGCAGTAGTTATCGTAAAATATCAAATTATATCTAGAATGATATGATTACAATGAAACGGAAATGATGAAAAAATGATCAATTATGCAATAAAAATCAAATTTAATATAATCATAAATCATTAACATAAATCGGAAGCGAAGACAAAATTGCTAATGTAGATTGAATTATTTGAATGCCAACACGAACATAAATTTCTAAAATGTCGACATGCTTTGGATAAAAACTTTTTCGAGACACGCCAAAAATTCATCGGTTCAAATTCCGTAAATTCTTGCTGACAAAATATTTTAACGACCGTGGAAAATTCGTAATGATATAGTAAAATATTCAAAATACAACTATGGTTTCAAATTTAGTGATATCAATCTATTTTAGTTTAGGTTAATATTCAAAGACAAGCGCACGAAAGAAATAATAAGTTCACTTGAAATCATTGAAATAAAAATTCGCACATCCATAAGTCGGCTCTTTTATTATAAAACATTATTTAATTGTATTCTATTGGATATATATAAAATTTTACTCGAATATTTTATTCCGTGTTGCCAAAAGTATGAAGATATTATTAATTTGTGAAATATAAATATAAAGTCCATTCCTCAATAATGATTTTAATGTAATGAATAAAGTAACGATATTTTTTGTGTTATTTATTATTTTAGTTTTTATGCTGGTATCATTATTATTTTAAGTCCATTGACAGTAATATAACCTTAGAAGTTTTTAATGTATCTGTGTACGCAATAATAAAATTCACACAGTAAAAAATGTCTTCAAAACCCACGTCAGTTTGCATCTGCTCCAAATTTAATACCATTAAGCAATAATATGTACAATATAAAAATAGAAGTGGGTATATTGTACCTACACAGTAAAACGATATATATTGGTGATGATGACAGCTTTTATTAATGTTGCCTTACATAACCGTAGGTAGGTATCTACCTAACCTCCTTTCTGCGACAATAAATTGAATTGTCAATTTCAAGATGCAGTAATTCACGAATAAAAACTTATTTGGAATGAAACGAATTATGATAGTAATTTATTACTTTATGGCAAATCTAATCTCGGTCCGTGTGTAATAATCAAATCGCAGTTTTTTTTTGTTTTGCCAAAATAATCGACATAATTGTACCATTACCCAGCGATAAAAGTGATGTAACTAACACACGTGTATGATTGCGCAGTGTAGGGGCAGGTCGTTACGCGTGAAAATACTATAAAGATTATAAACTATTTCTTATTGGAAATTTGATTGAAGTATTTATTTATACCCTACCATCAACTAATAAAATCATATTGTTAATATAAATTATCAGTCGGGATGATTTAATGTGTAATAACTTCTAAGTCACCTTTATTTTATTTTTTTTTACGAATTTGACGGTAATTTTGTGTAAGTTCATTTTAAATTGGAACTGAAAATTGAAAACTTTGTTATACTGCTTGAGTGAGTTTATTAATAGATTGACATGTGATTTTCTTCTTTGATAAACATATTTAGACTAACAATTATTATATTGAATAATTATTGACCATGAAGATGCTTCTCGACAAAGCAAAACAAATATCGCATTAAGTGTAAAAAAAAGTTATTTTTAATTTTATTTATCTCCGATATTACTACACTCATTAATGGTATGAATGCACAAGCCTTTAGTAAATTTGTTAGGGAATTATTTTTTGATATAACTGTAATATTTCTTGCATCATTGCATGTCTATTTAGATACCATTCATTAGCGGAAGTAACTCCATACTTACATCCCCGCAAACTTTCAGAAGTATTATTTACATTAAATCTTTTAATTTGTGTTATGCAGGCTACGCCACTGGTGGTATTATTGAATAAATTTTGCTGAAATCTTCCATACAATAAACTGTACTAAAAGTGGAATATCAAAATTATTAATGCACACATAAAATAAGTTTCTGTCAGCCTCTATAGTAAGTTACCTTGATAATCTGATGGACTTGTGCTCCGATCCTGAAAATGTTAATATCAATTACATTATTGTTCTAATATTTGAGAGCTTCAGCAAGGGATTTTTTTGTTGCTTTTGTTCCTCGAGTTGATAGCAAGTAAAATAAAGTATATAACAAATAAGCAACAAAGTCTGACTGAGTCAATATCATGAAAATATAAAACATCTAATAATTTATCCTCTTAATTATTAGTTGGATTGATCATATTTTATTTTTGTCTGGTTTGCAATTTACACATAAATATTAGGTGTAGTAAAAAGTCCTGACGTTTTTTTTAAATGGAACTCTAAAGTGTTTTTTTAGTATTTTTTATTTTTATTTATAAAAAGTAATCTCCCTGTCTATCTATAACCTTCTGCTACCTATTAGACAATTCTTAAATCCCTTTAGTAAAAAACTCTACTGATTTGGAATTAAAATAGTCGGAAATAGCATTTTTCACTTCATTTTTTGTTTGAAATATTTTATCCCTAATTTTTTTTTATATTAAACAGAATAAATGGTAATCCGATTGTGCTAGATCTGGTAAATAAGGTGGATGCAATAAAGTTGTCAAACCCAACTCCTGGATTTTTTCCCAGGTCATATTCACCACATGCGGTCGCGCGTTGTCGTGTTGCAAGGATAACGTTGAGTCCATTCATCCTGCCCGGCCTCTTTCTTGTCAAAGCTGCACTTAATTTGTTTAATTGGTCACAGTATAATTGTGCCGTCATAGTTTCACCATATTTTAACACTTCATAATGAATTATTCCTTTTAAATCCCTCCAAACACAAAGTAAGAGTTTATTTGGGTGTAAACCAGTTCGAGGGGTCGGAATTGGTTGTTGTCCACGATTTAGATATTATTTTTTCTTTGATATATTCGTATATAACACCCACTTTTAACCTCCGATAATCAGGTTTAGAAAAAATGGTCGCAAAGTGTGTATTTTTTGCAGCAATTGGCACGCGCTTAGCTGCTGCACCTTGTTCCGATCGCTCAACGCATGTGGCACCCAAATTCCTACTTTTCGAATTTTTCCCAGCCTTTTCAGGTACTTCTGTGTTATGGACCATTTAGTACCGAATATATTGGACAATTCCTTTTTTGTTAGCATAGGATTTTTTTCGATTTCAGCTTTCAGGGCGACTTCGTCCACTGTATGAGGTCGTCCACTTCGAGGGTAATTTTCAATGCTTAAATAGCCAGATTTAAAATTTGAAAACCATCTCTGACATTTTAGAACCCTTAACACGTCTCCATAAATGTAGCAAATGTTTTTTGTGGCGACAACTGCACTGTTCTGGGCGTTATATTGAAAAAGCATGCAACCATGCAGATATTCTTATGAAGGGCAAAGATCGGTCATTCTGCTTGGGGCGAATGAACATATTTTTTTTCTATACGGAACGTAATTTGAGATGTCACACAACATGACATCTTATTTAACCAAAGGCCTGAAGCCGACCGATTTTAAGACACGCGTTTGAAAAAAACGTCAGGACTTTTTACTACACCTAATATATATAACTAGTAAGAAATACACCTCATCATTACAAAAAATATAATTTGAACAGTAAGAGAAGCAACAATTGTCAATTAAGGTTGTTTGAGTTGAGAATAAGAGTAGCATATATCAATCATAAAATATTCAAAGGCTTGAAGAAAAGGAGCCTAAATGATATATGGTGAATCACAATGAATCAAGGATTTGGTTAGGGTGTCATATAAAAACATTTTGTTGTAACACACATTTATTTATTAGCAAAAACATAATGAAAAGCAGAAAGTAACCAATAAAACCACACATGAAATATATTTTTAATGCTGTAATACTAACAATGATCTAATTTGACTTAAATCTTGTTAATGGTGACATCCAGGGCTTTTTTTACCAAGTAATGCAGTGGAACGGTATTTTTTTAACATTTTTTTGTGCACTTCGTGGCAGAGTAAAGCTGATTTAAATTTCATTTAAATAATATTTGGATATGATTTTATTTAGCGAAAAGCTTGACATTAAATAAGTTCCGGCACTTTCTTTTATAAAGCCCTGGTGACATCTATTACAAAAATATGAAAACTGCCATAAGAAGATATAAAAAACAAAATATAGATGTCAGACTGTCAAGCCTTGCACCATGAAATTGCTGAATTGTCATAATAAAATTCAGAAAATAAATAAAATGATGAAAAGATTCTATTACAACCAAAAGATCAAATGAAAAGTTATACTGCGAATAATTATGCATATTCCAACATGAAATCTGATATTAAGCTATATATTTAATTCAAACTAAAAAAGTTTATAATAGTAGAAATAATTATAAATGCATAGCTGTTATATTTAGTTGTGAAAAGTTTTCAATAAGCGTTGTATTATATAAAGTGCTTTTAATGATTAACATGAGTGTAGAAAAGATATGTTGACTCTTCACTGATGAATATTATCTTGCAATTAGCAAAAATTTTACACAAGATGCAAATAAATAAAAAAAACAAGGTTTATGATTTTAAATTCAATATAATGATTGTTATATTAAACAATCACACAATTGATGGAGGAATATAGTATGTGAATAGTTTAACCCTTTGCAATTATATCATTGCTTTCAAAATAATATAAATATAAAATATTTATGAATAAGTTTTTGAAAATGTCACAGATAAAAACATTTTTTAGCTATCTATTCTCTTAAAATCTGAAAGCATCTGACAAAATCTTGACCTCAGAGTGAAACAGTTATTATCAATAAATAAAACACTAACATGCAAAATTATAGCACCGACTATAATTGCTCTACATTTTCTATTCCAGGTGAATCAATTTTTCTAAAGATTTGATTTAGTTATTGTATAAAGCTCATTTCACGAGATAACTTAGAAATAAAATAAATATTGTTCAGCCCGATTCCTTCCACTTGCATTTTGTTCAAAAATGAATGATATACATATTTTACTCGACTTGCTGTACGCATATACAAAATCTACTGAGATGATCATTTAAAATAGGACAGTTAAAATTAATTCTTGGCAACGGTTATATGGAATAAAATGATATATTATAGCATATAGAATGGAGGGGAAAAATATCTAGAAGCTTTCTTGTTGGGACCTTACATAAACAAACCAGCTATTTAGAAATATTATTTTTTAAGTTATTCAGACCTTAAGATTTCACTTGGATATGTAATTTTAAGATTTATTCAATCTGCTACATACGCTTACTTATAAAAGTATTTAAGTGAATACCGGCTGATAATTCCACGCTGGTTGAAAAGTAAAGTACCAAAGCAAGCGATAAAATAGTTGAAATTAATTTAATTAACGGCTGAACGTCTCGTTGAGGAATTCATCAGGTTTTTCCCGTATGGCCAGAGGAAGCTCAGCGACGTCACACCACTCTGCAAAAGAAGCGCAAGGCAGGAACTGTTCTGTGAATGTTGCCAATATTTTCTCGGAACTGCGTAGTACGGTTTCGTCTCCGTGACGGATAGCTTCAGCGAGTTTGATTGGCCATTGATCAGCTGGCATCGATGCGACATGCTAAAACAAAAAAAAGATATGATTTGTTAACTGAATTTTGTTTCATATTAGTTGACATCATTATAAAATGCACATGTAACAACACTTTTTGATGACCAAAGTTCAAATGTTAAACTTTTTATACAAATTGCATAAAAGCTCATTTTGTTACGACTGGATATTAGCTGTCTATGTAGCATTTCTGACCATACTAAAAAAATCAAACAAAGCACTTACCGATGTAATAAAAAAATGTTAATGACTATAAATGGAGCATTCATAGTTTAAATATTAAGTGGGTTTAGTTTACCTTAAACATAACATCATACAGCAACTGCAGAAGCGAGAAGAACATGAGATATGGTTTGTAATCTTGATAAGGTCTGATCTCTTGCTGGTGCGGTTCCAAAGCCTTGAGTGCGGGACCTCCAGGACATACAGCACGGACCTGAGCCAAATACAAGAACCTACGGAGGTGTTCAATCCTCTCTTCGGCCCATCTACAAAATAGAATGCAAAAAAACAATAAATAACAATGCGCAAGAAGAAAAATAAAACAAAATAGAATATCAAATGTTATGTTATATGAATTTCATTTAGGAAAGCTTCAAATGACATAAATATAACAATATAAAAAACACAATTATTTTGTGGTTTAAAGGATTTACGAATAATAGAATATGTAAAAATTGGGTGATTATCATCAATGATAACAGTGAGTGACTTCCTGCTGAGTGCTTCCTGTTGCTGGAATCAAATGACTGACAGAGTGAGTTTGACATATAATTGCGCAATCCGCAGAGAGTAAAAATATTAATTTCTTACACTTCAGGAGGCTGCAGAAGCACAGCAAGAACTGCATAATAAAGGGGACCTTCAGCATCATGAGCAGACTCCAATTGTTTTACTAATGGCCATTCTAAATAGCTTTGGATCACAATCAATTCTCTGGCGGCCACTCTAGTCCTAGAAAATTATGAAATTTATAAGATACATAATCATATTTTAATATGTTAACAACAAAATTATAAAAAGAGAAAAACTTACGTGTTGATAACATAGAGGGCCATGTGAGCCAGACAAGGTACCAGCTGCATATTAGACAGTGGCCCACCACCACCGGTGTCTTCATGGAAAGACTTCTCACGGGCAAATCTCATGAGTAACAGCTTCAGATCGTGGACTGTGCATTGGTAGCCGATATCACGATGACCAGTGCACTCCTACAGAAATTACAAGAGTTGAGGCAATATTCAATGAATTTATGAATGGAGAATTTGAAGAGAAAAAAGTTTTTCTTACCTGTAAGTATGTGTTATGTCTGGCGAGGCAGCTAGCGAAGGCTGACTCTGGAACATGTGGACCCCAAAGCGGAAGTAAGCCATTGCAACGAGTCGATGCGTTCTGAAGAGCAGCACTCTCCCATTCATCCCTAAAAAAATGAAAAAAGTTCGTTAAAAATGCAGTTTTTCATTTTCAAGTGAACATGTATTGCAACATAACATACATGCAATAAATATCTACTTTTCTATATATTATAATGTATATTTGATGTATGTATTTATTAACACTTTCGTACTTTTCGACAGTCTTGTTTTCTGTGAAATAGAGGGTTTTCAAATTTTTCAATCCCTATCATAACGTTGTTTATTTATTTTATTCCAATTAGAAATGTTGGGTTGAAATTTCACACGTAAAAATTATGTTAAAATATCATTAAAAGATGCCATAATCTAAGATTAATTATCAGATCTAAAAGGTTTTTTTACCTGACACGGGCCAATCGCACAGCCGCCATATGGCATTCTACATGGACAACATTGAAATGCGTTACAGTAGTGTAACCCAGAGTCTTCCGCGGTTTCACCTCGAACTCATCAACACCACAACGTTTGGTGAATGTGTAAATGCCGAGCACCTAAAAATTTCACAAAAACACAACTCAATGATATTATTCATTACACTGACAAAGATATTAATAGGAATCTGTGACTAAGAATGTGTTGAATGATGGTATATATTAATATTATTTAAATTTACCTTAGTAGGCTGATATTTGTATCCTTCACGACAAATACAACAGACAGCTCCGGTTTCTTCTCCCAACTCTTGAACTTGATGAGTGAGGCTGCACTGTGCTGTCACTTGGCCTTTGTCGTTAGTTCGCATCCCCAATGCTCCGAGCTGCTTTTCCCTCATTGCCATAGCAAGCCGTTTCTTTTCCTGCATTAAGCAAATAGACAACATATATACTATATATACAGGTATAAATACTAAATATCTTTTAATTAAATTGTAGAAAAGTGATACGAACCTGTCGAGTATAGTCCCTGGCTTCTTGAACTTTTTTCGCCGCCTCAGGTTCTGACATAAGAGCTTCCAAAAGATTCTCAGCCAAACTGCCGACGTGTTCATCAGATGATACTTGTTCCAAACGGTGGACTATTGGAATAACTTTCTCGCAAACCACCATCTGAAATAAGAACAAGGATGGAACATATACATCACAATAGTATAAATGTACAATACGATATGCGTAGAAATCAGCTTTACAGCTTTCAGGTGTTGTTCTTAGTAATCTGGGCAATGTGCTTCAACTGATACGACAAGCCATTTGAATGTATATTCAGAATCTTCATATAAAAAAAGCATGATCAGGATGAATGTTACCTGCGTGGGTTCATGGTCAGTAGCAAGTCCAGTCAGGAACCTCAGGATGTATTTGAGAGCTGGTTTAGAAATGAACTCCTTAAGCTCATCAGAATCGGTACGTAGAAGTGTCGGTTTCACACAAGGCGCATGCATCTGCAATGTAAATATTCCATTCAATAACATAAAATTGAATACTATAATTAATGTTACAATTTGATACTAACCAATGCACACAGAAAAGACTATGCATAAAAATAGAACTGAAAAGAGATTAATATATTACAATATGTTGTGAGTTTATGTGAATTTTACTTACTGTAATATAGTCCAACGCATCTTTGACAATACCCAACGATATGATGTAATCTTTGAGAGTTCCCCCGATAGAATTGCGCTCTATTCCGCTGCACAGCACACAGAACAATTCAAGTCGGAACTCATCTTCTGCCCAACGTTCAGCATCAAACTTATTGAAATCGAGCACCTATAAAAGAACAATAAAATTACCTTATCATCCAGTTATAAGTATTTGTACAGGAAAATAATAAATAAATGAAGCTTACCAATTTGAAATGCTGGCAAAGATGAGCCATCTTCAGGTCATTGCCGTAAACAAGAGCAGCCAGGACACGAGTGAGATGAGCTAAGGCCTCTGAATTATTTCGAATACCTAAATAAATAAAATATACACATATAACACATTACAAGGAACAAATTTTCACTTCAAAAATTAATAGAAATTATCGGTTAGATGTTTAATACCTGGACATTCCGTGCAGTTGAGAAGGGCTTGTACATACTCTGGTCCTCCAAAGGTAAGGGAGAACTGAAGGAACGATTCCAATGATTCACTGGCGGCCACTGACAAAATGCGATCCATTATCTGACAAAAACACAATATGCATTCAATTTCATTTTAACAATAAATACAGGAAAAATTATTTATTATATTGTTGTTTATTAATTTTCATTGGGAAATTAAAAAAAATATATATTGATTTTGTATCTTTGTATGTAGTACGGTGAAAAAATACATTGCTATTTTTTCACCGTGTTATAATGGAGTTCTACCAAGTGAATGCCAATTCAATCAATAAATTTGTATGTAGTGTTTGCATGCCTGCACGTCATAATCAGAAATTTTATTGAAAGAAATTTGAACAATATTGTTTTGAGGTTACCTCCAATAGTTGACAGGTCAATTCTGGCCTGGGCAATGCCGCTTCATCCTTGGCTGCAATCTGAGCGGCTTTCAGCAGAGCGGGCAGGGCAGAGGTGGAAGCCTGTGTCAGTAAAGCGACGCATCGCCTGGCGCGCGTGCACAATGAAAGAAGTCGTAATAAAGTTCGCGCAAGTGGTCGAGCCGCTCCACCAGCACCTCCAGCTTCTGCTAATCTCTCCAACATCACTTCTAAACCACCTGTAATCGATTTGAATAAAAGCTGTTATTTTCCTGAACGTATCACCATTATTGAAATATTAAACCAAGAATAAAGACAAATTTATTAGAGATTACGAACAGTTGAAATTTAAAAATAAAAACTGAACAAAATATTGATGCTTCTGATATTTATTAGGTAGATAATTTTTTAACCCAAATCTTTTTCTAGCGTGGAACATAAGGAAGCCTAATGGGTATCAACCTAAAAGTAATAATCATTTTAAAAAAGTTTTGATTATAATTTTACCACAATCGGCTAGGACATTAGCCATCCTATACAATTGCTCATCGTCCACTTCTTCAGCACTGGCAGCCGTCAAAGTTTCCACAAATTCTTCAGTGGCGTCCCCGAGAAGTCCACGCATTCGATAAACAACACGCATCGCATCTCCTTCACCAGACACAGCCCAAACCTGCGACAGACAGGAAAATTAATTAAAAACATAGTACTTAAACTTGAAAAAAAAAACCAATTATGGCAAATGATAAAAAGCAATCACTTACTTTCTTGTACACATCTTTGACCGGAAGATCAAGAGACATGATTTTATTGTTCACAAGTAGTTCCATACCATTGTCGTCTTCAAGCAGAGCTACTAATTCACAATCTGCACAAATTTTGTTCTTGACATCTCTCATCAAAGGTCCTAGGCCGGCTTCCAGAGATGAGTAAGGGTTACCTAACATCCGACCCTGAAATAATAAAAGAAATATATATTGAAATATTGTATTGACAATGAAAAAAAAAATATTTACCAATGGACCATGTGTACCTGATGTACTTTAACTTGATGCATTGTATTTATTTTCTCATGGTAACATTTTAAATTGACATCATAAAAATTAAAACGATACCGTTCATAATTCAACCATATGTATCATATAGAATGTGTTTCATTTAATTTTGCTGTTCTCGTTTTGATTAATTCTTGAGATATAATTTCTAAATAAAATATATAGAATATATTTACCTGCAAGAAGTCTTCTTGTTGCGGATCCTTTTCTAACGTGAGGAAGAATTCTCCAATATCATTTTCTTCAGGATGAATTATGGAGCATAGTCTTTCAAAGATGAAGACAGGTGTCCTAAAGTCATGTAAAGGATATTTCTTCACAGTCTCTATACAAACTGCCATAAACTCTGCAGTTTCTGCCTCAGTTCCTGAAATTTCACATAATTCATAATTAAAAGTCAAATAATTCAAAAAATATTTATCATTATTAAATAAAAGATATTTTACCTGTTGTCATTTCTTCAAGTAATTCGAGAAGCTTCTCTTGAGTGTCATCAATGAGCCTGGTCCTCTGAACCACCAGCCGTCTAAGAGAAAGATATCCACCTAGTACAGCACCCATCAGACGACCTTTGTAAGCGCGGCGAACACCCCCGTCTTCCAGGAACATTGCCAAAAGTTTTGTCAGACGCTTCAAAGCATAGCCTGGAAAATGAATGAATACCATTGATTGAAATAATATCTAAACATAAACATTTTATATTGCATCACTAACTCAGAACCAGATTGGCCTAATATCCTTTTTCTATCTTCAAAAACATATACGTCTGTTGAGTAGCTGAACTAGCTAGATTCTCAATATACAGTGGAACCTCGATCAACCGTTCTCGCATAATACGTTTTCCCGTATGGTTCGTTCATTTTCTCAAATATTGTTCCGATTGATGGGTTTTGGTAGATAAATCTTTCTTTTCAATACAATTTGTGTGTTTGAGCACATTAAATCTTATATATTAACCAAAGAAATTAATGTTCACCCAAATGTCTTGAGATTTTTTCTAATAAAGAACTTCACAAGAAGACGTTTAAAACACTATTCGATTATTTCAATAAATAAGATTTAATTAAGATAACTTTTACAAAACCCTCTCATATTTACCAATTTTTGTATAACCCATCATTGAAAATTAAAGGAGGGCGGGACATTTTTTAAACTTTACTTTTTTAAATAAATATTTTAATCTTTCCTGCATTCCTCGTTTTCGGCATTTTTCTTTTATTTTTTAGGGTCCCATGAAAAACGAAGAATCGAGGTTTCACTGTAGTAGGAACAAACATTAAAGTACGAATACAAATTACCTTGAGCCATATCAGAAGTGAGAGTGTTTTCTTCTAATTTATGAAGATGATCAATTTCTTTTGTGAGCAAGTCAGCCAAAAGCGATAGTACTCCCCGTAAAGCCAAAAATTGTTTCCACGGAGCTTCAGAAGCCAGACCTAAAAAAATGATAAGTTAAGATTGAATAATGGAGAATGTCATAACCAGAATGATCACTAGATATTCTATCAAGTTTCACTGTATGTCAAAAAGAGTAATAATTATATGTTACTTTGATAAAGCTGAAGGAATTGTTCGCTGGATTCTCCAGCAGCACCAATTTCAGGAAGGAAGTTCGTCAGAAGAACCAGAACCTATAAACAACAAAACACAATATGTAAAATATCCATAGCAAATATTTTGGCAACAATTAAATTGAAATTACAAATATGAAGTGTCGGAAAATTGCTTTAGAATTTTGATGACTTGTACACGATTTTGGTCTCAGTTTTCTTTAGACATAATTTCACAAATGTAAGATATCATATAACACATTAAACGATTAGCCAACCAGGTTGCTTTCACATAATAACTCCATGTTACTTACAGCCTTGGTCCTCTCATATCCAGTGCAGAGAGACTTGACCATTTGACAAGCGGTATCCCTCGCCATCTTGCTGCTCGGGCTGAACACGACAGGCTGAAGCCAGCCACCGTCTCCCAGGCACAGAGTTCCTGATCCATATATTCGAAGAGTCTGAAAATATTAATGAATTTTGATGATCATTGACATCTTTAATCTAATATAACAAACATGATTTAAAAATGGTAATCTGATTGATCAATAATATTTTATAAAATTGTACACATAAATTTATTACTTTAGTTGAATGTTTTTTAACCTTGTTGAAATCATCTTTTCACCACAGTCAATATCATTAAAATATATCAAATTTGAATCGTTACAACTTTGTACGATTCCACATGTTTTGTCACTAACGACTCGGGTTTCGCCTTTGTTTCTTGGTTGAACGTGTTTCAGAACTGACATCAGTTCTGTTGCATCCGTGTGATAGAATGCCTGAAGATGCCTAAAGGTGGAACCCAGGTCATTAGTGACAAAACATGTGGAATCGTACAAAGTTGTAACAATTCAAATTTGATATTGAAATTCCATCAAACACCTTCAGTCGATGCCATAAATTATTAAATTATATTAGCAATTAGAATTACCTTCTCCCTCCATCTAGCTGTATATTTAATGGCTAATCGTGTGTCTCTGAAGTGAGCGGGTCCCACCGTAGGAGGTGGTGGTTGCGGACTAGGAACAGTAGTGAGACGCTTCCACTCGGCATATGACACTTTGCCGGCCAACCAAGCTCCAAGATCTAGTGCTGCACTTCGCCTGGAGTCATTAGCTTCCATCGGTGTCGCTAATGCTGCTCTAGCTGATTGGTCTTCAGGTTGATCAGTAGAAGATTTATCCTGTAAAAACATTATTTATGTTAAGTACATTCTTTCAATAAATAAATAAAATTATCCTAAACTTTATAGAATGTAATGTAAGAAATTACTATTTTCAAAACTTAGATTGATAACTGCTCTCTTGTAGAGATTTATAGGGTATAAATTCTTTACTTGGAAACAAGAGATTATTTAGAACTGCCATGACGAAATTGGCAATACAAAAAAAAAAGAAGTACCTTATTGATAACAACAGGTGGTGGAGGCAAAGCAGGCTGCATCAGATGATGCAGATATTGGAGACATGGGAGTGCTACTTGTTGCAAAGCATGCGGATCTTGGTCATGCTTCTCGCTTCCTTCACACACGCTTCTAGGAGGCGGACTTCCTGAATCGTCACCCTCGATGCTGCCAAGAGCTTCAGATAGGTAAGGACAGCACCTGGAAATCCACATTTAATTATTCTTACTCATATTGGCTAACTAAAATAACATACAAAAGTATGTGTGAAATTTGTATTACATCGCTACTCTACCAGTCTCAAAATTTCAACTGGCATCTGCAACTATATTATAAAAAAATACTGTTTATCCAGGTTGTTACATATGGTTTAATTGTAAAAATTATCTATTACAAACACTTTACTTTTAATACTCGATTTCTAAAGTTTATGATTGAAAGGAATCAAACACATACACTGTGTAATATCATGTAACAAAAAATGCGATAGATTGAATGGTATATAATATTATTTCAGTTATATTTTGGTATTGTTAATTTTTTTTTTTAACATGGTATTGATGAACAATGGGAAGCTAGTTCTATTTAAAAAATATTTAAATACCAAATCCACAGTCTGACAATACATCTGAGCCTAACTTCCCAGCAATCCACCGAGTCTTGAATCTTCACCAGACCACCGAGCAACAATACCAACGGGCGGACCTGAAAATAAAAAGAATATTTTAGTCAACTGTGCAACACAATGAACTACTAGAAATAAAAAATTTTAAATTTATAAAAAAGACTCTTACAGCATTGGTGTGATCTTGAGCTGCAGCATGTCCAACAAGACCGAGGGTAATCCTCTGGGTGACAAGTCTGCAGAGATTTTTCGTTGCTTCAAGATTGTCTCTCGTTACAACACAGATCAGTTGACGTACCTCTTCTTGGCTCTACAAAATAAACAAAAAACATCATCACTACGATATACAAAAATGCAATCTAAAACAATAGATTCATCTTTTCAGAGTCTTAGCTATTCGTGAACACTGCTCATAAATGACAAGAGATACTGTAGAAGGGCAAAATAACTAAGTAAATTATTTCTATAAAGCAAGCTTTCTTGTTGTGTCAATAGAGTTTATTCAAATTTTTTGTTTTTAGTTCACTCCAATATAACTTTTTTCTATACTGTATAACAATACTTATATTTTTTTAATGTTATTGTCAAAAAATAAACAGGCAATTTCCTGTTATATTGTGATAATTGTTTTGTGAATTTTGTTATTGTTTAGAGTAGAATAAAACTCACAGGTCATTCCCGTATGCAATGTGAATAAATTATCTCTATTGTAAGAAAGTGGAAATAGGTAAAAGAGCATTTTGATAGAAATAAAAATTCTGATGAAAAGTTTTTTCCTGTATTTCAGTTCATTAAAAAGAAGCATTCAATCAACATATTTTAAATCATACTTGTAGAAAAAATAATGATAATGGGGTAGAAATATTTATACCCCATCATATTATATCGCACATTTTATACCAAGAGAGCCCAAGTCATAAATAAACATCAAACTGCATCTGAATGATTGTTAAAAAATTATTTGATGTATTTCAGCAAATTTTCTTGGCAGTGTGTAGGCATAATTTAACTAGCAGTGAATGTCTTAAAACTGATATTGTTTTATTAATTACCTGTGGAGTACCTCTCCTGAGGTTATGCTGGACAAGTTCTTGGACCAGACCAAGACGGCACAGCTTCTGCCGGTGTTCAGGAGAAGATGCCAAAGCCCTCAGCAAAGTCAGACAGTGAGATGCCGCTGATAGTGCGCATCCATAACAGTTGCCATTGTCAGCTGATTATAAAACAACATACACACACATTAAGTAAAAATAAAAAGTCTTTTATAATAATCAAATATCATAAAAAAAAAACTGCTTAATCTGGACATGTGAAACTTACGAGTCATTTAGCCTTAGAAAACCATTTTTCGATACAAAAGAAATAATGAAGACATGGCATAGAAATATGAAGTCATAAACGTTTTATAAAGAAATTTTGAAAATGATTTATTCATTTTCAAAGAAAAAATCCAATATGCATAATTCACCATTCTTTCTGTGAGATAAGTTAGTTTAAGACCTGAAGAAATTGAATTAAAAATATGTTGGCTTCACAAAGAATGGTATAAGATTAAAATGAATAGAATAGAGCTAACTGTCACTTCTTGATGGAAAGGCATGATATTATAATATCATGCCTTTCCATCAAGAAGTGACAGTTATCACCTTAAAAATATTATGAATTGTTCGAGTTTGCCCTAAATTCAAAATGGAAACTTGATTCGAGGATAAAATTCTTACCCTCAGTTTTGACAGGTTCATATCGAAGAGATGCGTAAACGGCTTGAGCTTCACCTTTCTGCTGTTCACTTTGGGCACGGTCGTAGGCAACCAGCTCACGTCTGAAAAGCAACATATCAACGATGCATAGAATATTTTTTTTCTGTTGATTTTTACACAAAATAAACGTTATTTATTATAAAAGAAATATGTAGCATAATTGTCACAATATTATTATTTCCTTTTAAGGTGTTAACTGTCACTTCTTGATGGAAAGGCATGATATTTTAAATAATAAAAACACATTTTTTAGTACTTATTTCCACAATATATTTTTTGATCAGGACCGGTTTCGCTCATCGCGAGCATTATCAACTGATCAGTTGATAATGCTCGCGATGAGCGAAAGTACTAAAAAATGTGTTTTTATTATTTAAAATATTATTATTGCAGCTAAAAAAGAGGTCTAATTTCTTTGATTAAAATATCAATAAAACTAAGTATCTTGAAATGTTTTCATAAAATCCTTCAGTTGAAGGATAGTGTGTTAAAAAAATAATTTAGTGTTTCAGAATTGTTAGAAAGTTCGAAAATATCTGGTTAAAAATAAAGTTTCTACAATGAACTGACCTGCATGTGAGCACACGCTGAATAATTTTGGAGAGATCATCAAAGTGATTCTTGCTGTCCACACAGTACTTGTGGGCGACATATTGAATGACCCGATTGACTTGAGCACCACCTACTGGAGCTGCCTGAGCAACCGGTGCTGCATTGTTTGAACTTCCAGATGAATCGTCAGACCCGCGAGATATTCCGCCTTCCAATCGGTGCTCTGTTATCTTATGGAGCATATTCTAGAAAAAAAAATTACTTGCTGTTAACGCTGACAAAGGTATACATTTTTTTGTAAGCACAAAAGTACACTGTCAACAGATCATCCCTAGAACCCTCTATACCGAGTATGGATGTGAAGATAATATTTGTTTCTTTTCTTGATTTTTTCAGTATGGAAGTAAGGTGGCTGCAAAACAGTGACTTGTACACACATAAGGCGGGGATGTGATAATTAACTTGAGATCAATAGTAACTAGTCATTCAGATAAATGATACAAGTCCTACAAATTTTATGCATTGGGAAAAAATATTATATCTGTTATTATATTTGCAAAAAGCTACTGGAAATTTTACTGGTGTCAAATAATTCTCTTTAACATTTTTCACAGCTTCTAGTAAAATTAAAAATAAAGAAGTAAACATAATATCAAACCTCGATGATGGGTTTATTAGCAACCAGCTGCCTGTAGACTCTATCGGCTTTGTCGAGTAGCAATCCGATAGCTGCAACCATTTTCTTTCGATCTTCATCATTCTCAATAGCGTCCACGGCACAACATGGTCGACCAGTCAACGTGTAGTCGAATTTGGCATACTTGCAAAAGCCGCAAGCGTGGCACAAGAACGGATCTTTTTCATCGTAATTTATGGCTCTGGAAGACATGTCAGATATAAGATAAATTTATTAAATATCATAAAAATGCCTATAGGATTAAATCAATCTGTCTGGTGGCCAAGGTTATTTTAAACTATGTATTATTGACGATTATAATATAGGAGGTTCCATTGTTTACTGTCATGTTTATGTTATTTAAAAAGCCTTTAAAAAATCATTGTGAAGAAATCTCAGGGGAAAATATAGATATAAGTGTTTCCAAAATCAACAAATAAAATATCAATATAATCAATGAGGTAGACAAATGACAACCAATTTTAAATTTAAAAAAAAAGGCTACAGCTGCATTCCATATTAAAACACAATATTAACATTTACTAAGCGTTCATTTCAAATGGGCGCCTACCTGCACTTGTGACATTGGAAAACATTCTCTCCGCAGTTGGCACAGACACCAGGGTTTGCTGGCACTGCTGCAGAGCAACGCGGGCACTGAAGTGACTCTCCTGGAATAGTAAAAACGAATCAGTTAAAAATATTTCAGATCTTTTCTCTATCAGATAACATATTCCTAGGTCACTGATGAGACTTTATAAATTGAACTATGTACGGCTTGATTGCAACAAATGGGAAGAGACAGGTAACTTTTAAGTTTTGTATCTGTAGTTTCATAGTAAAAAAATCTTTGGTTGAAATATTCACTCACCAGATGCCTGAGTGTTTTCATAAAAGTCGGCATACTCCATCATCAGGTTGCAAGCGACTATGGGTAGCTGGAAATCTATCCTCACCTCGGTTTGACCTGACTGCAGAACAACTTGTTTGGCTTTATGCCACATTCCTGTAACACAAATGACGATATGAAACAACAATCTTTCAACATTTATTTGCCAGTAAATGGCTAAAAGAATATATAATAATTTCAACTATTTTCGAATCCATGTGTTGCATACCAGGTTTATTCTTGAGTTCTTGAACAGCCTGAACAGTTCTATTGTTGTAGAAGACGTTGATGGCTCTCACCATCTTACTTCTCTTCAGATCTCCAATGCGGAGACCGATACGACTGATGGTGTGACTGCCGACTAATTTTACAATCTGAGTTGTAGTTGTGAATTTTGAGTCAATCTGTAATTAATATATTTACATTAATTTATCAGAAAGTATTATGTATGCGGGAAAGAAACATCCGTATTTAATATATTGCATCAAAAAGAAAATTATACAATGAACAATGTTTTTACTATTAACTCAATACAGTGTACTCTCGATTATCCGTGTATGGATTATCCGGTTTGCGGATTATTCGTGCCTGAAAATAAATATTTTTTAATTCAAATATAATCTGATTGATTTTTTTTCTATAACGATTATGAGATGCATTAATGAATTGCGATCTTGAATATGCGCGTTGTTTGAAAAAAAGGATGAATTTAGCGATGTATTTGTGTTTACGTAATTAATCGGCGAATTTTTTTAACCACTTGTGTGTTTTGAATGTATGAATGTTCACATACACCGCAATAAACATTAAAATTTATGAGACTAGAATGAGTCGAGAATTGAAAACCTTTGTACTCCACATGCGTTTATATTAACATTTCCAATGAAGTGCATAAAATGGCGAGTAAATTTGTTAATTTCGATATTTATTGCCTATATTTGTCAGCTCTCGAGACTATGTTTGTTATTATGATAAAATATTATAGTTTTACTATTTTTTGTGTTTTCTTGATAAATAATGAATAGATAAATAATGTGTTAAAAATTGTATTGTGTATATGATATTATATTCGAAAATAAAATAAAAAATTGAAGATTCGGATTATGCGTGTTTTTCAATTACCCGTGACCATCCTCCCCAGCATTAGCCCGGATTATCGAGAGTGCACTGTATAAAAAAAAAAAAAACAATAATTTAAATATACACCTACTCAAGACTTCTCCAAAATGTTTCACGACTTACCCTGATGGTAGAAAGCTTGATAGTAGCCATAGGAACTTCAGGGTTGTTGCAGACGAGGCATGGCTCGGATTCCAAGTAGTAGCCGTCCAGTTCCACATAATTCGAGAGGGCAGAATATATTGGACCATTCCCGTGAGACATGAGAAGGTTGTTTTGATTCTTCAGGAGGTCAACAGCCGATCCCAGATATACCTAGAAGACATTTTTTTTATATCTTGTAAATTTACCATTATCATTGAAATAGTTCATAAAAAAAACTTTAATTAAAATTACTATGATGCTTTCATGATAAAATATTATGAAACTGATTATTAACTTACATCTAAAGGCATATTGGGTGTCTTGAGTGAGAAATATCCGAGAAGATCCACAAATTGTGAGCTTTTTCTTCCATACTGTGGAAGCAGTGGCCAAAGTCCCCACATCAGATTCACCAAACGGGTTTGCTCTTCAGCAGTCGAATTCCTGCAAAGCAAAAAATTGAGAAAGTATCATACCTCGGCAATCATTGAAGAAAGTGTGTTTTCGTAACAATTTTGCATTCTGTATGTTGTTTTACAAAAAGATGTTTATAAATAATATAGCAGACTACAAACTACAATAGGGGATCAAAGATATTTGTAGATATGAATTACTTACTCATACATGGCCAACAATAACGCATGCACCTGCCAACGAACAGCTGTTGAATTGGTCTCCAGCAAAAATACACGGATGAAGTGACGGAACTCTTCTACAGATATCTATAAGCAAATACAAACAATTAAAATAATCACTATGTAATCTTTTAGTAAATATAATGATCGCTTGGTATTTTTCGCACCTGTTGTTGAATTTGCGTTACTAGTTGCGGAACAATCTGTTCTTGGAACTTGCAACTGATGGTAACAGATGCATCACTGTCTGCACTACGCTCTCTGTCACTTCTCTCCTGAAATAGATTTAAGCAATACTATAAAACAGTGTCATACTTGAGACAGTTTTATGATACCCAAACAAGAATAGTTTCAGACATGTTTCAGTAGGCAAATGTCCTGTCCATTATGAAAAAATGTGAAAGTAGTAGTTTTATTTTTTTACAAATCACGTGTTTCCAACAAACGTTGATAGTTATAATCTTGAAAGTGACAAACCAAAAGTTTATTATATTAATAAATCATTATTTTGCGCAGCTTAGAATTCTTAGATGAAATTCTGTATTCTGTATTCTGTATTGATATACTTTTGCTGACTTTTTAATAACAAAATACTACCAAATTCGATATACAACAAACATTTCTGATTACGTGAAATTGACTCATAGTTAACAAGGGTGGAGGTAAATCATTAATCTTTTTTAAACATCCGAGTTAGTCAAACATATAAAAAATACTTTGTCAATACAAATTATACCAAAAATAATTCATAGTCTTTTGATTTTATATGATGTTAAAGAATTACTATAAAACATCCTGAAAGCTATTTTTAAGGCAGTCAAAAAAAAAACGAATATTACAGCGATAAATAAAATCTAACAAAATAAATTTATTGTAATGTCAACTAACATTCCCAGCGATTTGCGCTGTGCTAGGCACCACAGTAGTTGAGGATGCAGTGGCCTTGGGCTGAACAGGCGGAGGATTCGGTGGATTCGCAGGGGGGCAGAGCGCACACTGTATCAACTGAAGTACTGTCGGAGCTACTCCTTCATCAAGAATGCACGCTGCTCCCATCAAGTAAGAGAGTGTCCCTGGAGCATTGACAGTACACAAGTGCTGCCAATTGCCAGTACGTGCTACCACAATTTCCACACAGGCCTAGAAACAAATGAGAAGTATTCATATGTGAAAACAATATGATTAAGAATCCATTGTAGATGTAGAGTAGAATTAAAAATTCAATTTGAGTCACTCTTTTAGTGATTAAATAATACAATCCAGTGATACAATGAATGAATTACAGTATTGTAGAGAAATAAAACAAAGAAATGATAGAAGCTAATAATGAGGTCAATACCTTAAGATGTTCCATGAGCTGAACCATACTATCGTAGGAGAAGTGAAGAGTCTCGACAACTTCATGGACACCTTCCAAGTGAACACTCAGAGCATGGACATCTCTTAGCTGACGGTACCTTTCTTTTGTTCCGCACATCATCAGAAGCAGTTTTCTTACTTGCTTTCTACAAAATTAAAAAAAAAATATTTTAATAAAGGATATGTGTAATATGAAGAAGCTATGTAAATGGTGATATCGACTTTCAATTATGCTCCAAGTGAGCCTTCGATGTATCGTTTTCCAAAATATATTCTTGTTTTTATATTGTAATTAAGAATGTTGGTTTACAGACTTCTTCAAATTAATTAGAATAACATTTTTGGTGAGTCTTTGAAAAAACAATGAATTGAGGTTCCACTGTAGTAACAATTGTTATTTTATTGTATGTATATATATATTAGGTGTAGTAAAAAGTCCTGACGTTTTTTTCAAACGCATGTCTTAAAATCGGTCGGCTTCGGGCCTTTGGTTAAATAAGATGTCATAATATTTTTTTTCGTGTTGTGTGACATCTCAAGTTACATTCTGTATAGAAAAAAAAAGGTTCATTTGTCCCAAACAGAATGATCGACCTTTGCCCTTCATAAGAATATCTGCGCGGTTGCATGCTTTTTCAATATTACGCCCAGAACAGTGCAGTCGTCGCTACTAAAGACATTTGCGACGTTTATAGAGACGTGTTAAAGGTTCAAAAATGTCAGAGATGGTTCACAAAATTTAAATTTGGCAATTTAAGCATTGAAAATTACCCTCGAAGTGGACGACCTCATACAGTGGATGAAGTCGCCCTGAAAGCTGAAATCGAAAAAAATCCTATGCTAACAAAAAAGGAATTGTCCAATATAGTCGGTACTAAATGGTCCATAAAACAAAAGTACCTGAAAAGGCTGGGAAAAATTCTAAAAGTAGGAATTTGTGCGCCACACGCGTTGAGCGATCGGAACAAGGCGCAGCGACTAAGCGTGTGCCAATTGCTGCAAAAATAACACACTTTGCGACCATTTTTTCTAAACCTGATTATCGGAGATTAAATGTGGGTGTTATATACGAATATATCGAAGAAAAAACAATATTTAAATCGTCGACAACAACCAATTCCGACCCCTCGAACTGGTTTACACCCAAATAAACTCTTACTTTGTGTTTGGAGGGATTTCAAAGAAATAATTCATTATGAAGTGTTAAAATATGGTGAAACTATGACGGCACAAGTATACTGTGACCAATTAAACAAATTAAGTGCAGCTTTGACAAGAAAGAGGCCGGGCAGGTTGAATGGACTCAACGTTATCCCTGCAACACGACAACGCGCGACCGCATGTGGCGAATATGACCTGGGAAAAAATCCAGGAGTTGGGTGGGAAAACTTTATTGCATCCACCTTATTTACCAGATCTAGCACAATCGGATTACCATTTATTCCGTTTAATATAAAAAACTTTTAGGGATAAAAAATTTCAAACAAAAAATGATGTGAAAAACGCTATTTCCGAATATTTTAATTCCAAATCATTAGAGTTTTTTACTAAATGGATTTTAGACTTGTCTAATAGGTAGCAGAAGGTTATAGATAGACAGGGAGATTACTTTTTATAAATAAGAATTTTAAAAAATACTAAAAAAAACATTTTGGAGTTTCATTTAAAAAAAACGTCTTTTTACTACACCTAATATATATATCTGGAAAAATAACGTTTGCATTGAAATAAAGATAATAATGTTGCTTTTCCATACTTGAGGAATGGAGTCTGCTGATTCATCATGTACTCGCAGAGCAGGTCGTGCCAGTCTGGTGCGAAGGGCGAGGCGGCCGGGTCACAATGTTTGTGAACTTGATATGGCAGTCGCAAAGCCATCTCCGTTAGGAGGTGGGCGTAGTTCTCTAGGACATCCCATGCATGACCTGGAAAATGTTTTTACAGATTGTAAAGTTATGCACTGTTTGTTAAAAAGAGAGGCTATATTTTTGAATAAAATATGCAGCTGATTAGGCAAAAAAAAATTGCATTGTAGCAGTTAAAAGTAAAAATAACAATCATTTAATTGCCGTTTTCTATAAAGCACTTCTTCAGCACATGGTATAAAATGCAGTAGTGACTTACAATTTATAATGTGGTGTTGTATTGTAAGAAGCATTTAGGAGTGAAAACTTTAAGTGTGCTTATGACATTTGACAAATAAAATATTTGAAAGTTTGACAAAAAAAAAAAACAACAAACCTTTAACATACTGTCTCAAGAAGAAAGGCTGCATGTCGGGCAGAGGATGAGGTGGCTGTGGCCTCAAGAGCTGAGGTTGAGTGGCAACCTCTCCAGCAATCGGGGCTACACCAGCTGCAGGTGCATTATTTGCAACATTAGCTGCATTGTTGGCATTGTTTCTTTGAAGTTGCTGCTGTCTCCAGTATGGAAGGAGAGAGCGAAGCAGGTGGCAACAGTGAGACACAGACCCAGCAGCGGCCATTGCGACAGCAGTGGCTTTGGCTGTGCGGTATTCTACTGTCCCAGGGGCAGGTGATGTTCCTCCGTTGGCTGGTGGCTTCCAGCGTGACATCAATACACCTAATCACAAAACAAAGTTTAACTGTTAAAAACATATAGACTATGATTACAGGACAAAACCATTTTGTTATCCATTGGGTAATTAGAAGGGATAAGATTTAATTTCAATAGATATAGAATATCTTATACTAACTGAGTAATCTCATAATGAGCAACTGCATCTCCCTGGTGCTGGTTCGCATCTGAACGGGCACATTTTTATCACTGACACTGACATTCGTCACAGCCTGAGAGTCTTCAGGCTCCGGATTCATATCCAACTGGGATACTAGAGCAGTCAACAACTGTTTGAGAGCCTGCTGCTCTGATTCTATCGAAGTATCGAGGGCATTTGCAAGCATCAAGAGTACCTTTGAAAAAAAACCATTAAATTAAACGCATTGAAACAAAACTGAAATAAGAAATTGATTTCTTAAAATGGAACAATAGTTGAGTAAAGAAAAAATAATGGCGTTTGATTGAAAATTGTAATCTTTTATCTTTTCAAAATATATATTTGTATATAGAAGAAAATCATGTATGAATTTTCCCGAATACAAATGAAAACACATTTTCATGGAGTATATATTTTTCATATGTTTAGCATACCCTCAGAATGGGATGAGTGTAACACAGATGTTATTGATTTTAACATTTTTATTTGAATATATACTAATATTGTAAAATATTAATTGATATGATCATATTTGCTATATGGTCTTGCATAATTGAAGGTGTTTAATGCGTATCTGTATCAATTTTTTTTTAAATAAAATTATTTTCATTCCAGCAAATTAACTTGTAAAATATCTATAATTTTTTTTTTGATATCATTTGTCTGTCCTTTGAAAGTTTTTCCCATTTTCAATTATTGTTAAAAACTGAAATTTTATCTATTTAAAAATACACTGCGTACCTGCATAAACGGAATAGTTCTGAGGCCAGGCAAATTTCTCAACTGAGGCAACTCAGCGAGCAAAACTTTAAGAAGTTGAAGCCTAAGATGTCTGAGTCTGGCGACGGCTTCCGCTCCGACACCAGCACCTCCACCTGTATTTCCATCACTCCCGTTGGCTCCGCTCCCAGATGGACCAGCCCACTGTGAAGAGTCGCAAACGCCTGCATCAGCAGCTTGGCGAGCCACGGCCTCACCTGAAAACAGCATTATATATTTTTTAAGTTTAAATTCATCCTCGAGACAGATAATTCAATTAATTTGAATAGATTCATATTGACCATAAGCTGAACTTCTACCGGAGACTCCTCCAATGCTATCAGCACCTGATCCACTTTCACTACCAGCAGAACCAGGATGCTCTCCAGGGCTTTCAGGAGGATTCCCACTAGCCGCACCCGCATCTTCATCATCGGAACCACCAGCAGATGCTGTAGCATCGGAAACAGCTCCGCTGCCATTGTTGTCATTACTACTGCCGCCTTGTTGCCCTTGGGCATCCAACGATGAAGATCCGGACGGGTGATGTGAATGACGGGGATGCGCCCGCTGTTGCTGCAGGCGGCGAGCACTCTGATGAAGACGTCGAGAGGAAGAAGGAGCCGATTCATTTCCTTCTTGAAGGGATAAAACTATGGCCAGTTCCACCATTGTTTCATCGTCAGCGTCAGCAGGTATTCCAAGTAATGCCTCCAACCCAGCTGCAAAAATAAATTTTAACTATCACTTTTACAAATTGTAATAAAAATGTGACTAACATCTAAAAAATATATTTTTTTACATTTAAGCAGCAACTTTTTAACAACATTCTCACCTCCATCAGCTCCGAGAAGTCGGCTCATATTAACAACTTGGTCAACATCTACAAAGTGTCCAGGTTCATTGTCATTGTGATCAGCAGGCGGAGTCGCAGGACCAGTTCCGGGCGGTGGAGTATCTGAACGAGGTGGCCCCTCTAAAGCTGGAATAGTTCCTCCACTTGCAATGCCTAAAACACGATTAGCACAATTTTATTTGAATAGGTGAAAAATTAGTTTTTTTAGGTTGTAATTAATGTTTTGTTAAAGATACTCGTTAAAGTTTTTTAAAAAATATTTACCAGGTGTGGCTGGAGGAGAAGGAATATAAACACGTCGCTTTTTGATTCGAGGTCTGAGAGCTCTCACGATGGCAGCCTTCGCTCCAAAGCTTATCACTTGGTCCTTAGCAAGAAGCAGTGACAGATAAATGCAGTTGCCCATCTCCACCTAAACATGGATGTCATTTTTCAATTTGATTCAGGCTATCAACATTCAGATCATCAAACCTATTAGTGTAAAGATCAGTCAAAAGCAGCCCTTAAAATGGAAATAATAATTTACTGTATTTAAGTATTTCATTACACTGTCTGTAGTCAAGTACATTCACATTTCAAATTGATCTTTGTGAGAGCTTTCATGAAATCATTGTTAATGTCACACTCACCATAGTGTCATCTGAGTTGATCATGAGGGCGTGCATGACATCAACAAAGGCATGCAGTACATGCTCCGTGTGCCTCAAACCGCTCTGGTCAACTGGGGCCAAGGAAGGAGCTGGTGTCGGTGTAGAGGGAGACCGAACGCTCTCCATTCGCCATAACACTCCCGCCAAAAGCGGTGCCAAGTGAAGTGGAGCTGTTGAAGGAGTGAATCCATTGCTTTCTGTTGTATCAGAAGCTGATTTATACCATTGCTGACACCATTCTCCTGTGTAAAGAAAAAAAATCTCATTTGGGAAGGTACAAACAACACCAAGGATTCATAGAACAGATTATTCAGTGAAAAAATTAAGCAAGCGTAATGAATCTAAGTTTTCAAGAAAACAAAATAATATGTTTTCCTTCCTTTTCCTAGGGTACTCAATGTTATACCCACTCTTACCCGCAGAAGCTTCACACACTTCTTACAGGGTGTATTTTACAGCATTACTTTATTTATTTTTTAATTTTTTTGCTTTGAAGGCCAGAGGAAAAATTCTTCAAAACCTGGTTGTATGTATTGTACTATAGTGTGATGAAGAATTATGAAAGCAGACTAATGAATTGAAATCTATTCAATTTCTTGGAGGAACTCTTTGAATGCCTTGTAATTCGCTCTAAATGCAGTCAAGTCAGTGGAGCCCTTCTCATCTAACCGATCATGTTGTCTTGGGCAATTTTTACTATTCATTTTCTGTCTGATTAGATAAAACATAAGCTATGCTTTAAGGAAATGCTTCATTAGTCATACCTGGCGGCAGAGGCGTGTTAGGTTGGGGTCCAGCATATTTTATAAGATTATCAGGTCGGGACACAGCGACACCTCTAGCCAATAAAACCAATCGGAAGAAGTTTTCAGGATCTGCATTGCGAGGATCAGATATCTCCCACAGCTCCGTAAGCTGCTCCATAACGTGAGCCAAGATCGCTTGATCCTGTAAAATTAAAAAATAATGATGCTTTACAGAATAAATAATAAGATCAAAGTGTTTCATCTGTAAAATTTCATTAGTATGATAACTCACCCTATGGAGATGATAGTTTGCGCCTAGAAGCGCTCGAAGTAAAGCCTTGGAATGAGTGTGAATAGGCGGAGGACAAGGGGCACACAGTAATCCAGTGGCCACCTCTAGAGAATCCCCTGATTCTCCTTTAGCGTTTGCTAAAGAAAGTTCAAGGGCCTCCAAAAGAGAACAGGCCAAACGTTCCACTCCAGGTGGAGTCCACAAGGATTGTCCACTTTCAGACTCCTGATTTGGAAAAAAAACAATAGCAAATTTATTTATAACATAGCACGTACATTGTATACAACTTTTCATGTTATCCATAATATATTATACGAACAGCAATTATATTATTACAAATGTAAACACATCACATACTTGAGCAACTTTTCCGTTGGAATTACAAGCTCCTGAATCTTCATTCTCTTCTGGCCATCCAAAAGCTTCTTTGTTTCTACCATATACCTGAAAATAGTTACAAAAAATACATTTAATAAATTGTTTGTCAAATATCATATGAACAAAAAATAAATTTAATACAATGTGAGCCGAAAATAAATTTTCCACACTGACCTTGATCGAGTCCACCATAATGACTCCTTCAGGATCCTGTGATGATCCAAAAGTGATGGAGAGCTTCTTGTCAGCTTGTAGAGACTCTTCGCGAGTCAATGGAATATCATACCAACGACTGCGTGTCACAACTGTTGGAACACTGCGACCGCACACCTAAGAAAAATCGTCAATTTACCTATTCAATTCTTTTAGATCGATAACTAATTAAACAAAGAACATTTGCTTATTTCACAATGTAGGCACATTTAAGAGCATACTATTTAAATCAAATTGTACCTCAATATATGTAGGTGTGCGGGTGACATCTTGGTTTCCAAGAAGCACACGAATTCCAGTAATGACTGCTGTGGGATTACTGTTTGTGACCTCTACTACAAAGCCACTGAGTTTTGTTGATACAACATATAAACCTAAAAATAAAAAAAAAAAATGATAATTAAAAATTGTAACATTAAGATGTATTTCATTACGTTTGGAAATTTTAAATGATACTGACTGTTGGTGTTAAGCCGATGTTTGATCTGAGCTGTATTGTAGACTTGCAGTAGATCGTTGCCTCCGAATTCTACATCGCTTAGACTAGCACAGTGCTCAAAGAAGTCGATCGGGAAGGTCAGGGCTGCTCCCGGTTTACCAGAGGACTGCAATTCAACCATCTCAATTATTTTCATGAACTTGTAAGTACATATATATTAATATTCACAAGTCTTCAGTGATAAAATAAGTAGTTCTTGTATGACACTTCACATACCACTTTTTGGAAAGCTTTCAGTAAATTGTTTCATTCCCGTTATAAGTATCTTTAGGGCAAAATGTGGCACTAATAGTAGCAGAAGATAATCCAACGGTGATAACTTACTTGAGTAGCCTTGGCCCTGTTATGTGCGGGATGTCGCGACCTTCTTCCTCTACTAGTGGCCACAGTTCCTGGTTGCGGCGTTCCGGTGAGAGCAGCAATAGCAGGTGGGGCGACAGCAGGAGACAGCCAAAAACCAGTGTGATCGGGAGAAGCCGCATAAATACGCAGGCTACCGTCTTCGCATAGGAGGATCAGTGTTGTCTTATGCTCTTGTTGTCCAGATGAATGACGTACAGCTACCATATCAGTGATTTTAGCTTTGGCTGGGACCACCTGCAAATGCATGAAGGAATTATTATGAAATATGTTCATCACGGTAAAATTGTATCACAGTGCGAGTGGGTGTGGGTAAGCATTCACTATATTTTCGCAAATCACTGTGCTCAAAATTTTAACTGTATACCTTGATCTCTTGCACAGCTACACTTCCCGGTTTAAGCATAATAACAACAGGATTATTGGAAGCCTGCAGAACTGCTGTGACCAATCCGGGATGCCCAGGGACCTCTTGCCACTGGCAGAGAGATTGAGCTCCTTTACCTCCTCGTACACCTTCTTTCTGACTTCCGCTTCCACTTCCACCACTTGAGCCTCCAACTGCTATCAGAGACACTCCTGCAAACACAATTTGAAAAATTCAACTTCCTATGTATGATAAACAGTATATCACTATGAAAATATAAAGCTGTCCCTTTTAAAAGTACCTTTGAGTGTATCTTCAACACATATAAGCGGCGCCATGAAACTCTTGCCTTGTGCATATGAGAAGAAAAGTATTTTGAGAGTATGTGAGTAATAAATCGAAACACCTCCGCCTCCCAATTGACCCGTTACATCCTAAAAAAATAAGAGATTGTGAGTTTTTACCATATGCTCTTTTACCACTGTGATGATTCAGGTATTTCTTCATTAAGCTGCCGTTAAAAATATATATAGCTATCGAAAAAAGAAACAAACCTTGATGTCATTATGTTGGACCTCTACAGTATTGGTGATATAGAATGGTCCATTGCTAGCATGCGAATCTTGGTTCATCGCTTGCCAATAAATGTGACCAGCACTACCCATACACAGCATGAATGTGCCGGTTTCTTGGGTCACAAATGTTACATCTCTAACCTAGAAAAGGTATAAATCCATTAAACATCATGTTCATTTTCATCAAAAAAAAAATATATACTTTTTCACTAGAAATTTTTACCTTTCCACTGGGTACCAAGAAATGATATTCAGGCTGTGAAGCATCCTTGGATAGATCATATATCTTGACGAAATCAGCAGTGACAAGAGCCAACGCTGTCTGCTCTCCTGGTAACCAAATTCCACGAATTATGAAATTTCCTGGATCCAGAGCTGGCTGCATTACTAGACGATCATATACTGAGCCTAAAATTTTATTGAAATAGATTAAAATACAATTTATATTCATTATTATTTAATAACTTACACATAATACACTAGACATTTCTTCTCCTCAGGGGTTATACCAACTACAGTTTATTGTGTAAAGAAGACAAAATTCATTTTGCAATTCTATGAAACTGCTTCTAACACCACGAGCATTTGAATCCACTTTCAGAATAACAGGAAAACGTCTGCATTTAAAAAGCATTTCAGTAAAGTAATTTCAATAGCTGGCCATCTTGAATTCTCTATTACAGATGTATTTATGTAAGTTAAGAGATATCAGAACAGATGTAGGATTTGCTCTGGCTCAGCACGCTTTTGCTGATTCCATAAATATACCCAAAATTCTAAATGTGCGGGATAAGTTCTAGGATCTGTATAACAATTTCAGTGCGCACTATTTATTGTATGGACGATCTATCTAAGAATAGCTATATAGATATAATCTAGAATCTCTAAATAACATACCGCTTCCATTAAAAGTGATGACATGGCACTCTCTCAATCCACAAACAGCCAAGACATCTTCATTCCAAGGATTGGCACTGAGAGTCAGAACTGTGAATGGTATTGGAGCAGATGTGAGTCTGGTCAATGTCAACTTTCTTTTTGAAGAATCTGCTTGCTTCAAAAGTGCTGATAGCTGTAGAATTGTAACCTTTCCTAAGATGGATAATAAATAAATATTTTAGATTAATTCATAGATAATTTTTCTTGTATAATAAACAAATGATTTTTATTTATATCACACTGTGAACAAAATATCACGAGTTATGCAGAGAAACAGTCTCACTGAAACAAAAGATTTTTGGTGCGGAATATCCGAAAGTTAATAGCATCGTAACAAAAATCACGCAGCATACTTTAATCTTTGTAAAAACATTCAATATTTCACACATCTGTTATGAAATCAGCATTTTTTTTATAGCTAGAAAAAAATATTTATTCATTGAAATATTGGACATTGAAAAAAAACAATCTATTTCAATCAATAACATATGGATAAATAAAATGAATATCCAACATATGGCAGCTATACTTGAATGGATATAGGAATTTTTTTAAACACACTGGACGAGTAAATATATATATATATAACATTAAGAAATAAACAAACAAAAAACACTTTCAATAGAAGAGATATAAATATGAATGACTTGTAATGAAGAGAAAAAGAAACTTATTGCCGTCCAAAAAGGGAGTCTCAAATAAGTGCATGGATAAAATAAGAAAAATTATCCACCTTTCTCATGAGAAACAGCCAGATTCTGTCGCCTTCCGTGAGGCAATGCCAAGCAGCACATGGCAACGCGTCTAACCATATGAGCGCTGATAAGCTGCCTAATGGCTTGGCCTTGTTCGCCTGTGTACGACATGCGGACATTTTCAAATGCCCCTTCTTGGGAGCCTAGTAACAGAAAATAAAACCACATGAGGGATGTAGCATATCACAACAAACATTATAATTTAGAAAAAATTGATTCAAATGAAACGAAAGAATGATGCAATAAAGTTATCGAAATATCACTTGGATTTACCAGACTCACCCAACGTTGGAACCATCAATTGGTCAGTTGTGTGGAACCTTTTATCTCCGTGGTGTAGTTGCGCAAGAGCACGCCTGGCACGACCATGTCGACCAACAGCGGCATGTCTCTCGCAAGACGCCTTGACCGGCCCGGCCAGAGCGGCCAGGAGACGCTGCAAGGATTGAACACACTCCGGCCAGCGAGACTGATTCGCTATCCAATCACGAGCACCTGTTCACAAATATAAAATAAATTAGTCATTGAAAATACATAAAGACAATAAAGAGAATATGAAGCCAAGAAATTGAAATTATGAATCACCTTGTAAGTTTGATGCATATGCTGGTCTTCTTGTTCTTGGTGGTGAAGCAGATCTGGGAGGACTGGAGGGTCGTCGCCTCAGCGATGAAGAAGGAGGAACTCTTTCGGAAGAATCAGCCCCACGACGTGACAGAGATTGAGATGAACTGCGTTTCACCAGAGCTTGACAGCTGAAATATCATAGCAACTGATTAACCTCTTTCATTACGGATAAATTCTTCAATAACATTCCAGTTTCAGATTAATCAATTATAAGATTTAATCAAATAAACTGTGACCATGGTGTCACACGTGATTTCAATAAAGGAGGCTAACAATATTTATTAGATTATATTATAGATTTTACTTGTCTAGAAATAGAAGTATAAATGTATAAAAATCAACAGAAATATTTGTTTATGCAATCAACATAAAATTCAGATTCAAGCAAATGAGTAAGTCCAATAGTTTTACCTGGAGTCTTCCTTAGCACCGCAATCACAGAAGAAGTTGCCGAACTTGGCATACGATACATCATGAGATCTGTGACAGACCAAAGCGCACACAGTACACACCCCGACGCCATCCACCATCTTGCAAGTATGGCAATGATACCAGTGTTGGTTCATGAATTCTCTTGCGGTTGTTGTAAAAGTACACAGCTTCAAGTGCAGCATTGAGTCTTCATCCTAAGCAAAGAATAAAATTATTATAATTGTTGGACTACTAAAAATAAACACATATTGATTCGATCAGATAACAAATTTTCAACATTTTATATGGAAGGGTATATTCGGTGTCCAGGCAAATAGACTTTTATGTATCAGTTGTACTAATAAGATTCAGAGATGAGTTAAAGTAGTCTAATTTCAACATTTTTATAACAGTGCATCAATAGTATAAGTACATTATTATGGTGGTGCAATGGTATTTTTCTCTGTTAATCATAATACATCACTGCTGTCTGAAACAGTTTGTGTTTTTGTGGAGATTTCAAAGACTTAAGATAGAGAATTAAAATAATTATCATTTTTTGTTGGTTTTCTAAAATAATATAAAAACTATTCAGACAACCAGTAAAGCAAAGGCAATGAATTCACATACAGAATCATCAGCGCTTGTATCGTCATCGTCTTGGGTGTCGTCAGGCCAGTCAGCATCTAAGGGTGGAACATCACCGACATCCCAAGCCAAGCCCGTAGAAGCGGACTGTGAATTTGCTAGATTGGTCACTGCGGCTACTCCAGAGTCGCATTCACCGCCTCCCGCAGCATGTAATGCATCAGTTACATAAGCCAACAAATGGCATGCTGCATCCAAATGAGAGCGCTGAGATGGAGATGCTCCGCCTTCTTCCAAACGGTCCAGAACATCAGGAGCACATAAAGACTCCACACTACATGAAATATGATGTTTATCAAATATTTGTGGTAAGAGCATTGACTATGTTCAAAAAAATTGCTTTTAATATCGACATTTCCAAGTGGACGAGAGTGAGTTCGATGAATATCATTTTTTGATGTATTAGAATAGATTTAGCTTGAGCTTGTTCAGTTGATTTCCACGCAAATTTTTAGCCAGAACTAAAATAGATTGGTTTCCAGATGGGTCTGTTGTAACTATCGTAATATTGCATAGGTAATAAATAACAAACAAAACTTGCCATGTGTTGAGCCAATGAACGGCGGCAGGGAATAGGAGCCTGTGTCCCAGCCCAGTGTGGGCATCAGCAAGTCTTGCTGCTTCTCGTAGGAGTCGAGGAAGAGGTAAACCAGCATGAGATGGGCCCAATGCTTCACCTGTCAGTGATACTATAGCTCGGAGAAGAGACAAACTAGTCGCCCGATTGCTGAAAATAAACCAAGAAAGATTGAATTATAGCTCATGAGACAAAATAGAGTGATTTCAATGAAGAGATACTATAAATATTTAAAAAAATACCAATGTATGATTGTGTGTTTGGTGAGATTGGTGAGTAAAGTTGCATTGTCAGTGTTGTCAGCTGCATCGGTAAGCAGAGCAATGGCAACACTCTCTTTGCTATCGCTAGCACCCCCTGACCAACTGCAACTCTCTGGAAAGAAAACTAACAAAATATTCACCCAAACGTATATTAGCATATTAATAATAATAGAGTGAATTAAAAATTATTCTTGCATTTTCTTATGCCCTTTTGTTTTACAATAAAAGAAGAAACAAGCATTTAAAATATAGAATTCATTGATAAATATAATTAGCAATTCGGATAAGCACACAAAAATGAGTATTTGAGAACTGATAGGGCACAGGACTAGAGATCATTAGATAATATAATTCATTAGGTAACGTTGTTCATAATGCAATACTGATTTTATTTCAATGTGACATATTTGCACCTTATACAAGATAAGTTCACTAACCAGATTGCTGGGCGGGATCTGTATGACCATTTCGAGGAGCCGGTGATCTGTAAAATAAATTAAGGAAGCATACTTTAATAGCCATACCAATAACAGCTTTAATAAAAATATCAATTCAATAAAAATCCATTCTCAATGTCCATTATATTTTACTATTATGCTTCATATTCAAACAACCATTTTTAAAGTATTTTCCTTTCAATACTTCAAATTAAAATGTGGTGAGTTTGATTTGAAAATTTACATTATAGCATTTCCTCCACATTATTGTTTTAATTTTTTGTTTTCTTTTTATTATTATTGTAATTGTTACTGACTGAAATTACCTTCATAATGCCTAGTGGCAATATTAATGATTCCTGATATAATCATACAAAATAAGCCTGGGAACTGAAATTTTATGTAAGAGATGTTTTTTTATGTGTATCGGGGTAATGACATTTATAAAACAAACAATTGTGTGTGAAATAGTATTAATCAATGTGTTTTAATTATTTAAATATAGCTCTTATCCAACAAGAAGTGACAGTCAGCAACTAAAAAGTAACTCACGAATTATTGGAACCTTCATTAGGTTCTTTGAGATCTTTTGCAGTGGGTTGAGAGATAGCAACAGATGCTGATGCCGCAGGAGCAGCAGGAGGAGCCGTGGGTGTAGCAGGATCGCTCTCACTCGGTGTTGAAGCTGCAGCACGCGGAGGTAATGCGGCGCCTAGACAAAGATGTGACAGCCACGCAGGAGATAGCCCGTTGGCGATTATAGAGGCAATAGTTATATCATCTGCAGTCTCATCGTCGTCCTTTTCGGATGCCAGGTCCACGGCACTGGTTGTGGAAGCTGCCATGCTTTGACACAGACCACCACATATTGGAGATGGAGTACCATCTGATGAATCACATGATGCGAACAGCTTGTTTAACAATCTGAAAAAATATTATTATTTCATTTCATTTTTCAATCAAATAATACTCTAATATCTTGACAAACCAGAAACGAATCGAAAAGAAACCAGTTTTCTTATGAGAGGAAATCATACAAAGTTTCTTGATTGAAATATTTTGTTACATACTTGATGACACGAGCCGCATAAGGCTGTCCAGCATTATGAGCGGATATAAGAATCTGCCCAAGAAAAACCTCTCCTTCCACATGAAGGCTCTCCAAGGCTGAGCGTCCTGCAGGGCGTTCCAAAACTTTTTCCCAATATTTCACCTGAAATGTATCAAATTTATTTGAATCCTCAATTAAAATTTTTATTAAATGAAACAAAAAAAAAAAAAAAAGAAAAACAACTAACCATACTGCGTAATATCTTCTCATTGGCTGGAGAAGGATAATCTCTCATGACAGGGAACATGCTCCTGAGAACTTCTTCATGAAGAGTTTGCTCCACCTTCTGAGTGGTGGGCAATAGCGCTGACAGTGCGGTCGAGGCAGTCTTTTGTAAGAACTCTAATCTCGCATCAACCTACAGAGAGAAGAAAATTTATACAATTATATTGCAACATACACTACCAAAACTATTTTTTAGTGTCCGTTTGACTTACTGTGGCAGGTAGCAAGAGAGAAACGGCTCTGTCTCTATCAGAAGCTCTCTCAGGGTCTAAAAGTGAAGTAACTCGGGCGGCCAAAAGTTCTACGGCTCCTGAAGCCAAAAGCTGCAGGGGAGGGCTAGATCCTCCGTAGCTCATCAACTGGCAATGCAGGGTCAATAGTTGTAACACTGCACTCTCTGATGGGATGGCATCATTCAGAAAAGAGCTCTAATAAAACAGAAAATACATTATTTAAAAATTGCCAGAAGTACACAATATATAATTTATAAAACCAAATGGTCATTATGACTGACAGGGGGCATGTCGCAAGCTGGAGCAGCAGCAATGCGGTCCAATGCACTTCTCGTGGGTACCGGAAGGTGCGCTCTAAGCCACGGTGCCCCTCGAGCTCCACAGCAACGTAAAACTCCTTCCGCTGTCCTACTGTCGGTTGTATTTTCTGAGTTTCCTGATTCGCGAACAGAGCACATACTGGAAAGCCAATAAAGAGATTGTATTTATGAATATGTTTAAGTAATATTACAAAAAAATAACAATTTTAAATATTTCACTCACCGACAGCATTCGAAAAGTGTGTCCATAAGATCAAGCAGATGTGGCATGAACTGGCGAGTCAGATCTGCGTCAGCTTGCGAAGCTGTCAAAGCAGCCAGTTGAGTCTCATCGCACAGGGAAACTCGGAGTCGCATTAGAACACAGTCTGCGGTCATGACATCCCAAAGACAAGGCAGTCCAGATTCTGTAAAACGAGAATATAAATACTTAATCTACGAATTGATAAAATATTGATGTAGGCAAGCATGGAAGGATTTTAAATTAAATTTATGAAGGCTGTCAAAGTGTACAACTACATTATAGATACCACGGTCTCAAGTAGTCTAGTTTATAATAATTATCATGTATGATGATCACATATTTACCTCCGATATTGTCTCTAAGTCGTTTGATGGTCTGCGTTGCCAGCCAAACAGTGTATGAAATGTTATCGCAAGATGTTGCAACTCCACTCAAAAGATTTTCTGCACTCTGAAAACCAAAAGTAATTTGTCAATGATTCACCTACTATTCAATTTCATAAATTATTGTAAAATAACAAAAAGGCTTACCTGTGTGTACATTCCTTGCTTTACAAGGGTATCTTTCAGCCATGGGCTGAAGGTTTTGTGATGACCAGCCCTAGGAGCCCATACGAGAGCGTGCAGAGGAGACATGCCATCAGACATGCGCTCCACATGAGGCGTCGATGGAGGAAGAGTTATCAACAATCTGTAAAACAGAAATTAAAGTTATTATTTGTCAGCTTCGGCTGATTCCTAATTGCGAAGTCTTGCAAATTTGCCTCTCAGATGGGTTAGGGTTTAAATCTTGGCAGGATCAATATATCAAACTTTGGGTATGGGTATCTGTAATGTTAGTGATACAATTTCAAAATATTGGCAATTATTGGCTAGTGCGAAATATTTTTTCACTTAAAAACTATAAAATCGAGGAGATTATTGATTTTTTTCAGTGATTATTGATCATAGAAAAAAAAATGCTATTTTATTATTCCTTTCTACTAGCTATTCCAACTAGCCCTACTTCGCATAATATTAGTTAAAAAATGTAGCTAATGTGATTATTTGAATATTCTTAAGTTTGAATTTATCATATTTGTTTCTAACTTGAGCAATGAAAAACATCACTTATTAAAAAAACATCAAATATGTATACTTGTAATTCATGTAATATATGCAAGAAATATGACCTCCATGCTGTCTGGAAGCAATAATGTGCAGCACATAATGCTGCAAGTGGTGGTGGAGGCTGTCTGTCGCACACCCCAGCACACTGCAGTAAACTCAGCAGGGCATCCAGCAGAAGTGGATATTTTAATTTATCAGGAGTACCAAGGACAAAATTGCAAGCTAGACCATCTAATTTGGGCGTTTCCTGTAAATAAATAAATATATGACAAAAGTAAATCAATTTTAGAATTAATATAAGAAAGAAGTCATCATATCCTGGGAGGTAATTAGAGTTTACCTGATTGCTAAAAGTCGTATCGGCAACAGAATAAAACTTGGGCCTCATTGAGACATCAGCGTCTTGAGAGACTCTTCTCCTGTACGCTTGTTCAATGTGAGGTACGGAGCAATATGTTCTAGAGGGTGCCGAAGCTCCTGGTGGTGTTTGACCAGGTTCCACTGGGACAAGTCCAGGAGCTGCTGCCAGATTCCAGAAAATCTGAAATTATAAGTGGTAAAACCATTCATTTAAGATATGTTTCAAGACCACCATAATGAGCATTACGGAGATATTACTACAGTGAAACCCTTTTTCAATGTTTATAAAGTGGCTGATTTTTAAAAAACGTGATTAGAGGGAAAACATAGGTTCGGGGATTGAAAATTATTTTTACTAAGATAATCACGCAAATTAATAGTACAATTTTTTGTGCTGGTTTACAACTCTTTCGGTCTTGTAAATCGATAAGAAAATATTGTCATTTACGTTTTCAATACTATTAAAGTAGCTCTCCTTGCTAGTGTCTATGAATTGATTTAAATTTTAAATATAGCAAACGTAAATTGCGGGAAATTGAAATGTAAAAGCAGGTACTAAATGTAGTAAAGTAAAATGGAATTGTGAACATGGAACGCAAACAACCAGAAAACGAGAATTCTGGGAATATAAAATGGGGTTTCACTGTAATTCATCTATTCTCACTTCTCTGATGCAAAACAATAACCTTGTGATTGAAAATATATGAACATATTCTATACTTGGATTTGGAACTGATAGCCGTATTCAGCTTTAGCTCAACATATTTGCTCCTACTCGTTTCTCAAACAAAAACTTGTTATTATGATCATGCACATATTTCCTTACAATTTTTTTAGATGATAAAATTATTACCTGGTGAAGTAGCCATGGAGGTGCATCATATAGATGTTTCATAAGATATTCAAACAGAAGTAAGAGACGCGTCGTCAGCATCAATTGATGAGGAGCAACTTGAGAAGCTCGTTTCCTGTCTGGCATTCCCAACGCATCGCTCACCTATCAATACAATACAAATATTGACATTACAAGAAAAAAAATTTGCATTGTGAATAATCATTTGATATGTTTAACTAGTATCATAATGTTTTAAGGTATAAGCAACCGTTTAATATGAAATTTATTACATAATGAAAAACTGGTATAATGTTATAAATAGTTACAATGGAGTTCTACCAATTAAATTTCAATTCAATCATCAAAATTAAAGTGTTTACAAAACTGTGTGATTTCTGCCATTTTGGTATGGACATATCGGGATTGAGTCAAATAGGAAATTAATTGATATAAAGTTTGATTAAGCAAATAATCATTTGCATCAACTATTGAAAAAATTTTAATTCTAAATTATTAATTATGGTAAAGTTGAATATGGGATGTATAGATAGATATCTGTTTGTGACAAAATACTTGCGCTTTCTACTTAAAGAACAGCCTTTGAAATCATATAAATCGTGCATGGTGAGGCCAAAAAATTAATGAAAGGCAGTATTCTGATTAATATTACCTTAATAATTGCATTAGCCGTCATCAGAAGAACCGATTTCTTTTGCATCAAGTTCAATGAATGGAAGAGGTAAACCAACAGCTGAGCGTGCTCAACATTCATATCTGCAAACGTCAAAAATATTTAGTGTCACCTCAACAACATTGGTCCTCAAGCATGCATGATTACACTTATCTGCACCTACCTTCATATTCATGATCTTGCGATGGCTGAACTTGCAAAGCACACTCCACCACAGTGTTGACGGTCTTGTTCCACAGCGAAAGAATGGCCATTTCACGCTCAACCACTGGCTTACCAAGGATCACTCCACCCATCAGCTTCACCACACGGCATCCCACCTGACATAGCAACGAGAACTTCAGTACCATACATTCAACTAATTGTCATAGGAGTAATTTGCTTCCAAAACTAACTAACTATCAAACAATCAAAAATATGTTAATATACGAAGGCATTTGCTTGTAGATTATCACAGTTGCGAAAGTTCTTCAGTTCTTCAAAACATATTTAAGAGATATGTACATAGTTAGGGATAGGGTAAAATTGATAAAAATTTCAAATGTTTTATGTAGATTATTGAACACTATCCAGTGTGTTGAATAAACTGCATAAAAATATTTCACAACAGTAAGGACTGTCGATAACACATTAACCTTTTCCAGGAGTAACTAATTAATTTTAACTGTGCTGTGAGTTTTTTTTTTACATAAAAATTATAAATATTTTTTTAATCAAATCATGATGAATGATATAAAAACAGTTTTATCGTAATAAAACCAGTTTCATAATCCAGGATCACAAACCATTGACACATAGCACTTGAATATATTATCATAATAATTGTTGACATTTACAAGTACGTCCATACTCATTTACAAAAAAAATCACACTGATATACTACAATAGTACATCCATACTCCTGGAAAGGTTAAAAAATTAAAAAAACTTCCAATAATAATAAAATATGTTTCAAAAACAAAACTGGTGAGAGCAGGATAATATCAATAGTGCAATTCACCATTAGAAATAAACTGTTGTATTAAATACCTGCAAAGGCATCAGACCACCCTGTTCTTGTGGTGCGGCAGGCGCAGCACCCAAATGTTCTAAAAGAATTTGCCTCAATGCTCCCAGTTGCGGAGAACCAGTCAATGAATGAAGATACCTCACTAAAGCAGCACTGAATTCCCCGTACAAGGTACCAAGCCTTGCTCCAAAGCATGGTGATATTGTTCCTAAAAATGACATCATGATAAGAATAGCTCTATCTCATTGAAGTATGCTTTTACGACTATGTATTAAAAATAAAGATATTTTATCACAACTGCTTATACCTGTATCTGTTCGGGCAGTCTCTCTATCAAGATCTCTGACGAGAGCAGCGAGTAAGGCCACTTGGGACTCTTGAAGTGTGCTGACAGCGTTTCCAAGTCGGGGGCCGCAGTTCAACACTTCACCATTCAAAAGTGAGAATACTTCTGTCGCCAAGCTTATATACTGTATTTAAAAGATAACATTATGGAATAGTTATTTTTTATGGTTGTATATCATACCATTATAAATAACTATGTTCATGCAATATAAAATCAATCAATAACATATAGCCATCAGTAGCACACCAGTATTGTGGCAAATTTATATCAGATTTAAAATTGGAATTTTACTCCTAAAATTAAAAATAAGTCTAAAGATACCTATTAAAAAAAATTTTAAAAATGACATACGGAATATGGTTCAGCCTTATCAGGAACCAGTCCTGGTTGAGATGATCCTCTTGAGGGGTCTTGTGAATCATTTCCGGAGTTAGCCCCTCCTCCTCCACAGCCTTCACCGCCATCAGGTGCAACCAATGTCGCCTCAAACCACAATCCCAGAAGTGGTTCGCTGTCTTCTGTCAAAGAGAAAAAAACAGGCAGCTATTAGAACTTTGTTTATCATAAATTAAATGTTTAATCGTAGAAAAAACGAGAAATAATAAATACATAGTCTGAAGTAAAAATTTTAATATTTGGCACAATTTTAAGAAAGTTTGATGACTGTTAAATGTTAAATCGTCAAAACAATTCAATCTTACCATCGTCAGTCTCAGAATCTTCCGAACACATGATCATATCCTGATAGTAAACAGTGGAGTCTGATCGGTCAGCATCCTGCTCATGTTGCTTATGCACAACGGCTCTTTTCAGAGAAGTTGCTTTGCGGTAGCACACAACGCCCAAAACCACAAGAAGCTGCAGAGATAAAATCAAACAATAAATACGCATACTGACAAAGAAAATAGAGAGTTTCGATTTAATTATATTTTTTGTAACATGCCTGATGAAGCGGTGCGCAAATGGCCAGCCTAGCTGCCCTCTGCCCAGCAGTGTTAGGCTTGAGAGGATCCAAGTTGGCAGCTGATTCAGTCACAACTGCTCCTGGAGCTTCAGCGAGTGAAGCAGGAGTAGCCTGAGCTTCGAGACGGGCATCCGCCAAAAGAATGCGAGCTCCTTCCAAGCAACGGGAACCTAACGCCACCCATGTTACATGCACTCCTTGTTGACTGCAAACCGAAAATACAACATAGATAAAAACATTTTATATTTTCCAGAGGATTTACCGCCAGCAAACTCCTAGGGAGTTAATTATAGTCATATTGTTTTGTTTGGCAGTTAGTTGCTTAACGTCTCCTTAGCTAGTACACAGAGCAATTGGCTAAGAAATCAATCTTGCTAGATGCCATTGGTAGACAGAAGGAAATTTTTAGATATTACAAACATCCATGCTTTCAAACAGAAATCGACGAAGTTGATTGAAAAATCAATTTATGAAAAAGTTTAAATGAGTTCAGTAACCAAATCTAGTAACAAATTTGAATTGTTTCAACTTTGTACGATTCCACATGTTCTGTCACTAACGACCCGGGTTTCGCCTTTCGGCATCTTCAGGCATTCTATCACACGAATGCAACTGATAGTCAATTCTGGAATGTGGAATGTACAAAGTTGTAACAATTCAAATTTGGTATTGAAATTCCATCAAACAACTTCAGTCGATATCATAAAAAAATCAAATCCAATAACGACAACCATAGCATGATGTTAGATTTCAAAACTTCTTTGTAAAAATATGATGAAATGATGATGGTGAAGCACAAGACTAACATTCGGGTTAAGTTGTATGGCCTGGAAGGTGCCCTCGCTGGGCTCTTGGATGTGTGTGGAGGTGTCACACCTTGTGTCCCTCCCGCCCCCATCAAACTCTGATGCAAGCCACTCAGAAGCACCCATGTACCAATCATCAGGTGATTCTGGTAAACCTGCATAACAAACAATCAATTTGATTAAGTCCATTTATATAAGACGATCGAGATATCAGTTGTCTGAATCCAGAAAATTAGCTCTTACATAGCCACCGGCTCGTGTAGAGCTTTTTAAAACGTCTCCAATGGTGTTGAACAATCGCAGGGCTCCTTCGACTAACGCAGCAGCGAAAGCTTCTGCTTCTTCATCCTTCAGGTGCACAGCAGCCTGTAAAAAAATCATTGAATTCATTTCAAATTTAGACATTATGGGAAAAAGGTATCACCACAAGTCAACTGATGGTAATGTATGGAAAAGAAATTTTTACTGTTTTTGTATTCTCATTGGATCAAATATTAATAACCACTATGCTATGTTTAATATTTTGTGGAAAGTATTTTATATTGATCAATTTAATTTATTTTAAGAAAAAACTACTACTGAATGACTACATAATAAATAACTATTTCTTAGTTAAAACTTAACTTTGTCGTACAGAACGCACTTTTAGTATAGGCAATATTTTGCCTCTATTAAACACTATACAATGTTGAGGAACACATTTACCTGAGCGGTGGCACACAGCAACCAAGCCGCACTTATGTCGGTGATAAGAGCAATGCGTGGTGGAGTGAGAGGTTCCAAGCAGGGTAGAGAGAGAGCAATCTGGCAGACTACCACTTCCGAAACCAAAAGGGCAACTCTGAAACAAAGGAAAAAGAAATAACTCATAATAATCTGAAATTAAGTGTGATGATTAAAAAAATTCTACCTGATAAAGTGGGAAATAAATACATAAACTCACAAAGCTGTGTCTGCAGAGTGATGTTGGTAGGGACAGGCAGCAGCTCCCGCATCTCGGGCCGCTCTGAATCTGGAGAGGTGCCGTTGCAGACACGGCAGTGCCCCACACAGAGTTATAAGGATACCCCCGGCTCCAAGCCCTCCCAATATAATCGTGCAAGTTTCCGTTAGCCATTTCTAAAATGTGAAATGATTACGGTGAAATAATTTTTTTACCAGATTTTTTTCATTACTGATAAATTTCATTATGAAAATTTTTGAATCAGTGGTGTATAAAAGAATGAAATAAGTAATTCAGAAAAAAATAAATACATTTGGTCACAATATGAACAAACTAACTGACCTTTGTATCCAAAATGGGAATTGGCGCAGTGTCTGCAGTGACAGTAATGTCTGCAGTTGCAGTCTTAGCGTCAGTGGAGTTTACAACAGTGCCAGTGGTTGAAGTGGCAGTACTAGTAGTGACAGTGGTTAATGTTTGTTGCCGCGATTGATACGGGCCAGCGAAGGGCACAGGAATCGTGGATACAGCAGAAGCTCTGGGAAGAGGACCAGTGAGGACTTCCGCTAAGCCATCCGCGCGACGCTGGGAGGCAGCTCGGTCACTGCTCTGACCTGATGTCGATGATGATACTGATTTTCCAGAATCTGAACCTGCGATTCCATAAACATGTGTTTGAAATATGACAGGAAAATGGTATTTGGAAGTAACTGAACTAGTATTATAGCAGGGCGTTAAAAACAATCTAAGCCACAGTGTGGTGTAGATGTCTGTTGATTTCTAGCTCTTGGTAAAATAAAACACAATATTTTGCAGTCTAATAATGAATGAATAAAATTTCATTACATTCCTGTGACAATAAAGTAATGTAGCAGAAATAGAGGATAATGGTGCTGACCTGTGTTTGCGTTCACGGGCACTTTGGATTCCTTCAATAACAGTGACAGTACAATGACATCTGCATGTGATAAAACTGTGTCTTCTGATCCACACAATGATGCCAATGGTATAAGTAACTGAGGAAAAAATACAATAAATTATTCTTAAATCCTTTTATTGGTAGACATACAAGTAAAATATGAGTGCACCAATAGGTTTTACAGCAACAGTCGTTAAGTGAGAATTATTGCGATGACATATTTTGAATGTGAGAAAGTGTCAAATGTAGGTTTCCGTAAAAGATTATTGAAAAAATACATACCTGTTTAATTGATATTGTCTGTGCAGGAGGTCCATCAGGAGTGACTCCATTATGAGCCGATAGCTTGAGAAGTAAATGGCGGATGATCACAGTACAAGCTTCGCGGGCTACACTTAAATTTTCAGGACCCACTAAAAAAAAAAAAAAAGGATTAACACAAATAAAAGCAATTAAAGTCATGAAAATGATAAGACTTGTCAATTCATTATTATTTTGAGTCAACGACACAATAATAACAATTTATATTATGATATAATCATATATATCAACTATCACAAAGGATTCTTAACAAACAACTAATATATGTCCGTCACCATTGTTGACTCCGCTGATTGATGTATCTGATCTTTGTTTCTGTGATGGATCATTTCCGTGCCATATGTAAACTTATTGATATAGCCACCTTTAAGTTTATTTTACAATTGTTAATTTTATTGCGAACAGGAAACAAGCTAGGTCGTTAAAACAGGAGAGAAGATGTATTTTGTACCTTTTCTACACAGCTATATATAGATAAGCAAATGTTAATTTAAGCATAGTTCTGACGATGGTGTGAACCAAAATAGCTATAAACTATATTTTAAAAAATAATTTTGTAGAACTAAAATACATTGCTATTTTTTTCGCCGTGTTATGATCTATTGAGTTTTAAACATGTACTTAAAATTATTAGAAACTATGTTATCATTTTGTTAAATATTTTATCAACACTTCTATTGATGAATGAAGAGATGGTACGTTTTAATACTTACAGTATGATGTGTTTGAAGCAATGAGATGGGCAGACAAAACTGCCAATGGAGTGAAAAAGTTTTCTTGTGAAGAATCATAATCTTGAAATTCGGCATCGCTGTGAAATGAAATTTTAGTTTGTTGAATATTCTTTTGGTTTTGCCAACTAGTGTAGATAATCTGACGCATCAAGTTTCACTGGTAATTTGACCTCATTATGTCACTATATTCAGAATGATTCTTTTATCTGTTCAGTACCTCGTACACACGGTCGTGTGAGAAACTTTGAAGTATCAAATGGCGCAACATGTAATATTTTGATTTTGATTCACAAACCTATAGCCTCATCTTTACTCACTGGAATAAATTAAAATAGTCCAGAAAATCTTATGATAAACTAATAAAATAAATTTTTGTAGACGTCCAAAAGGCACATCAAGGGCCAAAATTAATATGGAGAGAGATCTCTTATTTGACAAACAATATGTATTTCAACTGGATTTTAGCGGTGAATAATGGATAGGCTGATGCATACAGGTGATCACAAAAATATCGATCAACAGAAGAAAAAAATAGTTTTCAATTTCACCTAATTTATTATTTCTTAGTTTTGTTGCAAATCTTGCGGCATCAGAATGATTTTTGGATGTCAGTGTTGCTCTATAATATATTAGGTAGTTCGGAAAGAAATGACCATTTTTTTTAAGTTCGCCTCTGATTGTTGACCAAAACCGATCGTTTTTTGAGCAATTGCTCTTTTAAACGTTCTAATTGGGCACAATAAACCTCTCCAGTAACAGCTTCACCAGGTTTTAATAATTCATAGTGAGTTATCCCTTTAACATCCCACCAAAAACAAAGGAGAACCTTTTTTAGAGTCAATGTTGGCCAAGCAGTAGGTAAAGGGTACCTGCTTCGTTGATAACCATCATTTTTTTCTTCTCGAATTACTGTACAGGACCCACTTCTCATCCCCTGTAATAATTCTTCTGAAAAATGGATCCCTTTCGTGTCTGGACAATAGAGAAGCACAAATGGTTACTCGTTGATCCAAGGCCGTTGGAGAAGGTTGGCGCGGCACCCAAATTCCTTGCCTGTTTTTTTCCCGAGCCTTTTCAAATGATCGTATACCGTTGTCTTCGGGGATCTAAGTTCATGTGACAATCCCTCAATTGTTTTGCGCGGATCGGATTCTACCTACGAATTCAGGGTGTCATCATCGATTTTTTTAGGTCTTCCACTTTTTGGTTCGTCCGTTAACTTCCTATCACCACTTTTAAATTTTTTAAGCCATCTAGAGCACTTTCAAAGCTTCACAATGCCGCCATAAGCATCGCAAATGGTCTGCATCATGGCTTTTTTGGATTTCAATCCCTTATCAAACAAAAACAGCATGATATGGCGCAAATGAGTTTCTTTGATTTCAGGCTTCTGCATTTTTATAGTGGCAAAAAAATAAAAAAAAAAACGTCTAAATAGAAAGAGTACTAATAGAGCTTTAAAATGATATCAACCACGACATGCTAACTCAACGGCTACCGGGGACAAATTGACGTTAAAGTGACGTAAAAAAAAATGGTCATTTCTTTCCGAACTACCTAATATTTGATTTGGATTTTGTCTATCATATAAATTTTTTAAAAAAAGTGAAATAAATAACAATTAAAATATCATCAGGCTGACTGCCTGAAGATGCCGAAAGGCGAAACACGGGTCGTTAGTGAGTTTATAGTTTACGTTAGTAAACATGTGGAATTGTACAATTGTAACAATTCAAAAAAACATCATCAATTTGGTATTTTTGTAGTTTCGCCCTTTTGTTGGCAAAAAAGTTTTACAACATGCTTTATGTAAGAAAAATCGTAGCATGTTTTGGACAGCATCTCACCAGATAGTATTTTAGCTCACTGTTTAAGCTGTGCACAAATCTAAGCATTTTAATTTCATATGTAAAAAAACGCATGCTAAACTCCTTATACCTTGTTGTTTTTACTTTACTGTGTGGTTGGAAGATGTAGCCAAAGGTAAAACTTTGATTAACGATTCTTTATTGATTAAATAAGACTGACAATATTCGTCTTCGACACAATGACATTGTCATGTAAGTAGCACGGTACCTATCAAAATTCTCAGCACTGGGTTACTTTTCGTAGCATTTGTTAAACCTTTTTACATGTACTTAAAGAGTGTTATTGTGTAATATATGAAGTGTTTGAAAATCCATCAAGCATCTTCATAGGAGATGATTTGTTCGAAACAATAGTCAAAGAGACAAATACGTACAGGGAAAAAAATCATCACGACCATCCGAGGTCAGCCCAAGCACGTAAATGGACTGATGTAACCATTAGAGAATTAAAAAAATGGTTGACTTAAGAAAAATACCGTTGGCGATTATTAGTCCACAAATCCTAGGATAGAGACACTATATTACATAAAAACAATGATTCGCGATAGATTCCAACAAATTTTGAGATATTTCCATTTTCGCAACATTGACAATATTTCAACTCAAAACCCAAACTATGCTATGGCTTGAAGCCTGATATCAGAATGCACCATGCTCAGAGTGGAACATCTGTTAAGATTACTTTAAATGTTTGAAAATATGTTCAAAAATATTGATTTTATCGCAAAAAAAATAATTGTTATGGATCACCAAGCCTAAGATGTTTATGATAAAGAGTTTTACTGTATATTATGAAAACAGTTGTGTCACATCATCTAAATCGTGTCATCTAAATGTATATTTTTCATTATTCAAAATTTGTTTTATCGCTACACACAGTTTGAAGTATATCGAAATAATTAAGGTCGAGTATTTAGTGCTGAGCTCTTCCTTTGCATCGATATTTATCACCCACGGCAAATCAGTTTTTTTTTAATATAGCCGTAAGCCATGTGTTAAAACGACACAAGTCGATTCTATTTTTGGCAGATTATAAATTTAAAATATAATGTTTCCGGCCACCCGTTGACAGATGTGACAATAAAAATTAAATAAACATGGACTGTTATTAGGAACCGTACATGCGGCGAATAAGTAAAATTACGCAATCTAGAGTAAATTGATAAGATCAAATAAAATTTCAATTATTAATGAGCAAGACGTAGATCTTGTACAGAGCCTTTGTTTATTGCTGTAGATTATTTACATTATTGCGCAAGAAAACCATTTGTGATTGATGACTTAGGATGAATATGTTTAATGAGGTAATTGAGAGAAAATGGGATGGTATGAAAGCTAATATGCACCATACCTTTTAGAGAGAGCATGTATTAAATCAATCAATTCACTTTTGCCGATATTAGTTCCTTGCAATAAGGCTAGAATAGGTTTTATTGTCGACGGCCAGTCGACACCCCCACTTTGAGTAGCCATTTTTGCCGAATGACAAGTAAGTTTCATGTATTTGGCAACCATGCAACTAATGTTGCCATTGACCCCTGTTGAAAAAAATCACCTATGTCAATAGCTTCCCACTTAATTTTTACGGTTTGCTACGATCCACAATTATTTTTAAATCTTTTTATTAATTGATTATCATATTAGTTATATCGATCTTCTTTGCCACCCTCAAAGCACAAAAAAGTTATGGGCATAAAAAATATTTTAAGTTTTCTTTTTACAAATTATAAACAATTTTTTTTTATAGAAAACCCATAATAACAAAATAGCACAGAGTTTTTTTTCCATTTTTTTTTAAATATTTATTTTACCATGTGTCTTCGAAAATTTCTGATCTCTTGATAATTTCATTAAAGATATAACGCACATTTTTTTTTCAAATCAAAAAAAAGTTTGTAAAAACATGTTGGCCCCTAACTCATCACCGTTACTCTCAAAAATGTTGAAATATCAATATTTTTTTTACGAATACAGTAGAATCTCTATTATCCGGAGTAATTGGGGATGAAGACAGTCCGAAATAAAAATTTATTCATTATTAACAGCTTAACGACCGGGGACTCGTATTTGAGTCCTTGAAGAACTTTCGTTGCGGGCCGCGGACTCATATATGCGTCCTACGTCATCCATTCCATTCCATTGAAAAATCATCTGATTGGAGTCGGGTTTGATTTCAAATGTTAACGGGGTATGGTAGTATACACATCAACGCATTATTTAACAAAGATTAAATTATCATTTTCCTAAACAATTTCGTAAAAATACCCCAAAAAAATTCATGTATATTTTTTTCTTATGTGATCTTTCATTTCACATTTTACATTCTGGTTAAAGATTTTATTTTTAAATCGAGTCTGGTTTGTTTCTCTACTTAGCAAGGATATTCATCAGTCCAGTGTACACTGTCACGCATGCCAAGAAACATTTCGGGGCCCTTTACAGATCGTAGTATTGGTGTTACACATTACCTTTGATTTATCGACTGAGCCACATGGAATTTTTATGATGGTTATGAAATATTTAACAGAAAACATTTTTGACATTTTTAATGCTAATTTGATTTAATTATGACCCATTCAAACTCAGTGGCAGGGGTTCTCAACTTATGTTGACGAATTAAATAAAAACATATTTTTCTGAAATATATTCTTTTATGTTACATTATTATAGTGAATAGTGGATATCATTCTGACGTTCCTTTTCTTATTTGTTTTCCACACTTGGATGAGTGTGTCACCTTTTCTGGAATGCTTGGTTTCTTGAGGCTTTCATTTTATATTTTTTAAAGATTCCAGTAAACCTCCATTTTTCCGAATTGTCCCGCAAAGTCCCGTTTTACGTAAAAATAAATCTTTAGCGAGCGATACACTGTTATAAAAATTATCTGCATAAATCCTGTGCCACTTATTCATATATGGCTTCAACTCGCTCATTACAGAATGTATGTACACTCGAATCAGAACCACTATCGTCTGCGTCATCTTGTTCACAATCACTGGGAACCTCCGACAATGCATCCACAAAATTTTCTAAATATGTTTCATCTCTTCCTTCAATTTTGAGGTGATTAAAAATAAAAATATAAAAATTATAATCATAAATGATTAGCAAGAGAAAAGCAAATTTCGCGACGTTTTCACCGATAGTTAAGAGAAGACAGAATACAATTTACTTATATTGTATATTGATAAACACTTGCAACACAGTACCCTGATTTCTGAGAATGGCTGTAAAAAAATTACGAAACAAACTAACAACATCTGCAATGGGGATGATATGAGAACCAGGGCTCTTTAAACTGCGGGTATTTATAATATTATCTTGAATATATGTAGCATGATTTTATCTTCGTTCTTATATTTTATTTAGATATTATTGTGGGTATTTAAGGGCAGGCAATATAATAATGAGGATCGATATGAATTATTTGTATATATTAATTTTTATACGGACAAAAGGTACAGTATGGGCAAGAAAACCTTTATTTTTTCACTTCTTCAGCAAAACAAATATGGATTCAACTAAAATAATTTACTTACAGCTAATTCTTGAGAACACTGTACTTACTTTTCCATGGTTCATATCGATCTAATAATCCAGCTTTCACCTTTCGCCATCTTCAGATTCGATATAAATCTATCGATGGGGTAAACACGAATTGAAATTGTGTACAATGTGTAAATTGAATACAACAATTAACGTGTTAAGATTGTACTCCATCATGTTCGTAAACAGTGGACGCAATTTTCCACGGGAACATCAGCAAATTCACAATGTTTTTGTTTGTTTTGACCAATCCGGATAATCAAGGTTCTACTGTGCTTAAAAATCATGCTTCTGCAATGAAAAGGTCAGTAATGATATTTTGATTTAACTGCCTGAATTGAATGTAGAGGGCAAACTTCATGTAAACACTTAAAAATATAATCAAATGTATTGGTGATTTTGCAGATATGAGATGCAGAAGAGCTAAGGGTTTCTTCTAATAAATTAAGCACTATACGAAAAAAATGCCATCATGGTGTATCCTTTGTCAACAGTCAACAGTAATTTATCATTATTGAAACCTATAGGAGTATATATGTGGAATCATATCGTGGGTATTATGAATTAAATAAAAAAGCACATGAAATTACCTATAATGGAGGATATATCAATATGAATAAAACTACTATAGTAATATACAAAAATTATTTATTTAACTTCTCATAAATAAGTCATTATTTTAACGGATATATTGGGGCTTTTGGACATGTAAATCAAAAAATAGATGATTTTTTTCACATAGAGGAAAAATACAGTTCAAACAAACAGGTGTCAAAAACCATTGATACTCAGTTTGATGAGCATGAAATCATATTATTACTTGAAATATAGCAAAATATTTTGGAACGAATTAGTTAATTTCGTGAATTAAAAAAATATTTTTGGACACCAATATATATTTTCAGCGATTTACCAATAGGAAATTCATCAATTTGAATGCACTATGTGAAAAAAAAATACCATCATGAAAGTTTTAATGGATTGTAACCCAATAAGCCTGAACAGTCTCGAATTGACCGGCCCTTCAAATTTTACAATACGAGTCATCTATTTCTATCCTTCTATTATACCATTAAAATCAACAAAAATACATAAATGAATACTTAAATACATACAAAGAAAACTTTATGAAATATTTAAGGAGATAAAATATTATGTCAAAATAATTTCATGGCTGAGTGGGCTAAATAATAATTAATATTGACTACTATGAAATTTAATAAAATAAAAGAAAAAATAAGGTTTTATATTGAAATTGTGAAATGGCTAAATTATACATTGTTTAACTTTTTAATGTTCATGCACATGTAAGTATTGTAATACAAGAATCTACAAAATGCATAAATCCTTTTGAATAACTAAATAATAAATAAAATACCAGTGGCATAAATACAACTCCATGAAAGTGGAAATTCATTTAATAATAAACAATACAAATTCAATACATAGTAATTGGAGGATTTCTAATGAGCCCAAAAGTCAAGAAAACGGAATTTTAAAACTTAAACCGATCTACATTTATATCATGATAAATGTTTAATGGCTTTCTCCTTTTTTGCCAGCGACTCTTTTGAATTCATCCATATTGGTAGTGGAAATTGGGGATCCATAGAATGCAAAATGATCAATGTGTGTTACTTCTGAACCCCCCTGGTTGTCTTTTACAAACACCTGAATATTTTGGACGTTTTGGAACTTAACGAAGCGAAGTTGGACAGGGCTACCACTTTCCAACTCTGCCGGTGTTATCCTGAAATAAAAATAAAATATATAGTAACTGATAAGCTATGTTCAAAAAGTTATCACAGATAAATATATAAAAAGTTTTGAAATGAAACTATTTACTTAGAATTTTGCAATTCATTTTCTTTAGGTACATTTACATCTTACATTATAGTGACTTTTGCAAATCCAATATCAGATTTCTTAAAATATAATATCTATGAAAAAATACTACAATATATAAAACTATCAGATTTGGTATTTTTTTAATGTATGACGTTGAATCTAGAAACAACTAATTAATAAAATTACGAAGTACACAATAATACATAAATATCCAATAACAGTCATGAATTATGTGTATGTGAATTTTATATAAAAAAAAAAAAACAATGAAAAGTCTATTACGTCAATTCCTGTACTGCTTGATTAGATGTAGCCATGTCGAAGTCCAATGTTCTTGGCTGGTTGATGAATAGTTTCACAGTTTTTGGGCCTTCCACTTTGGGCGCTTTAATTTTCAGAGAATGGATTTTCACCGCCTTAAGAAAAAGTATTTAAAACTGTCAATACAGATTATTTTGAGGTTACCGCCCACACGCTTTGAGAGTGGGTGTGAATAATTGACATTGGTTATAAGGAAATACTAATTCATTTGATTTCATACAAGTTTCTTTATTATTTGTAAGTCTTAACATTCCATAAAGATGTGTTTTAATAAGCTATAGAAAAAGGTCAATATGATAAAATAATAAATGTAACCTTTCTTCAGATGAAAATGTATCAATCATATAAAAAACAATTTTAAATTCTAGACTTTTAAAAATCCACTAGAGGGTGTAAGATAAATGAAGCATGTCACTCTTAATACCATTTAAAGTGCTGATTATCCATTTTAATAAACTATCAACAATCAATCAACCATGCAGTCTTGCAGTTGATCTCCTGGTTAACCCTGGTTTATAGATGATATTGGTATGTGTAGATTGTTTTGCCATAAGGCATTATGCTGTATCATTCTTTAAGTATTTTTAGATTCAGAGAATATTGAGACTTTTTCATTTGATTTATTTTATAATAATACTTAATAAAATAATCTTTTATCTTATAGATGTCAGAACTTTTTCATTTTATGGACACTATGTTGCTTACCTGGTTAAAAGCTATAGACATGATGAGCTGCTCATCGCAATCACTTTCAAGATGGCCACCTTGAGCGGAGAGGGCGTGAATCATTGGATGTTCATCAGACTCATTTAGACATTCGCACTCACCTTTTATGATGAAGGATACTAGGTCCATCTGGTAGGAAAAAATATTTTTTGTTAATTTATTAAATGGTAATCAATTAGTGCCCCCTAACCAGAAAGTAAATAGACAGCTGCCAAAAAAATGTGCATTTAAAATCTAAAAAAAGGTCCATTGGTATCACTGTAGTTTAGGAATTAGTAAATGTAGAGATTAATAATAAGGTAGCTTGCAAAAAAAGATGATAGAGAAAACGCTGCATGTTGTAGAAACTGTCAATTGCTTGAAGATTGGAAATGAATTACAAGAATTCAAAATCAAAAAGCTTAAATCAATACAAAATGCAATTATTAAGAACAATTGTAAAATGTTATAGCATGGGCAATTTTCTGCCAAGCATTTATATATTAAGAATGCAGGAGATATGGCTGAGAAAGAATAAAACAATTAGTATTATATTGAAATTTGAATTGTTAAAACTTTGTACGATTCCACATGCTATCATAAATTATATTAGAATTATGTTAAATATTACATGAAATTATTACCAGAGTATATGTGTTAAAAAAGATACAGTTTTCAGTTCTAGTTTTACAATGGTATGAGGCAAAGATAAAACAGTTTTTCAAACCCAAGTATTATTGAAATTTTTTTAGAAGAGATATGAATAAATTTTTCTCAGTAAATTTTAGTACTTGTTATTTGATTAAAAGCTACAATTTTTAAAATTATGCATACAGTTGTAACACATGTAATTGAATAGCTATATAGTATCAACTTCCTTCCTAAAGAATGCTGATCAAAAATATCAGTATCATCTTGAATATAATAAAAACCTTAATATTTTTGTGGTTGCAAATCTTTAATTTTAAGAAAATTGGCATAATGTTGATTTGGTATCTTGGCAGCTGCTACACAGTATAGCAAAATAATCTCTGCACATTATAATACTCTATAATTATTAAGTCTCTTTTAAAATTCCTCAGAGTTAATAAATAAACAGTGGGCAAAATTTTTTCCTTTTGAGTCTTAAAAATATGAAGCATTTTTTATCATTACGAGAGCTGATGGTATGTGTGTTGAGAAAAGATCAAATACAATCACTATCAAATAGGTGGGTTTGTTAGTTTTCTATTGGTAATGTTGAAAACTTGTTAAAAAAATAAGTATACATATTGATAGTAATTCAATAATTTTTTTATTCGGATATCAGTAAATAAAATTTTTGACAAATTGATGGAACAATTTTATTCAATACTTTTAACAAGCCTTTGTCTTACAATGACGAAGAATTATTGCAATAATTTATTAACGCATTTTATGAGATCTTAGTATAGAGTATAAAGTATAATTAATTAGTCTTGCAATCATTGAATTTGCGGACAATTTCACAACCATATTCAAACAGAACGAGCTACTGTAAATAAATAGTGTCAATAAATTTCATTAATCTTGCTAAGCAACGGTGCAGCAACTCTTTTCTTGTGATTTCTGTAAATACACATAATCAATGTAGAATTTTTGTATGAAAATGTGTTTGTACATATATATCAATCAGACTACCAACCCTTGATTATAAATTGGAATGTTAATCAATAAAGAAGTAAGGGATAATCAAAAAAATTATCATCACAAATTTAATGTGAATAAAAAATAAAATACTTTACTTGATTATGTTACTACTTTAACCCAATTAAAAACCTTTGGAATGTTTAACAGAAGAATTAGGAATATATTTTCATCTTAAATCAATTAAAACAATATCACTCCATATAATATAATACTTTGTGTCATTCGTGTCTGCAAACTCATGATCCTGGCAGCAAGGTTTGTTAGCATATTTAATGAAAATATAATAGTGGAATCGATTTAATAATCTAATATATTATTAATAAATATCAATAAGAATAAATATATATGGAATGTGTGCTGTCAATAAAATGCCATGCGATGATGGTCTGTTGCATGACTCGTTGACAGGCCCGAATACTGGCACACTCTTACGATATATTGTTAAATTATGGTCAATAATAATTAATATGAAAAATCTGTCACTGTAGTTGATGGGCCTTCTGAGCAGGATTATAAGTTTTTATGACTGAAATAAAATAATATAATACACACAAATTAATTGCATTCAGGTTTTTTTTTATCAATTTAATTATCTGCATTTAACTATACTTACTCATAGTAACATACAAACACTTTAGGTATATGAAAATCTGAGTCAATATGCGTAAGACTTTTTGGATTAAACATGAAAGCCTATATGAAATAATTTTCCAACTTTTAGATGCGGGATTCAAATCACACTCCCTTTCAACATAATATCAATTTAAGACTTTCAATAAAATCGGCTAGATTCTTGAAACAATAAATTTTATGAGTTACGATAGTCATATATAGATAATAGATAAGTTCATATCGTAAGCATTGAAATATAAACAATATATTGAAGAATTATAATTGCTTATTTATAAACTTTATAATTGTATATTTGATTGCTAAGGTTTACAATACCATCATAAGCTGAAATCGCTGTTTATGTTTTATAGATAAGAATGTGTTTTACCGTTGGCTCTCTTTTAACATATGCCATCGGTTTAATTCTGCATGTAAAGATTCATAAAGGAGGGATTTTAAGGCCACATTGATTAAAATCAATAAGTAAATCTAGCAACTTACGTGGCCTGCAACAGCATTGTCTTCATCTGATCCATCGTCGTTTCCGTAGTATTGCCGGACCTTGCTTTCGAGGGTTGCGGAGTCGGCACCTTGGAGTCTATCTACTTTTGTCTACGGAAGAAAATGATTTTATACTATATATAAATTGACACAATTTCGAATGAAAATAAGGTTAAAAAAAATGTATTATTCTATATTTTATATTTGCTATCATTCCACAAATGATTTATGCCATCCTGTTTCATTTTTGTCAAATAAAATATAGAAATCAAGCACATGTTTTATTACTCTGAGGCCATGTTTTAATTTTTGATCTTTTAAAATATATTAATAGTCTTAAAATCAATTTAAGCAAATAAAAATTTATGGTCTGAAATTTACATGATTCCTCAATATATTTTTTTTCAAACTCGTTGACAATATAAGGACCTGGATTTCATAGTTGATGATTATAAACTAATTTTAAATTACAATTTCGAATCCTATATTAACCGCTGATTTTAGAATAAGTCAAAAGTAAATAAGACGTTACATGTTAACATATTTTCGAAGCAGTAGAATAATAAAATTATTTGATTCCCATACCAATACACCATTTAGACAGATTCTTTAACAAATGTGACTATAATGACTGGTGTAATAAAGAAAAAAGTAGTTCAATAATTAACGAATCAATTTGTTTGTATAATGTGACTGTGCAGGATTAGATTTAGAGAAAAGCGAACCTTGTTTCTATAAAAAATGAAAGTTGGCATTGCACTAACGCCCTGGCTAGCAGCTGTCTCGGCACACTTGTCTACATCAATCTTTAAGAACACTGCACGAGGAAACTTTGCAGGTAATTGCTCAAAGAATGGGGCAATTCGCTGACATGGTGGACACCTGAAGCAGATTGAAAAGTTAGAATTAGTGAAAGAAGAGTATCTGACACCTACGAATGTTATACATATCAAATATATATATCCATATATATTTCTTTTAATTAAAATTTTCCATTGCCTAATTGAAGCCATAATAATAAAAAAGAATATTATTTGTATCAGAATAAATTATACAAATTGTATTTGATGAAATAAATATTTAATTAAAGGAGTCGTGATGTGAAATTTAAACATGTTCTTCAATTATTGTGTTAAGTTTTGGATGGCAGGCAAACACCATAATGAAATTTTTTAAACATATACATATAAGGCTTTGCCTTGAAATAATAACTCCACGCAACGTGATATAAAAGGTAAAGTACGAATAATATACGTAGGATGTATGGGAGTTCAAAATTTTTTAAATTGTCATGTTCACAATAAAATCGTGATTTGCATCTTTCCCATATAAATACCCCAAATATTCATTTTTAATTTACTGTGACAAAGAAAAACAGTTACACGTGAGTGCTAATATTAGTTTTCGACTTTTCCCGGTGAAAATAGGGAAATATGTGTTTTGATGTGGGTGTAGGATTCAAAATTCTAATAAGGTTAGGATAGTTTACCACGTAGCTGTGAAGTCGGCGACCACCAATTTTGTACCAGCATTCGCCATTTCGGTCTGGAAATGACCCTCATTCATGATGATCGTTGCAAATCCCATTTTTACACAATTAAGACAAATCTAACAAGTAAATCGAAACAACTGAACACCCGTCAAACGACCAGAGACATTTAAAATGAAATGGAAGTGAATGACAGGCAACAATTTATAGTAAACGGCCTCGTTGCAAGCTCTGAGCGTAAATGTGTAGGTTGTTGATACTTGTTTCAAGTTTACAGCTTATAGCTTATAACGAAACAATTTTTGGCGCGCTGATCTAATAAGCATATTTCAAGCAAATATTTTTAGTTGATTAAAAAAACCCTATTAATATGAATCAAACCTTATCGTGTAATCATAAAAAAGAACAATCTTGTAATTTTTTTGCTTAGTTTGACGAATGAATATTTTTATGAGTAAAATAGTTTTTCCTCGCTAAATAGATTTTCTCAACTTAACTCAAATTCTTCACAATGTAACAAAGACATAATCATTTAGTTCGTATAAGGTATACAAAAGTATGTATGATATAACAATATTATATCATAAAATTTTTTAAATTCCCAATTGTAATTGTGATCGACTAAATTTCGCTCCGCAATCGACTGCCTGGCACCCTAGAAGTGTCATGTGAAATGTGTACAGGTAATCAAAATAAATTATTTGTACATTTAATTTTCACATTTAAATATTAAACATATATTACATAATTATTGTGTATTGTTTACAACTTCACTCTGACCAATGTTTTCGAGGCCCTCTGTTATTTTTTGGGCTCACTCTTATTTACTATTAAAACGATTTTTGGCGTTTTTTTTTATTCTAACAAAAAAATTGTGAACGTATATTTTTATAACTTAGGAAAACTTTAACTCTTTAGCACCATTTCATCTTACTTTTCTTAAGACACGATTAACCTGATTACTTATTCCTCAGTCATCAATCAAGTAGATTTAAAAAAAAATGCGATATATTTTAAGTAAGTAAATGCATTATTTTATTTAATAATTAACATAAGTACAAAATAGATTGTTGATCACTGTTTTATAATATCAATTTATATAATATATATGTATTTATCTTAATACTATCAAAGTATTCCCCTTAGATTTTAAGTGTTATTATTTATTCATTTAAATATGGAGTCATTCGCAACCTCCCGCTCTTTCATTTTGTCCTGACATCTCATCCATAGGACCCTGCTTTAGGTCGTCGTAAATACCTTGCACTCGTAAACTTTTGGGATCGAAAGGAGTTTTGAGATGTATCGTTGCTTTGTGCCGAACTCCGAGACTTTCTATTTCATATTCGCCGTCTAGGAGATATTTATTGGTCACTGGAGTGTTCTTTTCTTTATGACTGATATAAGAAACTCCAATCGGTTTATCAAGATAATAAGCGTAATCTCCTCTTCTTAAAATTCCACATGGTTCTCCATTGCGGTAAACAACTTCTAACCCAAATAGCGGTTTCTGCAACAATATAAAACAAACGTATTTAACGTACTATCAAATCTTCCATAAAATGAAATCACTTTGTTCAATCAATATAACGATTACGGTCTAATGACTCATTATGTAGAATTTGGATGAAGAAAATGCTTTGAAATTGGAACAAGAAAACAATTAAACATACATTATAACAAAATGGGGGGAAAATCATAATTGTGCTCTCAAATATTTTGCAGACTGAGGCTTAGCTCAAAATTATATTAATGGCTTGATAAAAAATATAAAAAGCTATTTACCTTTTCATCTAAAGTGAAGAAAGCGTATTTTTTTAAAACACCTTCCGATCTTTGCTTGTCAATAACCTTCTTACCGACATATTCACCCTCCTTCCTACATGTGAATGCGATTCCTGCTTCGATTGGTGTATCATCAGCTCGAATGTCAGCATTCCACAAATGATATCCTGAACATTAATTTAATATTGTTTTATTAGAAATATATTCTTTTTTTGTAATAATATCACAGTTTTTGAATATAATAGTTTCCGAAAGTCTACATATTTTATGGCACAACTTTGTTTAGTTCGGAAAATGTAATCGCCGAGTCTTTCTGTTTGAATCATCGAATGGCGAATAGTACACGTGAACTGTTAGTTTCAATTGACTCTAATGTATTCCCGTATTTGTATTTAATTTTTATGTATGTCTGTCTGTCTTGCTTAAATAGAAAAGTTTACCACCATCAATTTAATTGCTGTCCTTAGTGACCACGCTTGCGCATCTTCTGTCATCTCATGTAAACCAACATAAGGGAATTATTTATAATATGTTTGAATTCCATTAAAACTAACCCTTCTCAGCACTCAATGACGTGAGCGCTCTCCATCCGCCGTGTTTCCATCCTCCGACCTTAACCAAAGACTCGAGAAGATTTGGGAGATCAGCTGTTGGAGTATGCAGCTCCCACCCGAGTTCACCAGCCCAACCGACTCTCAAAGCTCTGCATTTACCGGAGCCGATGGCTTGGTGTGTTCCAACTGGGAACGCTTCATCACTGAAGCCGGTATCTGTCAGTTTTTGCAGGATCTCTTGACTTTATATATAATAGAATGAAAAAAATAAAAATACATTTGCAGTAAAACCCCATGCAAATATATAATGCAATAAATAATATTTTTGTGATAATTTATTCAATTTTACGACCCTATAGACCTCTTCTTCGAATTTTTATTGATAGATGGAGTCTTAAGTGTCAAGTCTTGCGCATATAAAATTAGCTTAAACTAGCTGGGCTCGGCAAAATCTTATTACTTAGAGCAGCAGATTTCAACCTGGGAGGCGCGGACTATTAACAGACGAGGCGTTAAAAAAATTATTGTATATATATATATGACATTAATTTTCATGCCATAATATAAAAATAAATAAAACTTCGTAACTGTAGAAATCATTGAATGAATGTATATTTTTAATTTTCTTATATTTTAACATGGGCTGTAAAAATAAAACATGACTCCGACTAAAAAAGATGGAAAATATTCTGCATAGCAGTTATGAGCAGTGGCGGACTGGTAATACATGATTTATTGCCCGATGGCAAGCAGCCCCGCTATTGTTAGAACATATGAACTCCTGTGCTGAGACCTCTTTTGACTCCTCGTTACCAATATTTTTATACGTAGTCAGCTATTGCTTATGAAAATATTTAGTTCGTACCTTTGAGGCCCTTGGAGGGAAATTATTCCTATTTGCTCAGTAACATCTGTGACATTAGCTTTGAGACCTTTTTGGTAAATTACTTTCTTCATGTGACTGAGAGTGCTTTGGGCTGAAAATCCGCTGGCTACGATATAAAATCCTCGACCCTAGAATTATTAATTTTAATTAGCACAATAATTTTTTTGATTATTTTGCGATGTTCCAAATCTATTTTTTTTTTACATTAAGTGTATACATTGTTGTTAAATTTGTTTTGAGGAAAAGTAATAAATATACCTTGAAAATAGGCTCGTGAAGATACCCTGTTCCGTTATCCATTAGACTAACTGTAAGGTCAGCTTCCACGCCGCCTCCATCATTTAAGACACATGTATATACAATTTTGCTAGAACAGAAAACATTAAGGTTATAAAAACATAAACTAACACTCGAAAGAATGTTGAAACTTTAACATTCGGTGTAAATTAAGCTTTATCGCGAAAGAGTGAGAGAGTAAACGACTCGTGTAAGAGATAGAAAACTTCGGCAGAGGCACCTCTTCAAAACATTACCGAACACGCCTCGCGCGACGGGGCACTGGATGAGTTATTTGAAATAAAATGTTCATTTCCGAGATATATGTAAATAATTAAAATAGGGTTAAGTAATCTCAGTGCAATAATTATTGTCTCCACGGTTTACAAGATAAGGTACTTTAAATTGAGGGCTTACTTATTTCCTTCCCGCTCAAGGTTCGCGGTAAAAATCCAATTTGCAGCGACTTGAGCATCCGGTCCAGTGAGATAGAACTTTCCATAGTATGACATATCGAACAAGGCTGCTTTCGTACGACATTGCATTGCTTCTTCACCTATCTAAGATATAAATAAGAGTTAAAAATTTTGCGGATACTTCAAACATAATAAAAGAGACTACGTCAAAGAATTGCGGCTTTACTTTGCTATGATGTTTTGAAAATCCGAAAGAGTAATCACCCTTCAACATGTGCTCGTATCGTTTGTCAGCATTTTTTACATTGCCATAATATCCACCCCAATCATATTTAGGTACTGGAATCTAAAAAAAAGCATTTATTTGATTATTTAGAAGACTTATATCAAAATGATTAATTATTATCATAGGTATAATCAAAATTCTCAGAGAGGTTAAAATAGACACTCGAATTAATGAGCTAATTTTTATATATAAACTATTACATTAACATAATTATTTAGTCATACAGGAGGACCACAACTATTTGGATTAAAATAAAAACAATAAATTTTATGATTCATTTATTTTTCACTAGGCGAATCTGAATCATCACGGGAAAAGGTAATGTTTTTTAATAAAAGATCAAATGGATGTTCCACCAGTGAAGAAATTTCAGCTTGTCTATAAAAGCTCAAAAAGCGAAATTGTTTCAGTTAACTTAATATTCATGGGGAAAGCGTTTTGCTAACACACATCCAGTATAAATATTCATCGACATATCAGTATTTGTAGAAAAATTCATTAACTGTGCTGATTACGGTTGCCAAATATTTCTGTGATGTGCCGGGCCAAATAGCTCATAACTAATGATAAAGATTCCCACCGCTTATTGTTTCTTATTAGAAGTCTTAAAAAACAGTAACTAACTTTAAGAAAACAATAATGACTTAATTTCTTATTAAAACATATTTTATGTGATGATAATGAAAATATTATATATACTTGATTTTCCCTGCCAATTATGATTTCTTTCGAATGGCCGGATTTCTTACTATCCTAATTATCTCGATTACAAGATAATTATTTGGGATAATCGTGTTGCTAGTGAATTTGAAGTATGAATTTTAAAATAACTCTAAATCAAATAAGCTAAAAATCAGATTATTCTCGATAACGTACTATATCATTCACGTAGAATGCTGGCCTTTCCCATGCTCCTCTAGCCTGCATGACAGCTCCAGCTTTCACCAGCTCATCGTGGATGGGAGATTCCCTGAGCCATCTTCCAGCCAGACTTTCATCGTGGGGAAAAACTAAGCAGTAGTTCTTCGCATAGGCTTCGTGACTTCGTTCTCTGGCCCATTGGAGATTCGTGTTTTGTGGTGGTGAGAAACGGCGGACGTCGAATGTGAACATTGGCAACGATGGTCTGCAAATTTATTAAATAAATATGTATGATCTTGATCTTAAAAAATGAAATATTAAATTACCTTTTCTTTAGAGGAGTTTCAATTCATGTACAAATGAATAAAATGAGAGTATTTCAAAGATACATACCGCCCATTCAATACCCAATCTGCCATTTGATCAGCGCATCCTGGAGAAAACATCATTCCGGCAGAATTGTAGCCACAATTGTGGTAAAGTCCTAGATATTAAAAATACTCGTTGAGATATATGATGATGAATTTATGAAAAAGCGTTTAAAATATTTACATGACTTAAAAGTGAGCCCCGTTAATTAGATATATCTGCTGAAGTTTGGTTCCAGGACTTAGAGTTGATCGGTAAAGCTGGTCTGTGAAACAAACGATGAGTACCGTACTGTTAACGAAAAAAAAAATGGAAAATACTTATAAAAAATAGACATGCCAATATTTATTTTTAATTATCGATCGTTGCCGTTTGTGATATGTTCCGTTTTAAGCACTGGTTGTTTTCAAAATCAATAGGTGTCTAATGTATAAATCTAATCATAAAAAACAAATCGATTCAACTAAATTTTATTGGACGCAATATCTTCTTACCAAATAGTTGTGTGTCTTCTCCCATCAATGGTTTATGATCAGGAGTAAAAGACTCCGGACCACATACCGTGCTCTTGATACCAGCTTTTGCAAAGGCCGGGCATAAAGCACTGGCTCCGTCAATATGAGAACTAAATGTTGACCAATCCAATTCGTATAGTTGGAACTCAAAGTTCTCTGGAACGCCCTTTGAATAAAACAAGTTTTTTGACTGTCAAATCAAAATTAAGCGTGTAGAAATTGATATTAAACGGTAAATTATTTTACATATAAATAATATGTGGATTGAAATAATTTTTTTTAAGCTTGAGTTATTGAAAGACAATCATGAAATATATTTACATTATCCAATAAATGTGGGTTTCCTTCATAGCCGCCCATGCAGAGCGAATCTCCTTGAACTCTAAAGTAAAAGGCAGAGTCATGGTCTCTCACATTGGGCATTCCTCTGACGCCAGCCATGGTTTCGGAGACCACATACGCATGTTTCATCGGTATCAAAGGTAGGCGACTACCAACCAGGCGTGATACTTTGTCTCCCCAAACTCCTGGAAATAAGAAAAATAAAATAGGCGTCGATGAGCAATATTGTCACAAAAAGTCAGAAAGATTCTACAACATTTGAAATTTACCAAAACGACATGATGCTCTCATAGATTTACCGAATATATTGTGTTAGTTTTATGGTAACTGTTTGTTTTGAGAAAAGTTTTGAAACTCTCAATATTTTGCAGCCAGATGTGTGGTTGCATTTTAGACCACTAATCATTGAGTGGTCATGAAATTTCATCACCAAACTTTGAATATGAAATATTATTATGAAAGTACCTGAGCAGTTTATTATACATTTAGTTTCTATTTGGCCTTTTCCCGTGACTACTCCTTTTACTTCCATGCTGCCAAGGCTGTTGGCGCCAGTCAGGATTTGAAGAACTGGTGTATTTTCGTAAACCTAAAAAAATATTTTCAATAAATCTAACACAACAAAAATTAATTTCGCTATGAAATATAATGAAGCACACATCTTATAAAAATCGTGAAAGCTTCAAAGTGTGCAGTATTCTGATACTTTCTGATGCCAGAGAAAATTTTTGACATTCTAACCTGGCATCCATTGTTTTTGGCAGCCTTCGTGAGGGCAGCGCATGCCATTGCCGGATCAACTACTCCGTCGGCAGGACTGAGGAGTGCAGCATGCATAGCACTTCCATCGAGAAGAGGATATTTTTTACCAGCTTCTGTTCCTGAAAGCATTTCACTTTCGACGCCAAAACCTTTGCCAAGCGTGGCCAAACGTTCGTATTCATCACTACGAACCTGAAACAATACATCAATATTAAAAATATTATATAATTAAGTTTACTCGCGTGACATGTTTTAGTGGCAAGTGGCAAATGGAGATATGGTTAGTTCTGAATGGAAACATTAGCAATTGCCCTTGCATAACTGCTTCATGACAACGCGTTTAAAATCTGCTGTTTTGGACGGTTGACTTGAAGTGTAATAAAGACATGCGTAATGTTTGTATCATTTGGTAAAACATGCCATAACTCAAACCTTAGTGTGAGATATGAATAGTCCACCATTGTTGATCCAACCTGATGGTTGACCAGTTTCTTGTTCAAGTCTGCCGTACACATCTCGTGATACTCCGAGAAGCTGCACTTCCACGTCGCTGGGACGAAGGCTCCAGACAAGACCTAAGATAAACATTAAATAATTATTGATCATTTATGATCACTTAATTTATTATTGTGAATTTTCCTAGCTATTTATAATCATTCAAAGAAATCTTATAGTATTTGACAATTTGTATTGAAGCAAAAAGCGATTCGTTCATCTAGTAACTGTTTGCTCCATCAGTTGATTATCGCCATCATAATAATATCGGTTCTTTTGTTAGTATTTTATGATGATTGGAGCATAACTAACTCACTTTGACTTTTCGTGTTGAGGAAATAATATAAAAATGATCATTATTATTGTAAATGCTTAGTGTTTATATTTAAGTTACTTGGTAAAAAATACAATCAATTTTTTTTTAAATCTCGTATTTGTAGACCAATTTTGGTGAAACAAAAAAAAAATCAACGCAACTGAAATTATGTCTCTGTGTGTCGATCTTTCAATTCATCCACTAATAAGAAGATATATCGGTATACCAATATGCGGTGTCAGTGAATATTGAAAACGACTTCATGGTAAAAATTTCCCGTGAAAGATTGGCATATTACCATCCGCTTTGAACGTTACCACAGTTGGAACAAGAGCCGTAAAAGTTTAGGATAATATGATCAATAAGTATTGGTAACGGACAAAGTTGAATATCGATTACCTGCAGTGTGCCATGTAGTTCCTGATGTAATTTTCGCCCTCTCCAATAAGACAGCGTTGACGCCTCTTCTTGAAAGTTGATATAGCGTGCTACATCCTGCGATTCCTCCACCTAAAAATAAATGAATAAAATTCTAACGATTCTCCAAGAATCGAAATATATGTAAAAGAAAAAAAAGATTGATCATTGAACTATCACCAGAACACGGAATAAAAAATTTAAAATTTTGATAGGTTGATGTAATATATATTAACCTTTTGATTACGGGGCGTCAATTTTGTAACGATATTGTTTTCTACAACAAAGACAGATTTTTTGATTTACACGGTCACATTCTCGTCAATGAAGCTCCCGTTTTAGCGTGCATAGCTTTTAGAAGTAAGTGTATGTTTTTTATATATTATGTTGTAGTTCATCAAAAGAAACTATATACGTCGTTAAATTGAAAATAGACCCGGGAAATCAATAATGATGATGATAAAATAAGTGTTATACAATTTTTCATAAACATTTGTTAATTAGTATATTGGTATCATTTCGAAAATATCTCAGCTTTATAACAAACGGATACTAGTAGATAATTACAGTTTCAATACTAACTAAAGAAAATATTTAGTTTCTATTCAATAACACGTATAAAATACATTTATGCATTATTAATTGATAAACATACTGAATGGCGAAGCTGTTAATATCGATTTTACTAAATATTAATAATTCAAAAGCATTTCTATAACTTAGTTGTTTAAATAAAATTAATTTAATCTTTTTAAATTTGTGAATCTATGATTTTACGGGTACTTTTATTGCTCAAAAAGTGTTAAAACAATAATGTTGACGCTTTGATATTGCTTTTTAATATATAACAAAAATAAACAAAAACAAAAAAGATTTTATCAGTGACCCCACCCTACTCAATAGACATTACGTGCAAATAAAACGTCACATAAACAACAAGTAAGTAAATAAAAGTTTTTTTAATTAATATAATATAATCTAATGCAATAATTTCAGTTATGTAAACAGACTAGCAGTAAAATAATACAGTTTAATTGGATATTATATCTTCCACTGAATGATAAAAAAACATTATTATACAGATTAAATATTCTTTAATAATGTAAAATGCGTCAAAAAAGTTGACTGAGCAGAAAAAATAATCCTACATATTAAATTTCATTGCTCAGCAATTATTATATCACCAATAAGTTGAGAATTGTATTAACTGTCAATTCCAAGTGTCAAAAAATTGTATTAATCTGTAGAAATACAACATAATAAAAAATAGTGGAGCTCCAAATCGTCGTTTGTAAAGGAAAACAATAATGAATTTTGAAAAGTCTTCAATAACTGTTTTATTCTCTCAACAAATGTACAATTTTTTTAATAGTAAATAAGAACAACAATTTTTGCATAGTTCTTCCTTCAGTAGGTGATTATTAGCGGAAATTATGATCTGGCTTAGTAAAACAATTAAAGGTTTACAGACTTACAATCTGTCTTTGCTTACGATATTGGAAAAAAACACGAATGAATATGCTTATAAATAGGGTAACAAATGTTCAACAAAACAATATATTGGAATAAAATTTGTGGCGAAGCGGTTGAATTAGATGATGTGCGTAACTTCTAAACGAGCTATCTAATGTTCGATCAAAACAATCAATTGGGGTAATATTTGTGACACAACCAAAAGATTAAACTATACAAATAGTATAAGTGTTTTACACGCATATTTCATTAGCACAAAATTTAGATTGCCCTTTGAAAAGACTATTTTTCAGGGTTCGTACTCTTTTTGTAATAATTGGATGAAATTTTATATATATCGGGTGATAAAAGGCACGTATTCAACATAAATTTCTGTAACATTGTAATATTCGAACATCATCTATTTTTATGTGGACATATTTAGTGTTTTAATGTTTCGGTAACACAGAAAAGCGACTTATAAAATTCGAAACGTCGAGTGATACAAAAAGATAAATTTGAGCTCTTATTTTTCTGATTATCATGAATTGGAATCACTTGGAATTATCATATACATTTCGATGGAATTAAAAATCATTATTTATAATGAAATCAGAAAAGAGAACATGTGAATATTTATTTAAAATCTCACCAAGAATTACTACGTCAGCATTGGTAGGTAACGAAGCATTTGATGCACTTCTTTTAGAAAAACTTTTCAAAATATATTTACTTTTGGCACTATGACGATACAATCGAAACATGGCGCTAACCAATTAAGAAAATGATTATCAAAAGTGAAACATCAATTTATTTATTAACCGATTTATATTCTCTATCTCCGTAATTGAGCTGGTGGAATAATATTATACACAAAGAATACGCTGGCTAACGCCGAGAAATTTTTAAGATAAAATAAAATCTTAGCTGACTTCTTCGCGAGACTAAGAGAAAATTATAACTAAATCATTTAAATTTATTTGACGTGAGTTTGACACAAAATAATGTTGACAAGCTTATCAGCAAATACTGTTGTAGTCAATCAAATTATTTCTTTAATTGGATATCGAAGGAACAATGACTTAGTCCATATTAGAATAATTCTATTTATTATAGTAATGTCACTTCGATCATTTTGCCGCCCTTTTTAAAAAGGGAGGCATATAAATAGCTAAGTAAGCTTAGAATTATAATTTAATGTTATTTTATTTGGGTTTCATCAGATCATGGTTTTCTGAGAACTGCTAATATTATACGCAGCGCATTACATGTAATATTTAATATTACAAATATTTTTAACGGCACCTTCTCTTTCGGTATATTCAATGAATACATTATCAGTTATTATATTGTAGTTATATCGACTCAAGATGCGTGATCGAAAACCAATACGAAATTTGAATAATTGAAAATTTGTACAATTCCGCTTAATTAACCTGGGTTTCACCTTTCGACATCTTCATGCACGGATGTAACACAACTGACACAGTCCGAAGGTGCTTCATGGAATTTAAAAACCAAATTTGTCAGTTCTGTTGTATCAGTGTTATACCTGTTATGCCAGAAGATACGTGAAGGCGGAACCCAGGTCGTTAATGATAAAATATGTTAAATCGTACAAAGTTTAAATAATTATAACGAAAATATGTAACGTCACTCAAAAGTACGCGCATGAGGACCCAGAAAAACCTCTAATTTTGGACATTGGTGACCTTTTAATCAGTTGTAATAAAATATTCATATTTCCCTCTTTTCTTCTAAGTGCGGAACATTAAAGTTTTGGGCTCGACGGCAACTTAGTGGGTGTCATTAACAAAATTAATAAAAATCGGTATACCCCAAGGAACTCTAAAAGAATTTAAAAATGATCAATTAAATATGAGTAAAATTATTGATTGAATTAATGAATCAACTTATTTTGTAGAAATTAAATACATTGCTATTTTTTCACCGCGTTTTGTATAAAATTGTCATGTAATTATTGAGTGGATTTCAATATATTTGCGTAGTTCAGTTTGAGATTCGATCATTTATGGTATTTTTGATAAAATTACCCATTGGACACCCTAACGATTGCAATACTTTGTACACTGTTTTAAAATTAAAATATATTCGTTGACAGTCTCTGCATTCTTGTTCAAAAATGACCTATTACGAGATCAAAAATTCATAAAGCTATGTTTACATATTTGCAAAGACATTGTTGTTATTATGTTTTGCAATTCAACTATAGACGTCATATTTTCAATAATATTGTCGGTGAAAAGTGCATCAGAAATATAATAAATGAATTTAACCGATAAATAAATATGAATGTATGGGGCAAATTATATAAATAAAGGAATACACTGAAAACTAAAATATTTTGGTCCAAATGTTTTGTAAATAAATCAAGCGATCATTGTAAAAATGTTAAACAGTGGCCATTTCAGTTCATATAATATCTAATAGCGGTAGTCATGAACGAATTTATACAACGTATAACATATTGGGATTATGTCGTATTTTAGTGTAGAATGATCAAAACTAATAATGCCGTTTATTTTGTGTTTACGATTTGAATACTGGATTGGTTATTCAAAATTTCGACGTTTTACAGTTGAAATATTTTATTGAGGATGTTTAGTTGTCATAAATACACAAAATAATAGGCAAGATATGATTTTTATTACAAGATTTCGCATGCATTTGAAACAAAATAATGATTATTTTTTGCGTACGTATGCACATATTTTATTCAACAATGATATGTGAAAATTCTGAAACAAATATGAGCTATTGTTGCTCTTTGAAAGATATAATTCTAATATTCGTATAAATTATTAATATAATTGTTTGAGAAAACAAAGCTTATGTATGCAAAAAAACTGTACAATCTATTGTAAAGCTTGCATTTTTTTATGTTATAAAAAACACTAAAACATTTGATAATAATATAACCTCTTCTGAACTCGCGATTTGATAACATAGTGTCCCACAGTCAAAATGTCAATTTTAAAAATAGGCTGCTTGTAAGTTGAAATTGAAAAAAACTAATATAATTTGCTTGTTACTAACTAGGGAACAGAAAAAAAAACTATTATGTCTTCAAGAATAATAATAGTGAAACTACACAAAGTAAATTCATGACTGTTGAGTCTGATTCGTAGAGTCGCGGTGTTATGGCCATAGTCGGATTCAGAGTCGTGAAAAATGAGCGACTACAACTTTTTTTTTTGAAAATTTTTTTGAAAAATATCTTAATGGACAATTTGCCGGATTGGTTGGTTGATCTTAAATATAATGCACACAAATAGGAAAGGTACGAGAAAACTTTGAGAACAATAAAATTTATGTGGTTTGTCAACGTCAGAGTCGGAGTCGTGTTCTTGGTCAGTGTCGGAGACAGTCCTATTTTTTTAACGAATCCACATCCCTTAGTAAAATTCTAAATTTGAAACTGAACAAACGGGAACGCGTTTGAAAACTGCGTATGGTGAATGTAATAATATGTCTTTCAAATTAATAAATTGAAATATATATGACAATACAATAAGCTGATGTGATTAGCTAAATCGTATGATTCTTGTAGAGGAAAATTATTTGACACTTTTACTTTAATGTAACGGAGGAGTGCCTTGTAAAAGGTAAAAGACAAATAAATTCAGAAATACAATATGTTAATTTTATTTGGAAAGAGTGATTGTCGATATTTATAAAAACAGTCATAAACTAATTTAAGCGTATTGATACATTCAATGGTCAACCTATATTGTTTTAAAATATTACGTTAATGTGTACTTATTGTTTAATATATTATTGATAGGATATTATAAATAATGAAATTTTTAGTCACAATAATGATAAATTCTCTAGAAATGGGAACACATAGACGTCAGTTATCATTAAAGGCTGCTAATGCTATGTCAGTTTGTTGTATGCGTCAATAAAGATTCTTATCAATGAATTACGTGCAAAAAAGAGGTTAGAAGTTTTACAGAATTTGTGTATATTATTAAGGTGCACAAAAATGTTATGCCAACGAAAATAGAAATCTAAAAATATACCTAAAATAATCAAGTAAACTTTACAGAATATAATGTTCCCAGCACCAACAAAAACCCTTTCATACTTTAGATACAGAGAATAAGAGACATTTTGGATTTGACTTGGATATGCATGTAAATGAAATATTTTACACGTACTTTTGTAAAAAAATCTATGTAGGTATTTATATATGCATAATGCGGTTATTATACACTTTGTAATATGTAGACAAACTTTGTATTTGATCTGAACCTAAAAAAATGTCAATATTATCCATACTATTTATAATATTTACATCAAATTTAGATGTGGCAACTTAAAAAAAATGCAACTTTGATTTTTTTATTGGAAGATGAATAAACTTTTGTAGCCGATGGTAATAATTTGAAAAATTGAATATTACCGCTCATTACAGATTTCTACTGCATTATCATCAAAATCAGTCGTTTTTTCTATCGCTAGAGTTCCTCATATCAAAATGTGTAACACGTGACTTGCAATAGCCAATGAACGTGAAATATTTACCTAGAGCCGGAAACGTCAAACAGGAACGTCCTTTTGGTTCGGCCATTGTAGCCGACGACTTATCGTTCATTTGCGGCCACGAATCTGTTCGTGGTTTTGTGATCCTAGTATCTAATACCATTAAAGATGGTACAGAAGAAGGTTAGTAAGTGTTTTAAGTTGTATCTGCGTTTATTTTGGTTACATTTCACCGCCGATGCGTGCGATAATGTTAATGTTGTTTGACGTACGGAACTCGGAAATTTGCACATGCATCGTACTTTCTCACGTCATAACATAGTATACAAGTGTTAATGGGTCTTCAATGTCTGTAGGAAAAGAGGTTTAATCTACTCCAACGTGTTTTCTTTATATGTGATTATTTTTAATGTTCTAATCGTTAATGACATGTGTCATAACCTCCAATATTCCACAACATCGAGAATTTTATATCCACAGTTCTCATCGTTTTCGATCTTCAATGTGTTATCGTGAGTAATTCGTATTCATTGAGAAGTGTTGCAGCTTATTCAATTCATTGTAATTGTTTCCGTGTTTACAATCATGTATTTGAACCACTTGCCAAATGTTGAATTCATTAAGTTATCTATCGGATTTTATTTAAGTACGTGTTCTAAAATGATGTATATAACCTACTATCTAATGCATTACAATTCGTGCGTCTCGGTCGCTCTGCAACTCGTTTAATTATTACTATACATATTAATTGAGATTTCGTACATCGTGTTTTCATTGAGTAGAAGGAATTTAACACGTTAATAAGTGTAATAATTTAATAAAAGATGTGTCCATCGAGTTATAATCAATGCAATACATTTATAAGTTTCATAATTCCGCATGGTGTTTCTGGTTTTTTTATTAATAGAGTTATCTTATTGTTTTCAGCCCAAGAAGAAGTCCGGCAAGAAGGTGGCAGCTGCCCCTCTTGTTGTGAAGAAAGTTGAACCTAAGAAGGTTGTCAACCCTCTATTTGAAAAGAGGACTCGCAATTTCGGAATTGGTCAGTATTTTAATATCATATTTCTTTATAATATCTACCCTTTTCATTGAATTTTTTCACTAAATAGAAACTGCAGAGTTATTTGAGTCCACAATGTTCATTTAAATGACATCCATGAATGATGTATTCAGTCCGATTAGCTTATGTCAATTAGGGAAATAAGCCAGTGATCTGGTCACAAATATTTAATTAATGAATTACAATACTTATGGTAGTGCATTTTTCTTAAATTTTTTTTCTTAATTTTTACTTAATGTTTAGTCATTGCCACTATAACTTTCCTCTCATAATGATGGAAAAAATGAACAAGGAATTTTTGATGAAATTATCCTATTGATATCTGATCACTGTGATGAAAAATGTATCTGAAATCTACTGTGATGTGTTTTACTACATTAACGAGCTTTTTAACACTGATGTGATCACCAAGAATCATTTTTGATTCAGAATGGTGCTTGAATTCTTGATAACAAATTGACATAGTAAATTGTTTTCAGGTCAGGATGTGCAGCCCAAGCGCGACTTGTCCAGATTTGTCAGATGGCCTAAGTACGTCCGTATTCAACGCCAGAAGGCCGTTCTTCAACGCAGGTTGAAGGTACCTCCACCAATCCACCAATTCCAGTCAACACTGGACAAACAGACTGGTTAGTTATAATTATCTCAATATTAATATTATTAAACTTCATTAGTGTCTGAAATGATGCCTATATTTGCTATCCTACAATGCTATGCGGAAAATGCTTCTACCACCAAAAGAGAGCATTACTGATCATTCACTAATTATTTGAACTTTTCAACTATACTATCCCATAGCTATTTGAAAATTAATTAATTTTATACTTTTGGATTTCTAGCAAAAGGACTTTTCAAAATCCTGACCAAATATCGCCCAGAAAGTGATGTACAAAAGAAACAGCGTTTGAAGGCAAAGGCTGAAGCCAAGGTAAGAACGAATCTTGTTTATGATTGTTTTTATAACTTAAATACATATTTAAATCTAAAAACATTAATTAAAGCGTTTTCAAGTGATGAAAAAAAAGCAAATGAGTATCTATGATTGTAACCACTTACGAGCTTTTTAACTCTGATTTGAACAAAAATTAACCATTGAGAAAGTATGAATTGAAGATGGCATATTTTTTAAACTTAAGTCTTTCTCTTTTTCTAATGCCGATAGCCCAATATACAAATTTTGCCAGAAAACAGGGGACCCTTTCCTTTAACGGATTCTTTCTAGCAATCTTTAGAGGTGATTCTTCTTTTTATTTTCATGATTGAAATTGTGATTTATTAGTGTCCTAAAGAAATCCTTCACTGAATTCATCTAGATGAGATGACATTCATTCAAAAGGTTAATGATATTGTTTGCGGCATCATAATTAACATTGTTTTTGATTTACTTTTAAAGGTGGCTGGCAAAGAAGAAACTCCCTCAAAGAGGCCCAACACAATCCGTGCTGGAACCAACACCGTTACAAGATTGGTAGAAAAGAAGAAGGCCCAATTGGTTGTCATCGCTCATGATGTTGATCCTATTGAGGTAAAGTTATTCTAAGAACAACTTCTGAATTGGTGCTATTGTTTGTATAAATATGTTTAGCAATGATGTTTGAATTTCTTCGACTGAGGTGAGGGTAGTGACTTAGTAAACCAAAAAGGTTGCTAAGCGCCTCTCATACGCAGATGTCCTTTGACTCTGAGCTAAACAATAAATAATGCATCAATATTGTTGGGTTACTATGGCCATACCAGGTTTTTATCTTTGTATCCCATTGTTTATGAAAGATTAGTAACCAATGCTAAGTGTCAGTTTTTGTACAAATCAAATGACCTTTGGCCAATTTAAAATTATCAGAAACCAATATAATTAATTAATTAACTTTAACCATGTTTTTATTTAAATATTTGTACAATACATGTATGATACACATTTATTTATATTTTCCGACATGATTAATTGTATATTTCAGTTGGTACTCTTCCTTCCTGCCCTTTGCCGCAAGATGGGAGTCCCATACTGCGTCATCAAAGGAAAAGCTCGTCTTGGTGCTTTGATCAGACGGAAAAACTGCAGCGCCATCTGCTTGACCAATGTCAGTATTTTTTATTTGTTTTCATTCTTTTAACCGACTAGTTGTTTTTCCAAGTTATCTAATTGTTAATTTCATTAAGTGTATGAAATGATGCCTATATTTGCTATCCTACAATGCTATGCGGAAAATGCTTCTACCACCAAAAGAGAGCATTACTGATCATACACTTCTATTATAACAATTTTTACTCACCTGAACGATAATCAAAACGGACCAATTTTAATGATCCTTTTGTTAGATTTGCATAGAAAAATAACAATATTTTGCTTAGTCTTATTCTTATAATTACCTCAACTACTGCAGTATGAGAAATGAAGCTGATTGTACTCTTTGGAATTGCAGGTTGAATCTGGTGATCGTGCCGCATTTACAAAACTTGTTGAGGCCATCAAGACTAACTTTAATGAGCGTTATGATGAACTCCGCCGTCACTGGGGTGGTGGTCTTCTGGGATCCAAATCTGCTGCGCGTATCACTAAGCTCGAGAAGGCAAAGGCCAGTGAGCTGGCGCAAAAACACGGTTGATTGGATGTACATTAAAAGTTTTACTATTAAACAATAAAAAAACATACAAAAATTGAAACAGTGTTTTTATTTACGATTTCTTCAAGATAAAGCAAGAAAAAAATTATGAAATATATAATATCATTAAGATATTATATATTTATCGCTTTCATGGTGAACTTATGGTTGATTGATAGGTGAAAGTGAATTATAACTGCCTTAGATTATTAATTCAATGGTTACATTTAAAACTGTAAAATGTAGTGTGGTAGATAAAATGACCTGAGTACATTTTGCTGTTACTCATTTTATACCAGCGTCGGGGAACTGGGGTAAATTACCCCTACGTGGGTTAAATTGAAATTTTTGGAGTTAATAAGAAAAATTTTCTAATTTACATTGAATAAACGTTTTACTGAGGCTCAAAATGGAGGGGTAATGTCGACTTGCGCAAAAACATTTTGAGGTAATTAAAAAAGTTCACTGTTGTCACTAAGAGTGCTGTTTGTTATAAATCATTGCAGGAGTTTGCTTACAGAGATTCATTGTTAATGAAACTGTAATTGCAAAATGTATATATGCAAAATAACAATACTCAAATATGAGGCCAGCACATTAGTTCTATAAAATAGATGGTGCGTGAATATGCAGCTATTCTTTCGTAATGCATGGGGGCATTTTGCCAGTTTGGTAAGCGGTAACAAAAAATCCTTCAGGGCTCACTATTTCAAGTAGTGAAGTTTTTTAAATTGTCATTAGAAATGCTAGTGTATTTTTTTTGTATAAACTTTCAATGATTATTATTAAGCATTGTTTTTCAATTGTGATGTATATTTAAATTGGTTTTGTTAGCTCAAATGTGGTATTCAAAATGATTACTACAAAATAAATTTATGGTTACAATATAATAGAGAAACGTATTTTTCACATATACATTACCCTTCTTACACAATTGTTTTGTTCATATTGTAAAATAAATAAAAACAATTATGAGACTGCCAAAAGTCACTAATAGGTTATATGGATTAGTTATGCTAGAAGGGTTAATATTGCATTGTATAATTGATAGTTTCTTCATTTCATGAATTTTCACTGCAGTCTTCGTCTATGTTAGTATTACAGAAATAAAGTCCTGCAAAGAGAAATGCATCTATTTCAAAAGTATGTCTTGCATATTACTGCACAGAGCTATATATATATATATTCCCTATGCCGATATTGTTTGATTCAACTACTGAATAATAAAAATAGTATGTTTAAAAGGGCTGTATTGTTAAGTTAAAAAAAATTATAATTGTGTCGGGGAAACATATTACTTGTTGATGTCAACGCTAATCTAAATAAAATGAAATCCGTCTATCACATCTTGGAAAACCAACATTTTTAATTAAAAAACATTTTAATGAATATATGATATAAATATCTAGCAAGCATATTGATCTCAACTGTGTCTGATCACTAATCATAATCTGGTCTCTGAATGAACCTGAACATAAATTTAAGAGGGAAATTGTGGTCAGGAAATTATTTGTTAAGTCTGTAATATAATTTTCGATAGATATTGGTTGATATTAGATGAGTGTTTATTTCTAATAATATGTTATAGTATACTACAGTAACCAAATGTAAATGTAATGTAAGTAAGTAATGGAAAAAAAACTTGGATCAATATTTATCATGCAAAAAATTATAAGAAAACTGAACACAATTATTTTATAAAATGGAAAACGGTTAAGATAATAATTAACTATTATACAAAGAGAAAAAAAATACATTTTTATTGGGGTACAAACATATGATAAAGTGTCAACTGCACATTGTTTTTATTGTTTGATTTTTTTTTTTTTTAAGTTTTCAAAAGGGCATAGAAGATCGTTGTAATCAGCTCCTGCTGCAATTTTAACAACTGGGCATAAAAGCTGATTTTCTATATTTATTGCCATTTCACACAAGTTGTCAACGCCTTCAAACTTGACTAGACATTCGTTGTTTTCCAGATCGGAATCGTCAGATAAGTGGCTTTCATCCGGTACTTCTTTCACATCTTCCAAAACATCGTCCACATCTTTGAGAATTTCCTGAACATATTCTTCAGTGTTTTCCTCGTCAATTCATTCGAAGTTTATAGCATCGTTGATGTCAATTTCAATGCTTACTTTTGCAAACATTGAAATGATTTCATTGATCCATTCGTTCTCAGAATTCTCAGCAGGAACAGGTATAAGGGTCATTATCTCGGTTTTGGCAAAAGAGTTTGCGATTGTCTCTGCTGAGATGGCGTCCTATGCCTCCTTAACAAAATTGGCAGCATCTAATAAATGTGCTGCATTTCCATATGCAACACCAGCTGCACCCCTTGAACTACTTTGATGCTTTTTAAACCATCATCCATTCATAATAGTTAAGGACTTCTTTGAGATACAAATATTCATATCGCTTTTTCAGGGCTGCAATAATTCCCATATCACATGGCTGTTAGAAGGTGGGAAAAATGCAACCTCCACATTATCTCGTTTAAATGCCTCAAAATGTCCTGGTGCATTGTCCATAAGCAAAAGAACTGGCCTTCCTGTTCTCTTTTTGATTTCGGGATAAAAAAACTTCATTAAACCACTTCCAACAGGTTGCCACATCCATCCAAGCTCTTGATTGATTAAAATATTTAACCGGCCATTCTCGGTTTTTGATGCATGCTGGACATTTTGGTTTCCCAATAATTGTGCAAGGGATTTTGTGAGTGCCTGGTTGCATTAGCACATACCATCAAAGAAATTCTATCTTTTGTTTTCTTTTTTCCACGAGTCATGTTAACATTTTCGTTTGGTAAAAGCAGAGAATACCGCAGTAGAAGTCGAAAAAACAGTCCAGTTTCATCCATATTGTAGACATTTTCCGGTTCATATTTAGAAATCTTTTCGTACAATTCTGACAAGGCTTGTAGCAGTTCAGGATTTTCTTTATCAACTTCTGCACCTTCTCCGTGTAACATCATCGATTGTATCCCTTTTCTTTGACGAAATTTTTTCAACCATTGCCAAGATGCCTTGAATGATTCAATGGACATATCAGCTGCAATAGATTTGGCTTTTGCAATTACCAATATGGATGTAACTGGAAGCGGACCTCTTCGCATCCCTTCTATCCATAGAAACAACTTGTCTTCAAGTTCTGGGTGATGACCGACTGAAGAGCGAAATGTTTTCTTTTTAGTATTTTCAGACATCAGAGCTGAACGGCTTTGTAAATTATCTTTGTTTAGCCAAATTTTTCTGATAGCACCTTCAGTAACACCATAATTTCTTGCCAGAGATCGTTTGCTTTGAGGTTTTTTCATACTGAGCTTAAAAATAATTTCATTTCGTTCAGCTTCATTTAGACCAGTGGTCGGCAAACTTATTAGCCAAAGAGCCAAATATGAACATTACAATTTAAAAAAAAATTGGGAGCCAAATCTGCTTGCTTAGTAAACTTTTATTACACTGCGATGTTTATAAATACCAAAAAAAACAAAAACGTTTTGAGTTATTAATATGGCTATGCAAATGATTTTCTTCACGTTTTCTTTGACAATCGAATTGCGATGTTACATACAGATATATTTTTTTAATAAATTTTCACTCATAAGTTTTCATTATGAATAAACTTTTTTTCCAATTCATTTCAAAGGCAAATTAATGATTGGAAAATGTATTAAAATTTTTCTTCAAGTTAATTATATGAGATAAACTTTATCAGTTTGTTTTTACTGTTTTTTTCATATTAAAAAACTTTGTAAGCAGTACACTAAATAAAATTAAATTCAATACTTAATAAATATTTATTAATGCGAATAATGTGTTTGCATCTCCTTGGAAAGTTTGAGTTAGTCAGGTTTGTATGTTGTTGTTTTTAATTTTAGGCATGAAATAGTTTGTCGGAAAAATGCTAAGATTCCAATTTTATTTCATTCAATTTTTACTATGCATTCCTAATTATGTAATTGTTCCGTGGATTCTAGAAGAATGCGTCGTAGGATTAAAAATTACATTTTTTTGCAGAAAATATCTAGATACATATCTATTTCCCGACTGTTAATTTTAAATTATTATAAATAATCGAAAGAAATGTGAATCAGGTAATTCCAAATATATTACATTAAATTAACTAGATTCACGAAACAACGACTTTCAGTATTACAAAAGCGAGTGGACAACAACATAAATTGAAATATATGTAAGCGTATTTGTAATGATTTATTTGTGTATCAAACCAGATTGGATTTTTAATAACTAGCAGACATACATGTACATATTTCTAAGAAACCAATAATATGTGAGCCTCATTGGATATGTTTTAGATAATCTAATACATATTCTAAATTTTATCAACTCAATTACCTTCGCATATATTTTAACATCAGAGTGTAAAACAAAATGTTTGGAAAATTTATATACCTTTATTAAATTGTAGGGGATTTTCATTTTTGCCTTAAATTTGTCGATTAAGTATTTTGAATTCAAATAGAGAACATCATATAAATATGCAATAAAACTATTGTAATATGATGGATTTCTAAGTACGAAATGAATGTGTATTCGAGTTGTGATGCAAATTACAATAATATAAAGTCAAGATACGAATTACTGGAGTGGCAATTTAATCGTCATGGAGGCCTATTTGCAAATGAATGTTAATCGCCAGTGGTGAAATATTCCGCAATTTATCCATTTTTTTCATAAGACGATAATGACATAATATACTGTAAAAAAGTTACTTTTATTACATTAATATTGAATTTACTGGATGAATTCATTTTTTATCCATATGGTGGATGATTGGAAAATGTATTAAAATTTTTCTTCAAATTAATTATATGAGATAAACTTAATCAATTTGTTTTTACTGCTTTTTTCATATTAAAAAAACTTAATAAGTAGTACACTAAATAAAACTAAATTCAATACTTAATAAATATTTATTAATGCGAACAATGTGCTTGCACCTCCTTGAAAAGTTTGAGTAAGTCGGGTTTGTATGTTGTTGTTTTTAATTTTAGGCATGACTCCAAGTTCTCATCAATAAGACGACTGCTCAGTTTACTCTTGATGTTCATGCTTGAAAAAGGTTGTTCGCATATATAATATATGTAGAACCGAAAAGGGAAAGAACAGCAAACGCGAGCTTTTTCAGCTGATCGTAAGTCAGGAATACTATTCCAAGCGTTGAAAATGATCATGTCTTCCTTCTCCAGGTCATTCAAAGCAGACCGCTTGTGTTGTGAACTAAGATCAAATTTTTTCTTCTCCAATATTTCCAATTCAACACAGTCGTTCGAATTTAGAGCGCCACATCTCCTTGTTTTTTAAATCCAGCAATTGCATTTCAAAATTACCAATGTCAATTTCAAAAGGAGAAAATTTCAACTCGGTTATCGTAGCATTAAGAGGATTTTTGACAAATGCTAAAGTTGCTCTGCTGTTTTTACATTCCTGAAACCTGCTGAGAAATGCTTCCCTCATATTTAAAATTATTGTTTTAAAATGGTGTTTTATCAATAGAGGAATTATTTTCTTGGCGAAACAATGTTTTCCTTTCAAAACCATGAGCAAAAATGGATAATTTGTTTTCGAATGTTATTACTTCTTCTAACATCGAAAAAATTAGTAGTTTACGATTAAGCTGATGATGATAGATGAGCCGTAATGTCTACCATGAAATAAAAGTTTTGGATCCACCGATCGTCTCTGGAAAGTGAACGCCCTTCTCAAGGAGAAATGCTTTAATTTCCGGAAAACGCGAAACGTTTTAAAACGATCACTCGATAACCAACGTACCTTGTTATGAAGCAAAAGATCAGCGTACTCACTCTCCATTTCAAATAAAAAATCTTTAAATTGGCGATGATTAAGAGCTTTAGCTAAAATGAAGTTGATAATGGTAATCACTAATTTCATAACCTTACAAATTTCATCCGGAAATGTTTGTGCACAAAGCGCTTCTTGGTGAATAATACAATGATAAACAAGTATCTCGTGATTATTTTTTTGTTTCGAAATAGCAACAAACCCTTTTCTTACGCCAGTCATACCTTTGGCCCCATCTGTTGAAATCGACACAATTTTATCAAGGGGAATATGATGTTTATCCATACACTCAATTACAGCATTTGCGATATCTTCTCCACGCGTCTGACCTTTGAGTGGTAATAATCCTAAAAGTTCTTCTTTGGGGTCCTGAATGAGAAATAAATCTTACAAAAAGTGACACTTGCGCTGTATCATTTATGTCACAAGACTCGTCAACTGCTATTGACAAAGCGGAAACCAATTTCAGATCTTCGATATGCTGGGTGGTTATATTCGAACACATTTTAATTGTTCTATCTTTTATGGTTTTGGCAGACAGTGGTAACTCTTCAATTGTTTTGAGAATATCTGCTTTGTTCTTAAAATCCCGAAATAGCTCTTCGGATGCATTTCGTCTGTGTACGGTTTCCCTCTCTTAGAAATCCCTTGGCTAAAAACAAAACTTGCCATATTAATATTGCCGGAAGATTGCATCCAGTTAGTAAACATAGAAGTTGACGACTCTTGACTCTTCTGAAGTTCCTCAATTGCTTTCTTCCTTGCATCACCGGTAGGATTTTTAGTGCTAAATGACGCGTGCTTTCTTGTCAAGTGTCTCTCTAAATTTGACTTCTTGTTATGCGCGAATTTCTCCTTACAAATAAGACATGTAGGAAGTCAATTCAAGTTTTGAATAAACGCAAAATTCTCGGTCCACTCATCTTTAAATTCGCGGTTTTCATCTTCTGATTTTCTTTTGGCTTTTTTTTGGTAGCCATGTTAATTGGGGTGCATATAAAAATATTATATCGATTACAAATTTTGTACCGGAACCACAAACATACAAAGCAAGTGTAATAAAATCGTATAAAAATACCTGTAAGATGTGCAGCTAGATTGAAAAATACAACAATTTTTTAATAAGACAGGACAACGGCAGACTGTTCACACTGCAACTGCTGGTCTGTGATGCCAATTTGTACCCCCAATACTTTAGAAAAAGTATGCGCGCGCATGCTTGTGGTGCCTTTGTATCACACCGGAGTACGCCGAAAACATTCGAATAATTTCAGCCGGAAGCTTGTACATGATTTGTGTTTACATTTACGAAAACTAATAAAATTAAACTCGATGTTCGTTACGTATTTTTACAACTATATAAAATTTTAATTACCTATCTATCCTTTAACTAAAAAAAATTATACATGTTCTAGATTTATAGAAGAATTTTAATTTATCAAAATAAAATGTAGTTTTTTTTTACGAAGTTTTTTTTTTTTTAATGAAAATATTATTGCGCCTTCCTTGGATATTTGTGCCAGAGCCGCACTTAAGGAGCCAAAGAGTCACATGCGGCTCCGGAGCCGCACTTTGCCGACCACTGATTTAGACGATTCATCAAAAAAATGATTTTCCAATTAATAAAGATAAAGATTTATAATGAAACGTAATATTCACTTGCGTTTACGATGATAATTATGTGCAGACAAGAAGTAACCAGTGATAGCCGTAAAGGAATCAGTCACATACTGACATTATTGCATCATATTTTTTAATGTAAGTGGGTGAGGTGCAGAAAAGAAAGGGGGCAGGTCTTAAAATACGCACAACACCCTTTGATTCAATATGCGTACTTAACCGGGAGGTTACTGTACACGCAACTGTTCTGTGTATTTTTTTCACTGCGACTATGCCAATAAATATTCAATTGACGGCATCTATTAATTGTCTATGAAACTATTTTCGATTAATGCTGCGACAGTTTCGTGAATGTTCATTTTATTAAAATTAATTATCAATGATAATTTTGTTATTTCACATAGTGTGTTGCTACATTTGATCAGTGTTTCGCTTTCTAAAACTGAGATATACGAAAAAAACAGAAGCAAATAAGAATAAAAACAGACTTATGTATTTTACACAAAATACGAATTAAAAGCCTAACCTTGATAAAATGAAATCGGTCTATCGTTGACACATACACAGATGTCACTATATTTTATTCTAGAATTAGACATTGCTCACTTATAAAATAATAATACGGTGTGGTGACAAATCAATCAAGTAAAATTTTATGATTAGTCCCAAAAACACGATAAATAATATTGAATGACATTGAAAAAAATCGTGTGTGTATTTAATTCTTATAAATGAGACATAAAAAATATTAATTTATTTTATATTTATCCAGTTCTGTTTGACATTACATCGATGTGTCACACATGTGATGTCTTCTGATTTGTCCGGTTACCAATATTAAAATAACCTATTATATAGTTGGCGGTCAAATAGGGACTAACATAATATCATTATGTTTCTAGGCAATATTAATTTTGGAACAAGTAAAAGTTGTGAATCATCTGAAATGTGAAATCCATGATAGATTCCCGCTCTGCCACTCCTGTGTGGGCCTGTCTAAATATTTATATCAATAATTATTTAGTTGCACAATAGGCTTTGAAGGTTGTTGAACTGCTGAATCGTTTATTGCGTTAGCTTTTATAACAATTTCATAACATTCAAATGGCAGAAGCGGTTTTACTTTTTTGAAAAAAAAATTAACATACCCACTACAAAGATCTTTTTTTGTAGAGAATATTTAAGCATATCTGAATCATCCTGTAAAAAAAAGCGCCAGTCATGTAGAATATTTATTTTTGGTCAATTTAACAGGAGACTATTGAAGTCGTGACATTTATTACAATGTCGGGCTACATGATTTGCTATAATGATGAATTTCGTAATCTATTAGTACACATTTAACTAAGTGTCAGTTATATTGCTTCCATTTGATAGAATACTCGAAAATGTCAAAAGGCGAAATACGGGTTGTGAATGACAAAAAATATGGGAACGTACAATGTTTTTAATCGATACTAAAATAATAACCTATATAGGAGTGAAGGTGTCGACATTACATAAGAATTGATATAATGTCGACGATGATAGACATTGACGCTGGTTAAATTTGGTGTAAGACGTTGGGTCTTAGAGTTAACATTGTTCGAAGTCTTATCCAACAGTAAAAAATATTTGAATTGTTAAAATTTTTACATTTCCACATGTTTTATCACTCACGATCCGGGTTTCGCCTTTCGTAATTTTCAGTCATTCTATCACACGGATGCAATAGAACCGATTCTGTCGACTTCTGTCAATTCAATTGCACCCATGTGATAAAATACCGAAAGGTGAAACCCGGGTCGTGAGTGGAAAAATATGGAAATACACAAAGTTTTAACAACTCAATTTGAAATTCCACCAAGAGGTCTCAACTGTACAACTCAAAGTGATTGATTATTTACTGCTTATTTGCCACATACCATAATTTCTATTTGATGCATACAGACCTGGAATGGACAATGTTTTCCAAAAAAAATCCTCAAGATGAACTGTTATCATCTACGACGAGTATTTTTATTTATGTCTGATTGCAAAGATTTCTTGCTCATATTTATTTTATGTAACTTTGTTTCTTATATAAATACTCATTAAAAATAATTTCGCTTGGCTTTTATCTTTGAGTTATAACGAATTATGATTGTATAGGAAGGAGTTCGCAAAGAAATCATATTCGCTCTAAAATGAAATTAACACTCGTATACTACAATAGTATATAATCAACTGTAGAATTAATGATTGTTTTTCTCTCATAGATCAATCTAACAATATTATTTTTGAAAGTGTAATGTCAAAAATTAAAAAAAATACGTAAAATTATTCAACACAACAATATATTTCTTATATACAATAGATCAGTTATTTTCACCATGTCATAGTCAAGTAATAAAAACCCATTTTTAGTACTATTTCAACTGCCATATCTACCAAGAAGTTAGAGTAAATACCTTAAAACTGATTTCATCCAAATTTTAGCTTAATTTCTTTTCGATTGTATTAAAAATATAAGACTGATGAAATTATTGAATTTTAGGCTGGGTCATCAATATCTATTTGCCTGAATTCATCGAATTCTTTGTAAGCTTCAGATTTATAAATGTCGATGCGTGAAAACATAATGTTACGTATCCTTCCATCCTTACTTATATCAGAAAAAGAGATATTGAGAGATCTAGTAACATAAAGAAAATTAAAACAGCTTTCGATTATATTATTTTAGACTTTCGTTTGCAGACATATCAATAAATCCCATCTGACGTTTGAGTCGGTGAAAATGATTGCTAATAAGTTGTATGCGTTACCCTATATTTTATTATCTTACGAAAATTATTGTGAAAATAGTTATAAATGATTTCATGGATAGCGTCAATGACACATGTTAAAAGAGCGCTTCTGTCGCGCACGTTTTGAGATCACTGTCTCGATTGAAAAAAATATATTACTACTAAATGTGGTGTCGCAAGATTACTTAATTCCAGACACGTAATTATACTAAAAGATCTTTTAACCAGTCACGTCATGACGATTCATTTTATTCGCAGGAAGAACAAAGCGACAAAAAACAGTTATTATATTACATACTGCGCGGGAAAACAATACGAAGTGCCGTAACTCGTCCATTTTAATATGATTCATTTTTGACGGCCATTTTGTTGTTCATCTGAAATTTAATAATTTATGTAAAATATTACCAGGGTGGGAAATATAACGATGAACCTTTTGCGATTGTGATATCTATTGATGAGAATAGCTGACTGTCTGAATTAAAGTATTAGAGATGAAACCTATTTCAGTATAATGTTATAAAATTTTCGATCGATTTAGTTATAAAAGGCATATCCTTCATCTTTAATTGTTTGTTTATTTTCATAGCGTTGAGGTTCATCTTTTAATCAAATTTGTCTCAAGCTTTCACACCCCTTTCGTCGTTTATAGCCAAACTTAATGCATATTGTTATCCGCATAATAAAAGGTATGATGTTTTTCTTCAACTAACTGATTCCTAAAATAATACAGATATACCGTTGTAATTATCATCATTTGAGGATTTTTTTACTTTCAAGTTAAATTTCAATGGTTATGCTTTAAGTATTTTAAAAAGTAAAGTTTTAAAAGTATTTTTCATTGAGACATACATTTATGAACTCGTATATAAATTACAGTAGTAACAGCAAGCATATTGAAATGATGAAAAATGGAATAAATCTGGGTTATTTACATAAATGACTTATGATATTCAGAATGTGAGTAGATATAAAAAATAAAAAAAATCTTATTATTTGTAAGCGGATGAATCGGTTGTTGGGTTAAAACGGACTTAAACTTTCGAAAAGTAAAACAATGAATGCATTGAGGTAGAAATAAGTAGATCCAACGACAATTTATTATTTGTAAGGTGATTAGAAATCATTGTGAAATGTTCTAATTTCACCATCAGCGACGTCGCATATCTCTACTAAAACAATACTTCCATGATAATTATGGTTATTTACTTTAAATATACGACGATATTTCAAAGAGATATGGCTCAAAAGCACTCATTACAATTTCAATGTGAACAGTTTATACTTCTTTCGTTACTTCCCGACATTTTGTTTTCTTCACACGAAGAAATAATTTCGATGGATTCAGCGGTTACTTGTTTACTATCAGAGTTGGATTACGTTATTGGGAGGCCCCATGCGCAATATTTAAGATTTATATGATATATGGTTAAATAGAAATCAAATAAACAATACTCAATGGGTTTGTATTTTATTTAAATGGTTTGTTTACAGTTTTGTTGTATTTAAACGTAAGAGAAAACACAAAAAGCCGCATTAAATGCGTGAAAATACTTTTCGAATCCCCCCCGCTCTCAATATAAGGCATATGGAGCGGATATTACTTTTTAATGATAACTGGTGGCAACTCACTCCTTGAATGGATTTATGCATTCATTGGTTTATATATTTGTATCCGAAGGCATTTTTACTGTTTGTTGAGACGTTTTACTTTTCGAATAACATAGAGCGAGACGAAAAACCAGTCCTCTTAAGCACTATTCATTTGTATCCAGTGCCCGTTTGATACATTTATAATCCTGTACTATTTTCTTAGAATAAGGGTGGTCCATAAGTTTCAAACGGTTTTGGTGGTGGGATTTCAGGAAATATTATTGGCGGTCCGTATACTTCCGCAGGAGGATAGGGGGCAACTGGAGCTGGTGGAGGATATGGCTGAAAAGGAGCTGGTGGAGGTGGAGGTGGTGATGGTGGTCCATAAATTTCAGCTGGTGGGTAAGGTATGTTTGTTGGTGGCGGAGGAGGTGGTGGAAGTGGAGGGGGAGGAGGTCCGTAGATTTCAGCTGGAGGATATGGCTTAAATGTTGGTGGTGGTGGAGGTGGTGGTGGTGGTGGAGGAGGAGGGTACGGCTGTGGTGGTCCATAGATTTCAGGTGGTGGGTAAGGCTTGTATGTTGGTGGCGGAGGAGGTGGTGGTGGTGGGGGAGGAGGCCCATAGATTTCAGCCGGTGGGTAAGGCTTGTATGTTGGTGGAGGAGGAGGTGATGGTGGTGGGGGAGGAGGTCCATATATTTCTGCTGGCGGATAAGGATTCACGGGCACAGCTGGTGGATAAGGAGCATCCCTTTTGTTGCGGTAAAAGGCAATCTTCGGTGGCGGTGGTGGTGGTCGGGGAGGACGTGGCTGGTTTCCTTTTTGTGTAGCGTGCGCCAAGCCCGCGAGGAGGGCGAACACCAATAGAGTTTTCTGAAAAAAATATTCAATATTTAACGATAGCAGAGGAAGTTTATGTATCCACAAAACTATATTTCTGGGCAGAATATTATTTGCCATTGTGACCTAACTTTCATACTTTTTGAGTTTTGCGTTGTAACAATCAGTAATACCCAGAAGACGTGTGATCACGTCGATGCAGCTGCCAATGTAAACATGTGCTGGTGCAAAAAGCTTTGAAAAGGTTGTTCAGAAAGAAAAATATGACGAAACATTATATAATGTTGATGAAATAAACTTGATTAAGGAAAAAAAACTGCTTAAAATATCTTTTGCAGCAAAACGTAATAATACTGCCGACAAGAAAACAAGTAAATAATGTGCAACTACAATATAATGACGTGACCTAATGCATCTGATAAGGATGAGGATAAGGCATCTGACAAGCCTAAAGGTTAAATATCAAACAGAAAAATCTGTATAGTGAAAAAGTCAGATTTTCTGTTTTTACGAGTTAAACCGTTGTATTATGTTGCATGCACATTTTCTTTGTGTGCTCGCTGTTTTTTTAAAGGAAAACATAAATAAATTCTCGATTTATATCGAATTCATTATTTATTAAAATAAATGGCTATGCAAGAGAGACTTGAATATAATGATGCAATATTGCTTACCATATTGGCTGTTGTCCTAGTAGATGAATTAATGTGTTCTAATGAAAATAGATCTATTTCATTATATATATACCATTTCAGTAGAACCCTTAAGCAAAATTACAATCCGATTTTACTTCAATAATAGTTGACACAATTTATAATTGCAAAATTATTACCGGTTCATCAAAACTATATCCATTTATAACAATGCTTTGTAGGCTCTTGTATAAATACTTTATAAAAGATACAAACACTTGAATGTGCAATAGTGCGAAACCCACCTCAGGCTGTATTGTATTTTACTCTATAGTCATTATTTCAAAATAAAAATAGCAAAGCATTTAGTTATAAAATAATAGTTGAAAAATATAGTTCTTCTACAAGTCCGATAATTGGGTAAACGCTAAAATACCTGTTAACTTTATTGTATAATTATTTTGGAATTAGGAGGTACTTGTCTTTATTTCGACCATAAAATATTAAAACAACTATATTTACGTAAGCACATTCAAATTATATTATTTGTATTGAATAAAATAAATAAATACTCAGACAAAAGTTGTCTTTAGTTTGAAAAGATAATAGGAATGTAAAATATTTATTAATCATCAGTTTGGTTATACGCGGAATGCTTTACTTCAAAGTAATAAGATCGTTCATATTTTATAGTTGTATCAGTTAAAATCAATAATTATATATCGACTTGGCTAACTGTATTATGTATTTGCAATATATACCGGCTATTTCTTCTTAGAATTATTAAATTCCGCATGATGCTCAAATTACTAAGCTGTGAAAATTTTTTCTAAGTTGAGATAGAAAAAAATGTAAAATTTCATTTATCTAACTTGGTGTAAACGTATTGCGTTATATTATGAAATGATCGAGACCGGTTTTGTTCATCGAGCGTGTTTTCATCTGATAAAAATTCTCACGGAAAATAAGGCCACTCCGGAGCTTCTTAATTATTTTATAAAACTGTGAATGTATTCAATAGCATATAAGTGTTTTATTTTTATAATGAACTAGCTAACACGTAGCGCGTTGCTGTGATCTCTCAGAGTAAGAAAATTAAAAGAAACTCGTTATGGTAAAAAAACCATTTGATTGCTAATATGTTAATAAGTGTTTTTTAGAAGGTGGTATCCCAGAAACCCTGCGGGAGTGTATTGAAGAAATTTGTAAAGTTTCATATCGATCGGATGAATGGTGCAGTAATGCATAAAGGACAAACAGACACATACGCTGATTTTAATATTTTACAGATATCATATAACTATGTATCATAATTCAATTTTTATAAACCGAATTTCAATTCTAAGATGGTTATTATTGAATATGCATCAATTTTTCCCAACGATTTCTTGAAATTTGAAATTTCTACTCGACTTAATTACACACATGTTTTCTATTGTCGCCAGACGAGCGGATGCAAATTTATTTAGAGAATTTAAAGTCGGCGCGAGAAAATAGTTTTATAACAATAAGTTGCATTTGGGTGTGGCAGATATAACTTTTAATCGACAGTGACATTCACGACTTTCGTAACAACGCAACGTCAATCTAATTGTAGATTAAAGTAAATTATATACGCATAATTGCATATGTTACATTCAACAAATCGTCAAAAGGTCGCCGATTGACGAATATTTATTATAATTTTTTATGGCTGTTCGAAAGATATATATTTCGAAAAAGGTTGAGAAATATTCATACATGACACCTTATTTAAAATTCATTTCAGTCCTAAAGCATTATATTGGATATTTTAAATAATAAAAACAAATTTTTTAATACTTATTTTAACAACATATTTTTTGATCAGGTCCTGATCAAAAGAAGAGTTATGAAAATAAGCACTAAAAATTAGTTTTTATTATTTGAAATATCATGCCTTTCCATCAAGAAGTGACAGAGCACCTTAAAAGTGACTTTATATTGGAGTCCATATCAAGACTGAAATGAGAGCTTTTCTCAAGCTGGATGTATCTTGCTCAACCTTACTTTCATAAGACTGCTGGTTAGCTAATCGCTTTTACAACGCCTCGCTTTTAGGGTTAGATTGATGGTAAGAAATTTGAACAAAATAATTGAAAAAGTACTTGGAGTTTGTGAGTGAGTTTGGAGTGAAAAAGTAAAGAATTGGAGCTCACTTGGTACAACTCAATTATAACACGGTGAAAAAAATAGTTAGTTCCATACAATTTATAAGATACTAGCTGACCAGTCGCGCGTTGCTTCGATCTCACAGGATGGAAATTCAATTTAATTGTAAATAGTGTTAATAACCTTCGCGAGAGTGATTTCAAGAAATTCAAAAGTTCCATGTCGGTTTAAGGGCAGGGTTGGAGGTAGGGGTGGTGAGGTAAAACCTTTGCGGGAGTGTATTCAAGAAATTTGGAAACTTTCATATCGATCGGAAAAATAGTGTAGTAATGTATAAAGGACAAAAATACACACATACGTTGACATTATATATATATATATATATATATATATATATATACAAATATTGATAGTATATATATTGTGATAGTATCTGTACATGAAATTAGACTAAATTTTATCCTATCTAATTCCATGAATATAGATTGGGCATATCGAAATATATATATATTCGTAGATTTAATACGCAGAATAATGCCCAAATGAATATTGCAGTTATACTACTGTCGCCGTGCAATAAGTGTGCTTGATGTTAAAACTTAAATGTTGCCAAAATTTTATATCGAAATAAGTATTACTGAAATTGACTGCCTTGGGCAGTTAAATACCCGCTCCCGGATCTATGTCGGTCGAAATAATCAGGCATTTGGGCAATCAGCAACAATTTCAGCTAATATACTATCAATCAACTATTGCATATCATTTCATATATCACTTTTGTTTAGCTATGGAGGTCATATAGAATTTGGTCACACGATCGAATGGCGATCGTCACTTTTAGTTTGGATCATAAATTTAATTACTTAATTATTGCGCATATATAAATCTGTTTAAATATTTCACCTACAATAATATCAAAAGTCGGCTTAGCTAAAGTTATCACTCACAAAAAAATACTGTAATATACGTTATTTATAATACAATATATGAATTCATATAAGAATGAAATGACTACTTCAAATTAAATTATGGATACAGTGGAACCCCGAACAACCGTTCTCGCGAAATAAATTTTCCCGGATGGATCATTCATTTTTTAAAGTCCTGTCATAACCCATAATCAAGCATTAACCGATCCCCCATTTATCCATTTCTTCGATCTATAGTTTAAATATTATGGTCCCTTCTGAAATATTATCCCGATTGACCGGTTTTTGGTAGATACATCTTTCTTTCCTATACAATTTGTGAGTTTGAGCACAAATTTTATGTATTAACCAAAGAACTTTCACAAAACATCTAATATTTACCAATTTTTGGAAAACCCCATTTTTGCAAAAAGGAGGGAAGGACTTGTTTAAGAATTTACTTTTTTTATTATTATTTTTAGCTTTCCCGCACTTTTCGTTTTGTTTTTAAGGTTCCTTGAAAAACGTGAAATTGAGGTTTCACTGTATAAAATTTCCAGCATTGAGGTAAAATATATATTCTTGAAAATATTTAAAAAAAACCCTTATCATTTAAAAACGCCTTACCACCAAGAAATGACATTCATCATCTTAAAATTGTTTAATTGTAAAATTAAATGAAATATTTGTTTTTGTTTTAAATACGTGGAAAAAATTCATAGTTGAAAAAAATCATTTTTTTTTACTATTTAAACCATACTAACCAATGCATAATAAAAAGACGGATGATGTTTTTACTTATGTATATTTTCAAAACACGCACATTTTGCAATATTCTTGATGAATGGCTTATGAAACTGCCAATGATTAATTATAGCTTCAAAAATCAAATTAATTATAAATATCCGTGTTATGTAAACACAGGCAGTAGGTCTGTATATGAACTTTAGTCTTAATATAAACATTACTATTTTTTTGGTATATGAGTAGTATGAATACTAAAGAGTCAAAGAAAAAATATTCAAGCAGCGTTTTTTATTTAATTTGTGCATGTAAGAAACTTCTGTGCTAGTTCGTCCATTACAACAATATGTAAATCACAAATGTTGTTTATTTTCATTTAAATATTGCTGCTTACACCTATATATAGATTAGCTTGAATTTAAGTATACTTTAAGTTTATTAATTGAATTGGCATTTCCTTGGTAGGACTCCATTATAACACGGTGAAAAAAAAGCAATGTATTTTAGTTCTATAAAATTTATAAGATATATAGTTGATAGCTATTTTAGCTTTCGCCTCCATCAGAATTATGTAGAAGCGTACATTTACCTATGTATGTATAGCTGTGTAGAAAATGTACGAAAGATTAATGCTTTTTTGTAATAAATCATCCCGGAATAATATTTGCGTTAATTCCCAAAAAAAACCCAGATTAACTCGCACTTCAAGAATTGCAAAAAAAGTGCCGCATTTTAGAATTCATTTGCACAATTAGAAGCTAGGGTGTTAAACTAGAAGAGAAGATGTATATAAAACATAGTTCTGATGAATGATCAAAATGGAGCCGAAATAGTTATCAGCTATATATCTTATAAATTTTGTAGAACTAAAATGCCTTGCTATTTTTCACCGCGTTAACAAATAAGCGTTAAGTTAACAAATTAAATATTTCGTACCACCATTTAATTTTTATAAATAATGATTTTTTATGATGATGTTGGTTGCTACAGAACCCTATATATCATATTTCGAAAACCAGAGGGTTTCTTCATAATAATAATAAAAAAAACTATGAAAGAAGTACAATGTCGTTAAATTTAATAATTTAAGCACGAAACAAATAAAACTTCGTTTACAAGTGATATAGCAAAACGGGTATATATTGTAGCTTTTTGCTTTTAGATGCATTGTATACATCATATGTGGAATATAATACGATTATCCCAGGTTTTTTACTCCTGTTAATCAGATTTAAAAAATGTTATCTTTTAATTATTGTTTGTATGTCAATCGTTTGCATTTCATAGTCGACAAGAAATCAATGCTATCGATTGACAAATCTGACATAGAAATAATCAGTATGCAGAAGTTTGTTTGCCTATTCTTTTGTTCCCAGCGACGAAAGTTTCTGTCGCTCAACTACTATTCGATTGAATTTAATCACGGAGGCGAAATCACATGATATCGCTGAACGATTGTTTCAATTGACACGTTTTTTACATTATTTTTTACACGGTAATATTTTACATTTTTCCTCATACCAAACAACACAGTAATTTAAATCTGAATGATGTTATCTACCATGGCCGAGGATATTTTATGGCTATAAAGTGCGGTCGTTTTACAAACACGGCAGTAAATAAATGATAATTATCTTACAGTACTAACTATTTGACGCTTTCATAAAATAATTTTAAGAAGATACATTGAAATGAAATGTTCTTTTAGAACCCTTGGGTTAGCATGCATTTGTCGAAGTAGACACTTCATTCCCAACAGGGAGTCGCTTCAAAAAAAAAATCGGCAATAATAATGAACAATAATTTTCCGAAAGATTTTTTTTTTTAAATATATAATCGTTATACTTACGTCATCAATTTTAAATGTGTTGGAAAAAATGCAAGCGAATATATTATGAAGTAGTGCGTCAAGATTCATCAAAATAAGGAGATTCTCTGATTTTTTTTATCTGAGGACTATATTACTGGTAATAATTTTTATGAAAGAGAAACTTTTAAATCACGCAAGAAAATACATTCTCATTAATTTTATTTTCACGTTTTTGTATATTTTTTGCAATTGTTATTTTTAAATGACTTTTCAAGCAATATACAATGTGAAAATTAAGGAAATCTTGAGGTTGGTTTTGACGAATAATAATGATCAAATTTGTTTGCCGAGATGAAAATCAGCTTCGATCAAATCAGTATACAACTTTTAAGTTGTATATTTTCGATTATACATATATCGGAGGTTATTAATTTTTTTAAAGATACCATGATACTATGGAGAACCTATGCATTAAACTATTTACTTTTCGGAAATAATTACATACTTCGTTCATCAATCGTGTTTCCTGTTAACCGTTGATAAGAAAATTAACAAATTAGTACAACAAAATAATCAGTCAATACATGTTCATTGTCAAGCGGAACCGGATATAATCATCCTATATGCTCTGGTGTAAAGTGAAAGCGTTCTGATTTGGTATTCTGAAATTTGTTTCTAAGGTATGCGAGGACTTGTATAAACAATTTTTTTCAGTGGGGAGGGTAAAATGTATTATGGATACAATATATTTATTTGTTAAGAGGTCAATAATAAAATATAAAACATGTGGGTAAAAGATTTTACTGGACTGTTCTTTAGCTTTGATTCGTTTCCGTGTGTTTTGGAATGTGGTAGATATATTATAAAACATATCGAAGTAGCTTACATTCAAAATTTTCCATTTCAATCAGACTTCAAAACGATTAGCGATTATAAATATTTTCACGAGACAATTTCCTGGTTTTAGTAATGTGTGAGAAAACGTATTTGAAATAAATAAAAGGTTATCCAAACTGACTGTATAAATGGGCCCATGCGTGAAGTCATTGGCCCCAGAATGTCTCTAGGCGATATATATTCGTGGCACCACTTCTCAAAGCTAGAAAATAATTGTCAACGGTGACAAAATATGAAAGCGACATTGACAATCGTAGGAGTATTTTTTTTTCATTTATATCCAATTAAAATTGAATACGATAATATGGTTGAAAATGTATTTTGTACTTTTGAAATTTACGAACTGGCAATAAACAATGCAACTCCGTAGGAAGTTTAATTGTGAGAAGAAATCATTATTTAAGAAATTAAAATAAGGGAAATTGATCATTAATGTGATATACGAATATTAGAATAAAAATTTTGATCGGTTCATATAATAAGGTATAGAGAAATTTTGTAATTTAGCAACGAAGAATATTTCGTAATTTACAAAGTTTTACAAAATTAAAATTGAATTGTTATAACTTTGTACGATTCCACATGTTTCCATTATTCCACAAACATGTGGAATCGTAAAATGTTTTAACCAATCAAATTTGATATTGAAATTCCATCAAGAACCTTCAACCAAAATCATAAATTACCTTTTAATATTATTGATTTACATTTTTGGTATATTCCTATTTTTGCTGGCTCATTATTTTATCGCTGCTAAGGGCTCACGTATCAGTTCAACGATTAGCTTGTAATATTTTTAAATGCAGTGTAAAATAGTACAATAAAGAAGACTTGAAGATTTCCGAATTAAAAATTCGGCCACTTGGTAGATATCCATTAAAATCAATGGCGGATTACCTGATAAGCAAATGTGGCTTGCGTTTGGATCTTTAAAATGATTTAGATGACCTACATTTTTTCATGTATATTTCAAAAGCTTTTATAACGTATGTAACTAATTCATTTTATTTTCACTTGAAGCGCCTTCATGATTGATAGTGAGATGTATTTCATTAAACATTGTTCTAATGATAGAATGAAGACGAAATTGTTAATTGCTACCAACCGAAATATTATGATTATTATTGAACTATGTCATCCGCAAAAACAGACATTTTAAATAAATAAGAAATGTTTTGAATTTGAGAGTTGCATATACAGTCAAATTTTCGACTATTGAATAATAAAAGCTATATCAAAACTAGAGAGCACCATTTTTTTCATGACTTGTGTTTGTTCTCCTGAATAGAATAACCAAAGTTTTACAAATATGTGTAGTTCTCCTGTTGACCACGGGTATTTAGAATAATATTTTTTTTTGTTACTTAGTACATAATGGGTATCATTATTGATATGTTACGTTAAAGCATTTATTCCACGATGTTGGATTATAATGTCGGCGGCATTGTCCGATATATATGATAAATTTATAAATACAAGCTGACAATCATACGTGTGTAGTCTAGAGGTAAAGTACCGATTTGCCAATCGAATATTCATAAAGTAACGTCTCGATGTCGACAGGTGATTCTTCTTTGGCCTTCGAAGGCATTTCAACGGAACTTTGTCACTTATCTGTTCTCGGATATCGACGCTATTTTCATTCACACTCGTTGTCACGTAGTATTTACGAGTATATTATGCGCATGGAGAAATTTCATTAATAATGAAGCTTTGCGTTACAGAGCAGTGCTGAACAGTGCCCAAAAGTTTTCGTGGCGTAGAATAATAAAATTGCTAAAATAAATGTATAAAAAAATATAAGTGTCCTTCTATTTTTTTAACGCGTTCCTTGGCATGAATATTTCAAAAAATGGTTCAGTAGAGTTGGATTGGAAGAAACATAAAAATTATCAAGATCCCTAAACAAAAACAAGCTATAATTTATTATATCGACTGAAGCTGCCTGATGGAATTTCCATATAATTTTTTTTTTGATTTAATTGGCATTCAATTGGTAGAATTCCATAATAACACGGTGAAAAAATGACAAAGTATTTTTGTTTTACAAAAATTACAAGGTATATAGTTGATAGCTATTTCGACTCACGTCTTCATCAGAAATAGTTCTGATGAAATCGTGAGCCGAAATAAAATAATAAAACAGCTATACTATAAATTTTGTAGAACCAAAATACTAAGCTATTTTTTCACCGTGTTAAAATTTTTAATGTTGGGATTTTTTTCGATTTAACATATTTTGTTACCCAGGTTTCGTATTTCGGTGTATTCAGATCAAAAATAAGCTAAATTCTATTTGCTAAATTAGCAATATTATGTCATAATTTTATCATATCAACTTTCAACACATTACAATCAGCTGTCTCAACAGTTGAGACGTTAGCAGTCATAAGGTTAATAAAGAAAAGTTAATAATGCTCGTGACATGCGAAACTGGGTTTTAAAGTATGTGGAAGGAGTGTAATTAAAATGCATTATGTTTATAACAATAACAATACAAAAAAATTGACATCTGTTTCGGTATTATTTTGTATATTCTCTAGCTTACGTTAGCTCAAAAGGTGTTGATTGTCACTTCTTAACGTAAAGACGCTAAATTTAAACAAACACATCTCAACTTCACGTATTATTACTACAATTTCATTATATCTTGTTATGCGGTTATCACGAAAAATATTTTATCAACTGAAAATTCAAAAATGGTAATTTGATAATGCTTGTGATATGCGAAACTAGCCCTGATATTTGTAAAATAAAATTGTCAAAGTAGTAGTGGATTTTGTGGTTTATTGTTTTGTTTTTTTATCGATGATAAGGTTTGGTTGTGTGACGATAAATTACGACAAACGAAAAAAAATTGTCCAAAGATAATAAGGAAGACATTTAAAATGGGCAGATATTTTGTCATATATTTATTGAATGTTAGAATTGACAGGTACTTTATCTAATGTTTAATCTGTTTTCTTTTTCCGCCTCTCAAACGTCGTAAATAAACCTCAAATTGTATAAAGCCCAATGGTCTTTTGTTGCTCGCGACTCTTATATTTATGGCATTTAAAATGGAATCATTTCAAGAGCTAGGTAAACATACTATAATTGTAAGTAAGTAATGAAGTGATAATATTGTCGGTAATCAGAGACAGCAATATGTAGGCAGCTAGAGGAATGCATCCCACATTTTTCGGAAAGGCGTCTTTTTGTGGCAAGCGTCGCGTCGCGTCGGCGGAAATTCATAAATCGTGATTGACAAATCGACGCCTAATGAATGTCAATTCATTTTATGCGTTTTACCTTAGAGAGAATAAATAGCACAAGGTAATTAATAAATCTTAGTATCTTTCAGTCATTATTTAATGTAATTTATGATATCAATTCAAGCTGCTTGGTGGAATTCCAATATCGGATTGAAATTGTTGAAACTTTGTACGACTCCACATGTTTTGTCACGTGCGACCAAGGTTTCACATTTCGACATCTTCAGGTGTGAGAGAATATTACACAGTTGCAACAGAATGTGACAAAACATGTGGAATCGTAAAGAGTTTTAGCAATTCATATTTCATTGTTGAATTGACAATAGAATAATTTATTGAATTATTTGTTCATTTATTTTAATGAATATAAGCTAATCCATATGTTTAGAGAAACAATGTTTTTTCAAACCAATTTATCGTGTAATGCAAAACGACGATAGCAAAAAATCGAATTGAACTTGCGATTGGCGATATTTTTTTCTAGATTCATCTATGTGTAACCATTTGAGATTTTTCTACTGCCTTATAAGTCCGAGAAGATGGTGGCTCATTCAATTTCAACAAAGCTGTTAGGATAAAAAAAGACATGGTTGTTTCCTTTCAAATAGATTAATCAGTGCATTGTCACAAAGAAGAGAGCCACTTTCAATTAAAGTGATATCATCCGAGAAAGCTGCATTAATTTTAAATTCATTTTAACTATACTTAAATACATTTCACTTGCAAATAATGGAACAAAGCCTCCCATGTTTTATTTATACTATGTTTTCGCTTGGCTTTGGTAAAATTTAACATAAAATCACCGCGGCACATGCAAGTTCATTAAACTGTCATTTAATGTATAAATCTAGCTACTGACAGCAATAGAAACGGGAATTCAATGACTCTTTTTATAAATTAGAAAACATACTTAATAGTTTATAAATATCCTCCTCAATCGAATGTAGTAGAAAATGTTTTCTTTCGCAACACAGTTGAAACAAATCTGAATTGGTAACTATTTGCAGTATTTTTGTGATATATCTTATAGTATATTTTACGTAAGAAACGTTGCGCCATTTTCTTTAGATTAATTGAGCCCGCACGCGTCCCCGTCTAATACAAGTCCTTGTCATGTAAAAAATTAAGCAATTATTAAAAAGTTTTATCCAAAGATTAGCGCCAAGCCAAGCTTTTAAATGAAATAAATGTAAACAAATATAAAATGAAAAGTTTTTTCTTTAGATTATAAGAAGTCATCGATTGTAAGACATACCCTTTTTTATGTAACAAAAAAATATATAAAATTAACTATAAAACGTCATACAATCTAAATACAAATAAATTTCTTCTGATTCATTTGTGCTTTGAAGAGTATTATTGATGCAGTATGTCTTTTGAAAATATACCAATACAGTCTCAGGGATTTTATTTCAAGCAGCTGACACCCATTTTGTAGTTTTATAATGATTGTACGACGCCATCGATTATTAGACGCATCAAAATTTCAGGGATACCAAAATAGGAAAAATTGTGCGTCTTATCGATCAATACGATGCAGTTTTTGACAGTTTTGTCTATTTATAAACCTTTTTCAGAGAGACATGGAGTCGTCATAATATCCATGATAGCTAAAAGAGACTAGGAAAAGGAAAAAATGACTTAGGACAGAACGTGTAGTTAGATAATATCTCTCGTATGCCCCTTTTACAGGATCAGATCGAATTAAGGAATTTTCGAGACGCTTACGTTAGAATCGGGATTTATATATCGAATGAAAAAAGCTTTGTCAAGTCTACGAGATCCGTAATCAACAATACAAACATCTTTAACTCCTAAAAAACTATGCCCAAAAAAACAAATCTCATGAGATAATTGAGGGTTAGCCAAACCCAAGAAAAAGGCTTTATTTTCTCTCTGAAATAATTAAAAAAGCAAAGCTCGAAAACATCGATTTAAAAAATGTGTTTCTGACGCTAATCTTCAATTTATATTCGTAGTGTAACTGCTTACCTGTTTTTTTTTTATTTCTTCAGCAATATGTGAAAAAAATTTCATTTCAAATTTCCTGAACTACATAAATTATATCATTGATTGAATTGGTATTTACTTGGTAAAACTCCATTATAACACGGTGAAAAATAGCAATTACTGAACTAAAATACATTGAAATTTTTTCACCTTGCTAAAATTATATCACTTGCATTTGAGATAAAATGACAGTGGGAAAGAATGTGTTTACTTTTAGGGATGGAAATGACTACAACTTCACGACGGATCCGTTTCGATTTTTACTATGCAATTTCATTTAAATACAATTCCTGGGTACATCAATAAGCTTTGTTCGTTATTTGAGAGAACTACATCTGATAGGTATGCAGACTTTGGTATTTTATATTTAGTAATATAAATACACCGGAAATAATAAAATTCAATCTATAATATGGGATGATGAACGGTAATATAGCGGCGTTGTTCAATATACTTTTGTAATCATCCGCGTCTGAAACATGGCCTACTGACTCATAGCAGCAATCACAAATTAGTTGCAATATCTTATTATGCCACATGTTATTACCCATTGTTTCCTGCGAGCATGTCCTGGCGTGTATAATATCGTTTTGATATTACGCTGCCGCCATGTTGGGCGGTTTTTATTTGGTGGGTGTTACACAGCCGGTAAAATGGCGGAACGTGATGACTTGCAGTTATGATTTAACTGAACTGAATCTAAAAATGGAAGCTAACTAACTGTCAGTGATTAACTGATTATTCGAACTGTACGAATGCATTTTTTGTTGTGTTGCACACGAGTGACGTCATAGATATGAAAAAAGACTTAAAAGAAAGATGCAAATATATAACGTGAAGTGTTCGAGTCATGTCATTATGAATTGGCATTCCGGGCGTTATTTTACTTCCCGGATATTATAAACACGATACCAGAGTTTTCAAATATCCATTATGCGTAAAAAAAACCCTACAAATCTTTATATCTTAAAAAAATTGGCGACCGATTGATATTATTTGTATTTTTGACAATGACGGGTACTGTATTTTTTTTTGTTTAAATTTTTTTAATGTTCTAATGGCGTTATCTATACAAAAGTATTATATTTCTACGAGAACATTTTGCTACGTAACTGCTCAATCTCTCATCATCAATCTTATAATAAAATAATACTTTATTATAGATTAGGAAATTGCTCTTGATATACCCTGTTGTAGGATTGTAATGATGAGAGTTACTTAAAGTTGGTAAAAAAAACGTCATGCATTTGGATAAACAATAATAAATCGACTAAAAAATCAGTTAGCAAATTGGCACCCGAGCCAGTGAGATCTCGAAGCAGAGCTTGCTAGATTAATGCGACATTGCTTGCTTGCTTGATTAATGCGACACGAACTCGTATACCGGCAAAGCTTGCATGTAAAGCTTTTTTTTATTCCCACTAAATTGAAGTTTAATTGTGGAATAATGAAAGGTTTATATTAAAATCTCTTGAGAGCTCACTTAATTCTTTTAATTGTCCATTAATAGATTACCAAAAGCGATATATTAATTTGGGCATATGAAATGACTACCAACAAAATACAAATGCAATTTTTGTAACAAATAATTTGTCTGTATGATTTAAGTACTACGAACTAGGCCTTTGAAAATTGAAGTGAAGTAATAATTTTTAAATAAAAAAATGTAAGGTAAATTATACCTCTTTGGATTTCATAATATAATATAATATATCGTATAAGTGGATTGAGCTTATTGAACATTCAAAATTATCTAAGCTTTTTTTAAATCACTTTACTTTTTGGGAGCTTCCGTGTGTTTTTTTATTATAAATATTTTCCAAAAAACAGGCCGATTATAATTGCGTCATAAGGTCAAGAAGACTTATTCATTGATCTTTATTTTTTTGGACTATGGATATATCTGTAAATATAAATTAATTGATTTCAATATATAATTATTAATCAATTAAGCTTTCACCCGTTACGACCTCTTGAACTGACAAATTAATGACTACTTACTACAAGGTTTTCGAATGTTATTTAAGAAGCGAAATTCACATTATATAAAAATGTGGGATTTATTTATGTGTCATGAAGGTAATACAAATTAATCACGTTTATGCACTTCTATTCAATCTACTAACATAAATAAATTAGAGGTTAATTAGAATTATTTGTAATGATTTTTAAAGGCCTATTGTTCTGCAAATATATACGTTACCAATTTCAACTTATCATCATTTAAATTAAATAATGCAAGTCTAGTTAGATTTATAATGATTTGTGAAATAGTTTATAATTTATGTTTATTTTTGAAGCCTTGATGCTTGGAACTTATTTATAAATATTGCGAAGCTTAGTCAATGTGTACATTATTTCAAAACGCTCTTATTGCGAAATAAATATCAAAACAATTGTCATTCAATTCTGAATGTAACTAATTGTATTATATTTTTGTATATAGCGTGTTCAATGATGCAATGTTGGTAGTTCTGTAATTGAATAAACATATTTTTTGTTTCTTATTGTTAAAAAATCGTGTTACTGAAACGTGAAGTTACATCATTTGGATGGATATAATTGATTTCATATACGATATATATATCATATATTTCATATAACAGATGAGCTCATACTAAAAAAAAGTATATTTTTATATAAAAAATAACCAAAAGTATTTTTATCGGTAATCAAGAATTAATTATTGTGTTATAGTTACTAAAATTGAACCGAATATCAATTATTTTGATAATGACATATATTTATTTATCTATTAATTTGACAGCTGTTGAACAAGTCAATGGCGGCCAGGGTCGATTTTAATTTGTAAGTGATTTGTGCAGTGCTCACGAGCGGCCGATTTAAGTTGCCATCCCAGCTGAGCTATTTTTCGGTTATACAAAAGAAGATACTTTGTAAAAAAGGGTTACTATTTTTTTTTATTTAAATGAATATCTTTTAAAATGAATACGTACGGATAAAACAATTCAGGCGATTGAATCTTCTGCTAAATGAATATTTAAGATATTTTTTTCATTTTCATAGAATGAAATATGTACATTTATTTTATTAATATATTATTTGATTTTTGTCGACTTACGCTTACGATTTGTATGGTTATCAAATATGAAATATTTAAAAAAAATATTCTTAAATAGATACGTAAGGTGTGTCATAATTTGTATGAATATATATATTTATGGAAAATCAATTTTCGGAAATATATATTATGCAAATATTTATGGAAAATCAAAACCCGGACACGGCCCTGGTTAATATAAATAAAATTAATAGCCCCAATGCCGACTTCGAGTGATGTGATTATATCGTCAAATTAGATTTAGATTACATCTTGAGATATAAAATGATTACAATGAGATTAATTTATATCTCTAAAAGTTAGGCAATGATATTAAATAAAGATGTTCTAATAACGGCTTTTAACGTATATAAATACTATCTGGTGTGACTTTTGAAGGAAAAAACAAATACTATCGAAGGTTTATAAGTAATTATCAATTATCAGATATATTTCAATTGATATGAACAAATGTTTTGGTTTCGTTTTGTCATTTTAGTATGAACCATCTTTTATTATAACAAAAATGGACTTCTAAGCAATTGAAAATAAAACCATAAAGGAATTTGAATATTTTTATCAATATACATATATATATTTACTATTATTTTTAAGCACATATATATCTGAGTTTAAAAAGTGATCTAAAAATGATCATTATAAAACGATTCTCAAAATGTCAATAAACTCTATTGACGCTAGAAAAGTATTCAATTTATTCAATATAGCTCTCGTTAGCTATCGGTCGAAATTTTAGCATTTAAAGATGATGAAAAATGGATATTAATCATTTAAATTATTTTATTTCGAGAGATGTTTAGTAAAATGTCATGTATAAAGATTTTAAAATTCAAATGGTAATTATATACGAATACGAATCGCAATCAATGGCTATTAATAGGCTTCCGTATTTCTAATCTGCTTCTTTGAATTGATTTTCAATCGATATTTTAATTTGTTTCCGACGGCATGTAGACAGATGTCAGTACATGATTTTCAATTCTCAATACAGTACTATAGACATACATTGTGACAAATGGTGTAAAATGAAATTTAAGAACCCGTCAAACGAATATTTATAAACTTATTTATGAAACTGTCCGTACTAGAATTCAAACCGGCGATTTTCGTAACTGAAGTCAATGACGTTAATCACTACTGGAATACTTGAATAGTTACTTTATTCGATTTATTTTCGAGGAAGTTGAGGCAAGGATGAACAGTAAGTGAGAACGTTTTCGTTACTTTTTTTGATGTGCTATATAATCAATAATGCTATCATTATTTAGTCATTTTACTCTCAAGCATTTTCTTTTAAGCGATTAGACAAGCTTTTAGTAATGCAACCTGCACATTTCAATAGCATTTCCATAATTGCGTGAGTGACGTGGTACCTAAAATAAGCAAAGAGCTTAGCGTATATAGAAGAGAACTACTCGGGCAGAAATTTATAAAGTGTTTCAGGCTCGATTCTAGGAGTATAAAGAAGCTACAAAATTTAATTTTGAAAACCCTGGTTGATACAAAAATCGTTGATACTTAAATTTAAAGAAACAATGTTTGATTGGTTGCCTTATGAATAGAACAGAGTCTGAAATATTATAATATGTATGTTATTGAAAAACAAATTCCATATTATATTATTCCGGACTAAACTGTATTTACTCGTCACGAATCCGGTCCACGGCCCGCGTCGGGAATAAATCAAGCATGAGCTTTGCAAACCATTCATAACATACATATATCTTTAAGATCTCTGAGTTTAGTTGATGAATTCCGAATTTATTGATTGAATTGGCATTCACTTGGTATAACTCCATTATAGATAAGCAAATGTTCGTTTAAGCATAGTTTTGACGATGGCGTGAGCCGAAATAGTTATCAACTATATTAAAAAAAAATATTTTGTAGAGCTAAAATACATTGCTATTTCTTTCACCGTGTTGATTCTGGATTTGAATGTACAGATTGTTTCACCATTTCAGGTATCACATCTTAACAATATAACGGGATTTATAAACATGTTTGTTTGTACAATTAAGTGAAAATTACATTTTTTATGACCTGGTTATAGAGCATTTCAAGTTAGGTTTGAAGGAAGAAAAGAAAGATAAACATACTAATAAAGATATAACCAAAATGATCGTTATGTTAATGCATAGATAAATATGTACTTTTTTAACCATGATCATTCTCAAAGTGGATAATATGGAAACTTAATAGAGATGATCTCAATAGGTTTTAAATATGATAACTGCTTTTCACTCAATCGTTGAAACTCGGTTTTGTACGGGGTTAATGTCATAATATACAAGTAAAATCGAGGAAGTTTAGAAGCTTCAAAATCCATGCATTCGAATAATATAGATACATGTATATATACATAGATAAAAAAACCTTTTCTGAAACTGTTCATACTCATATTGAAGCCCGTGAGGACTACAAACGAAGTCCTGCAAAATGATTTAAAGAACATAAAAAAAAACAATTTTTTAAAATATATATTATTAATTTTTAATATATTTAATAGGTTAAAGTTAATTATAAAATGAAATTTTAGGTAAACAAAACAGTGGGAGAACAAAAACACAGAATTTTTTATTGGTCGTCTTTTCCGTAAATACTGATGAGATAGTAATAGCCGTCGTTGATGAGGGATGCAACCCTAATGACGGCGTCGCTTTTGCCGATTCCTCCAGTGACAACGTAAGCCAGAGCTCCTTTGGATTGTCCTTGTTCAATAGCTGTTATCCTTGTAATAATTTTTGTGGGATCCGCATAGTATACATCTTCTTGAACAACTTGACCTAGTCTTCCATCGTCCTTGACGTATAACCTATAATTATAACGAAATGGTTAAAAAATATGCACAAGCACAGCATTAATACGATTTACATTATTAATTCGAAATACGAGTACTTAATATAGAAGAAGAGATGTTTAGTGATAAAAGTATGACACACTTAAAAGGTTTGTAATGCCTTTATCATATTATTCGTAAGCAAAATATCAAGAGAATTTTCTGTGCATTCCCAAGAAAATCCATTTTTATTTCGATAAAATGCTGACTTTTACATGTCTTCAATGTTTATTCAAAATTTACATTCGCATTCAGAATACTAACATTTTAAAAATGAATAAAAAATCCGTTAAATATTCTTAAGAAGACTGTTTTCAAAATAATTTCGACTATAGAAGATAGACATCTAAAGATATGAATAATATTTTTTCGGTCGAAAACAAATTCACTTGTCAGTAAAAATGTATCACGTACTAAGAAAAATATTATTTTACTAAAAATTAATTGAAACATATATAATATATTAATTGAATTAGCGTTTTGTTGGCAGAACTAAATCATAACACGGTGAAAAAATAGCAATGTATTTTAGTTATACAATTTTTTTTATAAGATATAGTTGGTGGCTATGTCGGCTTTGTTACGACGATGGCGTGAGCCGAAATAGCTATCAACTATATCTTATAAAAAAAAATGTAGAACTAAAATGCATTGCTATGTTTTCACCGTGACATATATAACAGTTTAACCATTTCAATGATAATATGGAAAATTAAAAAATAATTTGTGGTACTATTGGGAGATAATAATATAAATTTAAATAAAGCTTACAGGAACAATAGCTTATCTGAAGGGTCTTCGTTTCCTTGGATCAGATCAACTCTTTGATTTGGGACATCTTTCAATGATGCGGACTGAACTTGGCAGAGCGCGGAAACGGCTACCAACACGAGTAAGAGAAATACTTTTGAGCTAGCCATCGTGATACAAATTCCTCCTTTTACTAGAATGATACATTTGATGGGCTTGAATATTTTATATATACTTTTTATGAAATGATATTGATCTCTCATTATTATTTATCCGATCGAATGATATCGGCCAGGTGTGGACAAATTAATATTGATTAATTAATATATTTTAACATTTTTTGAATAACGTACTCATAAATATGAAATATTTTGCATTTTTAACCATGTCCGGCACCAATGAAGACCACGCGTAATATTAATTAGCGTACCTAAATAGATTTTTTTTAAGAACTGCTTGTTACTCAGATGTTTGGCTATTTTCCGCGAAGATAATAAAGATAAATGAGATGGTAGTTATTTGCACTCAATGCAAATTATTTTATTTTTTTCGAAGATAAAAAACACGCCTTTGCATGCATTACACGCATTATCTAAAAAATAAGTTTATGAGTATAAAAAAAGTGTATACCGAAAAGTCAAATTAACGAACGGAAAATATATTTAAAAAATTACAGTCATTTAATATTATTTGGTATAACGTTACCGGAAATAAAAAAATGCAAAAAACAATATCGTCCAAAATTATGTCACTCTTTTTTCATTTATAGGAAAAAATATACAGATATTTGGTTTTGAAATCAAAATCAAAATACAAAAAACCATTGCTGTAGAAAAAAGTTCTTTCGACAATTTTTCGACAGGCTAGACAAATAGTGTCATGCAAAGTTCATCGATTCATATTTTGCATGTGATGTGCTTTGAAACTGGCTTTTGTCTATTTTTCTCTCTCTCTCTCTTGCAATAGTAGTTACTTATGCATATTTTACTCATATTCATCAATATCGATAGAAAATTTTCGCAGATGAGGTCGTATAGTCAACTCTGAATTAAGCTTGGTTATCAATTATGGTATATATCTATAAAAAAAACCCACTATTATAAAATTTAATTTTGCAAACATGTTTTTAATTATATGAGAGATTTATATCTGTTTCATTTTTAACTCTTGGTAAAAATGCGATATGTAATTAAATATAATATTCCTGTTTCTTCAAATTTAAGATTAAATTTGGATAATATTCATGGATTTATTCCATTGACTTTCTTTTAAGAATACTCACTTTTAATAGTTTGAAAACTTCAAGAAAAATAAATGTACCTGGCCACATATTTCTTTCAACTAATACGAGGCAAAAATGAGAATTCTGTTATCCTTGAAAATATCAATTTGTATGCTTCGAATACTTTTTTGAGAAGTTGTGCATATGAATTGTTTGTTCTTCCAAAGTGTAGAACCCGTTGTCAATGGTAAGAGCATTAAAAAATTTCGATATTACTGCTTCGGATGTCGACATATTTCATGTGGACGAGAGTGAGTTCAGATGAATAGTATTTTTTAATATATTAAAGTAGATTTTACATAAACTTGCTTGGTTCATTCAATTCCTTGCTATCCTTGTTTTTTCCTATTATTAATCATTCCTTAAGCTTTCAAAAATATTTTTTTAAAATCTTTTTGACGTTGTAATAGCAGTATGTTTATAATTTAAAATTTTTTACGTATATGTACCAAATAAAATGAATAATCAATAAATATTTTATTTTAAATTTAAAATACATACCATAAAAACTCTGATTTGATCTGTTATTTGATTCCCTTATAATTGGCCTTAAAAATCAAGATAAGATAAAAAAAGTTCCAAAATTAAATATATTATAAAATATTTTCGATATCTTTTGATCGTAATCTTATAAAAAAATATTTAACCTACGTCAATATACAATATTCGATTATGCAATATGTTTTAATAGCATTCTGCGTATATGTTACTTTGTATATTGTTTTCTTGGAGTGAAAAGCTCCTACTTTCATAAATCTAAACTTATCTTGTATGTGTAAAAACTTAATGTATTTCGAGCTTCGAAGAAGCATTACTGGAATCTATTTTGCATTTTGATAATACAATTTCTTACATGTTGTTGAATCGTGCTGCTATAAATTTATTATTTTATAATGACATTAAACTTTTCAAGCGAATTTTACGAAACTAATGCAGAAGATTAATGCGAATTATCCTAAAATAATATTTCTAGAGGCACGATAAAAAGTATGTTAGTATTATAGAATTGCAAAAGATTTTTTTTATACTAAAAATACTACATTTTGAGAAGAATTTAAAAAGATATACTTATGTTTCGAACTTTATGTTTTATTATGTCTATGTGTAATGAAATGGAATTTTTTTATTTGTTAATGCATATAACGAATGTTGACAAATAACACCTGGAAATTTGAAGTTTTTTCGATGTTATTTCAATTTTTATTATTTAATTAATTGATTTATCTAATTGACTTTAAAATTTTTAGGTATTACTTAAATCTGAAATTCAATTTTAGATAAAAACTTTTTCTTGGAAAATATGTGTTAAAAAATCGTGTTAGAAATAATTTTCTTATCTGGTAAATTAGTTATCAAGCGAAATTATATTAAAACGCTGGTTTTTTCAAGATATCGGTTAGTATATATATAACTTTTCACTATTTTATCCTGTTATATATTGTAATTTGAAAGTTCTGTCAAAATAAGTCTATTGTTATGGCGGCATTAAAAGTTATTTTTACTTTCCTTTTTGTAGGAGTTTTGGCAAATTTTGGAGTGACATCATCAAGATCAAAAGATGGCCAATTTATCAATCAAAAGACTGGTCTGATTCTTGGCTCCACTGGCCCTGCTGACATATTACTTTATGAGTATGTATACTTCTAACATCTTTAAAGATTTTTTAATACCTTACCATTAAAAAGCTTACATGAGATAAAAATTAACGTTGTGATTTTTTATGGTACGGAAAAATCTTTGTTATCTATTGAACAGATCCATATTCCTTCCTTAATCAAAAATAGTTAAGTTTAGTCAATAGTAAAAATAAAAACAGTATTATAATTTCTCGATTCTTTCTTTTTTTCTCTGTTCAGTTGAATAATCAGAAATATATTTTTACAAATAGAGCTATTTATACGTAACATTTTTATAAAAAACAGTAATAATAAATTTGAATTTTACGATTTTGTACGATTCCACATTATTGTCATTAACGACCCGGGTTTCCATAATACGGATGCCAGAAGATGCCGAAAGACGAAACCCGGGTCGTTAATGATAAAACATGTGGAGTCGAGCAAAGTTGTGACATTATAATTTGATATTGAAATTCCATCAAGCAACTTCAGTCGAAATCATGAATTATAACAGTAATAATATTTTACACTCTTGATTGAAAACATAAACTAGTGCATCGTGCGCAAGTGCATTGTTCTGTTGTGGTTTACGGTATTACGGAAAATAAATGTGTAATATTGAAGACGCTCTCTCGTTTTTTTTTGTGTATTTTACGCAAGCGTAGTGTTATGATCTATATGGTAGACTAAAGAAAAATAAATTAATATATAATTATTAAGTTTCGCCCGTCGGTTAAATATTTTGAGGACTATTAAAATGAAGTTTTTTTTATCAATTGTAGAAAAAAATTCTTCAAGCCAGCTGTGCCAGGATTGGCTGTGACTGATGACTCTGTTTATAGTGGACTTGCAAAAATTAAATGCATTATTGTTGTGGAAGAAGGTATTTCTCAAGATGGGACAGCTGTGCTAATCTCTGGAGGTATCGACCAAGTGGAAGCTACCATAACGATGACATCAGCAATAGATTTTGCGTTAGATTACAATGTCAGTGTTTATGGAACATATCTGGAGGACTAAATGTAAAATTTCACATCTACGAAGAATTAAAAGATCTATGTAATAAAAAGGTTAAATAAAAAATGCTTAAAAATGACAGCGAAAAATGTGTCTTTATTTTCTTTCTTGCAATTGTTGATAATTAAAAAAGAGATATAATATTCAGAATAAAGCAATTTATGTCTTTTATTTGTGACATTAAAATGATTAATTGAAATGCACTTTTAGAATAACACAAAAATATATTATTCACATTATACAAGTTTCATGAAAAGTTCTTATAACGCCTTTTTCAAAAAACCCAAAATTGGCTCACGAGTCTCATCTCAATCTGTTCCGTGAATTAAGTTTAGTCGATTACAATATTGAGTGGTATAAGTAGAATGTCATATTTAGTCTTAAACTCAAAAAATCGATCTCTTCATTCGATCTTATTTCATTCCAAGTAAACCTCTGCAGTAAAATGACTTTCTCACAGTTTTTAATGTTTTATTTATTGGGTGAGTATAGATATGCATTTTTAAATGTTTTATTGTTTGTTCACATCTCACGTTAGTATTTATTTTCCACCCCTAGTTTCCTTTCCCCTTTCCACCCTACCACACAGAGATATTTAAAAATATGACTGTAATCGTTTCATAGATAATATATAAAAGAATAAGATGCATTTTTATTATTGATAGATTAGCCGTAAAAATGATTAAAATGTTTAAGTATTCCGCGCTATCTTCATTGTATCTCAAATCAACAGCCTATTTCACATACCTTGCTTCATTTACATTACGAATTTCATAATATTATGATTGTGCAGGTATGGAGAAGTGTTTAAAAATTACAATTATGACAGAAAGAAGTCAACATTTTTGATAGCGATTACACTCAATTATAATTTTGATTTGATATCATAAAATTTTTTTATTTGAGTAAAAAAAACAATTATTATGGATTGTTTCGACTCCATGATTGTTAAAAATAAAAAATATTTTGCCAAAATGGCAAATATAATAAATGATATATTTTTTCTATCAATGAAAAAGTAGTAATTCTTTCAAAAAATCTTCCCATTCATAAAATCCCGAAAAACGGAATGCAGTGGAAGCGATTAGTTTACCATCAGTTATGACTATGCTCCATCGTTTTTTCTAATCGTTGCAAAAATAAGAAATGTTAAGTAAAAGATAAACAATAAATTTTTATAGAAAAAATTACATTGAAATTAAATTTTTCTGATGACACATATAAAAACGGTGTTTTAACAAGCAATGGAATTCGAAAAAGTAACAAACAACGTCAAATACGATGTCCAGGAAAAACGACATAAATGACGATGTCTTTATATAGTTAAACTAACACGTAATAAACGGTCGACCTAAATATTTATTATGTATTAGAAGTCAACAATCTTTATTGTGCAGGAATCGAAAGGTGTCACACGTCAAACGCATGATATTTTGTAATAGATACACATCGATTTGCTGATAAGAAATATTTATCCTGATAGCAAGGTATATAAATTCGATATTACGATGTTTTTAAAGACATACCATTACAGTAGACTGATATTAAAATACAATACAATGGCTGCTCTTAAATATATTTTCAGTTTTCTCCTTGTTGCCGTTTGTTTGTCTTCGCAAGCACAATCGGCCGTACTGAAAAAGGACGACGGACCAACTACCAGAAAAGATTTGGTTATTGGATCAATACAGCCACAGGATAAACTTCTATACAGGTAAGAAAACATGAAAAGGTCAATTTAAATATAATAACAAAAATACGATTCGTCTTAAAGCAAAACTCACTTTTTTGCGAAACTGTTTTTCTGTTTCACGCTTAAATTAATTTCCACATTTTTTGTCACTAACGTCCCGGGTTGCACGATTCGGCATCACATGGATGCAATAGAACTGAAAGTTGTCAGTTCTGAGTCAGTTCCAGTCTGAAAGGCGAAACCCGGGTTATTACTGTCAAAACATGTAGAAATGCACAAAATTGTAAGAGTTAAAATTTGATATTGAAATTCCATCAAGCACCTTTAGTCGATATCATATATTATCTCAATAATGCTTAAATTAATACTTTTTTTGTATTTTGTCTAATCAAGAACACAATGGTTTGCTCACCAGCCATTCAACCGCTAATTGAAATATATATGAAGGAAAATATATATGAAATTTGCTTATAGATTATTAGTTTTTAAATCTTGCATATTATTAAGCAATGGTGTTTTTTTTTTGTATAATGTAATATGAGCTTACAAAAAGAATACAGATATATTTTGAAAAATACTGTTTATAAATTTATTCAACACAATATTATCATTTTTTCAGTCGACGAGTTGTATTGGAAGCTAAACCAGGCCAAGCTGTCAGCGAAGATGTGTATTTCTACGGCTTTGCAGTCCAAGTGAACTATGTTTCGGCCAAGGAGGATGGAACACAAGGAGGAAATGCTGTCTTAATTGCTGGATCACTTGGACAAGACACCATCGGCTTAAGACTTACATCAGCTGTTGGAGCTGGACTTAAGTATGTGGTTACAATGTATGGAAACTGAAGCAATGGACAATATACATAAAATAAATCAATTTGAATTTCTAAGTGTTTGTTTTTTTCTTTTTATGTTGATTTCATTAGCTGTTTTATTTCAACTGGTGTTTTTTATATTCACATAAATGAATGCAATACAGCTGACGCAAATAAGACATTTGAAAAATATAAATATTTAATCAGCTGTTAATCTTACGACATTAATCTACAAAATGTAAAAAAAAAAATAATTTCGAGACGATTACAGCATGACCATTTCTAATGCGAATGCTTATGGAATCTTAAAAAGGTATCTCGTTGAAATATATTTTAGCAATAATGGTTTGAAAGTCAATGACGCAACACTAGTTTTGAACAAATCATATTATCTTTGCACCGGTTTCAGGTTATCAAATAGGGGTATAAATGGGTTGAAGTGACAAATACATTCATAACGAAAAAGTTGTTGATATATGTAGAAATAAGAAACTTTTGGAAATGTCATTTTATTAAAGGAGTGAAGTTGTCAACAAATGAAATCAGAAAAAACTTAAAATTTTTATAAATAGTTTTTAGAAATCTATTAAATACCGCGATAATCAACGCAATAACTTCGATAGCTGCTTTAAAAAAAGATTAAACACAATAGAGCTAGTAATTTAAAAAATGTTTTGTATCCTAATTATTGTAGTTATATTTGATTGCTGATTTAAAAAAATGGAAAAAGTAAGCTGTAAAAATACGGCTTATAAAAAAACTTTGGCTGCAAGTGGTAAATCAAGGAAAATTGTATGAAATGTAAAAATATCTCTTCGAAATATGAAATTTCATTAAAAAATGTTGCATTTATTTTGTCATAAGAAATATTTGTTAAAAGAGTTTATTTATTAAAAATTAGTGAAGTAAAAAGCTATTAGCTAACGCATTAATGAAAATAATATGGATTCCGAGTGAACGTTATCTAAACAAATTTATAATATTTTTTGCAATAACTGCTGGTTACATGATTCCAAAATATTATTTCTATATTTTCAAAGTTTGTAAGGCTAGAACAAAAGTAGTGTTAACTCTTGCTTCATCCATCCTTTTTAGAATCGATTAATGGTTGTCAATTTTAGGTTACATATATCTGTGCCATCACACAAAATTCCAATGATTAATTAAGGAATATAATAATTACAAACAGAATTGAATGCTGAAACCGCTGTAACTGAAATCATCAACAATTGGTTAACGATTCGAAAAATTATCCTGTTTTAAAATAATTCAAAATATTCCCTTTGAAAATGTTATAGTTCACGCTGTCAATATTAATAATATGTCAAATAGTGAAATTATAAACCAATCTTGAAAAGTAACAAAAATACTCACTAGAAAAACGTTATAGAAAATTTTGTTTATATTTACAATAATTTGATTTGAGAAAAGATTGATCCTTTTAAATTGCTAACAAATCGCTTCAGTATAATGCTTATTGTTGGTTATGAGAAGACAAAAAACTTTAACCCGTTCGTAAACATATTGAAATATGTCAATTGGCAACACCAAGTGGAAATTTATTTATATCGTAAAAGATATGAATAATTTACTTGATAACAAAAATAAGCACTGATATTAGACGGTTGAAATTTTATTTTCAATTTAGAAACACTTTTGAACTCGAGTGATATAAAGCAAAATGGCTGTACTTAAATTTCTTTTTGGTTTTTTCTCATTAGCTGTTTTCTTGACGCTGCAAGTGGAATCGGCTGTACTGAAAAATAATGTTGATATTATTCCTAGGAAAAACTTGGTGATCGGTTCTATTCAACCAGAGGACAGACTTCTCTTCGAGTAAGGAATTATCAAGATTTTTTATCGTCATAAGGTTTCAAGCTATTAATCATAATACAAACACATTAACATTCTAAATAAACCACATTTTTTATAACCATTATCATCTGATTACAATTAAGTGTTTATAACTAACTAATATAAAAAAAATGATTTAAGATCAACAGATTGTCAAACAGAAGCATTTCATAGTAGTTTTATTGACTAGTCATTTCGTACTGTTTTATATTTAGGAGAAGGACATCTTTAGATTATCTATAAAGTTTTTTTCCTAACATTTAATTATATTTAGATGCCGATATAATTTGCTGGACGCGAGTGAGTTAAGACGAAAATTTTATGTAACCAAGTAAAGTTATACTTTCAGTGAATATAATTGAAAATTTCTTTCCTAATATAGAGAATATAGACTCTTAATGAAAATTATCTCAGAAGAAATTGTTTTAAAGTGAATTGTTAGTTTTTCAGTCACTCAATATATCTTTGTCTATGATATTAGAGGGTATAAACATGGAGATTGAAAAAGATTTATTACATCAACAATATCATCAATTCATTAAAGAATGATGCTTTTTTAAATCTGTTTATCACAACCTTTTCTTATAAAGATTTGCCGAGTTGTTTTGTATGTTTACCCGGCCATTAATTTATTATTAATTAAAAATCATTATATTAACTTCTAAGTCGATATACGCATCGTTGGGATACTGCAAACCAAACCAGTGTCCACGATTCTTGCATTTTCCATACAAAACGCAGTAGGTGACTGACTTCGGTTGGTAGTTGCAATGCGGTGTGCCACAAGTACGTATGAAGGTTACTGTGTTGATATCACTATCACTTATTGAAGGAAGGGCATTATATGTAAAAGAACATAGCACAATTGTTTGTAAGATTTCCACAATTCAAAAATATCATAATCATTATCGGTTCCGCTAATCAATTTTTAATTCCCGCGATGAGCAGAAGTGGTTCTGATTGAGACATAATATATTAGGGTAAATAGTACTATCAAATTGTGTTTAATTTATTTAGCCCATTATTTTCTGAACAGCATATTTAATATTGCAATTTCGAATACTTCAGAAAAAGTTTCAGTAGCGTTGGTGTTAAATAAAATTAGATTATCAAAAAAAATGACTCAGCATTTTAGTAAGAAGCATAGCTAATAATTAAATGTTTTAGCACTGTTAACACTTATGTATTTTAAGGTTTCAATTATTTATTTATAACTACACGGTACAAAACTTATAAATTCATTGTTTTTGTGACGTTAACATATTTAAACATAAAGTATTGGAAATTTAACAAATACACAGCAAAACAATCAACAAGGATTGCAAAAAAAGTCAGCCAAGTAAGCTCATGGAATATCTACTTTAACTGAAAAAATAGCATTCGCCTGAACTCAATTACGTCTACATGAAATATGTCAACATCCGAAGCAATACTGTTGAACATTGTAAATGCATGTTTCCAATAACCTTGGAAGAACAAACAAATTGATATTATTAAGGATGGCAAAATTCTCATTTTGGCCTCGAATTAGTCGAAAGAAATATACATATATATATATCAATCATAAATTCATTGTAATTGGTTTTCTCGACAGTTGAACGTTTGTGAGAGAAAACATTAGGATGTTCATCACATGTTAATTTTTCTTATTGTTATGGATATTTTTGCAGAGAAAAAGTTATCGTGGATGCTAAACCAGGTCAAGTTGTCACTGAAGATGTTTACTACTGGGGGTTTGCGGTTCAGGTCCACTTTATTTCGGCAATTGAGGTTGAAGGCTCGCAGGGAGGAACAGCAGTTCTCTATGATGGACAACTGGGGGATGAAATCATCGGAATAAGGCTTACATCGGCAGTTGGTGCTGGAATGAAGTATATGATAACGATGTATGGGAACTAGGACAAAGAAGACTATATGTATAGCGATTTGATTTAAGCCAACCATTTATTATTTAGAATTCGATACTGAAAAAACGTTTAATAAATTAACGTATATTATATTAAAATTGTATGCATTAAAAAATAAACTAACTGTTTGACTGTAGTAACTCTTAATAATTTGTTTAGTAATATAGTAGCATCCATAAAATGTAAAATATCTTTAACATAGTTTACCTAAAAACGACAGATATCTAGGAAACATTTCGTAAGAATCATTGTTGTATATATCATTTATATCTCATTTTAAGTGCTTATAACTCAGGGAATAAAAGAATTTATAACGTGAATACATGCTGAATTTATTCATGATAAAGTCATATCCTTCTCACCTAAAACAGATTTTTCTTAACAAAAATACCTTAGTTCTGATTTTTTTTTAAATTTGTGCAACCAGTTTATTAATAGTTTAACTGAATACACTAATATCGATGATTGCATGTGTATAATATTTAAAACACGCTACAAGAAAATTATTGCTATAAAATGCAGCTCAGCTGTCACTCACTCAACATTTTAGAGTCGTATGGAAAAAGTCGCTAACCATCCTTCTTTGCTCATCGTTTCTTCCGTAAGTATTTTCTTTTTGACAAGTCAATAATAAAAAGTTTTCTTGCTGAAAATTCAACCATAAGAGTTAAGCATTGAAAATGAATAATTACGCTATCTGTATATAAAAAGAATATAGACGAATGAATTTATTCAATGAGACCAAAGTAAATATTTATCATATTATTTTTTTTCTTTGAAAATATCGGAACCGTTACAAAAACGACAACCTCAAAAAGGATTGATATGGATTTTTATCTAATCTGTTTAAAATTGAAACAAGGTATTCGGATTTAACATTTGAATATATTCAATTATTTTTGTTATTCCGAAATTCGAATATTTGACATATTTCCAAACATAAGAATTCCAATGAGTATCAATATAAAAATATCCATTTTTACAATGTATAGAGTAAAGAAAGGCAACCCTTTTAGCAGAAAGAGCCAAGTTATTATTTTAGAATACAATACATTTGAATATTTAAAAAATGCATTTTTTTCCATAAAATGCAATCCAACATTATATTAACGATGAAATTAAGTTATCTATACTTGCAAGTAAAGAATTACTAAATAGGAACGAATATTTTAAAATTGTTTTATTTTTTCTGCGGCTTAAAATACACACCCACACACACATGTGTTTTGGTCGATAAATCTTTTTATTTTTTAATATGAAAAGATAAACAACATTTCTAAACTTTCTATAATTTATTGTATAATAATATCGTTCGATTACTTTAAAGTGTTCTAGAGTTTATAATAATTTATTCAGAAATGTTGTGTTTATGAAAAACAAACAGGTTTCAATTGTAAAACAATAGATTTGTTATTTATAGACGAGAGCACCTAATATTTGAATGATATTGCGTCACATTATGTGAAAGATTAAAATCAATTTTTTGATAAAGTTAATTAACACTGATAGCGACCTGTATAAATGTTGCTGTGCGATTACATTCAACTCATCTTTTTACCGTCGAGTGATAAATCTAAATACAGTAGAAAAAATGGCTTTCCCTAAATTTATTGTCAGTTTTCTTTTGGTAGCTGTTTATTTGTCTCAACAAGTGGATTCAGCTGCACTGAAGAATGACGTTGATCCCATTGCACGGTATAGCTTAGTACTGGGGATGATACAACCAAATGACCTACTTCTTTTCAAGTAAGAAATTACTTCCTTTACTTTACTTTAAGTATTTATTATTATCATTATATTGATTTTATTTTCATTTATTTAACGATGCACAATTAACAATGTATGTTCAATAGTAACGAAGAATAGTTTTTCTTTATTACACATATTCTTTAATAATCATTTAAACAAACAAAGTAACAGTCGTGAAACTGGTAATAACAAAAAAAAAATAACATAGAATAAAAATTTATTTGAATTTGAATTGTTACAACTTACAATTTCACATGATTAACACAGAAATACAGAATTATTTCAATTGGGCAAGTAATGATTTCAATAAAATTTTCTAATGATAGTTTATGATATCGACTGAAGGTGCTTGATGGAATTTCAATATCAAATTTGAATTGTTACAACTTTGAACGATTCCACACGTTTTGTTACTAAGGACCCGGGATTCACCTTTCGGCATCTTCAGGCATTCTATTATACGGATGCAACAGAACTTAGTTGATTATTATTTGTTGTAAAACCCTTTCAAGAATGATTCATCATCAAGATAAATCGTTAATGAAAATTGTCACGGGAAATTGTGTTAACTATGATTAGATTAATATTATTAAATATGTTTTAGCTGCCATTGAGTTCTTGCTTTGGGTTCTGTGTTTTCCTGTAATTGGTAGCTTTGGTATATAGAAGATGCTAACTGTTTATTTTACGTCAGTTCCGTTGCATCCGTGTTATAGAATACCTTTAGATGCCGAAAAGCGAAACCTATGTCGTTGTGACAAAACATGTGGAATCGTACAAAACTGTAACAATTCAAATTTGATATTGAAATTCCATCAATCACCTTCAGTCGATATCATAAATTATGAGAATAAGTTGATTTTTCTGATCACCATTATGTGTTTTTTTTCATAATGACAGTTTCCAGACGATAAAAAAAAAGGAAAATATATTAGCTACCATTAAATAATTAATTTTATTTCGTAAATGTTAATTTGAAGTACCATTGAAGATTTAAAAAATGTAATTTTTCTTTCTGTTAACAGTCAATTAGTTGTAAAGCCAGCTATACCAGGTGAGATCGTCAGCGAGGATGTTTACTTTGGAGGATTTGGATTTCATCTAAACTATATAACAGCTTTTGAGGTCCAAGGATCTGAAGGAGGATCAGCGGTCTTGATTGGTGGAGGCCTAGGCGAAGACAATGCTGCCATAAGATTATCGTCAGCTGTCGGGGGTGAACTTAAGTATTTGGTCAATATGTATGGACAGTAAAAAAAAAGCAAAATACTTTGTATAAATAATTATTACTATTTCTGTGATAGAAAAATGATTAAATTATTACGAAAATAAGGGATGCAAACTGTATATAAGAAAACATTTAATAAATATATATTTATGTTAACATTTCAAACGATTTTTTTTATTAAACGATGTTAAGCTTTACTTCCACAACGTTCAAACTCTCGATTCATTTCGACGTTCGTTTCGTTCATTTCGACGACCGAAAAAATGATCAAAATCATATAATTTTACATTTTAAAGCAAAAGACAATACATATATTTAGCTTCCTACATCTATCTTCTAGGTTTAAAAATATCAAATATATACATGCTAAAGAAAGTCAATTGGAAAAACCATGGGTTATATCTATACGCATGAAGTATAGTCTCAAAACTTTTTTCTTAACCTACTCCATTATAACAAAATATTTCAAGTTGCATGAGGTTTTTTATATTATGTATTATCAGAAAGTAAATTGAAATTTCATATAAGAATATTTCGAAATAATTAATGAACTAAGGGTGCTTGATAGAGTTTCAATATCATATTCGAATTGTTGAAAATTTGAGATAAAGAACTGACAGTTCTGCTGTATTCGTGTGATAGAGTGCCTGAATATGCTAAAAGGCGTAATCCATGACAATAGAAACAAAACATTTAAAATTGCAACAAGTTTCAACAATTGAAATGTGATTTGTTTGATGGTATAAACAGAATGATGCGACATTTAAGGATTGAGCAATAGATGAGCCCGTTATCCAATGAAAACCTTTTTATTTATTTTATTAAAATGTCATAAAAGATTGTTTCTAACGCTGCAAGAATTTTTGCTATAAACTACAAATTTTGGATTCGATTATGCATTATTCAGACAGACAAGAAACTATTTTTGAATTGGATCGGCTTTATACCGAACCAAAGTGCATCAAAAAAGTTATTAGAATTTTGATGCTTTTAATTTGTGTACTTTATTGTTTTCATACTCGAACAATATTATAGTATTCAAAAGAAGTAGGAGGTTTGAAAATGAAGTTATTGATTCAGTATTCTCGAATGTATAGAATGATATTCTTTGACGTCAAAAATTGTGAAAGATTCAAATCAATATGTAGATAAAATTTCACATTACTGATAGCAAAACGTATAAATATAATATATTGATATGATTTTATTAAAGTCATCTTGTCACGGCCAAGTAATAAATCAAAATAAAGCAAGAAAATGGCTGCTGTGAGATTAGTTTTCAGTTTTCTTTTAATGGCGTTTTGTTTGTCACCACAAGTGGAACTGGCTTCATTAAATAATGATATTGGACCTATTATAAAGAATAATTTGCATATTGGATCAGTCCAGCCAGGCGACAGACTTCTTCTAAGGTATAAAAAAATGCATAACTACAATAATAAATACATTTTTACATCATAAATCGCCATATAATAGCTTATGTATAATAAAATCAATATTTCATTAAATCAATTTCAAATGCATTTACATCCTTTATTTTTTAAACGAATATATGAAGTTTCATTCAATGTATGGACTTAAACTCGTGAGCACAGCAACCAAAGAAGTCGAACGCTCTGACGACCGTTAACCACTCGGCTATAGGTTTGGTTTTGTAATAAACACGTTTTTAATAGCAACTAGCGATTATAATCGATAATTCAATTGTCAAATATTTTAATTTATAATCTAGTATAAAAAATATGCCATATTAATATTCGAAATCTGCAAAGTTGTTGTTTCTAGCAAATGTGTTTTTTAATGTGCTCCATTCTATTATATAATAGAAAATATTTTCATTAAAATTTTGTTGAACTAAATTTTTATAAGATATACAATAGTTGATAGCTATTTCGACTCACACCATCGTCAGAATTATGGAACTGTGACGATGGTGAGCTGAAATAGCTCTCAACTATGTCTTATAAAAATTTTGTAGAACAGAAATACATTGCTGTTTTTTCAACGTAGTTCTACCATTTAAATGCCAATTCAATGAATTTAAATAAATAATTTGATAGTTGTTTGAAACCCATTATTGCAAGCTAACTTATCAGGTTACAGTAAACGTTTTTCAAAGTTTGAAAGTTGGCATACAGTAGCTTTAATTATAGGGTTAAGTAAATAATCTTTTAACAGTTCTGACGAAGGCGCGTGTCGAAACGGCTATCAACTATATATCATAAATTTTGTAGAGTTAAAATACATTCCTCTTTTTTCACCGTGTTAAATAATTCTTCTTTACGCTTACAGCCAAATGGTTATAGTGCAAGCAAAGCCGGGCGAAGTCGTCACAGACAATGTTTTTTTCGCCGGTTGCTTAGTTCGACTCAACCATATAACCGCTTACAATATGCAAATCACATCTGGAGCGACTGTGGAATTGATCGCCGGAGGAATCGGCGAAAACATCGCCTTTTTGTCATTTTCATCAGCAGTTGGCGGTGAACTTTGGTATATGGTCAATATGTATGGACATTAAACAGAAAAAAGAATACTTTTACGAGTTAAAGTTTTAAGAGTTTCAGTGAAATAACACATGATTATATTACTGTTTATTTATATGTATCTAATGTATGAATAATTAAAAGATAATAAAAAAAAAAAACGCTAAGCTATCTAACCTTTTTAAAATATATATATATGCATTTTCAATCAAAAGTAAGATGATTTATGATATCGACCGAAGGTGCTTGATAGAATTTGAATTGTTACAGTTTTGTACGATTCCACATGTTTTGACACAAACTACCCGGGTTTCACCTTTCGGCATCTTCAGGTATTCTATCACACGCAACAAAATGATGGATGCAACAAAACTTATAGTTCAGTATGTCAGTTCCGTGTGATAGAATGCCTGAAGATGCCGAAAGACGAAACCTGGGTAGTTAGTGACAAAACATGCAAAATGTTACAATTCAAAAGTAAGATAACTGCTTTCACTGTTATTCGTTTGAAAACATCCCATTAAAATTTCCGATTTAGTTTTGAGGCTGTGCGTTTAAGAAACCTTTTTCAATTCGCAATCCGTTTAATAATTGATTTATTCATTTTCGTATAATTCAAATGTACTTGATAATTTTATTATCTCGTATGAAGACGATATAGATATAACAAAAGTGTAGAGGATTCCTATAATTTACCATATAAGTGTAGAACTTTCAAAGATTACAGAATGGTTCGCAAAGAAAAACAAGACAAAATTTTATTCCTTTGAACTTAAATAAAACATTAAGCAATCAGTATTTTTTCATAGTAGTCGGTCATATTTCGAATAAGACAAGTACGTCGCATATCTTATGACAAAAAGCACTACATTTTAATTTTGTTAAGTTAACTAAGATAAAAGCTTAATGCTTAATAACAATTAATTCAAGTAACGGTCGTAAACTGTCAAAAGTTATAAACGGTCAATTTACTTATTGATAACAAAATATCGAATGAAAAATTTGATTTAAGGCTTAATATAACGAGTGGCCCAACATAGTTAAATTTATTTACTTTGGGATTTTTACCTTCAAGCACTATTTATTAAATTGCAATATGTACATAGTTAGCACTCTATTGCTTGTCCCCGTCCCCACGTCCATTAAAAATAAAATATTCCTATACGTATCTTATCTTTGAGCTAAGAAACATTTTTAATTATTGTTTACGTTGGTGATGAATAACTATACGTCAAAATTTCACTGAAGATGCTTTTGAAAGAAGCGAAACACATCTCAAATATACAATATTAACGAAGATATTAATTTTAGTTTTATATTAAGTGTCTACTATCTCGAAACCTTTCGTTATACGTAAATATGTATTTAATAAAGCAGATCGATTCGTTTCCATAGCAACTAAAAACACTGGTATCCAGATTATTGGATGATGTTTATGAGTATTTTTCACGCAAATTATTAAGCTTAATAATGTCTTGTTCAACAATTAGAAAGAAAAACGAGAAGTATGAAGGAGTAATAAAGAAACTCGCCGAACAGTTTTCTTATGCTATATTTAATATATCATTAAAATTTTTATCTTATTTTTGTTGTTCAACGAGATAATTAAAAATAATAATTAGAAGGGCACTTAGTTGGATAAAAATCTACGTTAACTTTTATTGATCAAATCATTTCAAATCACATAAACAAGATTATTGCTATACTGATAAAAATAGTGAATCTTGATGTTTAGCCACGCAAACAAAAACATGTCATTTGTATTATATTCATTTTGTTACTGTTGATTAATAAACAAAAAAATAATTATAGATTGCGTGTTTAGAAAATGTCTTTTTTTGTTATTCATTTGCCATCTCAGCAGAATAAAACAGGTTTTATTCTACCAAACTATATTATTCTCCACAGGTAAAAACTTTGCCCTTTTAAAAGCAACTTTTTAGCTTTCTGTGTATTTCTGTCAATACTGTGCTTTTATAAATATTACGTATTATTGTTGTTATATTTGTATTAAATATTTTATGGTTTTCTTATGTTAGGGTTAAAATATACGTATGTTACATATCTATTTTACCAGCCAAAATATATATTTTCCATTCAAACAAGGTAACATTTACACGAAAGAATCAATGAGCACTTTAACTAGCCATGGTGTACATTAAATAAAAAGACGTGGTTGAATTGTTCACAAACATTGAAATAATTACGCATGTATTTAGTGTTGCCAGCCACTCTCCTCTGCTGTTTGCGCGTTCTTTACTGTCGCCTTTACCTTTATTAACTTACCAAACAGAAGATAAAATAAACCGTATTGTCATTCGTACTCTACTTAGTATCCATCTGTGGGTTTACAAACGTTTTAATTAATTAATACATTGACTTGTTAAAGTAAGGTGATAAGAGTCTTCATAAAAGTTTTAAGATCATCCTGATTTAATTGCATCGCTTGAATTTCAGTCACATGACTTAATTCTTTGAAAATTTTCTACTAAAAATTTATGAAATTGTTAGAATGGCAGCGGTGGCGTTCAAGCTTTGACAAAAAGCAGTATACATTGACTGATGTAGCCTCCGTCAGTTTTGGGGTTGGACATGTTACCCTTGACAGTAAAAAAGAAAAATTAACTATAAGACGAAAAAACAAAACGAACAAGAATGCTTCCTTCACCTTGTCTGGACATGAACTGAACACAGGCATGGATTTGTAAAATGCCACACCTCTCAATTTATTACACTCGAGAATGACACACTATATTTCTCATTTACAAAATTTCATCATGATTGAAATAAGTTTCACGCAAAAAACCAACAATTTCAAAATCAAAAGATGATACAGAGCGATTGTTTTTTTTATCTAGTTGTAAGCATTATCAAAATAAAAACCAATCGATATTTTTTGCTAATCATGGAAACAATTGGTTTGACGATAAGATTTCAAAGGAAACACATATTTCCTGTAGATATATTAAGTTAGTGATACTCAAGTATGAAAAAGAAACCTTTTCTCAAGGATATTATTACAACAATATATTTTAGTTCTACAAAACTTATAAGATATATATGTTAGATGATAGCTATATTGGCTTACGCCTTCATAGTTCTGATGAAGGCTTAAACCAATATAGCTATCAAATATACTTTTTATAAACTTTGTAGAACTAAAATACATTTCTATTTTTTCACCGTGTTATAATGGAGTTCTACCAAGTAAATACCAATTCAATCAATCAATAGATATTGTTATTATATTAAAGAATTATATAATACAATTGTTTGTTAGTGGTTACATATATAGAAGAAAAACTTAGTAGAAACAGTACAATGTTAAGCCATAAAACATGGTATATATTTTCACGTGAATCACAAATAATTGACAGTAAATTTTTCAAAATATATTACCTATACTTTGTTTGCGTATGACTGGTAGATCAAAATGGCAACTAGACCGAGCTTTAGATTGAAAAAAAAATGCATCGACGGTAGTATTATAAAGCATGAAGCTTTTAAAAAAAATAATATAGGTATCTCCAATAAATCTTAATTTTTGCACTAAGAAAGAATGTAAGCAAAGGTATCCGTAAAAAAGCAAAGAACTTTTCACTACTACGACAGAACCAACAACATGATAGATATTCAACGAATCTTATTTGAAGGAATGTAGTATAATCAAAGTGTTCATAAAGCAAATTGTTATATAGAAGTAACAGATATTTAAGATATAACAAATAAAACAAAAATGTTTTCAAATACTGCGTAAATTGCCTTGATAAAATTAATCTATAATTTGATTGAAATGTGAATTTCATTATAATAAATATTATTTATTAAATGAGAAATATGTCTATCTGGATCATTGTTCCGTTACCTGTTTGGAGAGAATTCAAAAATGAAGGACTACGGAGTACATTTGGTTGTGTTTTTCTTAACGGTGACAGCCTTCCATCATGTGAATTCTGCAGCTATATATAATGAAGATGTTCCCTTTGAATTGACCGCAGGATCGAGACAACCTAATGACACGTTGATATTAACGTATGTACAACCATTTGCTTTATAATAACATATTATATGATCAATTGACTAGCATTATGAATCAACAAAATATACTTATTAATGGAGAAATTTTCACACGTTACACGTTTATCTTTAATGATAGTATTTATTTTCGACTTACCGAATGTTTTATGTTAAAAATGCAATATAGTTAAAATTGGAAGGATATTTTATAATATTGTAATTTTTAAAGTTTCAAGTTCTAATATAAATTCATATTTTGCATAAAGAATGAAAACAGTAAAATTGGCGAAGTAAAAAGAAATGCCTGGTATTAAAGCTTACTGCAAAGAAGATAGATATTTTAGAACATTTAAACTCCATGAGAACTTTTGTGTAGTCTTCGAGATTAAATTGAATTTGAAATAGTCCAAATAACACTTTTACTTTCCTGAGGTTAGTTTAGTTGATTAAGTTAAGTTAAGTTTTTAAGTTTTTGACGTTTTAGTTATTTTGTTTGTTAGTTTAGTTGTTACGCAATTTGATGTGATTTATCGTAAGCATTTTAACTGAAAATAATGAAATAAAAAAAAAATAATTCAATTATTGATTGATTTGATAGAAATTTACTTGGTGGAACTCCATTATAACACGGAGAAAAAGTAACAATGTATTTTGGTTTTACAAAATTTATCAGTCATATAGTTGATAGCTATTTCTATATATGAGGGTATTAGCTGAAATATAATAGCTATTAGCTGTATAAAATAACTTTACTATTTTTATACATTGATATTTTTTCACCGACCGATAAGTTCTATTTTTTTATTACAACTTGCAGTAGAGATGTCTTCAAGTTGCCTATCGAGGGCCTTGTTGTTGTCCAAACTATCGGGATGACAGGACTTAGAGAAAAAGTTTCCTATGTTTGGGTTAAGGAAGAAGGAGAGCCGCAAGGTGCCACTGCAGAAATTGTTTGCGGAGGACTTACAGAGCATGAAGTTGGAGTAAGGTTTACATCAGTTGTAAATAGAGGTTTCTATTTCAAATACGATATTTATGGAATAATGCAAAATGAAATTCCTCCAGGAACCGAAGAGAATAATTACATCAAGTTAAAAGTTCCTTGTCAGATAAATATGGCGTAAAATTATGTTATGTACAACTGAAGTATAATAATCAAAAGAATTACTTATTTATTTATTGAGTGTAGCCAATTTATAAACAATTTCATTTTTTGTTTGTGAATGAACGATTTTTAGATAAGAAAAAAACATATATATATTCGAAATATTCTCATCAAAACGAAAATGTAAATTACGGAAAAAATTCAGAATTTTGTGATTGTTTTTTTTTATGAAAATAAATGACTCGCTACCTTTATATGTAAATTTATACAGAAACTAATGATTATTCTTCAACAGAATTATTTAATTCAAACAATGTGAAGTTTATTTACATTATTTATTTAAACTCACTCATAATATTTAGTATTAAAGCTGAAAAATGTATTATTTTAAAATTGGTTTTGACTTTTGCATTTGAACAAGTCTAATGTGAGAGTATTTTTTTTGTATGTCAGTCTTGAACCGCAAGATTTTGAAACAGAAATATACAATTTTTCCTAGTAACTCATCTATATTTTATAATGAACAGGACCCGTTTCATTCAACGCGTCAATTTCATTTTTTTACTTACAATTATTTATGATTCACGACGAATAATATAAAAAAAATCGATTGAGGGAGTTTTACAAGATGTAACAGATAATCATAGTAGTTGATTTTGAATAAACTCTACATATTTAAAATAAATAAATGACAATTTCTAAATTATTTATTTAGTGTTTGATTTTTCTGCTATGAGATGAGAAATGACACTGTTTCCTTTTTTTTCCTTTTTATTTTTTAAGGTTTTGCTATAATATAAAAATATTTGAAAGTAAAATATACATAAGAGTGTAGTTATAGTTTCCATGTATCATTATACAGAAATAAAGAACATGCAAATTACTTTTCAGGTGTTAACTGTGACTTCTTGATGGAAATGCGTGATATTTTAAATAATAAAAACACATTTTTCAGTACATATTTCCACAATATATTTTTGATCAGGACTGGTTACGCTCATCGCGAGCATTATCAACTGATAGAATACAATTTACAAAAAAGTCTATTTATACAAAATATTTGAGTTAAAGGTAGCAGGTATACAAAATTATGGTTTGTTTCTTAGTTTTTGAACCCACTGAATTATAGCTGATAAATGTGTTTTTATTATTTAAAAAAAAAAAACCAATTTTGCTGGATTGTTATATAATGATTTAATTTAAAAAATAGTGGAATACAGTGGCATTTAGAAAAAAAAATTAAGCCGTTTTTTGTTATATAATACTACTTAATAAACATGAAACCCGTAACGTACACAGTATTATAGATAACGCAATGTTGCCGTCATATCGCGAACTCAGCCGAGAGTTCAGTGGGCCAGCAGGTGAAAAATAACCGGTGGGGACGTTCTCGAAGATGGCTGCAGACAAAAGTGAAAGTGAAGATGTATTTTTGTTGGCATCACCGCCGGAGACAAAAACGGCCAGATGAAATTTGTGTTAAACAACAAAGGCGCCACCCTGATGAAGGATACGTTGTGTTATAACACCCAAAACTAATATAATATAAATCTATTGTTTTGTAGCATTTAAAAGATTAGAAATTTGCTGCGTTATAAAATGTTATGACATAAACGGTTTCTGCTGAATATGAAATAAAAAAAAATAATACAGTTTGGAATTGTGTTGACTTCACTTTCATCTAAAATCTAGAAGAATTTTTTATCAGACTAGCGAAATGATCGATGTTAACACTACCATGCAATCTATTATGTATGTTGATTTGCTAATTTCACAGTCATAAAACTGAATCAATATCTCTTACACTCTTAGTTCGATTAATTCTCACTTAGTGATATTTTTATTCTGTTAAACATAATACGAAAACTTTTTGGTTACTTTGAATGTGATAATTGTCACCCTTGGCATAAAGGCTATATATTTTAAATAATAAAAATCCATTCTGTAATAATGTTTCTACAATATATTTTATGCTTAAGTTCAGTTGATAATTCTCGCGATGAGCGAAACTGGTCGTGACCGTAATATATATTATGGTAATAGTTCTTTTAACTCTTTTGATGTAAAAATCTATTATATTGAAATGTGATACTCCGGCCAAGAATCAGTAATCATTGAAATAATAATTGAAAATTGCTTGACACTATACGGTGAGTTCATAGTAAAAAAAAACACATTTAATTAACTATTTTTTATTTATTTATTTTAATATAGTGGCATTTATTGCAAAGTGATCCCAAAAATGGCGGCTTAAATTAATTTATAAATGTTACTTCGCTCCTGTTTGCCGCTTGGTAAGAGTTCTTGTGACAGACAGACAGTCATAATGAAAAATCTATTTTCTGTTTTTAATTTTCAGATGTGATAAAATATGTAACTCAGTTATAAAGAAACTGCTTCATGGTATATTGATCTGTACAAAAAACATTAGCGGTTAACTTTGTTTAATCATTTAATATATACTAATGACGTGCGTATGTATGGGTACTTAGTATTGCTTAAATATAAATAATCACCATCATTCTGTAAATAATTTTAATAATGTATATAAGTTATATTGTATTACTAACGGCTATTATTTCATTCCATTGAATACCGACTGGCCAGGGCTAGCAACTCCTGTCATCTTTTGCAAGAATTTTTTTTCGGTATTTCGTAAATAAAATTTTGAGATTATATATCGAATTAAATATCGAAAATTATATACAACTAACATTGAAGATTTTTTTACATGAGAAAAACTAAAATACATATCAAAACAAGAACATTCGAACCATATTGAATAGTTGGGCTTACCTTTGTTATTTTAATGTAACTCTATATGTAATTTTTTAAATGAAAATGTTTAGGCAATGATAATAAAACATTGAAATTTATAGCTATATACCATATTGGAAACATTGCTTTGCAATTGAGGAGAGAATTGTGAGCTATTGTTTGCTCGATATATTAAAAGCCTAATAGTAAAAATATTAAAATTCGTAATTTATGATGTAGGCTGCAGGTGCTTGATGGAATTAAAAAAATATTAGATATAAATTGAGGTCAATAATTAAATTCAAAATATATTCTTTACTACCAACTTAATCTTCCCAATTCCTTCTTGTTATATCCCTTACATGAGACTACTTCAATGAGTCGACAATCTCATAAATTAAATTCGTATACTACTTCACTTGATGTTTATTCCCACCGTTACCCGCCAATTTTAAATAAGTAGGTATCTTCAAGCCTAAAATGCATTAGCATTTTAATGATAATTGATTTGATAACAAAACTTATCACACGTCACAGATATATTATAATATTACATCAATAGTATTGAAAGCAATTGTATTTGTTTGTTTGGATTCTAGTCTTAGGGTATGTGTTTATTCTTTTGTAATTAACTCCTCTGGTATAATATATAACCGATGCTTACTGTGTATTGTTTATCAGTTGTGATGATAGCATTCATGAAAATGCCAAAAGACGAATAATAATAATAAAAAAAAAACGTGTGTTAGAATTCATAGTTAGTATACTCAAAAGTGATTTACATATTTCAATAAAGAAAATTTAAAAAAATATTCCATACATGTACAAAATTTAATCCCAGTCTTTTATGTTTCAAATACCGAGTATTTTGTGAGAAGAAATAAGTTGTAATCGTGATCCCTAGTACTGACAAACCGCACAAGGCGGATGTAAGCACAGCATAATACGTATTCTATTATACGTACAGTTCTATTTGTTAAGACTTGCATAGAGGTATTTGATAATTATTTATGAATTCTTTTATGAGCGAATCTTGCACAACTGAATTGTGATGCCACGGAACTATGTATGTTTACCATTTTAATTTTACTTCGTAATGCATTATGGTTAATATTATTCTCTCATCTATAAACAGAACACCATTTAAAAAAGTGAATTGTTTATTCTGATATGTCATACAATCTTAAACAATTATATGTATTTTCCATCGAATCCATGTGATATATTATTAATTAAAACACATTTTTTTATTTCATTATAAAAAATAATAATTTAAATTTTTCATAAGTGATGTATTATTATGGTTTTTAACAGGGTCTGGAATGTCTAACTTTTTGTTACACATTGTACTATTAGCTATCTTTACCTTAACTATTTTCATAAGAGATTGCAAGTAATATGATAAAAAATGATAACATAACTTATAAAAAATAAACCTATATTTATCAAATGACCTGCCATTTAAAAATAAATAAGTAACATATTATTGATGTTTGGAATACGTTATCTATTTTAAATAGTATTATATAAGAAGTAAATAATAAATTTCAAAGTGATTTTTTCCCGAGTGTGTTTTGTCCTTGGGTTGATCTCGAGTGAATTTATGAAAAATAGCCATTTGAATTGAGCTTAAATTATATAATATTTAAAAAAAACACACGTACAAAATTAACTATATTTCTTCCCGTTAAGTTTTCATAAACAAAATAAAGTGATTAAATATTTTTTATATATTTTAAAAAGAAAATTTATCATAATGATTCAATAATTTTAATAGAATCCGTATTTGCAAAAAGGTATTTTCAATAAAAAATATTTAAATTTACAAAAAAAAAAATATGAAATGAACGTATGTCAATTGAATTTTTATTTATTAATATCTATGTCTAACCATATAGCTGCAATGAAGTTTTGTATTGAATTATGCACTTGTTACATAAACGTGTTCATTAAGCCATTCCAACATAGATTAACAATGAAATATTTATATATTTGAATTCTTAGTTAAACCCATAACAGACCAACCATTTAGCTTATATTATATATAAAGACTTTAAATATCTCGCCATTGAAAGGTTAATCGCGTAATCAAGCACATAACCGATTCAATGTTTCTCAACCGAAAAACCTGTTTGGCTCAGTGCATCTTTACTAAACTTTCAATATACTACCTTTGGCTTTAGGAGATATTTCGTGCAAATTATACGAATGTTAAGCTCGATTAAACGATTGCTTAACACTTTTAAATACGAACATGCAATAAACATTCACAGCTATTTTGTATAGTTGAACTATCATATATTTTTACTTATCTTTTACTTTGCATTATAAGTCATAACAGTAAAATGTAATAATTCAAATAAAGTAATGAATTACTTCCTCTTAATTTTTCTCAGTAAAGTAGTAAGTAAAGTGCAGTAACAAATAATAAACATTAGAATAGATAAAAAATAGCTTTATAACATTATTATTTAAAACACGTGTTTTACATTCCTGAGAATCACAACTAGTCTAATTATTAATCTAACTATTAGTCTAACAATCAGTCAATTGTTACTTTGATTATAGTACAAATATTTAAAAATTAATTAACCTCTTTTACGATTACAAAAATGAAGAGTCAGGCTATTTTTTTTCTACGAAAAGCGGGAGAAGATTTGACAGACAATAAAATAAATGATATATTCTTTTTTATAGTGTAACTTAAAAAAATATGCGACCAAGTTCTCAAGTGATAGATTCAACAAATCTAAACATGATATTCAACTGGTTGGCCTGAATCCAGACCTAACTGATCGCATCTGACAACCAACTGGAAAATAAGGTTTAAACAGCGCAAGGCTTTTATAAAGAGTGAAAATATAAATAATCACAATCGCGTTGTATTTTCCATCTACAACAGCACATCAATTGAAGAAGGTTTAAGCAATTTTCCCTCAAACAATCACACAAAAATTTGAACTCAAATAACACTGCAACGCTGCAGAATAAATACAAATGAATTGCTACAACGTTAAGTATTTTAGATAATATTTTCAAAAACATAATTTGGTTCATATTTATATGGACAAAAGTGTTCATATAAACGAATTTTGTATTTGAAGATTAAAATAGTTAAATTTATACGCCATGTTCAATCATAATGTGGAAAAAATGGAATATATCTCATCATCTGTGTTCCACGATGAGAACTACTTTTTTAGACTTCATAAGCAAGAACTTTCAACAATTACAAAAATTCATGCCTTCAAGCAGAGATTCACAATTTTGTTGAAAAAACTAGTGAATAATTTAAAAATTTAAAATGTTCTTTTTCTTTTTGGTGAGTTATTTGATTTGTAAAGTGTCATATCTAATATCGAATGGAATAATAAGCTTTTAAATTCCCACAAACTTACCGCTGATTTTTTTTTTAAATGGAAAAAAATACTATAGTCACTCAAAATATATTCCAGCGCATGCTAATATGTGAGTTCTCGTATTATTTTGGTCAGTTTTTTTATATCACATTCTTAATGCATTTATAAATCTTCATCACGTAAGTTATATTTTTTGATTTATTAACCTGTCGAATAAATAGCATCAAAATTTAGCGCACGTTGAATAAATAGTAGTAGATCACCTCGCTCTCATCTCAGCGGTATGTGCATAATGTAGCTATAATTTTTGTTCGACTCGTTCATTGCCTCGATAATTATAGGCATATTTTAGTCCGATCGAACCAATTCACTCTTTCACATAGACATTCCTTTCGTCGCAAAGACCTTGAAGAAGTTCCTACAGCAATTAGTTTTGATTTTAATTTATTATGTGTGTCATCCACATAGTTATTAATTCTTTACTTTAATTAATGTACGAAAACGAACTAATTTATATTAACTAAATAAATATACACAAACATGTTATTAATTCTGTTTTATTTCTGGAATTACAAACACACATTCATAATAAAGTATTTAATTTGATAATTATGAAGAGTAAAACAAAACTATGACTTTATAGTATTTAAAACGGTGGTGTTGAAAAATTGGATTACCTGCAATATTTTTGAATTATATGTGTAGAAGGAGCTAAATAATTTATTTATTAATAATAAATAATCGATTCAGTATTTATATTAGTTAAGAATTTATGACAAAAAAAAGTTGTCGAGTGCGCTTTGAAAGTCGTCGCTTAAATATGTAAAACACTTGAATGATGACGTGACGTAATTTAAAGCTATGAAAAGAAATTTAATTTGGACATTATGAAGAAGTTTGAAGTCAAGTCTTAATCATTTTTGCACGCATACATATTAAAAAAACCTTACTATATATTTTTTTTATATATTGGCAAAGAAAAACGAAGGCTTTTGCAATATAGCTTTAAATAATGTTAGACTGCAATTTAAGTGTCCTTGAAAAATACACATAATTGACAATCCTGTCAAAGTGACATAGAAAGTTTATTTTGTAAATGATAATAAAATAATACAAAAAAAAACTTTGACATATGCCACTACTCCAAAAAAGTTAGTAATCAAATATTTATTTCTTTTAATACTGTACTTTTTGATTTTGACATGTAATTCAAAGAAAATTTTATCAGAATAATAAATGACATTGTAAGCACGTTGCACGAGGTGACGGCCAATTATAGTTCAATATATTATACAGTTTTCTACAAATTTTAGCGAACGAAAGACTAGTATTGTGATAAATGTGTCGTTGAATTGGAATACTGTACGTGTTCAACGAGTTAAAAAAACATCAATGTATTTTAGTTCTACAATTTTTTTTATAAGATATAGTTGATAGCTATTGCGGATCACGTCATCGTTGGAACTATTTTTAAACGAACATTTGCTTATTCATTCGAACGAACAAACTATTACAAGTCTGTCGCCGCTCCTCAGACCATTGCAAGGGGCTAATTCTTTTCCGTAATAAACCATCTCCGTACAATATGTAAGCTCATTGATATAGCTGCCTGTTTAGTTTCATTTACAATTTTAGTTTTATTGCTAGCAACAAATAAGCTAGGTCTTTAAAACAGGAGAGGGGATGTATTGTGTACCTTTTCTACACAGCTATATATAGAAAAGCAAATGTTCGTTTAAACATAGCTCTGAAGATAGTGTGAGCCGAAATAGCTATCAACTAAATCTTATATAAAAATATTGTAAAACTATAATACATTGCTATTTTTCCACCGTTTTATAATGGAGTTCTACCAAGTAAATGCCAATTCAATCAATATACTGTATTTGTATTGAAAAAAGACGCATAACGCCACGAAAAAACAAATTAATTTAGAAATATCCACTTCTTAGCAAGATTGAAAATATACTGGTAAAAAAGAAGCAGCGAGTTAATTTCTCTCTTGCATCGTGCATTTATAATCAAATTATCGATTATTATTTATATGGCATTTGAATCAAATAAAAAACACGTTATTTCTATACAAATATAAAAAATACCATCGATGGCCTTTCTGAGAACGGTTTTTGCTATAAGGTCATCAAACACCTCACCAATAATTTCAACAGAAATATTCATATTTTTAGGCAAGGATTTTTCACTGATTGTACTATGTTAAATTCTTTTTCGTGTTACTTTTATATACAAGGAAGTCGTAAAAAATGCTTGAATACATTTATTAGCGGATTTCTTTTGGATGTGATGTTCTGTTTTAGATCTGAAGGTCGATATATTGCTAACAGGTAGATTTGTAACTCGTTTTAACTGACCGAGCGTGAAGTTGGATACGTCGTTAACGAAACAAAATGAATTAACCCAACATATAAGACGCAGTGATAATATATATTAGAATGTTTTAGAATAAAGTTGTTGCTTGTTTGAATTGCGGTATCATTAATAAATAATGCGGATTTTAGACCGATATTTGATGTTCTAAAATGATTGAATTTATTTAAAAAGGAAACACAAATTTTCAACTGTTTACTATTACATTGATCAGAACCGGCTTCGCACATCGCTAGCGTCAACAACTAACTGAATTAAATTTATGTATTTTTAAAATTATATTCATTCCCTGTTCGTGGTGTGTGGCCACCGTAAGGTGCCACTCCGTTTCTCTGTCCTCACCAGTCTTCTTGCATCGTTCCAGGTTATTCCAGCATCTCGTAGCTCCGAAGCATGATGATAATCTAACTTTCAAGGTCACCATATTTCAAGCCAGGCATTTTGGATGTTATACGTATTTGATGAGTCCAAGTATTTTAACTTGTGATCTTGACAAAGTTAACCCACCATATCTGTGATATACGGAAACTCTCCACTTCTATAATGTGTCATGACTCGCAGCCGTAAAGAATGTATGCCTTAAACAAGTGTCCCTTACCTATGATCGAGTACAAGCATTATTTCCAGACTTTCAGGATTGAGATGAAAGTTATATCGGTTATCACTAATTAGATAACGACACCTTTGCAAGGTTTGCCATCTTCCGTATAAAATTAAAATACATAGCTTCTCAATCACGAGTTGACAGTCAACACCTTGAAAGAGATCATGAATTTTTGTATTGAAAGTACTTCAAACGTGATTAGAGATAACGTGGCTATCAGCGAGGTTAAAATGTAGTGCTAAGAAATAACGTAGAAAAATAAGTTTTTTAATTAGATAAGAAAAAGTATTTCAAACAGTTTATACATTTTTATAATAAATTAAAAACTTTTTAATGTCACTTAATAGATGGAAAGCATGACATTTTAAATAATAAAAACACATTCGTTAGTATTTTTTTTTTACACATTGTCATCAGTTGATAATGCTCGCGATGAAACCCGTCCTGATCAAAAAATATTTTGTGGAAATAAGTTTTAAGAAGTTTGTTTTTAATATTTCAAATATCATATCTTTCCATCAAGGAGTGAATTTTTGATGATGAAGTTTGATTTGCATTGTTTAGTTGAAACTTATTTTAATGTTCATTACGTCTTTGCATTTAAGAGCAATATAACAGGGTAAAATATAAAAAATCAGGAAAAACTTTTAAAAGCTATTCAGTTTTTAATATTAAGTATTTCATTTTGTATATAATAACTCATTCAGTATCATAAGTTTTGTGTACACTAAATTGAAAGTCGGCCTTTGCAGTTTATTCTTAATAGCTACAAATAATGATAAGAATGTTCCATATTCCTACTAGTAAAGTTGGTTTTTTAATTATTTTAATCTTAATTTCTTAAAATTGACATCATTTGCGAGAATTCTGCGAGAATGAACGTCTTTAAATAAAAAATTAGACAACGAATATGTTTTACAAAATACGTTAGTTTCAATAAAAAAAAAACGAAGAAAAATGCATAGGTTCATAGTATTTGTGAAGCTTTCGTAACTCAATAGGAATGCTGTTATTTGTAAATATGCAGGCGAAAATGATTGACTGCGGATTCAAAAGGAAAAGATCACTATATTTCCAGGTAATTTCATAGATGTATCATAAATATATAGTATGCTTACAAAGAAATAATTTTCAGATGATTGGGTCAAATATTACAGGGTTTGAACTAAGTTTTTTAAAACATTTTACCGAATGAGCACATTATTTCAATGTCTGAATGTTTATCTGGTGATACAACTAAAACTTCTAACGAAATACCACCATAATGCATAAAGAATTTCACTAAGCTGTTTCCTTTGCGCAGGTACTCGACCGTTTACCGGATTTCCTATAAATAACCATTTATTTTGGTAAACAAGGGATAAAGGTAAAATGGACTTCAAGGATAATCTGATACTGTTTTTAAATTAAATGATTCGACAGATAATATTTTAACATTTTTATCGATATAATTATTACAAGGTGTTATACAAAATATGACTGCTTTTATACGATTTTTATTTTAGTAGGTGATTTATTGATTTAAGCGTTGAAGTGTCTCATATGTTTTAAAATCCATTAAACTATTTTCTATAGAGAGTGACTGTTTATTTTGAAAACTGAATTTCCATTAAGTAATCACCAATTTAGAGAAATGGTTTTGGGCTACATTCAATTAAATTTACAAAATAGCTTGACGTAAATACCATCGATAGAGAAGCATTTTTTTAATGATTTTCATATATAAAATTTACATATATAGATGAGAGTTAAAATGCTCTAGCTCTACAAAAATCAAGTCAATATTTATGAAAAATATTTTTTGATTATTAAATCTAAAAGACAAATGTTTTTTATTGAATTGAAGGGTGCTTACGAGATTTAAAAATAATAACAATAAACTGAATATTTGAAGATCGTTAATAATTTGCAATATCAAATTTATAACTTAAAAAAACTACACGTCACTTCAATAAAATGTACAAAAAGAAAATTTTTTGATTTTTGTAATGCTTCTCAATAAAAAAAAAGATTACAGAATAAGTAAAATCTCACAGATAATAATAAGCATAGATAGAAAAATGAGTGTAGGGCAAGACAAGAAGTAAGTTAATTTGCTGCACCCCATTTCTTCGGATTGAGTGGATGTGAGGAAACATGAAGCATGTTGTACACGTTATTCAACATCCAATCTTTTACGGGAATTTGCCACAATCTAATTAAGCAATTGACAATAAATTTAATAAATATCACTTAAAAAGCAAGACTGTTATAGACTAAGAAATACTAAGCGTCTTTGTTGAAAGATCTTTTATATCAAACGTATTCACGGATATGAAAATATCCAAAATCAATTCTTTATGATAGTATTTGTCTTAGAATAAGAATTTTTAAACGATCAACCAAGAAGGATGTTTTTAAGGTATTTATAAAATTGTATTTTCACCAATTTCAAGCTTTTTGCGAACACAATATAATATATGTCTCAATTTATAAAGAAAAGATATATATGTATTTATTTAATTTTTCCAGTTTTTGCAGCACGCTCTCAATGTTACCGATAAAGTCTTTGAAATAATTACAACATTATGTTTTTAAATCTTGTTTGTCAAAGAACGAAATAATATTTTAACACCACTAGTTAATATCTGAACTAGAATAAGAATAAACATTACTCCGACATGAGTGAGGCAATAAAATTTCATTTGATGCTCTATTAAAAGGATGTTATTGAAGCAATATCCTTTGGCAATACAGAGTGCCCGAATGTAAAGCAGTGAATGTTGATTGTATCTTGTAATACAAAACTGGATTCGTGGCATTCAAAATGCATGCACAGTGACATTGGCCCGCGGCCCGGCCGTGGACAGACCTGAATCGCCCCGAGCACATTCGGAGTCTCGATTGTGTTCAGTTTGACCAGCGGATGGTATTGTCTACTCCAAAATAACTTTCCCGATAACAAAAGACATTTTTCTGTATTTTTTTCGTCGTAAAAATACCGCGATATATTTGGGTATTCGGTTTGTTTTTGCAAGATAAAAGGTCGTTAATTATAAATCACGGCTTAAAAGTTTACATACAATAAAGTTTTTTGATATTTTTTTATTATAAAACGACTTTTGAGACCTGTAGCTCAGAACAATTAAAAGTTATCGTGCTTTTTCCTCATAATATTGAAGACTGTGTGAGTTGTCTTTATGTAAATACAATTTTGTTTAAAATTTTGGTGCAAATTCGTTAATTTCCATGAACGGTTTTATGCTAATATTATGATGTATACACTAGAGAAAAATAAAAAAATCATTACAATGTCATCAAATTAATCATCTGAAACAGTGTCTTCATTTTTTCCAATAATGCGTTATGATTTTTCAGGGTTATTTAAATCAGAAAATAGAAAATGGTATATCTTTTTTTTATAAAAGCAACTAATATTTATATTTTCATCAAGTCATAACTTTATTTTTAATGGCAGCATTGAAAGCTTTGATTGTGTGTCACTCACATAGTAAAAAGCTCTAAAGCAAATCACACCAAGAGCAGTTCTCCGTCGATTTCTATAAACGAAAAAATCATTACACCCAGTCCTTTTTTTACGCGATACATTGGTTCCAGAAAAAAGCGCGTAAAAAATGATTTCACGCAATTGCATTATATTTCTTTACACACCCTAAAATATAAATTCACATAATATCCGATACACTTGTTAACATTTGGCAATTGAATCTGTATTTAAAAAAAATGGAATGCTTTACAAAATTAAGTTTAAAAAATACACATATTTTTTTTATTTAAAAAAATAATGAAACGTACATGCCTGGTATCATATATAAATTTCTTCTTTAAAACAAATTTGGAGAAAAAATTACGTAAAAACGAGTGAAGCGCGTAAAAAATGTAACGGTGCCGTCCAAAAAAATCGCGTATAATCGAATTCGCGTAAAAAAAGGACTGGGTGCATTAGTATAAATAATGTGCTTTGAAGTTTCCTGAAAAAAGAGTGATAAATAACCATTTCCACTTTAAGAAACGGGTGCTTAAGAACGCGCCAACCTGTTAATTTAAAATAGCTTAACTTTACTCGATAATGAAAATGAAAAGGTTAATCGATAACACTATCATATGATGGATTATCTTAAAATAAATTAGCCGTTAGAGACACAGAGCTTAGAGCGGATAGTAATTGATACAAATTATATCTTTAATTATTTTCAAATGTTTAAATGAAATAAATGTTTTGTAGCCGATGGTAAGACAGTCAGGGCATTAAGAAGGTTATTGTAGTATTGGCCTAGATACAAAAGATAAGTTAAACTGCAAGCAAAGGCAATAAAACAATACTAGCTTCTAATGCCATCAAGATGAATATATAATACAGTAATTGAAAACTCTCGTGATAACAGCATTTTAAATATGACAAAGAATACTGCAAGGGCTATAGGATGAACCAAAGTACACTTGATATTATTTCAAGGATAACGATTAATACTGACCTCTTTAAGTATGAAAAAAAACCGGTAATGAGATTGACTTTTGCAGACCAGAGCGGGTTTCCAAAAACCGGCTCAAAGATCTTGTTGTAAAATGCCGAATTGATGTTTTGTTGTACGCTCCGTTTTTAGCCAAATGCAGCTAAGGTTTTTTTTTTGTAATAAAATCACTTTCTATAGTACTTTCAGATAACCTTATTGGAGTGTATATTAAAAATGCTTCTCTTTTAGTGACAAAAATTTACATCATATAAAGATATCAGATTTTAATTTATTGAGGGTATGTAAAGCTCTCCGTTACGCACTTTTTATGTGTTAACGCATCTTGATGGAAAGATGTGGTATTTTAACTTATAAAAACACATTTTTTAGTACTTGTTTCCACAATGTATTTTATAATCAGGAACGGTATGGCTCATCACGAGCATTATCAACTCATCAATATCAAAATCAGTCTCTCCATTAAAACTGTAAAAATCCTGTTTCTATATATTTAGTATCCATTTTTCAATCGGTGTATAGTTTTGTGCTCAAAAGCGTAGATGTTATTGAAGACTTAAAATATCTCTCACCTATCCGATACCTAAAATGGGTTGAAGCAAGATCTGTTAGCCAACAGGCTACTTATCTATTCCTTGACTTAATCTCATTTCTATATTTTTCGCAAAAGCGACTGAATAACCAAAAATATCATCAAACACTTTGGTTGAAATAGGTTTAGTTGTAGTAAAAAGAAATACTCAAAACTGACAGTATACGGGTAAAAATGTTTTAGTTATACCTTTAGTAGACAAAAACAAACCGTTAAGTTTATATTTCAAGTAAATAAACATTCACCTGTATCGTGATTCATTATTAGACTGATATCCACATAGAAACACAAAGTAATTGTTTTTTTACGGTTGACTGGAATTTCGTGTTAAATTTCAATTTAATTTATATAAAAAAAACACTTTTGTGATTGCTTATTTTTAGTGAGTAAGCAAGTAGTATTTATGATTCATTCATAATTTTCAAGAGAACTGTATAAATAAATCAAATTCCGATGGAATGATAACAAAATACTAGCTCTTTTGGCTGTTAGATTCTTATTTTTTTGTATCGCCCACTAGTGGAATTAAAAAATAAAATAAGATTATCTTATGATACAGAGTATCTATTCTCTATTTTCAAGATTTATCACCATTATATTACATATTATGGCAATTAAATCTGGAAAATTTTGATCGATCAGCAACGTATGTTAGTTTTTGTTGTCAAGGATTTTTTTATCATTTTAAATTAATTATATTCGTTTAAATTTTGAAAAAAACTGACCTCATAATATAGTTTTTAAGCATTGGTTACCGTACAATCTTTTAGGCACTTGCAGTGTCTGAATATTAAAATATGATTAGCAAAGCATCCTTGATTACGTGTACAAAAGATAAATTTGTATTGTAAATATTACACTCGAGAGAAAAGGACAATTTCCTAGTCAAAGTGTAAATTAACTATGTAGAAGTAGCTACATTGTTCAAAAGTTTCACGCCAGTCACCTGACATATTTCACCTAAAATTTGAGTAATCTAAACCAGAGTTATTTATACCTTACCTAACGCTCGCCAGTGAATTTAAACATAAACTAGTAAATTCATGCATTGGAAAATTAAAACGAATATCAATTGTAATGACATAAGCCTTGAATAAAGCTGCCCGTAATGTATATATTTAATATTGAATGTGCTTATTAACGACATTTTATAATTTAATATTGAAATATATATATTGTAATACGTATAATCCTAATATGTAGAATAATAACAATTTAATCAAGCATATCAAGACAAAAACTGTTTTCAGCAGTTCTATATTATTTGGTTTATTAGCTTTAAGTTTTTGCACAGAGGTAATATATGATAACTTAAATACGGCAAGAATAAATCGTAGCTTATTGCTCCCGCTATGTTGTTAAATTATATGTCATCTTATGTCTTATGCAAATCTAATGATCGATTGACTAATAAAATAATTCACATTTGCATCCATTGCAACATACGAAGAAGACGCAAGCCACTTGGTCACTACAAAACAATACGATGTTCTATAAGGATCGAGAGCTTTTGGAAATGCAGAAATTCTGAAAATATTGTATTATATAATATCAACTGACAACTTCAAAGATGTGAAACAGTTGATGAGACATTCTAATGCAGGTACGACCATAAACTAAAGCCGTATACATGTGTGTTTATTAAAGCATAAACATTTGCATGTATAAAAAATAACATTCCGGCCATTTTTCACGGCCAATTTAACATTTATACGAGCACAAGAAAATCAGTGTGAGACGTTTTTTTCGACATCCTTGTGCTTCAAAATGACGCCGCGTCAAACAAATTACGAGTGTTGATTTGCATTTATAATAAAATATACTTGCATGTGACCTTCACAAGTTTTGGATCATGCCTAGACTATTGCTGAAATAATCTGCATAATATTATAAAATGTCTCTTTATTTGGCCCAATTTTATACGTATGACGGATTTAAAGATAACGTATCATATGAAAGAGCAACAATTATTTTTTACATTCATGTTAACCTTTAATATGGCTCGCCCTTTTTTATTTGTTTATTTCAAGTGATGCAGTTATCATCTTTGTTGGGTTTTGTTACGAACTCATTGGTTCGAGCTTTAGTACGAACAACAAAATTACACTCGTCATAAAATGGGTATAACGAAAACAGTTAAGTCAGCTGACCAATAGATTTGTTGTGGCCTTATACTTTTTGAACTAACTCATTTATTTAAAAAGGTTTTATACATTAACGAGTAGTTTTATTGAAAAACAACATATTTTATGTCTTAACTAAGAACTCAGTTTCAAAATAATGTTCTATTCATATAACAAATGTAAATGTTTAACTCTCAATTTAAGTTGTATGTTTGACTATTAATATTTCAATACGGAATATTATTTACAAGAAAAAAACAATGTGTGAACTATTTATGCATTTTTAGATTATTTTTACACAGTAGTTAGTCATATTTAAAAAGAGAAAAGGTATGTTGATATTTTAAGAGCTGAATTAAAAAAAAAGTATTAATGATTTTACAACCAACCGGCTTTTTTCTTTTCTCAATATTCTTTTGTAAAATATTTCCATTTGAAGCTTGCAAAAACAAGTCTCATACAATTTCGAATGCAAAAAAAAAAAGTTATCGTTCAATAATAAATAAAGAACATATTTTTTTGGACATTTAAAAGTTCTTTTGTTAATCTCGCGATAAATATATTGTCTGTCTACTATCTTATGTAATATTAAAATCATTTGTGAAGATACGACCGGTGAGTCTAGATTGAAAAAATGTTATTAATTTTAAGATTGAATAATTTTATTAGTTTTTTTGTATTCAATCTATTTATTGTATTATTAAATAATAGAAATTTAAATTTGAATTTAAATTAATGAACCTTTTTACGATTTCACATGCTTTGTCACTAACGACCTGGGTTTTTCCTTTCCGCGTCTTTTTAAAAACAACTATTTGCCACACGGTGAAAAAATAGCAATGTATTTTAGTTCTACAAAATTATTTTTAACAAATATAGTTGATAGCTATTTCGGCTCACGCCATCGTCAGAACTGTCTCTAGAACTAGAACTAGCCGAAATAGCTATCAACTATATTTGTTAAAAATAATTTTGTAGAACTAAAATACATTGCTATTTTTTCACCGTGTTATAATAGAGTTCTACCACGTGAATGCCAATTCAATCAACAACAATTTGCAATTCTTTTGAAAAAAATTTAAATAAAAAATGATTGAGAATAACAAACTGAAATGCATGGTGCAGTAATGAATTGAATACCTGGCACATTTTGATTTTATAAATATGTATCAAATATTTGAGCATTATTTTTTGTACCATATAAAGAAATACTCAATTGGCTACTTTATTTTACATTTAACTAAAATTTTTATCATTGAGAATGAATTCCAAATATATAAAATTTTAAAGGTTCGAAACGTCACAAGTGAATCCTCGATTTATCTGTAACAATTGAATTGTGTTTGAATCATTACCTGATTAAGTAAACTGATAATTATAAGCACACGTATGTGTGAAGTGAAAAAAATGAATCCTTCAAAAAGGCTTGCAAATAGTTTCCACATACGCTTGATGGGTTGTTGGTTGACCTTGCTACAGTTTCCACGGTGACACTACGTATATAAACACCACACACTGGGGTGACATGCGATATCAAGGTTTTGGTACATTTTTTGATACTGGCAAGGTAGCCAATACATATCAATCAGCAAGCATAAACATAAAGTGTACAATTTATTAAGTAAAAATTTCATACAAGGTAATAGATTATTGTTTCCATTATTCGATATCAATGATTTTCTTATGTTCACATTTGAATTAAGAATAAATTTCTAAATAAGGCATTGTAAAGTTCACTTGGATTACAGAAAAAAATAATGTTCGTTGAAGTGGTTTTCATCCAGATAAATGTAACTGGTTAGTGATTACTTTACTTTAGTAATTATACATAAAATATATATTTGTAGCATACGATGATATCATTAGTCGTCCTGTATTGAGTGAACGATATATTTAAATATGATTTAATTTAAAAATCGAAATTGACTTGCAAGAAATCGATCGAATCAAGCAAGCTTCTGCCATGAAAAGTCGTGATGAAAAATAAAGTAAATAAAGTAAAGCATAAAGACCGATAGAATAGAATTGACTGTTACATATAGTCTAACTGCGAAGCAGAAATGTAATACACTTTGTGAGATTAATATTTTGACTTTACAATTAAGGCGGCTAGTGTCATAAGAACGTATCTAAAAAAATCATTTTTATAACAATTAGTGGATATTTAATGATAGTAAAACGTCAGATGTTTTTTTTTGAATAGTTTTGTAATTGTTTCTAATTGAAAAAATTTAAATAAATTTTTATAACGTTACAATGAATAATTGATTATCTTAATTCAACGATTCTGTAGTTACATACATATTTTATATAATAATATTAAGTAAAACATTGTAACACGGTAAAAAATAGCAATGTATTTTAGTTCTACAAAATTGTTTTTAACAAATATAGTTGATAGCTATTTCGGCTCATGCCATCGTCAGAACTATGCTTAAACTAACATTCGCTTATCTATATATAGCTGTGCAGAAAAGGCACACAACACATCCTCTCTCCTGTTCCAACGGCCTAGCTTGTTACTTTAACACAATGACACTAAATTTTCAAAATTCTAAATGAAACAATAGGTGTCTATGACAATAAGATTATATGTGGGACGGAAGTGGTCCTTCTGGAAGTAAATCAGACCACCCCTTTGTACAACGGCTGGACAAGTAGCGATACTATTATGTTAGTTTGTTCGTTAAGAATCCTTTGTGATGATTGGTGTCTATTGATTTCTAGCTGTTCCAAAGCCGTCATTCTCCGACCCTTACTACAAAGATGCAAACATTTAGGGACTGAGTTTGAACGTAAAAGTAAAACATTGTACTATTCGCAGATATGTATGTCTATTTACAAATCTATATCAACTTTTTTAAATAAGGAGTAGTGATTTTTTGAAATTTTCTCAATATGTATTCTTAAGAAATTCATTTTTGGAAGAATTTCCTAATTAATGGAGGATTGTGCTTGTATATTTTAAGTAATGTTTACATAAGAAAAAATATTTTCATATGATAGTAAGGATTATAATGATGAAAAAAAAATATAAATATAAATTAAAAATCTCGTATGATTTTTCGTTTTTCTATTTCATTGATATCTAACCTATCCTGGTCTTGTCGAAAAAAGAGTCATGATTAAATTGGCTGGTTTTTGATAGATGTAAAAATTATAAAACTGTTTCAGTTTTTAAGTTTGTATTATCTATAAAAATATTGATTTGAATTTCAAAAAGCTATACATTTGAGGCATTTATTTAATACTGTGTGCAACACACGACGTCATATAGTTAACATATTTTGGTGACCAATAAGATTTCCTATAAGGATATACGAAGGTCAAAACCACTAACGTTGAAAAAAAATGGTTTTGATTTGATATTATTAAAATTGCTTAGAAGGTCGTGTATTGATTTAGCTGCAGAATGCGTACAAAAAATCGATCATGAAATTGTATTTCGCGGTCATACTTCTTGAGATTTCTATCAAGTTGATGTATAGTATAAAACCAGTCTTAATTCAGGCATAAAGCAACATTTGTGCCACTGAATTATTAAATTGATGTTTCTACAAATAAGGTTTCAAAACTTAAATAGTTATTTTATAAAATAAAACGAAAAAGCTTCTTATGTAGTAAGGAAGGAGATAAAAAATGGTTATTATAATAGTAAATATTTGAAATCAATTATTGGGGTACATTTGATTAGGTAAAGTGTTTAAATATGGCCTTTAAAATATTAAAGCCTTTTGAGTTTAGTTATTTCTGAAACTAAACATTTGTAATTACAAATGTATTTTGTATTATTTGTCGTTCCATGAAACGGCAAATATGAACTCAGTTAATTTTCAAATTTTAATTGTTGTATCTTTTTACAATTCCACAAGTCTTGTCACTTACGATCCGGGCTTCAGGCTTTCTATCACGCAGATGCAACAGAACTGAATTGATATTGGAATTCCATGAAGCTCCTTTAGTCGATATCATAAATTAAATCAAATAATTATCTTTACTTAGTATTCTTAACAATAGATAAGATAATTTTCGAATTGATTAAAGTCAAAGAAAAGACAAATCATATTAAAGATGAATTAGACAAAAACTTATTGCTTTCAATTGATATGAAAAATTATTAGGTGAAATTACATTCATAATAAACACTGAACGACTCGAGATAGTCCTAAAAAAGGGTATGATTAAATAAGCGAAACGTAAAGCATTTTGTCAAAGTGCAAAATGTGTTGTAAATCAGCTATTTTTTTTTAGTTTATACCCACTTTTTTTTATATACGGGTTTTCTTTTGTGCTTTTTTTGGCATGTCAAATATGCCACTTATAAAAATATATTTGCATGAATAATTTGACCGAAATTGTGTGTAGAAAAAAATCATGTAGGATTTATACCTTGAACTAAATGACTTAATTTATTCATGACAAGTTCAAGAAGGATAATCTTTCTTTTAAATAAAACGAAATATTCATTTTAATCTATTAGCCCACCCAATTTCATATTAATAAATATTTTCAATGACTTATTTTATGGTATTATATTTGCGAGTAACGCACCAAAAGTAATTAATTTCTTATTGCAAGTTTAATTGACCATTTTTTTCCAATTAGTTCAATTATAATTTATATTAGTATTTGTTGTGAGTTGACTATTTCATATAAATAATAAAAAAATGCGTTCTTCAATAGTTGAGTTTTTATGTAAAAGATGTCAAAAATTGTAAGGTTATTTTTGATAAAATTTTGACAATTTCATTAATGAAAATTTTGCTGATTTATTATTCAAAAATGTTCATCGTACCACAAAAATGAAGACCTTTTTTCAGAGAGAAAAATTAGCAAAATAATGATTTCCTATATGGAGAATCTCGATAGTACAGTTTACTATTTATCCAATAATAAATCAACATAAATATAAAAAAAGAGAAGATAGATATCAGCGTGTAAACTTCATAAACCAAAACTTCAAGAGCTTACAAAGTGGGTGAAGAATTCCTATGATGAAATCAATGACAATTGCGTAACCCAATGTAAAACCAACATTAATACAACGAGCTTGATACTGACTCACCACAATATATTAAGACTAGTGATTATACAGTAAAAAAGATTGCAATAAATTGTATCCTACCTTGATGAAGCCATGATTTGTAACGATATCCCAAAAACAGATGACATGATTGAGATTTTGGTATTATTCTTTATTATTTCCGTCTAAACAAAATACAATATAATATATCACAATTATTTCTATACACATCAATCCTACTCGATAATCTACGAACCATTTATTTCTTCTAAGATAGTTATAAAATAATCTTTATGCAAAAAAAGCTCTCTGATAATATTAATGACTTTATCATATAAAGTACATTGCTATCGAGATACTGTACCCGTTTTTCAAGCTTTAGGCAATACTGCGACTTACAAACGCAATAGCGCTAATAAGCAATAAACCTAAAAATTACAGCATTCGCTACCAGGACAAACAGCTCGAAATGAAGCAATGTTTTATTATTGTCGGGTTAATGAGTACTTATATAACTGTAATAAAAACACATACGTGAAAATATTTGACTCTTCACAACTAAAGTCAATTAAAATTAATCAATGACGAATTGTTTTATTAATTACTTAACTCGTTCTGATAAGTGTTCTGATAATTTCAAACAAATTTGCTTTGAAAAGTTATTATTGACCAATGTAATTGATAGCTTCGTTATATCACTTATATATGCTTTTCTGAAAAACATCTTTAGACTAACAATATTACAAATTATTTATTATTAAAATAACCAATGAGTCAAATTTGTATCAAAACATTAATCCATCTAAAATCACTTTATACTTCAAAATCAAATCAGAATAAAATTTGTTAAAGAAAATCTAATTGATGTCAAAAAATTGTTTATTCACAAGACTAAAATAATTTTACTTTACAAATTTTCTGATATAAGTAAGTATAAACATGAGCTAAGGTCTTAATTCTGTTCGATATGTATCTCAGTTAAGAAATAGATAGGTCAAAGTAAACATCTCGAGTTTGAAGTACACCTTACAATCATTTTTGATTATAACCAAACAGCTTTTGTTTAACTGAATACTTACACTCAGTATTCGAATGGAGTTTTCTTTGGAGTTGTGTGTGCTTAGTCAGTATATTTTTATGTTTCCCGATAAATTATAAATTTAATATCACTTTAAAAATATGTGATAGAACAATTATTAGATATTAATCTGTACTTAAATCAAAGATGATCCTATTTTTAAGCAATTGGCAAATCTTGCTGCTAAAAACAAAAATGGTCATAAGCCATATCTGTTAATGATTTCGAAGACTAATTCAGAGTTGATAAAATGATAAAAATTAAAATTTATCGATTAGCATTATTAATCAAATGTTTGATTGCCAATTTTTATTTAAAAAAAGCCAATTGCCAAATATATTAACATTAAATTTAAAGTCATTTACACACTTTTAGTGAAATACAGTCTTAATTATTAGTTTGCTATAAGCTGTGAAAAAAATAAATATTAATTATTTACTAGAGAAAAATTGTGACATGTATGTATAAAATTTAGCTTTATGTTTTAACTAAAATTTTATGATGTATTTTGAATAACTTAACTTTTAGCTTTTGAAAAATTATATTAATATATACATATATACAATAATTTTAAATATAAAACTTTCAAATAAATTATTTTGAAATATCTACTATAAATTAGATGTATAATTTATTGCAGTACAGTTGTGACTGTTGAGTTTTTATGACTCATTTAAAATATGAAATTTGTAACTATCGATTTGATAAATCGAATTGCAACGTAAATGTATGTTCAACTGAACTAGTCCATTATCATATGATGAATATTATGTCATTCAGGATATCAAATGACTCATGCATTTCAAATAGACAAATTTATTACGACCAGATTTAAGTCTATGAATGAATATGCGCTATATGAAATGTATCATTTCTATATTGAGTTCTGGAAATGATACGTATTAAAATTTATGAGTAATGAGCTACTTTTTCGCAGAAACTATATTAAAGTACCTATAAATATAACAAAGATTTCTTTTGTCAAAACCACTAATTGACTTCTTAGTAAATTACAGATTACAGATTTACACATCATTCTTATTCGGAAAATGAGTCTTTATGTATAATAATAAAAAGTCACGGATATATTTATATTATAGATTAAATTTATCTGAGCTTAGACATTATACATACACTTTTGTGATACACATATTTATAAATGCTTTTTCCAGTCTTCAGAGTGCATGTTCTTTTTCGCAATATTGTATTATCTCCTTAAGTATCTTCGACACCAGTCAAGCAATGCGACATTTTTTATGGACACGCTTCTGAGATGAAGTTTCGACTCTGCAGTCTTCCTTCACACCCCAAGCTATAACCACTTTTTTTTAATACAATATTAACGTGCGCCATTATTATAATAAATAACCCTTTATAAGCAACTGTAAAATATAAAACAATACACAAGCTACATAGTTTTCATACCATTAAAATACAAGCGTAATATCTTTATTTAAACTCAACCAAGACATAATATTGTTTGAATATCGTGATATATTTATATATAACTGTGAAAAAATAATGTGATTGGGTCAGTGCTACATTCGGAATTCTGTTGAATCTAACACCTTCATGGCTTGTTAATCTAAAAAAATAACAGTTGGGTTTTGGTAAACTCTGTAAGTATAAAAGTAATTTTCGTTATGATGGTTATAGTCCAGATGATTAGAAAAATATAATTTGCGATAAGAAGATATCCTTTCTTAAATAAAGATCACTCGGCACCGTCTGGTGACAAATCAGATGTTAAAGCTTGTTTATTTTACTCTACTATGGCTTACTAAAAAATGGATCAACTAATTTGTCAGGTATTCGTAAACATGATTCGTAAAGATGTAAACATTCAATGTAAAAAAGTTCCACACTATGATGGCATTTCCTGCAGCAAAAAATACAAAATAATTTCAACATATATATTTGTATAAAAAAAGAGATGTTGCCAGAAGCGTATATCAGAAAAGATTCTCTTCGACCTAAAACGATAGCTGCATATAGAGAGTCCATTTGATTCCGTCACCAAGAATCGAAAAACAGAAGCATTAAAATGATTGTCATGAAATTGAAATCAAAACAATATTCGTGTGAATAATTTTAACAATCAATAATTTTTATAGTCTCAACCAAATAATTGTACCATAATTTGAGCATTTACCTCAAAAATTTTCCCGTAGACGTCTTGCTGAATATTCTACGAAACGTGAGATTAAACTATTGTTTTATAGTCAATCACAAAAATTAACTGCATGTGATATCAAAATGAATTAATCTAGATAGTTTGATTTGTCAATTGCCACACATTTCATATTCTCACTTTGCTTTCAAAATGCATTAACATTTTCAGAATCCATATAATATATTATGGGGCAATGCATTTTATGCGTCGTTCAAATGTATAGTAAAACAACAATACAAATAATAGTATGCTAATTATTGATTGCACCATAGCTTAATATTAATTTGTTGTTATGTAACACAATACCTCAAATGCGAGCTATGACAGCGAAATATTATTTACGTTTCGCATACTGGGCATCGCTTAAGTGTTGTTATATGAAGCGATGTTTGTCTTTGAATTTGTAGCAAAAGGTCATATGTATTTGCATATAAATATTACGTGTATTTTTTTTTGATTGTTATTTTACTTTCAAAAGCTATTAGATTGAACTATTCCCAACGGGTTCAACTGCCAGTATCTTACACATTAAACATATTTGTTGATTCTATTCCAAGACATGGATGTTTGAGACGTCTAAAAATTCCCATTTGATAGAAAGAGTAGGGCCGTGGCGAAAGCGGTTAGCTGCCCACTTGTCTTGTCGTAGCCTAGATCTCTTCTACACTACTCTTTTCATAAAAGACTAACGAGCAGTTCTCGTAGAAAAAACTCTGCCGATCAGATAATTCTATTCAAACGCTATACGTTCAACATTGAAACAGAACATAAATTTAAAAAATATCTAAAATTACTGGTTGTGCTATTTATGAGATTTTATAAAAAATCAATATTGATTGTAACATAAAAGTTACATTATTTTTAACCTTATAACTAAAGAAACGTATCTACCAAAAATAGCATTTGTTTATGGTGTAGCAATGTTCTTAATGATTTCAAAGTAACATATATTGTAAATTCATCAATGACTTACCAACGGCTTTCAACGCAAAAATATATACCATAAATGTACCTTCACAACTAAATTTATATCCAGAGATAAGAAGAAAGTTGCTGAAATTTTTTCTGTACTACTATGAAATTAGAATAAGATAGAACTTTGAAAAAAAAAAAAAATTTGATTGAAAGTAGTTACGAGTGTAAAAAGTTTGCATGAGGAAATCATTAATGATCGATTAAGTATTTTTTAAATCTTGTACATTATGGTAAACAAATAAAATAATGGTTTTATGAGGGCAAGACCGATTCTATTGTATATACAAATTGTGCTATCCTAGAGGGTGACCAAATACAGTTAGAATTGGTGTTTTTTGGGAAAAGGTTTTAGATTTTGTAAAGTGCTAAGTTTTGCCGTTTTATAAATTTATAAGACCAGTTAACGATGTCATAAATAAGAAATATGAATGAGTAATTATATACCCACTGATCGGAAAATCCATTTTTACACATGCGGTCCTATCAGTAGCAGATGTTAGAAAAAATAGTTTTGAAATTACATAGAAAACATTGCAATTAACCACGTATTATCGTTAAGTCGTCCCAATGTTTGATTAATAATAATATTATTTACTACGCCAAAATTTCAGAATGCATTCTTTTTGTTAAATATTGAAAAAAAACACTTGCTTGTGTGTATTTTTATTTTACATCCCAATGCAAATAGATTTTTAAAATATATATTTGAATTGAAAAAAATCAATAGAATTTTTCAAACATCTTTTTTTAACGATGACTGTGTGTATAATTAATCAACCGATGAACCGCACCCTGTGAATTGAACACAAAATAAATTGAGAGAATGATCTTGATCGCTTTAGAACGAGGTGAATCACTTTCGGCGAGCTACTTGATAACCTCTTTGCGTTGTTATTGAAATGCGTATGATCCAATACTCTATTTAGATCAATAAATCACAAATTATTATAAAACGGAAGTAAAAATTACATAGCACAGGCCTATTTTAACATCCAAAATTATATTTATTGCTATTAATTATTTCATTGAAAGGACATATGTCATACTTGTTCGCTGATAAGTTGACAAGATTAATTCTTATTCAGTTACACATACCATAAGTTGGACAGTCATTATTCAATCCTTCTACAACGAGAAATTTTTTGGAAATAAACTTGCAAAGAGTTTATATAAGATAAAAAATATATGATACTGTAAATATTTACAAAATTAGAGTATCAGCTTAAGAAAAAGCTACAGAATTATCATTTTAACTGTAAAAACACAATTATGCGTCAAGCTGTTTTAATTTTGCTTTCAATGTAAGAAAAAACATTGTAATTTGTGGATGCTTCAGTTAAAGATGCCTGAATACCTTACCGAAAAAAATCTGCTTGTCGTTATAAATTTTATGATATATAGTGTTGTTCAAAAATGCTTTCATATTTATTTTAATAAGCTTTTGAAATTGAAAATGGGAACGAATTTATATATCAAAGCACAATCGTAAAATATAACAAATACCGACAGCAGTTTTTATTATATTAATTGTAGAATCAATTGAATTGCTGATTAAATTAAAAATTTTGATGTATAATGTATATTAACAAAAAATGAATTACTATTGGACGAGTCGAGTTATATAGTTATGTTATTATTTCAGTGATCGTATAGAACATTTTAAATAATAAAAAAACATTTTTAGTAATTATTTTAATAACATGTTCTTTGATCAGGACCGGTTTTGCTCATCGCGAGCATGTTGCTACGAGCTAAAAAATGTGTATTTATAGTTAAAAAATATCATGCCTTTTCATCACGAATTGACAGTTATCACCTTTAAAATTTGGAATATCATTTTATCAAACTGAATAACAATGATGTGAATAAATATTTAAATAAGTTACTTTATTATAAACTAACTTTAAGTAAGTTTCCAATCATAGAATACTAACTCTTAAACTTATGTACATTAAATGGAAAAGAACTTCCCACAATTGTGATTGTTTCACGAATTCATAATTAATAGGATTTTTGGTAACAATGAAATTTCTAATTGTAATGAATATGAACTCTAAATGGAACCTTAAAAAACCTTTTGAGTTGAGCCAATAACCATTTGGCTACAAGCCAGCCAGTAGCGCATTTTGTACAGGTATGACACGTATAAAATGATTGTCTTAAATTATTATAGATAGTTCTACGGCTTCTGTAGCTTGATAATTATATTACTCACTCTTGGGTGTGGCGTTCTGACCATGAAAAATATATATTTTTTATAGGAAAGCAATAAAGGTAGGCCCAGATGTTATCTGGTCATTTGACGATACCATCGCATACTCGATGAAGTAGCCAAATCCTTTTTAGGCAAAAAAATTTACCACGACATGTTTTTAAAATTTACAATGATTTTTTACTAAATATATATTATTTCCTCAATAAATATTAATACCCATAATGTGAAACAATATTTTAGAGTTAATATGTTAAATAATTTCAGTAAGCTAAAATTATTTTGCAAGAGAAATAATTAAATTAAATAATATTGTGAATAAAATGTGCAGTGGTTAGAGTCGTTCGTTTTAGTTCTCAGATATTCAAGTTCTAGTACGGGCAGTTTTCATTGGTAAATACGTTAATCGGTTGACATATTAGTTTTCGGATACGAATATATGTGATTTCAAATTCTCTCTTACTATTTTGATCAGAAAAATGAGGGTTGGTAAAAGTAATAAACTAATTACAATCTCTGCCCTAGTCCGGTCCTTCTGTCACTTAGTGTTAATCATTTTTTCTTTCATTATGAATCCATTTCCTCCACAATTGGAGCGGATATAATAGCACACACCAAATGAAGCAGCAAAAATATATTAAACACTCAATATCCGGTGGCAAAAATTTCTTTTTTTTTGTAATAAACACATACAAGATTTTATAATCTGAACTCGTTCTACATTAAAAACAAGTTCAATTTCATTAAAATATGATTACATAGGTAGAAAAAGAGTTTTATATATATATTTGAACAAGATTTATTATTTCGATAATTATAAATAAATAAAATCACAAAAAAAGATTATATACAGTTGGCTGGTGGATTTATTATATTGTATATATTTGATAATTCAAAAGTTCAAAGAGGTATGTACTTAGACTTATATTTTCTTAGGGGTTTTACGAAACCAACATGAGAATTATACCATCTTTAATATTGTAAAATTGTGGGTGAAATGTTTGTTTAACCAGTCTGCCAATGGGAATCTTTACAAAAAGTTTTGACAAAATTAACATTATTGCTTCCGATGTTAAATATTTATATCTCACACGGACATGGGCAAATTAACTAATGATATTTTTTATAGTATAGAATTTGCCTTCTTTCAAATTTTACTATTTTAACTTTTATAAAGAGCTTTTCCATTGTAAAACCAACGAAGTTTTAATTCGTAACATATATACGTACCTAATAAATAAATAAAATGTTTAATTGTGTAAAATAATTAAAATATATTCACAGAGAAGAGGATATGGAAAACCCATTAAATCTGTTAGAAAGGTTTTTAAGTACATACATAAAAAAATATATATATATTGGCATTTTATACATTTTAAAGAGAAACAAGAGTTTTGAACGAATTATATTAATCGAAGGGCAGGTAATCACTTATTTTTTAGTAAAATATCAATAAAATTAGTAGGTAAAAAATCATCTTAATTGAGTGTTTAATTATTTTGAGTGCCATATTTTTACTACTGTAAATAGCTTTTAAAATATTTAATATTACCTAAGTATATATGTACGACTAAAAAGACACTTTTATATAATAAAAACTATTAAAAGGGTACCATTCTTAATATTATTCGGTTTTGGAAAACGTAAGTTAATATTATATCTACTTTATGAATATGTATACTAATCTATTCGCGTTTAGTATGAGATCAAAATATGCAAATGTTATAATACACATTTGCATCGGAAGCGTGTGTCAGCCCGGTAATAAATAAAAGTTTGAACATTTATTTACTACAAAACTCACAAATCTCTATGCTGAGATAGTCGTGATGGCGTATATCGAAAGTCATGCTAAGCGTTTTGCAAAATGTTTAGAATTGATTTTGAATTCAAATGCCAAAGACACAACGTCTCGCATCGAAAAATGCGCTCACTTCACATCGCATCACTCTTTATTTTTGAGCACACATCGAAAAACATAGTTGGTCCGAGAGACCAAAAGAAGCATCATAAAATTATCTAAATCAATTAAAGCTTAAAACTACCTAATTTGGGCTTTAGGCATTATACCAGGTACAAGCACATATTTCTCTACAAAAAAATAATCTAACTAATTAAACAAAAGTAGCATAGAAGTATTCATTTATTTATTTTATTTTTGACTGAAGGTGCGTAATGATATTTCAATATCAAATTTGACTCGTTGAAACTGTGTACAATTCCACATGTTTTATTACTCACAACTCGGGTTATGTGATGGGAGGTTTTTAAAATACTATTGAACATCTCTAATCATAAAATCGTAACGCTGTATTGTTTCCAAGATTATTTTTTACAAATTTGAATTTTATTATATTGAATCAGTAGCTATTAATTTTTCCGATATGTGTATTTATCTTATATCCCTAGATTATTTTTTGTGTAATTCCTCTTGTGTAATATGTATGTGATACAAATTTTTACTGTCTGTCATTTTTATAACGTCCGTGTGATAGAATGCCTAAGGTTTCAAAAGACGAACCTCTGGTTTCGAGTGTCAGAACATATAGAATTGTAAACACGTAAGCAATTCAGATATTAATAATATAATTAATTACAAAACTTTCAATTGTGAAAAAAATAAAGGAAGGCGAAAAAATCTGTTCCGAGAAATATTCTCCAAAATCATATTGTGAACGGCAAATTATAGTTGTACCTTAACTCGTTCCCTCCTAAGCTATATAAATGATATTATAATGTAAAAACTTAAAAAAAAACTACTGAATAATATTGCTGTTAAGTTATTTCATTGAAGTAAATTAAAACAATCCGGCGTATATTTAAACACAACAATGAGCTTAACAATGTGTTTATTTTTAAGTATCAATTATCAATATATTACAATTAGCCGTCTGAATAGCTTAAACGCAAATTAAAGCTTAAACAGGCAAAATGTTGATTTTAAATGAAAACCATTAATAGTAGAATAATTAGGGGTAACAATTAAAACCACCAGAATATAGTTTTGATTTTAAGCTCTTCGGGTTTTCAAAAACGTAGATGGAACATGTTCAAATTGTTAAGGAAATATTTGCATCATTATTCGTGATAGGATAGAATTCTAATATGGAAGATTGATTGAAAAGTAAGTACAAATAGTTAAGAGAATTGAAATTAATATTATTTAATGAAAAACATTTTGATACTAAAGAGATATTTTTCTCAAAAAGTTTTTTTTTTGATCACCTTAATAAAGCTATCGACAAAAAACTCTTTTAAAATGAGAACGGTGATCGTTTTCGAATATAATTATAAAATATACATATAATAACCGTGTATACAATAGATATGAAAATTACTTTTTCGTTCACTTTGAAAGAAATTGATTATTTTTTACATCTTAATCAAATTATTATATGGATTTGAACCTAACTCACAACTGTATTCTGTTTATATTCGTTTTGATTAGAACCTAAATTATTATTTGGACGTTATGTATTAGTTGCTTTGGTCTACTATGATTTAAATATACACAAATAGCTGAATTAACTACTGATGAGTAAACCTTGGCATTGTCACGATGTTAGCATTTTTACCGGAGCCAGTGTGTGTATAGTGAAACACTACATAAATAATTCAAATTGGTACATCAAGTTATATTTATAAAATACTAATGCTGTTACATATACGTTATAAAATAAACAAAGCCGGAAATTAATTAATATAAAATAATGCCATTCTTTTCGAATTGTTATTTATTTATCTGAGATTTCCGGAGATTGATTTTTTTTAACAAAATACAAAAAGATATTCAAGCATATTTAGTGGACAAATGCACTAACTTAGCGCATTTAAGTGTTAATCTATCAAATGCATATTCAATTGCATTCACATAATAATGAAAAGAGCGGAGAATTATTAATTTTGTGTTTTGTTTGATTGAATCTTAAAATTTAAACTGAAAGTGAAGAGTTCTAGAATCTAATAATTTTATAGAAAGTGAAAATACTTTTTATATATAGAGTGAACCGTTTTTCGCTTAACACGAAAAAGATATCACATTTTCGTTAATCAGCAGAAAATCTCAGTACCAAAGCAGGACCTGTTGAATGATATACGATTTAATGAGAGGTATTGAAATCTTGGAAAATTTCCGACTGATCCCGATTTGGTTTTGGTAATTAATACATTTTTGACCAATAAAAATATCCAAGTATATTGTAAATATTTATTTTTGGGTGAATCAATTAGTATATCTCCAATTTTAGTGAAGTCCCAAAAAGGATACAATTTTTCTGGTCATAAACCATGTTATGACAAAGGTTTTCAACGAAATGAGATGTTCAAAATCTCCAAATAGTATAATTTATTTTGTAATGTAATGTAAACAGTTAATTTCATATTGTTGAATAGCACCATTGTTGTTTCTGGAATATTGGGTAAAAAAAAAACTATGAAAAGTTTCCAAATTTTATTAAAAATATGCCAAACATTATAGATAATTTGAATATCATAAATTAACTCTATGAAAATTTCAATCGAATGTAAAAAAACGAAACAATAGTGAATGCATTCTATCAAGGCCTCTAACACAATGTTACACTAATATTTTTTTAGAGAAGGTGTCGAATGTTTGATTTATTGACGATCTTTAAGAAGAATAATCAAAGATATCTTGTAATAGTTATTTGCTAAACTTTGATCACGAAATGATGAGATTCTTTCTAAAAAGCATAATGTTCGCTGAATGAAAAGGTTACAAACAATTATATTTTAATACAAAATAACCGCTAAAACATACGATTCAGTTAAACATGATAAATAAAAGAACAATATCCGTGAATAAAATTCAAGAACGAAAATTCTAGTACATCTGTAATTTAGTATCTTTTTGATTGTTTGGCTTTTTTGGTAGCGATGCTTTAAGTGATTTTATGTGGATTTAAATTTGTATATAATAAAAGCTTCGTTCGAATTATTCATTTTTTATTACAGCTTTTATATTCGGTTATCGATTGAAGACTTTGAGGTGGAAGCAATCTATTTTTTGTGGAAAGGTATTATATTTAAATAAATGAAACATTATTCTCATTACAGCTTATCTCATTATTATCAGAGAAAATATACATACTTCTATGCGAAAAAAATATATTTTAAAAGATACTTTTCAGTGATATTATTTCAGAGCATTCCTTTCAGAACTTTACTTGATACCATAGAAAACATCGTTGGTAGTTTAAGTAATTTTTTCTGCCCGAATCAACAAAGTATATATTCAACAGAAAAAATATATTTTCACTTTAAATTTACTCTTTTATGTTACCAATGAAATAACAAAACTATTACTTTGAACTTTAGGTAAAAAATGAATATTCACGTAATTAACACCAAATTACTTGAAAATAAAAAAAGTTTAAATATGCGAAACAACAATTCAGATAATGATTTCCATGAGCAAAATTCAACCATACTATTATGAAATTAGATGCAGAAGGAATATCAAGAATAATTAAACTTTTTAAGAACGTATTGACGTAAAGTTCAAAATTGAAATAAGCCAAAAATCAATTGGCCATTTTTGATGTCATCCTAAACAGAATGTACCTATGAAATTTGGCGCTTGCGTCAATTTACGAGTCTCAGTATACAGTTACCCTGAACTTTTGTTATATTCCATGACTCTTAACCGTAAAGTGATACCGTCAGGATGCTTGCATTTAGTAAGTGGCACTTGTTTACGATGAAGAACGATCGTGATAATCAGACTTTCCGTGTTGAGTAGCAGTTGGCTTTAGTGATTTATAGCTAAATCAGCCACTCTCAAACGGTTTTTTAACTAGGCCGCATGTTCTTAAAATTATTTAAAAAAATCTAGGGTGCATTGGTTATGTTGATGGTTGGCTATAGATATAGAATTCACATGACTTTGACATGTGATTCTAAAAACTTGACCCAATGATGTAGATAAATTATCTTCTAGCTTTTTTCTGCTATTTCTACTCTTTTCAGTAACGTGAGTTCAAGAAATTAGTTAATGTGCAGTATCCATAAAAAAGACGAAGTTGTGCAGATATATCTTCATTAGAAGATTGTTTACTTACCTTGACAGTGAGTTTGGTAAAAACAAACAAAAATAATATAAATGTTCATTAAATAAAAGGTGTGATTTTTGACAGTGAGAAAAACTGTTCCGCCAAAAAAACCTGAAAACCAAAAAATCGGGTGGAGAAAACTCGCGGGCCGCAAGTTGAGTATAGCTGCATAAGATATTGATAACGTTGTGAAGATTGTCATCTCACGTTATGCTGATGATACATAATAGGGATACACCAATTCAGTGACAGTTAATTGCTAATCAGCTTTTGAACCACATCTACTACAGAAAGATATATATAGAGATTAATTTGTTACGGCGATAATCTCTAATATTTATTAATTATTATTATTCCACGACTAGTATGCTATACCAGAAAATCAAATTTGAAAAATTTATTAGCTTACATATGCCCAAAATTATAATGTAACTCAATTTTCATTTTTTTGTTCCGATTTATCACCAGTTGAGTCGAATAGTAACTACAGCTATATCAATTATTAATCCGTATCAACCATAAGGCAACGGCAATTAATTGGTTATCGATTAATTTATTTGTCAGCACACCCCTAATATATAATGAATACATACGTGTTATAAAAATCAGGCAAAAACATAATAAGTATATGATTAAATATTCCACAGACAGATGTAAAGGCAAAATCATTACTCTACATAAGTCCTTGTATGAACGTGTAAAGCTATTGAACTGGTAAAGAAATGTTGCCAGTGAATACTTTTCAAGTCAAGTTAGAATGAAACCGTCGAAGGCCAGTTATTTGAGAGGTCGTTGTGCCAGTTTTTAATCTTGCTAAGAAAATCTTTAGACAATTCGTAATAAGTATATGTAAGCAGGAAAAGATTTATCATTGATGAGTTGTAAGACAAAAAAAATATTTTTTAAATTATTAAATACTATACCGTTTTCGAAAGGTTGAGGTTGTTAAATTTGAAAGATAATTCGCGATCATTATCTTATACATATGTATTACATTGTAGTTCAGGTATGTCGTTTATAACATCAGACATTTAAAGTTAAATTGGTTTGTTGAAATAAAAAATGGATAAATTATTTATACATCGAATGATATATTTATAATATCGTTTTCTCTTGTCAGTCTTAACTTTTTTTTGTTAATAGGTTCAAGTCTACAATTTTTTTTTATTTTACATTTTCTATCATAATAATTTGGGCTTTAAAATATAAAAGATTAAAAATAGATTTAAATGTAGTGTAAGTTACTCGTTTTTTATATACTTATAGCTTTATTACAATGTTGCTCATATTAAAAAATATTTTAACAAAAATCGTTATAAGAGAATCGACTTTTATCAAGTATGAAACAAAATTGCGGTTATAATAGCCGTTTCTTTCGTTTTACTAGGTTTTTTGGTATTGGATGGGTGAGAGGAAACCTTGCAGCATCTAACATTTTTGTTACCCAACCGATATCATCATGTTTATCAGTAATGATGATTTTCAAAATAAATAATTATTACTAACATCGATTTTTTTACTCATTTGTGATGCAACGTTAATTGTTTGTATGTTTTCTGAACATTCTTATTTAATTTTACATCTTGGAGTAAGATTTTTTTAGTCGCACTCGTATTCGAATCGACCGCAAGGATGGAATTAAGGCCGTTGTATCGATGAAATAATTTTGTATATTTCGTCATGAAGTAATTGAGTAAATGCATGTTTATACACTGATATTGATAAGACGTTAGGTTTTCATTAATTTTTAAATTGATAATAACAATCCCTGCTGATGATGATATGAAAATCGAACTCTAGTTAAACAAGCTTGTTATGTTTTTTTTTAAAAACAATAAAGTCTACACTTGATAGTATAATATAAATATCAAGTTTTTGTATCTCTTTTGACAACTACATACAGCAATCATTGAAAAGCTCTTATGGGTGTGTTATTTAAAGTTTATAGCCTTATGTTCAAAATCCATCCTCAAAATGATGTACAGAAATATTTTATCTTTCCTGTCATCAATCGAATTTGAATTCTGTACAATAATATAATAATCGCAATATAATTCTGACGATAAAATAATGCGTAAAGTGCTGTCAACTTTCTTTCATATTATTTATAGAACTTAATATTTTGATAATTTTTCACAGCAATTAATCACAGCTTAAACAGATACAAAGAAATAAATATCTGTATTCAATGAAAACTTGTTGGAAGAAGGTAAACAAAAATAAATAATTGATGAGAATTTATTTGGTCAATACGTTGTCACCGGAAGTACTGAGATTCTCAAAAACGTCTTTAATAAACAATTGAAATAATACTTGATAAATGAATGTTAAATAAAAATTTTAACAGTTACCGTACATTTAAAGAAGAATGCAAAAATAGTTTTTTTAATGATATATATAATATAACATACTTTTCATTTTGTTTCTTTTTGTTTTTGTGTATTGACGATAATTGAAATTAAATGTCATTACATCATTCACTGATAAATATTTGACACATATTTGACTCTACGACTGAATAAGCATTATCTCAATTGATCATGATTCGCCGATCACAATTAACAATAAAACGGATAATTCAATAAGATTTTTATTTGATTGTTTACCCGTGGGAGATACAAAATGTTCGCTGATGATAAATAGCTTAACTGATATAATATATTGTCATGAAATTATTGAATTTAAAGTAGGCAGGTGAGTGAGTGCTGGCATTTGCAATATTTTTGCCGTAAAAGTGATTTGTTGTGCAACTGGTAACATTCTTTACGATCGAAATTATTCGCATCTTTTCACAATGCGTTAATTACTTTAAATTGACGCGGAATAGAAATTTTCAAGGCAAATAACTAAAATACTTAAACAATGCGTACGAAATTGTTGTAGAATGTTTTTATAAAATTAAAAATATCTTTCTACACGATACATATTAAACGACAAAAAAACCATATGTGATTTTATACCATCGTTGATACAATGAACCGTATTTTATTCAATTGTCATTTACAATGTTTTTGCATACTTATTTCTTAGTCGTATTAAACAATATTTTATAATCGAAAAAAATTAAGATTTTTAATTTATAATGCAATATTCGGAAAACATATCTAGGTTTTTTAAGTGGTCTTTTATGAAAACCCCATGATAATAAGATCAAAAAGTCGAAAAGCGTTAATATTCATCATTGCAGGGTAGTTAGGTTAGGGTAGATTGAGGGTAGTATACTCTAGTTTAATCTTGAGAATGATGGCGAGGAAAAGTCGAAGAATTATCATATAAAAATATTTCTTTGAAAATCACACATAAATACGATGATAAAACTATGGTAATTTAGGTCTCGATACGTCTCTAACATAATATATATTAATATAAGCAGTATAATAAAACTGCTTAAATGGAATATCTTTTGAAGTGAATGACCTAAAGTGATATAATAAATTATGTTAAATATACTATTATGGTAATTAAAAGCTGACGTTAGATGATTAGATAATCTTTTAATTTCTTAATTCTATTTGACAGAAAATATAAAAACAGCTTTTAAGTTTACATATAAAAAAATAGGATATTTGTAGTGATGCCAACGAATGAAAGAATCAACAAAAATACCAAAAAAATAAGAGAAGTAATCAAATTGTGGCCATCCAAAATGCTTGAGATTCTGTATTTTTTTTTATTAAAATTAAAAAGTTCAGTTAGAAAAAATATAAAAGAATAAAAACGTTCGAGGTGTCTGAGTGGCTTGTTATGTTAATTAGCCGACGTTTTTAAGGGTAGAATTCATTGATATATATATATTAGTAGGTATAGCGAAAAGAAAAACGAATGAGACTTCGTTAATTAATGATCATACTTAATAATACTCCTTAATTATATGCTTTCATAACTCAAGATTAATTAATAATGTTATAATTATATGGTCACTGTTTTTTTGAATGATAATTGATATGCGTAAGTTATATTATAATAAAAAGAAATGTTTCTTTGATAATAATATTTTTCGAAACAATCTTGTCATTCATTTAAAACATTTACTTTTTCTTGATTTATTTATCTATGCCAATTCAATCCACTTAACTGGTAGAACTCCATTATAACACGGTGAAAAAAATAGCAATGCATTTTAGTTCTACAAAATCACTTTTTCGGTTGGATATACAGTTATAAAAGGGGAAAATTTTGTTGAAAATTGTTCGTAGTAAAATAAAAAATGTGCGTAGCATATATTGAGAAATTTTATTGAATAATTGGCAAGGTTTCTCAGACAATGAAAAGTTTCCGCAAATTTCGTATTTCTTTTTTTTCTTAATTATTTTTATGTATGTAATATATTTATAAGAAATTATTTAATTTATTATAATTATTTGAAGTAAGTATCATTGAACTGAAAATTGACCGTTAATGATATTTGAGCTATGAACCAATTGAATTGTTTAAAGATTTTATGAAAATTGTAAAAAATAGATATTCTTATAGAGTACTCAGTAAACAAGTTATTAAATTCAACTTGTATGGTTAGAAATATCTGTAAAATATTAACTATGATATGATGATATGGTCAGAATAATATGATATAACTTAAATGGAAAAAAAAACCAAATATGAGCAGTACTTGTACAAGTAATATGGCTAATGTAGACGCGCTTGTATGCATAGTAATCTAAACGTAGTGTACACAGTCACACAAGACAGTTACACTCTACACCTTTTCACTCGCCCTCTACTTGCACATCACGTGATCGGGCATATAAAAGGCTAACATTGCCGCAAAAGCCTACAGTTGCTTCCCGATCGTTGTCGAATTTTCTCGACAGACAAGTGATAAGATATTGTTTTTTCATTATATACCAAACGGTGTATTGTTAATTACAAAATGAAGGCTCAACAGTGCTTAGTGGTTGTGGCTCTTGCACTTTTCGGAGTCGGTATGTTATTTTTTTTATATTATTCTTTTAGATTAAATAAAAAGTGTTACAGGTTTCTCGGAAACAAAGTGCCATAATAATTTAAATCAGTATAGTCAAAATCAAAACTAAGCTAATAGTTATTTATTTAAAATTAACGTATTTTTCATTTTCTAAGTGAAAATTAAAATAAATGTGATAAACCCAAAAAAGTATGTCTGTATCAACATCGGAAAAAAGTCATAAAAAATTTATTCAATTAGAGTTATTGAATATTTGTGAAAATAGTACATTTAATTTTAATTGTATTTTTTCTTAAGCACATGAACAAAATTTAATATGAAAAAGTTTTGCAGACAATTTAATATCATGCAAACAATCTTTTATTGAAAAAAGATTGTGACTAGAAATTAAATTAAAAGCTGAAAAAATGTCGATGTTTAAACGTTTTTAATCGTATGAAAATAAGTTTAATGTGTATGGAAAAAGTTACAATACCAATTTTATAGTAACGTAAAGAATAGGTGACTGAATAAAACATTACAGATTTATATTTTTATTTCGTTACTATGGCATAACGAACAGTGATTAACACTGCTTGAAAATTGGCTGTTTAGGTTTTCATTGCTTATTTGGAATCAACAAGCAAAAAATCGAATAGGTTCTTTCTATAACGAAACAGTTTTGACGGTCGTTTGATTTTCAAATGCCACAACCGGCTACATAACCAATATTTAAAAGCGGAAAAAGAAAACCTACAAAAATTTCATATAACAAAAAATCGCTTTGTTATTGAAAGTAGTTCAGAAATTTTTATACTGAATAGAAATGCATCAGGTGAAATGGAAAGTAAAGCCACAGTAGTAAAAATAATATTAAAAAACCGAAAAGAAAGTTTTGTTATATTTTTTGAGACGCATAAAAGCTTGGAATTCGGGCTATAAACGTACACATAGCTATTTTGGTGATAGTATTTTGGAAAATAACTCATAATAATTTAATAATGAGTCTATTTGAGACAAATTTACGTATTAATTTTACTATAATTAAAATAATTATTAGGTTTGTGTCTTGTCCTAACGTTAACGTCAATATTCAAGAAATTTTTGGAAGAACGAAAACACGTGTAATTAATTGTTTTTCCACCATATTAAAGTTAAGACAAAACGTTAAAAACTTTATAATGACATTTATCTAAGAAAAATTGCTCAGCATTTCATGCATGAAATTGTTGGCATATTTAGTTATTTTATCACGGTTCATATTAATTGCATCCGTGTGGAGAAAGTAGTTGCAAAATCTCACTGCAACTCATTCCATTGCATTGCAATGCACTTGTAAAGTAAGACAGCATATGATGCTGCAACAAGATTTTGCAATTATTTTGAACCAAGTATTTAAACCCTTAGATTTATGGTAAATTTCAATTAGTATGAATAGTTTATTATTATTTCAAGGAATATATTGCATCATAACTTGCTTATCTTTAACGTGAATGTCAAAACGTTGTTAAAAGTTGAATACATTAAATTTAATATCAAAAATATAGCTCATCGCTTTAGGAAAATACTCAAATATAAAAGAAATACGAAAATTTTCCGACTATAAAATAGTTAGTCTTTTGTAATATTACAATTAAAAGAGAGTTCCAGTATATTTTTAAAGTTATGAATAATATTGAAAATTATTTTCGTTTCGTATATATAATTATTTGATACAAAATAAAAAAGATTTTTTGGTTATTTTTGTATGATTGATTCTATTGTAATCAACTTTCCTTTTGAAATCTTTGTTTTATATATTCTATAGAATAATTGAGATTGATTTTAATGTTTAGTTTCTTTTATTAATTTTATTCAATATAAATTTATAGATTTTTAAGAAATACGTGAAATTGAATGACAGTAACAGCATTAGTCAAGTAATATAATTTGACCAGTGTTTCTCAGAATGAAAAGCCTCATGATGACGATATATTTTTTTATTAATTTTTCTATATTAATATTTTATTTAATACTTTCGAATAACATATGCATTATGATGAGTAATATTTTTGGTACAGAATAGCAAGGTAAGAAATTTAATTGTTTAAAATATTAAATCGATACTTAGAATGTAACAAGTAAGTTTTGTTTTCGTATTTGCGTTATTCTTTCAAAATATTAATAATTTCTATTTTATATGTATACATTTCATAAACTTTGGCCTCTGTTTTTTGAATTAGAATTTCTGTGTACACGTTATAAATATCCTTGGAAAAAACAACATTTAACTAACAATATTTTGAAAAAATCGTAGAGAAAAGAATAAGTGTTGTTAAATATTTATTTCGATAGCTTGCAGGGTTGAAAGCTGTGATATATTGTAATAAATGAAGGGATAGGTCGTTACTTGTTTTCACATAAGGTGCGCAGTAATTTCAAGAACTAGTGCATAAAAATAATGCAAGCAAGATTGGACACGTCCGAGAAAACAAGTGGATTATTTATTAAAAACAATGTATGCATACTTTTTCTCTTCGCGTTGGTTGGTGAAATGTGAAGAAATATATATTCAGTATACCATCTGACTTAACGTTCGTGTATAAATTGAGCGATTTCGAAATTGACTTTCGCCATAGTGAAATGGTTCAATCGTGAACACAGTCAGCAATGTGTGTAAATTGCTATAAAACTCTCAAGGTGTAAATATTTTAATAGATCGATCACACGATCATACTAATCACGTAAATTTCTTTGTATTATTATGCTTAATCTCTTTTTGTGATCATTTTCTACAATGATTCGTTTCGTTCGTGATCAATTGTGGGCAATTGAAAATACCAACGCCACACATTATCCAATCATGTATGCGTGCACTTTGAGGCTTCATTTCAATAAAAAAAAGTATTGTGGTTTACAATCCACGATAATAATTTATCAACACTTTTTTTATTTGTCTAGAAAGATGCCAAAACTTTCATGGACTTGAAATAAAAATATTTTTGAAACTGTGTCATATCTTACTATTGACAATAAGCATTCTCTGAAAATATCGTTAGGGTTTTATAAATGCACAGTATTTATAAATTCATATTTTTTTTATTAATTCTTTGATAGCTTTGATACAAATATGAATACACTCCCATATGTTAATCGTAAATTTACTTCATAAATAAAGTCGTCCAATGATGATTATTGAATCGCTTAAAAGATATTACAAATGTGTCTGAGAAATTTAATTGGAATTAAAATAAAATTTATAAAAAGCGTTTATTCAATTTCCTTAGGAATTTATCATTGTAAGGAAAACATTTGGACATATATGCTATAACTTTGTTACCACCAAAAAGTTTTTCGTGTCATTAAACATAACTTTTTGCTAGTTTCCTTGAAGAGGTTCTAAGGTAACTAATAAAACAAAGTAAATTACTTTGAATAAGGTGTGGGAGAGCCTGCCAACCGATACCACCTGTGTGTTTTGTACCCACATCAATAAACGAGTCTTTTTTCTTTTTCTGAAATCCGAGAATATGCGTCACGGTCAACCGCTTTTAGCAAGCAATAACACAATAATTCTGTTAATTTACATAATATATGTTAAAGCAATCTCCGTTAATTCGTTTTGAAACCGAAAGTGTACGATGAAATTTCCATAAAAAAATTAATATTGCTAACAGTAATTTTTTCGTGTGTGATGGAATGAAATTTGAATTTATACCAATAATATTTGCTTAAGAAATCAGTAGTAAGTATAAAGCTTTGGCCGTTTACCATTTTTTTTAGATAATTATAATTATTTGAACGTTTGATTTTACGTCATCTGAACGACAATGTACAGAAAATTATAGGCAATACAACATTACTTGTATGAAATATAACATTAATTTTGAAGTGTTTACAATTTCAAAATTCTACCAATGAATGTACAAAATGAAATGAAATAATGTTTTTCAGTTCTGTAAAAACACCAAAGTGTTCCATTTATAGTAATTCGTTGACGTATAATTCCCGAAGAACTATTACAACGATAATCATAGTTTTTGATTCACTGATTCAATTTTTCATGCGTGATATAATCAAATATGTAAGTTAACTTTGCCATGGTTTTTATTTTAATGATTGTAACTATTGTTAAGCACGTTGTTGTAACTATTGCGACTGACATATTTTTATATAGAGCGTTTTTAAAAACAAGTTCTTACTGAGTGTTCAATCGTTGTAAAAACCAAATTAATAATTATAAATTCTTTAATCGTATTTTTTACAAACAACCTAAGCTTAATAATTTTTATGTGGGCTTGTAAGCTTATTGATCAAGGACATCGCCGAAGCTTCTTTTACTGGTAGGAGATTATAGTTTGATGATTGGTTGCATAACCATCATATAAAAAATAAATGAAAAAGTCCACCTGTCGCAATGAAAAATTGCGAAGTTATTTTCAATCACACAAACACGTTTGCACGCTGCAAAAGAATTTACTTCCTGGTTCATTATTGTTTATTACAGACGCCGCCAACAGTCTATGGTTTGTTTTCTTAAGTTTGCAGTTATTATTAACGAAATTACTTTGTTTAAGAAAGTCTTTTTAATTCAATACAGCTACAGCGTCTAAAGGATCTTTTATTGTTACAGAATGATAAGAGAAAATTGCATAATAGTTTGATATAAATTGTAAGCAGTGTCGATACGAATGTACTGTTGATGAAAGAGTACTTATATTGTAAAACGTTTATAATATCTCTAAAGTAAAATATTTGATTTATTGATCTATTCATTTTAGCAAAGATTCAAGTTTCAATATCTGTTTGAAACGAGTAAATTTATTGATGGCTAAAAAATTTTAATAATTTTAACAATTTGATTTGTTTTTAAATCTACGAAATTGAATAATAATCAATGGGTTATTGTGATATTATTATAATTTTACGAATAATTTGTAACAAGGAAGCACGTTTAATTATTACGTAAAAAATACACTTCCTGATTGTATATCATCATTTTTATTTTTACTGCCCACGATGTCAATATTTCATTATTAAAACTTAATTAAAAATTATTTCGCATAAAAACATTCGTCAAAATATAATCAAACCTTTATACGTCAGAAACTTATTTTGAATAGTGTATTTTTTATAAAAATATATAATAATACACGTAGCAATGTTATATTGATGGTCAGCAAAATCACGTTGCTATTTTCTTATACAAAAATATCAGCAGTTTTTAACAAAGTATTGATACTGTATTAGATAAGGCTATCTTAAGTCAATGTGTATCTTGAAATGGTTAAAAACGTTCACGGAAGAATGCCGAAATGTCTTTGTGACCATGATAGTTACCGACTGTAGATGTAAAGTAACTGACAGTTAGTATTTGAAGCATTCAAATGGGCGGAAACACGTAGCTAGCAGGAAAATGCGGATGACAATATTAATTGAACAACGCCAAGTTAAAATTACATTCTTATGTGTCTGACAAAACTGATTCGTATCGAAATAAACGGTTAATTTGAAGTGTTCGATAACATATATAAGTTAAAAACGTATGAATCAATTAATAGGCTTTAAAGTAAACAAGTGAAGAAAATTCAATTCCATATCAATGCTAAGTATACAATCGAACGAATGTGGTTTCAAATAACAAAGTTAAACAAAGCTACAAAAGTAAAGTTAAAAATTAAAAAAAGCATTATACAAATTATTTAATTATAAAAAGATAAGTAACGAAACATGTAATATACTTAATTTATATATATATTGTTTAAGGCTCAAAAACTCTCAACCGAAATTCAATCTATTGATTTTTACGAAAATCCCATTATTTGTTCAAAAAAAATTGGCTTTCTTGAATCACTATTATTTTATTTTGAAGTAATTATGAATTAAGATGTAATTATGAAGTTATTAAATAAATGGATCCTATATATTGATAACCAAAAATCATTGAATATAATTGTAAAGTTTTGCTAGCCTTGACTTTAAAAATAGCATTTCAAGTTTTTTTGCGCTTTAAAAAACACGTTCTTTCAAAGTACCAAGAATTGGTAGGTAGAAAAAGTCAAATGTTTGTTTTGTCATGTTTACGGTTGTAAAGATGACCTAATCTAAATCTTTATACACACACGTATATTATATATATATGTATGTTTAAATACGTGTCACATTTTTTTTGTAAGATAAATTAAATTGCTATTGAAAATAATTGTAAGTACAAATCTAATCTAATTTGTATTCAGTATGTATTTAGGTTTTGATGTAACATTTAAGCATAAGAAATACCGTTTCAAAATTAGCCGCTCTCACAAATAGAATATTGATTAGTCAAAAAATAGATCACACATAATTTGACATAGACATCTTTTGAATATTCAATGAATTAAAGATACAATGCTATAGGAATAATAACACAACACTAAAATCGTGAGAAGTATGTTAGATTTTTGAATCATTTATTCAAATACTCGGTACACTGTGCTTGTAATATACTGAAACATTTCAAACTAAAATTAATAATTTGTTAAAAAACAGTAACAGTTATCTACGATTAGTAGATAAAGTATTCAATCTTTTATATATATAGTAAAAAGTTGAAAAATGCTTCAATAAATCTGCCAGAATGTCATTTTCAAAAGTAATCGATCATCAATTCGCCCTGTGAATTTTTTGTTAATTATCGATGAAAAGTCTAACGACAAGAGGGACATATGTAATCTGATTAAAAGCTCTTGAGTAAAAATAACGATTTATTTGAACAATTAAGTAAGAAGAGGAGACTTCCCATATATTTATCGTGATAATACAATATTTAAGCTTTAAAAATGTTCCGATTATATGTTGATGGCGTTGTTAATTTGCATTATTTTTGAGCGTATACGTGCTGGCATCACGTATTGCTAAATATCTCAATGTAAATAAACGAACGTTTACAATTATGATGATTTTATATAACAGTTTGACGAAACGTAACTGGAAAAGGTTATGAAATAAATCGAGGCATAATATTGTATTCCCTGGCGTGTAAGTGATGTATGAAATTTTTTACTCATTATTCAAAGAAATTTTGTTTATCGTTTCTATTCAAATGGTACTTTTTTAGAGTTTTGTTAATGCGATACACGATTTTGTGCTTAGTAGATGTAAGCGTGAAATTGTGTCACATTTTCTTTGATTATATAAATGACTATTAACTTAAATTAAATGTGAATACATATGTTTGAGATTTGAGGAAAATAAGTTTTAAGGAATAAATAATCGACAGATTTGTCGAACGAAAAGAATCGTTTTATAAAATATTAATATCAACATTTCTTCAGTATCTTTCAGATTTTTGTAGGGAGAGTGCTTTTCCAAGAGACTAAAAATTAAAACCATCTGGTTTGTATAAATGCTTTAGTATATTTTGAATAAAAATATTTCAGCAAGAAGTAAAACTATATCACAGCTTTAATACAGTTTTTTTATTGAGAATAACACATATTTTTGGTTTTACAATACTTAGTACATTTGTATACACTGTAATAGTAAAAAAACATGAATTTTGATAATATGTGTATATATGTATAAAATTGATTTTTTAAATTATCTCAACTCACTGTCTATAAGACTGTGATATTGCAGAAAATTTTTATGATTTCCGATGCAATTGTGCTAATATTTTGAATAATTGTGTTTTCTTTTTCCTGTTATTATAATTTATCTGAGCCATATTTTGAAACCAACAGATGAAATGATTGGAGAAATTTTCTCTGGTGACAGCAGCAGCTGTTGTAGTTGATGGCGGCCATTTTGAAAACGAAAGTCGTTGTGTCACTTTTTTGTAATATTCAAATTTAAATATCTGTTACGCGTGTCAGTTACAAAATTGTGTCGCAATATTTTCTAATAATTCTGACAACAAACCACTGAATTATCGCAGTGCATTACTAATTTTTCATTCTGTAAAATAACGGAAAGCATTCTTCTCTTAGACATGTAAACTCGACGACATCTTGGTTTTGTAATCGTATGACATTCTTTTATGTATGGTTTCTATACGATTACGATATTCATCCAAATGCCGTGCTTTTTATTTGATAAGTAATTATTAACACATACTTCACATTAAATATTATCACAGACTTTTTCGGCATTTACATAACTGAATAGAAATTTTCACCACGAGGCTAATATTTACCATTCTAGTTATAAATATACAAATATTTGAAAGTAAAGAAAATGTGCTTGAACAACATTATTCAAGCACATGTCTATAATAACTTTATTCGTATGAATAATAAATTGACAAATATTTTCAATCACATTATATTCATTCAAAAAATAAGGACAATAGTATTTATGGTCTGTGATCTCGCTTAAAAGTAATTGGTTGAATACAATTATGCTGTTATCTTTTTAATACAAAATACAACGACATTTTGATATTTTTTTTTAGAAGTTAAATTAAATGCCAGATTATATAAGTAAAACATCCGATGTAATTATTTGTCCAATACCTGTTCTTTTATCGAGTATTTTCAATCGGAATTTACTCATTGATTCTAGCATAACATATATAATGCGTCATAAAATATAAATTGTATTTTCCGTGTTTCAAAAAGCTCACAGTAAATAAATGTTAATTTCATATTAGATATAACACCATCGAAACATTGAATATATATTTAAAATACGTTCTAATAATATAAAATTGAGACGATGCGCAAAAATACAGTTAACATATAAACTCAACGTTTTTCAACTTTATATGTATTATTTATAAGGCCAATGGACACCATAGTTGTTTGTTATTTACATCTTTTAGTTTTAAAAAATACATGAAAACTTAAAAAAACTAATTTAGCTTATGATATTCCATTAAAAGAAGTGAATAAACAAATTCAATGTATTGCACATCATTTACGAACATTTAACAGTAATGATGAATTTCGATTAAAAAAATAACTTATATGACAATTGAAATATAGCTTTGTCTTAAATATATTTTATAGTAAACTTAACATTATGACTTGGGCGAGTTTTTAAAATAGCTATGTACAATAAAATGTGAGCTAACACTAATTGACCTTCGCGATTTTCAATTTAACGTCTGTCAAAGCTTTCACTGGCTTCGATTTAATTTATGCGAATAATAATTGATATCACAAGAGCTGTGGGACGATTTATATTTAAATTACTATGGTATGTTGTTATGCGGAATGAATCTTAAATACTAAAATTGCCATTAAATTAAATTTAGAAGAGATGAGATCAGGTGTTTGGCCGCTTGAGTCATATTTCCAAGGATATCCACATAATAATTTCATCATTTAGTTTTCGAGCTTCATTTACAACTTAGATCCTTGTTACATTTTATTGTCTTACCTAGACTTAGTTTTAATTCAATATAGCAGTCGTCTAGTTCATTAAAAGATAGAGTGCATTAGTATAAACGTATGTTATAAGCAACGCAACAATTATGAAGCAAAACTATACTCTTTTGAGTCTGTCTTAGTTCGAAAGCTCAGCTCAAACATATCTGAAAATTCTTCAAACAAATTCTTTCAATCTACACGATATTTAGAATATAAAATGTGGTTTCCATGTAATAAAACACAATAACGGCTGATTTTTTTGGAGGCTGTCATCAACTATGGTCATTTAAAAACATTTTATAATGTGAAATGTTTGGTTGTTGTTTTTATTCAGATTTTTTTCTGATTAAGAAAAAAAACAATAGGCAATTATTTTACGATACGCTCTTTGATTTATCTTTAGATTAATAGAATAATTGCACGCAATTTCATAATGTTAAAAGTTCATAGTTACAACCGGCATTTTTAAAAATCTTAATTACTGTATAAATCTTAATTACTGAAAGTAGTAAAAATATGTATAGGTATATATGCTTATCGTTTATTTTAAGCTATTGCATTTTTTTTATCGTAATAAAACTTTGAATATTTTTTATTTATAGAATATTCACATGAAATGTGCGAAACGATGAGAATTAAGATCTACAAAAAATATTCACGGCCAAATAACACACGAATAAAGAATATCTATATATGAGTATAAGTGTCTTGATTTCTTTTCCAATACTAACTCTCACTACTTGTTTTGAAGATATTGTATTGAAATCAATAAAGCAAATTTTGTACAGTTCTTCTTTCAAGTATCACAATAAATTATCAGGTAAGTTGTAATCATCACAAACATCAATTTTTGATAATTTTATCATTAAATAATTCATTTAAATATTGTATTTTTTTATTGAATTTCATTTTAATATATCAAAGAATTATATTTTTATATAAAAGCTCCAAAATTATTCTCAAATTAACTGTTAATTTTACTTAAATGTATGGACATAAACGCAGTTTCAATTTTCTGTACAGTTTGTTTCGCAGTAAAGCGAGAAATAGGTTTCTCACGGCATTCTTTTTGTAGACAAAACAATTAAAGTCATTCAAAGAGTTTAACCTCTGCGTAAACAGTCATTGTTTTATTTTTCTCAAAACAAACGAACAATTCAAGAGGAAACTCATTTTGTTGTTTTGATTATCAAATCAACACATCAGTCAGCCTCATTTCGATTGTCTTGCAGACACGTTTTGTATCAATCAAGGAGAATAAAAGACTTTTGTTTATCATTTTCAATTTAAAATTTAATAAAGAAGGTATAACACGTGCATAAATATTGTTTAAGATGTCGTTAGCTTTAAGGGACCTTGCGATATATAAACGCTGCTTAACGAAAATGGAAAGCTCGACAAAATTTCGTTCATACCTCGAAATAGATTTACTTAATATTTTGAAACGTGTTTCATTTCAAAGAAATACGTTTATACTTCATTGCAAAATATCGGCACGAATATATGACTTTTAAATTGTTTACTGTCACATTTTGGTCGAAAGTCATGATATTTTAAATAATCACATTTTTAGAACTTTTTTAAAAATATATTTAATGATCTTAAGCGTTAATAACTGATAAAAAAATTTCACATTTTGATGTAATACAAATGGCAGCAAACTCTTAAAAATGGTTTACATTCCATATAGAATTTGACGTCATACTAGAATATCAATGATTTTTATTGCGTTCTACTTGTAAAGTAAAGTGTTAAGATATTCCTTTGGAATTATTTTTCATCTAAAACTATCTCACACATTAATTATATCATGCGATTAATATACATATTACAACGTTTGCTTTTAGCTGGCGTAATGAAGCGTGACACAATCATATATATTTTTTATATATGTCATTCTATGTTTTAATTTACACACAAAAATCGTGAGAATTATTTCAAAACAATCTAATGTATACGAAACTGTGTTAAATTATCAAATAAGTGAAAACGTTACCAAAGGTACACATTCTTGTGATCATTACATAAGTATTGTGTAAATCTCCACTTACATATAAATAGAAAAGCTGTCTTTCCGATTTTGGCCTCTTCTAGATTGACAGGTGTGTGCTTACAAATGGATATGTTTAGCGGTGACAGTTTTTGAGAGATATTCACAATAAATGAAATTGACTTTAATGTTATAAACACCCACAATATCAATAAATCGGTCAAATGATTCTTAAGTAAAATACATACGAATATTTAATTTGGAAAATGTTTCATTTAAATATCGTTATAAGCTCTACCATAGCTTAAATTTGCCAAAAATGGTCTTGATTGTACTTATATTTTTACTAATACCATCATCAAAAAAATTACTATGACGGCTTGCAATATTGCATCGCGTATTTTTTTTCATTCGCTATCAATATAGATTAGTAAATTATCATTTTTATTTAAGTTTCAACACGTGAAAAAGCATTTTGAAACCCGAGTTACTTTATTTATCCATTCAGTGCAGCTTTACGAAAGTAGGGCCCTTACACATTGCGTAGACTTGTCAGTCTCTAAAAACGTTTACTAAAAATATTACTAAGATGATGACTAAACCTGGTATTACGATATTGGTTCATCTGTCAAAATGATGAGCTTGAGCGGTTTTGTTTTTAGAAAGCTTTTAACGCTCTCCCTTAGAGTTACCACACTCCAGGAAAAGATTCCACCGTCGAAATAATATCTTTGAAAAGCTGTACTTGAAAGGCATTACAGAATGTTTGTAGGCTTTGCATTTCGTAATTGTAAACATTTTGTAATAATAATAATCAAGCTTTGTAAACTTGTTTATTATGTCGAATCTTTTTTATTATTTTATAGACTCGCCATTCAACTGTGGAGATGTTATGTCACTTTTCAAAAAAAGATATTTATTATTTTTGTAATAAGACTATTTATTCATTGTGTGAAGTTTCATGTATAAATTTAAAGGTAAATGTTCCATTTATAGCTTGACTTTTAAGCGTTGCAAAGTTGAAATGCAACGGCAAGACAAGCATATGAATTGAGTAAGTGTTAATTCTAACATTAGATTAGAAAACACAAACATTTTACCAATGATGTAATTAATTTAAATGTTAATCGTATTTTTTTTAAATTAGTTGCAGTTTCAGATAAACTGTATAAATATTACTATCGTCAGAATCTGTCTTACAGATAAAAATAATACACACAAAGAAAATTATAATTTAACTATTATACTTATTTATTAAATAAGTTTGATAGTTAAAATTAAATACATATTTAATATTTCAATAATTTGCTAATAAATGTTTATTTAGCCCAGTAATGCATATACATATATTTATCAAAAACAAAATGACAAAATCAAGATTAATATAAGTGCTAGGTACACATATCCAAGTAATTAAATCCAGTTTATATTCAACTTAACGGAATTTATGACTCAATTGAATATTTTGATATCATTGGCAACCAATATTCTATGGAGATAATTAGTTCGTTTATATTATGTCTCGAGTCGTAAAATATGAATGAGTTTCAATATGTTCCACTTAGATGAAGTAATAGTTATATTTTTAATCGAATAGGATTAAAACGGGTCAATATCTTCTGTGTCAAAGATTATTAATTCGTTTGGGTCTCCTCAGGTAATTAAAAAAACCTCTCATAAAAAACAATTATGAATTAACAAAGCCACATATTATATTGTAGGTGATAAAGTACAGTTTCTGATGCCATTAAACTGACATACTTCGTTGCCTCGTGTATATGAATATCTTTTAAAATTGTTTTGATTGTGTTTTGGTTTTTTTTTATAGAGAAAATTGATTATTCTAACCGTTTTAAATCTAATCAAATTCCAAAATTGATAAGACGGTAACTTATTACAGATTTTTAAGTTTTTTCTAGTTATAAATGTACATTAGATCTACAGCTAATCGCGTAATAATTTTCAGAATTGACTGTGATTGTCAATATTGAATTCATTGTTTTATTGTGTAATAAGTAAGAAATGAAGATGAATAATTCACTTCATTAATTAATATCCAGGTTGATAGCTGACTAAGTAAAGAGTTATGTGCTTATGCCGAGAAACTGGTCTCCAAGAAGTGGAGCAAATAAGACCTCGCCCTGCTCCAAAAGTGCAGCAGAAACAAATTCCTGAATACATTCTTCAAATATTGTTTCAAGTTCTATGATGTAATGTATAAATATGCGGAGGTTATTGTGTCAGTTGAAAGAAGGTAGTCATTGAATAATATTGTTAGATAATCGAGTTACACCCAATAGTAATTATTGTTTTTTACACATCAACAACTCGTAAGCTCTCACAATAAAGTCATATAACTTGAACCAAATTTGTAATTCAATAAAAATTTGATTTTCGTAATGGCTTACCGTTTTAAACATTTGTGATGACAATTTTCCCACATCAAAGTAAAAGCTCCGTTTAGCAAATGAAAAAATAACGTGATAATATGTATGTCTTAATTTTAGTAAAGTTTAATTGATGTGACATTTTAAGACTTGATTTAAAGATGTTTCTTAAATTCAAATATTTTAAAATCAAAATAGTACGGTCATATTTTGTTTATCAAATATTCACCAAAGATCAAATTATCAAGATATTTTTTTAGTTTACCTGTAAAATTACGAACAACATTGGATCATTGTATATTTATATAATTGATAGCATTATCTACCCAATATATTTATCAAATAGTATTCTTTGGTGTATAAATATGAATTTAAATAATATGGTCAATTAAATTAAAAAAAAAATGTACCCGTAAAAATAATCAGTTCAAATCACAATGAAATAAACTCGAATGCTTGTTATATTTTAGCTTGACCTTTTTAAAATGTCACAACAATCAATGACTAACAACAATCACAACAATCAATGACGAAGAATAATAAAAAAATTGATTAAAATTATAATCGATATAATCAATGCAATAAAACATTAACAAAAAAACTAGTTAAAAATACAATATTACTACTGTAAAACATTCTTTTTTTATTATTAAATAAAGTCATATTAAATAAAACAATTCATTTATTGAGAAAATACTTTATATTTGCGGTAACTTCATATCGAGTTTTATTAAGTATTTATGTTATCACATGTACTGAATACTATTGTAATGCGAACAAAACTGTTGATAAATATCTGAAGGATTTAATTGATTCTATCGTAGGCAGATTGTATTCGGTGCACCTACAGTTAATAATCATAAATACTTTCAATTTGTTTCGGACAAAAGTGAAATTGCGAGGTGTGGCCAGTGAAAGAGACGTTATTATTTCTCTGAGATTTAAGTAGACCAACGAACGGCTGTACCGTAATTATGCGGTGAGGCCATTGTGTAAATTGGTTGCAAAATTACGTATTTAACATGGGCTATTATAAAAATAAAAATAAAATAATATCAAGTTACTGCCAATCGACAGTTGAGTTCTGATAATTTATGCCACAAGGGTTTAAAAGTATTTTTTTTTGTTTATAGGCTACTTTTAATGTCGTATTTTTACGTTTAAAAACAATAACCAAAGCTCATTTTGTAAAAGATAAGAAAGAAAGAAATTTGATATCGTTTTCAATTTATTCCTAATCATAGTAAAGTTACAATGACTTAAAAGCTATATATATATATTGCCAAAGTAAATTTTATGAATCGAAGGTTTCTTTTAATTTATAATTTATATTAAGGTGGGTGTTCATTTTCTCTTAAATTGATCCATTGTACGTGCAGCATTACTAATTATAAATTATTTAAAATATAAAAATACTTAATAATGTAAACATTTTCTTTGATTCGAAATGAATTTTTATGAGCAATATCTTAACGCACATATTAAATATTTGAACTTCAAATATTTGTATTTGACATTTTGTAAACATATAAGGTTTACCACCATTATGAAGAAATTATTACATTATGAGCATTATTGAGAAATTAAATCTCACTTACCTCAGTAAAAATTACAACATAATGATAAGTCAACCGCATATTTTAAGACCGTCAAAGATCATTCAAAATACATAATTTATTTTAACTTAAGCACATGTTAAACGAAAGTGAAATTTCAAGGTGCGGTCCAGGCGAAGCCTACGTCAATTTCTTCTCCATACGTTTACGGTGTTGTTAAAAACAGATGACTGTAGTTTCTATGTATAAATTTACCAAATATAATTTTATCCAACTATTTACAAGAATAAATGGTGCTTTTTTTTCATTCATCAATTTTGATATTGAGAACTATTAAATAATAAAAAAAGCCACTTTACGTTAGTGTAAAAATTATTTATAGTTCTGTAACGTTAATAAAATTTGAAACCAACTATAACATGAAACGATGTAGTGCTATTTTTTAAGTATATATGTAAAAATTAAAAAATATCGGTTTAATTTAAAAAAATGTTATAGACTCAGTGAAATGGTTTACTAATATAACTAGCAATTATCTGTTGCATAATTCATTTATATGAAACAAAACTTTGATTAACGTTTTATTTATTTAATTTATGGTAAATTAAAATCGTGATTTGTGAATAATGTGTGGTCAGTATGTGGTATTTATTGATGTAATAATTTTACGCGTGCGGGGTTGTTACTTCTTGTAACCGGAAACGAGTGAAAATTATTGAGTAACACATTTTTTTATTGGTAAATAAAACAACATGCTATCATTATTTATGATGCTTTTTTCTATTCGATCAACATTCTTTTACCTTATTTCAAGGTGCTACTACGAAACGGTTATGCTTGATTGATTTCGTCAGACAAAATTATTTCAATATTGATTTCTTTTACCGTATAAATTTAATTTAAAGTATAATTTGATAAATATATTGATATTTTATGACTACTATAAATTTGCGGCTGTTATTTCGTAATAGGGGATTTTCCTTGATAGTTTTTATTCTCACTTCGTGCATAATTATAAATTGTTACGGATATTTTATTCTGAGCTTTCAATTAATTGCTTTTTTATCATTTTTCAACAGTTGCTGGACAGGAAAGCTTTAAATGCCCTGATGACTTCGGTTTCTACCCTCACCACAGCAGTTGTGACAAGTACTGGAAGTGCGACAACAATGCTGCTGAACTTAAGACCTGCGGAAACGGACTTGCTTTCGATGCTGGTGACTCCAAATTCCTCACAGAGAACTGCGACTACCTTCACAATGTTGATTGCGGTGACAGAACACAACTTGGTAAGATTAATTATTATCATCATAAACTTTTGACTGAAGCTCAAATGGTCACAAAATTTCAGTTATATTTGACACTAATGAGCAATATTTTATCACTACAATATTTAATTAGACATTGCTTTTAAATCCATTGAATACATTTAAAGATTAGTTAAAAATTACTTCATGCAACAGCCGAATGCTATTCGAAGTTTAACATTAATTTATCACTAGTTTTAGTATGATGAGATAAATATATTACTTTAAAGCATAGGTTCCCCCCCTGGGGGTCGCGAAGAGTTTTTTGAGGGGTCGCCAACTTATACGGGCAACTAAAAATTTTTTTTTTCGTATGCTTTTGAGTTGTATAGGCGGTGCCGGTCACATGAATTTTATGAAAAGGGGTCCCCATTCGAAAAAGGTTGGGAGCCTATGCTTTAAAATAATGTTTATTTTTTAAATTGTAATTTATTTTTTAATGAGCGTGAAATTTATTTCAGAGCCCGAAATCGCCACTCCTCACTGCACTCGTCTGTACGGTATCTTCGCTGATGCTGAGAAGTGCGACACCTTCTGGAACTGCTGGAACGGAGAAGCTTCTCGTTACCAATGCTCTCCTGGACTCGCTTACGACAGGGAAGCTCGCGTCTGCATGTGGGCTGACCAGGTTCCAGAGTGCAAAGTTAACGGTGCGTTTTAAGAAATATTCTGAACACATACTAAAATATATAATTTACCCACGTATTATAAATATAAACTTGAATTTATATCCAGATGTAAAAATACAAGGAAAATGATTATTTTATTCACGTTACTTAAATAAAATTATTTCATAACGCAAAAATATAATTTACGATATCGACTGAGAGAGCTTGCTTTTTTTAGAATTATTCCATTATAAAATTTGAATCATTGAAACTTATGTTTTATTACTCACGACTCTGGTTTTGCCTTTCGGCATATTATATCTTTGTGATAGAATGCCTGAAGATACCGAAAGGCGAAACCCGGGTCGTGAGTGAAAACACATATGGAATGGCCCAAAGTTCAAAAAATTCGAATGAGTTTATAAATGGCTGCAAAAATTTATTTATTTAGAAATATTCACGTGAAAATATATCGATTTTGCAAATAAATTAGATATCACTGTTGGATTTATAAAATGATAGGGGTTTTTTATGAAAATAAAAAGTTTAAATTGATTGGTAAATGCTTTTCATTCTGCAGAAGTAGCCAACGGATTCTCATGTCCCGCTGCTGGTGAAATCGCAAACGCTGGATCTTTCTCCCGTCACGCTCACCCCGAAGATTGCCGTAAATACTACATCTGCTTGGAAGGAGTAGCCCGTGAGTACGGATGTCCAATTGGAACAGTATTCAAGATTGGAGACTCTGACGGCACAGGAAACTGCGAAGATCCCGAAGATGTTGTCGGATGGTGAGTCTTGTCTTGATGAGATCCTTCTGATAATTATTACTGCATGAATATTGAGTATTGTTATCATAAAAAGTCTCAACAATTGTTTGGCCCACGAGCTTTTTCAATTTTACCCCAATAATGATATACAATTGCTGAGATTCGTTTTGTGATAAAAATACGTCACTACAATTCATTGAGATGTTGAATACCTAATATTACTACACAATTTAACCGTGAAAACTTTGCAAGTTAGCCTTAAATATAACAATATAAACACACTTCGATTTTACAATATGACACACAGTAAACATACACTGATCTACAGGTAGATAGAATTTTATCTAAAAAAATCATTATTATTCACTGCTATATTCTATTACGCTATTTCAAACTAAAATTTTAAACTTTTATAAGAACAACAGAAATTTATTTGAGCAACTTACTCTATGAACTGAATTTAGATAATGTTATTTTGCTTAATTTATCAACGTTTGATTTCTTGAAATGTTAACATGAATAGTTTATATAAAATATACGTGTTTCTTTCAATAAGCTAGGTAAACGAGTACAAATAAATAATGTGATAGTAAGTCGACCAGTTTTTCAATTCAACTGAAATGTACTAATGCGTAAGTTAAAACAAGTGTTTTAGCCTCGCTCTACTTCGGATGACAATTTACGTTACCTTCGATATCTTTAGGTTATTCACCTTTATGATTCTAATTGCAAGTTAAAGGATCAACGAATAAACAAGATTAAATCACGTACACATTCACATGTCACTCAACTTTAGGCTATATTTTTAAATGTATTCAACCCCTATAACATCCTACTGCATACTTACAATAACAGAAATAAAACTAACAATTTTGCCGCTTTAAAACTTCCCTCAAATAAAACAACTATAAATAATATTTTTCATTTCCACTGCAACTGTCACTAACACGATTTTCACTTTATTCAAACATTTCACGTATATTTATATTTTTACCGGATTTTTTCATGATTTCAAAAAATATTTCAATAATAATAAAATATACATACATTATAATATTAATAATGTATATAAAACATTGCCAATTTGACGAAAATGCTTCGACCCCTATCAAACATATAAACATGTGAATTCGACTTGAATAATAAATGAAATGGAATAGCCAATTAGATATGTTAATTTATTTATCTTTTAATGTTGATTTTTTCTACCAAAATTTTATTTGAGCTTTGCTTTTGAATGATTTTTTTTATTTTATTGACATAATAAAATATCATTTGAATGAATATAACGCGATAAAACTCGAATCTTACATATTTTAAAATTCGCAAGCCAATCTTTATGTTTTGATAACCAAACGTGGTGATTGAACTTAAGTAATGAAATTTTAAATAATAAAAATACATTTTGTAGTACTTATTTTCACAAAATATTTTTTAATCAGTTGATAATGCCCACGATGAGCGAAAGCGGTTCTAATCAAAAAATATATTGCGGAAATAAGTAGTAAGCCATACGTGTTTTCATTATTTAAAATATCATGCCATTCCACTAAGAAGTGACAGTTAACAGCTTAAAAGTGATTATGTAATGTATTTTGTTACAAAGCCAGATGATAAAAAAGAGTAAAAATTATAAATTTTATCTTATTAAAGAATAAAAAGTTGAATAAATTTTGTTTACATTTGTCACGATTTTTTCGACGCTACAAAAATAATATATATCTTCTTGTAAATCGTAAAAGATTTTTTAGTTAGAGATTATTTTGCGATAGGATTTTTAGCTTTTAATACTCAAATTATTGAAATATTCAGTTGTAATTACTCGAAAAGGTTTTTTGACCCTGTAAGATTAAATACATTGGTCGAAGCAAGAGTAGTCGAAAATTGGTCGGTAAAGCTTTTGAGCTGGTGATGTTCATTATTTTGACGCTGCCCCTTCTTGCGGCCTTACAGCGAGGACTACTACGGAGACTTGGACCTGAAGGCCATCCGCAAGAGCGAGCTTCTGGCTGGACTCGGTTCAGACTCACCACGCCCACAATCCAACAAAGCTTCCTCAAAGCCCAGACCAGCGAAAGCTTCCCCAGCACAGGACGCAGCTTAAGCGCATCCAATAATTTATAATAAATAATATCACGACTCTGCGAATGCACAAATAATGAACTGATCACGTTAATACTCATTCATATGAAAAAAAAATCAAATTTTATTTCACAAAATATTTAATTTTTTTCGTTATACTATTTTTTAATACTTTGGATTCTTGTTGTACGATAAATGAAGAAGTTTTTAATGTAATGAGTTGATTGTTTACGCTTTTGCAATGTTCACTTTGTCAGAACAACTAAATATTTATTTTATTTTTTTCTGCCTTATTTTAGACTGAAACTAATTGTGTATTTTATAAGGTGAGGTTATTTTCCAGTTGTATATGATTGAGAATCAAAAGACAAACTGAAATCGAAATTAACGACAGCGTCAAAATATCTTTTTACGATCTAGAAATTGAGCTTCGCATAAAATAATTTTATGGCGCTCTAGGCGTCAAAATTTTACTTAAATGAAGTTTTTATTTATTAGACTGCTGATTAATTGATAATTTTAAATGAAATGTACAACAACCATATATTTCTTTTTGTGGTTTGCCAACTATACCACCAAACAAATGCCGTACAAAAGTAGGCCCAACACTGCATTTTGTATATTTTTAGTTGTAATTTAGTCTAAATACAAAACCCAAAACCTGTAAATCTATGTATCTTTAAAAATACGTAAAAATAAAAACATTTAAAAATCTTTAAACTTGACTTTCACTTCAAATTTCCTAAACAATGCACGGAGGTACAACACAAAAATAAATTAATAGATATAATACAATTTAATATACTGGAAATTGATGATTTTATACAGTATTAATCACATTGTACCTCATCAAAAATAATTGTGGCTTTAAATATAATGTAAGATGAAATTGTTATTTTATGGTACGAAAACTTATATGTGCGTTAGATTTACTTGTAAAAAAGTTTTTTTACAGCTATTATTAATTTTAAATTTAATGTGAAATGTATTGAAACTTAAAAACTCTTTTACAATACTTACCACTGATTTCAATCTTATTTCTTACTTACTGTTTTACCACAGCACTTTCATACTGATACCTGATGAATGTTGTATTTGAATGAACTATTTCTGTTTGCACCCAATTTTTGTGGTTTTTGGTGAATATTTTTAACAACTTGTGTTTATAATATAATACTTAATATAATTTATTCTGTGTGATCCCTACATCACACTCTCTTCACTATACCAACTTGGCATGCCGTCCAAATATAGAGAATGACTATTTATTGGTGTTAAGTGAACATGATTTCTCTTAAAATGTATAACAAGAGGTTTGTATAATGTTGATAACTTGATTCTAACTAAATCAAAAAATACGTTTTCAACCCCAGTTATAAAACAAATTTAATATTTCACTGATTAAATCTTTATTAAATGGTGATAGTTATTATGTGTTGAATATTAAATTTCCTATTTTGTTTTTTGTTGCACAGTAGAAGTTAAGTAAAAATGCATGTTTTTTTTAATGATAACGAAATGGAACGTTTCAATCCTTGTATAGCAATGAAGTAGGCGTTCAAAAGTCTCTGTTATAGCTACTATTTATACCACCATCTTCTTGTAGTAAGTAATTGGAAATTAGTGACAAGAAAAAAATAAGATCCCTCACGATGAAGTAGTTATTGGTCTATTAAATAGACCAATAACTTCTGAATAGACTCTATTCAAAGATATGCCTATACCCAAAATAATGCATCACGATTTTTAAGATCTTAGTCTTGATAAAATTTTTACAATTTATTAAGCTGATTAAAGTATTTATACCATTCAACTTTCTAATCAATCGAATATTCATTCTGTTATTATGTTAAAACTAAAATAAATAATGGATTCTTCGAAAAATGTTTTCACTACGTAGATAATTCTAATCGTTTTGAAATATACTCTCTTGTATAGTTAAAAAAAAAATTTACTTGGCGCTGCTTTCTTCGACTGTAAAGAATGCGACATTCGTTGATTTCTATTTTAGTGAATATTTATTTCCTACAATCTCTAAACTAATTTCATTTTATAATTTTTGATTATGATATTAAAAAGTGGTGCACATTCGTTAATTTAATGAATAAACAATCACTTTTCATACGTATTTTAATATGAAATCAAAGAGAGTTCAAATAAAATGTTACTTTAACGATTTGTAATTAATAACTTTTAGATTCAATTCGTGAAAGTAGCTGTAGATTTTTTTATTGTTTATGTAATGAATACTTTGCTTCGACGAGTTGAAAACTTTTGTGACACTTTCAGTCTTAATATGGAATTATATTACAAGTTTTGTATCTACATTATAGGAAGAAATTTCAATTCTTAGTTTTTGTATTAATTTAGACCCAACGAACGAAACTTTTACGAGCCAAATATACGCAAAGGTATTTAATCTATTTGAATTAATTTATTGCATTGTATATCCCGTAGATTTTTTTTTACTATGGTGAAAACATCAAAGCATTTAATTATCTAGATCCCAAGAATGTACGGAACACATTCGTTTAATATATAGTTCTCTAGACTTTTAAATCAATTTCATATTATAAGTAAATCCTAAAATTATCGTATAATTAAATGCTTTGATATTTTAACCTAATTTTTTGAACATGCTTCAAATTGTTATTATTACATACACTTTTATCGTATCATTCGGTAGTTTTGTAATATTCTTCTATAGTTATTAATATTGTTGCACCAATTAGTCCTTTCTGAAATAAAATATATTACATGCTTTAATTTTTAAATATTTTTCTCAAAAATAACAGCGAAGACTACTACGGCGATGTCGATCTTAAGGCGCTCAAAAAGCTGGGATTCAGGAAGTGAGTGGAGAAATAGACACCTTCGAATCTGCCAAAATTAACATAAGGCTTCATTCACAGTCATCGTAGTTAAGGTTATTTTTATTGTTAGCTTGTAATATTTATCCTATGTATGTGGCTGATTGCAAAATAAAAATCAATTTTTCAAATATTGAACGTAAATAAACCTTGCAATAGAATAATCTAGAAATGTTAGATGTAAACAATTTTGTGAAACAAATACTCTTTTTAATGAAGCTCGTACAGTTTTCGGCTACATAAATATGACCGACAATATTTTTTAAAGTCAATGTTTATTAATTCAAAAGAAATCCATTTTAAATAATTAAGAGTGTGTCGTGATTGAAAAGATGTTTTTAAAATTTTGTGTTTATATGATAAACATATGTGAATAAGAACAGAAAATATTATAATTTAAGTTAAATGATTAACGAAAATGAGATTAAATTATAACTGATATTTTTTAAACGAATTCAACAGAATTAAATTAGAAAATTTAGATCGTATTTATAAAACAGTCATCCGAACATGTCAAACTATTTAGGTTTGACTACTTAGCAAAACGAAGAAATTATTTTTCATGTACACAAAAAAATAATTATTGAAGGAATGATTTTTAAAAATATAAAAATCAGCCTTCAATTAATCAACGTATTCCACTACCGATGACATTATAGTTTTTTATATCGCATTCTTTTTACAATGTCAGTTTGTGGAAATATATAAACATAAACTTTAGTTTTATAAATCATATACATTATAAATTAACTGATACTGATATAATTTACGCGTGAATAAACTTAACAATGTTGTAATTATTTGATAAAGTTGTTATTTGTAAATAAATGCTGTAAAAAAAACGATTTGTATTTTTTATCATTACCCACCAAAACTGCAAATACATTTGAACCATGTTATACATTAAAAGTGAACAATATTAATATTTATTGCAATGAATAAATCTCCAAAGACTGTGTTTCGATCTTAACTCAAAAAACGTGACCTACAATAAACGATATGCTAGACATAAGCTTTATAAATTACACATCAATAAAACAAAATGATGAATGCATGAGGGCTTTTAGATAAGTTTGATACGCCGCATTTGATGTACGTATAGCCCGAATGACAACAAAGCAAGTATTGTTTAAATAAATCCATATTGCAGACTTAATAAATAACAATAAATAATCCATTATCGACTATTTTTTGGATGTGAGTGTAAATGTAAGCTGATAAAACAATGCGTATCAATCGGGTTTTCCAAAATTACACCGTTTTATTCAGCAAGGAAATATATTAACTAAAATTGTATATTCGAAAGTATATTGACATAAAAACATTCCCAATAATTTTCTGGAGACATTTATTGAAACGAGTTATCCTCATTTTTTTGCAATGGAGCTACAACGTACTTGTGAGACAAAATAATATATGTAAATAAAATCACTCTGTAAGGGCTAAGTAATGTTTTATTATGTCGAACATCTTACAATTCATACATTATTAAATCTTCTATAAAATCTACGTCACATCAGAAACTTCTAGAGAAATAAATTATCGCATAAAGTCGTATACATATTGAAATATTCAGAGTGAAAGTAAATTAAATATTCATTAGAAAATTATTAAATATCAGATGAAAATATATATTGTAGTAATAAAACATGTATTCAACTGTTTTACAAATGTGTTTTATCCAAAAGAAGGCCGCCACCATTTTTTTCGCATGTGGTATCCCCTGGTGGTAAGTCTTAGAACTAATCAGTCATTAAATATATGAAGAAGAAAACTGTTGAAGTAAAGGGGTTTGCGTCTTCGTTATAAATTTATTTTCTGTGACGTTAGCTGAAACACAAAAGTTTTAATGATCAATTTATTCCATACAAAATAAGATTTTACAGTTAATGTGTCGATGTATATATTCAAACATTAAATTTATTTCTTGATATGCTCATATTTAATACGTTTTGTTTTAATTAAATATATATAATACAAAAAATATGTATATGAAATATAATGGCCGTTTACATAAATTTATGGTGTATTAAAAAGTGGAGATGATGGATGTTGAAAACCCCACAGTTATTTAATGTATAAATAACTGTGGGGTTAAGGGGGGAGAAGCAAATACTGTTTTAAACAAAAAACAAAATTATGAAAAAATGTGGGAAATATATATAATGTGTGAATTATTAATCATTGTATACAATGTGACATGGAAAATAGCATTAAAGTCTGATAATATTTTACAAAACAAAGCGTTCGAGTTATTGAATGACACAAAAATTTCATGGTAAAATTAACGATTTTTTAACGAACACGGCGTAACTACAAAATTGTTTGGCGAAAAAGTCTGGTTTGGCTTTTCATCGCCTCGCTTAGTATTTAATTTTACAATTAATGTAATGAGACAAAGTTTCAAATATAATATAAATAAAGTAATTACCATCTCGCTTTCACTACAGAAATACATCTTTTGACTTGAGAATCATAGGCGGTATGTTGAGGGCAGGTTATCAATTGAGAATATCCTCCTGGAGCGCATACTGAAACTCTACCGCAGCCTTTCCCCAAAGGAATCACTAAGCCAGATTTGCATTTTAATCCTGTATCAACTAAGCCTAGAAAAACGGATTTATTTTAATTTAAATGTTATATTCATGTGTTAAAAAAAAACAATTATTTTAACGCACAAGCAAGTAGAATTCCAAAATTAGTTTATCAAATAGGTAATGGAAATGCTTAAAACCCAAATTTAGAAAGAAACGTTATTATCTTTGATTTTTGATCTTGTGTTCTTATTTTATTTTTATTCACACATTTAAACCCATTCCCTGCTGAGCCATGTGATAGATATGCCAACATTTAATGTTTCAAAAATTATTTTAGCATTGTTAGTGATAAATGTTCTGTGGAGATTATCAGGACAAGTCTGGCTGTTTTTCAACATAAGTATTAGTTTTTATGTGAAAATTTTAACACTGTTTCCACTCTTATGTTTTTAAATATTATATAATATGTATAATAGTTAGACCATGGTGTAAAGCTGAAAATTGACTTCTGTCGTGTAATTGTTAGAGTTTATATCAGTCGTCAGATGGGTTTGAATTCAAGTCTTTTTTCAATTTTGTGTTGCATCATGGCCATGGATCAGAAGGTATTTTAAGATTTCAAAATATTAGAAGGATTTGTAATTATAGAATATATTAATTTAAAAAATAATTTTTATTTAAATATGATTATGATCCATGGAAAAAAACATGATCATTTTTTAATATTATTAACATAGTCTTCACAAAAATGTCAAATATGTCTTCACTTACCAGCTGGAACTCTCCTTAAGTCATATTGAGCCGTTGGTTGCTCTCCAGCTTGGCTACTTCCACTTTCGTCAATGCCATTCCAACTTCCACCGACTTGCTCATTTTCTGGAAATTTTTCTTCTTCAGGAACTGGTGACACAGGAGAAATCACTGCGTTTGGATATTGTGAGGAGGCATCATAACAATGGACTTTATAAGGATAGTCGCAAACTCCAATTTCCTAGAATAAACAAATAACTCAATCAACATCACGAAAATTTTATTTTATTGACAATTTGATTATTTTAAATTTAGCGCTTACACTTTAAAATATAAATATTTTTCTAAACATTTTATTAGATGTTTTGAAACAGTATTAATTTTCTCTTATAACTTGACTGACGGAAGAGTTTAAAATTTTGACGGTTCATCTATTTCCTATTGTGATCAAAACATCAAATTAAAGCTTATGAGTTATATAGACATAAACATAGAAGGTCAATTTATTCTAAAATAACTATTTGAAATAAGAAGCAGATTATTTCATCCGATGGAAAGTTTCAAAAAGTAATTAAAAATTCTAATCGATAACACTTCAGATCACTTGGAGGACATGATAGGTTAAGTATTATAACAAAATTACTTCCGTGACAATAGCGCTCTCTCTAGACGGACAAATTAAAATGGTCAATATATAAAATAAATATTTAGAGTATTTGAAAAAAAATAAGAAATATAACTATTTGATAAATTTTGAAGTCATTGAATACGCGTTATGCATGCATGAGTAATGGAGAAGTGATGTAAGGAAAGAGTTTTGTAAATTATAGTCAGATTCGATTCTTTTATGTTTTACAAAAAGTACTTAAAATTATAATATTACAGAATATTAAGATGTATGATCACTTCAAAATTTAAAAATTATATCAGATAAAATCAATTTACGTTATTGTATTGGAGTCCTTTGGGACACGCAAATTTAATTGGGTTCCTGTAGACACAAACGAAGAACTCGCTGCAGTTTTTAGGATTCCTATACGTTCCATAGGGAATGCTACAATCAGTAATATTCTTAGGACCTGTAAAATATAATGCATGTTAATAAAAAAGTAACTATTTTGTCAGAATTAAAAAAAATAATGCATACCTAGTTGATACAATATATTTATCACCTCCTTAAAACAAATCTAATTTGATTATTTAATTATTTACAAGTGGTAATTAGTTACATTCTGGTAACAATATATAAAAGCAATAATATAATTACAATCAAACTTAAGTGTAACTTACAATGTAGTTTTTTTTGATATGGACATATATAACAAACTTAATCAGTTATAATTGATTTACAGAATATTCAAAAAAAACCGATAAACAAAAAACTGCCTTAAATTTCTACTCACCCTCGTTTGGTCTATATCCGCAGTTCACATTTTCTTTGAAGTCACAAAATCCTTCAGTTGAAAACAGTAACCCGGCAGGGCATTCTTGTTCGTAAGCTTTTCCATCCCAACAATTTATGAATTTACTACATGAATTTTCTGAAGGATACTGTCCTCTCGAGCAATAATAAGTAGTGTCGACTGCAAACAATTTACATACATGTATGTTATATTATAATTTGTGTGGTTGACAATATAAAAAATAAATAAAAAAGACGCGAAATAAAGTTTATTTAAACATATTATTATTCAACTATCTACTTCATCAATCTAAGTGAATTCAGGTCTCCTGAAAAAACTGTTGATAACATCTATTGTGCTCGGTAAAGCTTTCAAATCTTATCATTTGTTTGCTTAATGTTTGACTGTACATTAAAACATATGGTAGCTATTTTTTCCACGAATGAAGCAAAAATAGTTAAATATAACAAATACTCCAATTATCTAATTTTATTTAAATTAAACTAATTGAAATCTTAGATACAAAGCTTAAAAAAACTGATTTTAAATGTTTGTCAAAAGGTATTATACTGGTAATATGCGCTTATTACCACTAGGAACTGAACTAGATGGCCTTTCCTCTGCACCAATATTGCCACCTGTTATTTCATTTTGACCAATATCTGTTTGACCAGAGTTTTCTGGCTGTTCTTCTCCTGGAATCCACTGTTCACCTCCGTTCACTTGTCCAGCACTCTCTTGTTCTTCAGGTGTCAAGTCCATTTTCGTAGGCATAACAGGCTCTTCTTCACTCATACCGTTCGAGTCCTCACTCCAGCTACCAGCGGTTGCAACAGGCGTTTCTTCATGATCTTGGGATGAAGTATTTTGATCTTCAGCGGGTGTTGGATATGGATATTGATTTTCATTGTTGCCTTCCGGAATTTCCGAAGGCTGGACTTCGTTTTGATTCGATTCTTCATCTGGAGTTCCTTCCCTATGAGGTTCGTTACTATTCATAAATGAAGGATTTTCGCTGTTATCAGATTCCATTTCTGGTTGATGCTGATCATTGCTTTCACTCATTAAATTTTCCGAATTGTCCTCGATCGGTATTTCAGGATTTTCATTGTTTGTTTCGCTTGGAGGATACGACTCATTGTCTGGAACTAATATACCCTCACTAGAATCATGTGTTTCTTCTTCAGGTACGAAATTGTTTTCATCAATAGTCATTGGCTGGATGTTATTAGTATTTTCATCAGGGATATGTTCTTGCTCGTTTGAAGATTGTTCATTATTATTAGTTTGAGGAATCTCTTCTACTGGCATTGGAGGACTTTGCTCCACAGGTGTTGGCTGCATTCCAGGATAATAGATGGGTGTATTATGACCATCGTGAGAATAATAGCCAGGAATTTGAATCCAAATCGACCCTGGAGGAGATTGAGCCCCTTGAGGACCTTGATCCTAGAATATATACATTTTTTTAATACATCTGTAAATGCTTAATTTGATAGACAAATATTTTTTCAAAATCATTATTCAACTAGAAAAGCTTTAAAAATTTGCATTACAAAATATTTCGTGCATTACTTTATTGTAAATATTTTTTAAATTCTATTACGAACCTGCATTGCTGGAGGTAGACCTCCTGGCTGCTGAAGACCAGGTGGAACAACAACCGCAACTTGCCACTGCTGGATGTGCCTGCCAGTTTCTTGGCTTGTACTCTTAGTCTCTGTTGCAACTGAATCCTCATATTTTGTCTCCGTCTTAATAGGGAGCGATTTAACTGGAGCTGAATAAAAAAGCATATACTCAAAAATATATGGAAATGAAACGTTTTTCTATTGAATTTTTAACCAACCGAAAAATCTTACGAAGTGTTTCCATACTTTAAAAACACATGAAAACTTATACAAAAACAAGATTGTAATGCAAGCTTTTTTCATTAAGGAATATAACATATAAAAACTTTTCAAATAATAAAAACTTTTTTTAAGTACGATTTTCAGAACATATTTTAAGATTAGGATCAGTTTAGCTCATCACCAGAATTATCATAAAATACATTGTGGAAATATTGATACTGAAAATATATATACATTAAAAAAAAAACCTTAAAAGTGATATAGCCAATGTGTTCATTTTTCAAAGAAAAGGCGTTATTTGAAAAAAATTTACACGCGATTTGATCAAAATCTGTTTCTTCTTATTAAGAACATCATTAACTGATGATAACTATATTATGTGTTAGTGGAAATATTATAAACAAATTCTGTTTTATTTATTAAAATATACTTTGGCAGTATTATTTATATTATCAAAATAATTAAAAAGCTTAAAGAATTCAATGAAAAGTAATTATCTCATTAAGCTATATAAATTATATTATAGTCGGGATAAGTAATTTTATATTTAATATAATTTTTCTATACTAAAATTGTTTTTTTACTACTTTAACCGAATTTATATTTTTAAAGGAAAATTTAAGCCATTTGAGGAAAAGTTTTCAACAGATTGGAACATAAAATGATTTTTATAAAAGAGTAATGTTATATTAGTTTACCACGCCAAAGAAATGTTTATTTTCACCGCACAACAAAATTTTAAAAAGACTAGTTAGTGAAAATTTTATTGACGATTTCATTTCGCCACTGTTTTCAAAGTTGTCGCTTCAATGACACAATTAAAATAAAACAGCCCTTGGTGATTTTAGGTGCATATATTTACAAAATTAGTTAACACGAAAATCCACTTATGTTTCATTAACATATAAAACCAGTAAAAGTGTAGAATTCGTTGAACTGAGAAAAGAATTTACATGTATTCCGGGAAAGCAAAAACCAAAAAACTGATTTTAGTATTTATATTTTTAAACCAGGTAAAACTTCTCTGAAAAATAAGTATTTAATGATTCTTAGCGAACGATATAATTTAAGCTCCCTGGTGACGTTTTAAGTGCTAATATAACTTCATAATTTATACAAAGTGTAATTTTCTGACAACGTTATTCGAATATATTTTATGTTTACATCATCAATGTGTTTTAATTATAAAATGAAAATGTAAGTGTTTATCTCATTTTTAAATTTTAATAAAATTATGTATCATTGCATAAACAAAAATATACGCTTAACCACGAAATCACTTTGCTTCTTGATTTTTTAATTCAATATCGAATTAGAATAAACTTAAAATAAATTGATTATGCTTATATAAACAGTATAGAATTGATTACGAAAAAGGAATCATGGTTTAGTTTTGATTAAAACTTTATGATTTTTCATTCACAATGTACAAACTTAAAAGTATTTTTAGTTTATAATCATCAACTATCTATATAAACATCAAATGGTTATCAAATTTTAGTATTAATCATTTTACAGATTTATATCTCTTGAATATTCTTGAAAAGAAAAACTCAAGAAAATAATGCAATGTTTTTTCAAGTTTGTTCACTATTGTTAACTGGAGTTTTTTCAAAAAACAAAACCTGAAACCTTCTAAAGTGTGTAATGTATTTGTTATTCTCCTAAGCACTTTTAATATAGTTATTTTATAAAGCTTTTTTCATTGATTTATTATAAGGCATCAAATAATTTCTATCTATCATCGTTATGGAGAATTAGCAGAATTTTCAATTGAACTGGAGTTTAATTGTAAATTATGTTTAAAGTTGCTATAAATTATTGAAAAATAAAACGATAGGGTTATTTTTCGCGCCTCGTTATATTAATGTAACCACATCCGCGCCACAAATAAATTAACCGAAACATTATCCCTTTGTATCGTGTCCCAATAAATTGCATGTTACAAGAAATGGTGTTCTTTTTTATTTAAAACTTACACAGCTTGATTAAAATAACAACAGATGCCACCTTGGCGGACATTTTAATCAAGATGGCCGATGACCCGCTGTGATTTACGCGGGAAAATAGTCACAGTGGATGCAATTCATACGACCACCGCGCTGCGCCGCCTCTAGGGCACAGAAAATTAGCATTTTATATTTATTATAAATACCTTTAATTTTATTGAATCCTAATAAATTTAGCAATATTTACGTGGCCAGGGGCACCGTAAGGCATCTAATCAAAAACCCTTTTTTTCCGAGATTTTGTGATTCATATGTTTTAAACTATCGTATTGGTAAATTGGTTTTGAACAAAATTCTGTGTGATTGTCTACGGCTAAATGGAAATATAAAAAGGTAAGAAACTACACATTAATAACATATTAATTCTATTTATTCAAATGTATAAAAAAATCAATCAGGATAAATTTTACTTATATTTTTAATATTGAGAAAAAGCATTAAAATCCTGAGGTCAATAATTTAAAAAATAACCGGAACCTCAGGAATGGCTAACCAACAGTTTTAGAAACATAGGCTTTAGGAAAGATTTTTTTTTAATGACCGCTAAACCATTTAAAAAAAGTAAATATCATCTGATCGACGATTAATATATTCAATCGATTTATTTTAATCATGGCTATTTTAAGATAATGAAGAACGTTAAAGAAAATAAATAGACTAACACAATTTTTCAAAGTTGTATGTCAGTATAACAACGATATAAAAGTGCTTAAAATTTTTCTTTATTTTTTAAATAATATAAATAACGGCAGTTACATAAAACACAGTGAACAATATGTCGTAATATAAACAAAGCATTATTTCCAAAATGCATGTCAACAAAAGAATTTGTAAGTCATCTCGAATAATTCAACATGTCATTTATATTCATATTCGATATCTGATACATTGATTGCCTCCGATTGCTGTGGTTTTTCCATACTTCCTTTACCAAAAATGCATTCACAATTAAATATCTTTGCATTGTTTACTACAGAATTTACATTGAGTGAGTTATCGAATCACAGTAGTAATCCCTGTAATCTAACGGGATTTATAAAAGAAATAAAGGAGTGGGTGAAGTTAAAATAGTTTCAATCAAAACGTGATAAATTATGTCGTAATGAACACAGAATATTAAATTTCACATAGGTATCATGTGGCTATTTATGTATTATATACAGTGATAATAATACGATTTTTTTAAACAGGTTTAGTAACACTTATATTGATATATAAGTGATTTCACATAAATGATTGAAAGCTTTAGACGTTTAAATTTAACTTCACGTATATTTTCCTCATCAATGATTGTCATAAAAACTGTAATGCTTGTACTCAGTCAACTTCAGTATTTATGACGAAAACATTTTCCATTAAAAGAAAACCCTTGTAAAAATCCGCATTGGATATAAATTTATCTCATTTTCAGTATATATTATACCACAGTTTGAAAAGAAACCTTCCATAGAGATATTCAATTAACATATAATGAATTCAAGACTAACAGAAAAATTAATCCTATTTTTCCGATTTTTGTATAAAATATTTGAAGTTATTAATTATTACACGTAGTCTTTAAAAAAAAATGCACGATGGTCACTGATTTAAGAATCAAAAAAAACGACTCACATATTATAAAATAAATTGTTAGTAAATCTATAGGGTGAAGATCTCTGTACTTCGTAATGAAAAAGTTTTACCAGTCATTTCATATCACTCGGTGTATGATGATAAATTTTTCAAATAAACTCCTAGTATTTTAATACAATACTCAATTTAAAATGTGCCTTCGACATGCGCTGTTACTAAACTGTAAAACACAAATCTTTTATCTATAATATATAAATACAACACGCCGTTTGAACAGTAAATAAACTGCGAGATTGCAATTATGTGTGTTTCCGCATTTGGCGTAATCCGACAGTTCAATTTGTGTTTACTTTAACCATGTTATTTGATACGTGGGATTTAAATATTTAAACATTTCGCCCACGTAAGTTTCGGACAACGCCTCTCGTTACATCTTCAGGTCATCGTATCACTTAAAGCTCGCATAACACTCTTATGTAAATTTAAAAAAAGGCATCTTGTTTGAAAATTTTTAGTATTTCTTTTTCGCGATGCATGCCTTGAATATGAATGGATTGATCGAATTTCATGAACGAAATTTTAAGAAATATCGTTACCATAGTAGATATTATTTTAGATTATCATTACTCAATCATTTTTGAGCATTTTGTGCACACAATAGTTGTCTTGTTAACGCTATTATTTATGAGATTGCATATAATTTATTTACGCAAAACGTCTTTGATTGTGCAAGGAAAATGTCAATATACGTACTTAACTGCTATATTTTGTATATATCATGATAAACATTGTATTAAATTTTAATCACAGAAGTGTTTTTTTTTCATTGCTTCTACGTAGTCGACATTAAATTATTATATAATAAATATAACATATTGCATATTAAATTTGTAACTACTAATGTTTGATATAAAAATAAAATTGTTTTCATCTCGTTAGTAAACTGATAGGAAAATTGCACTACAAATTTTTGTTTTATGAAATAATATTACTACAAATTTTAATTATTGAAACATTGTGCAATTCCGCATATCTTGTCTACGAAATCAGTTCTGTTACATCCATGTAATAGAATACCTGAAGACGCCGAAAGGCGAAATCCGGGTCGTTAGTAACAAAAATGTGGAATATTGCTATGTTTCAACAATTATAATTTGATATTGAAATTCCATTAAGCACTTTCAGTATCGACAGAATTAAGTAATGTCATAAATGATATTACTTCATTTATGATATCGATGAAAGATGCTTGATGGCATTGTAATATCAAAATAGAACTTCATTCCACATTCCTGTTACATTCGTGTGATAGAATACTTGAAGACGTTGGAAGGTTAAGCCTGGGTTGTTAGTCAAAAAACACGTGATATACAAAGTTTCAACAACGTTTATTTTTTTAATTGTTTTCAACTAATACTTCAATAAGAAAAAAAGACCCTATCGAGACGAGAAACCTTTTATTTATTCACAGACTAAGATAATTAAAGCGATTTACGACTTGATTTGACTTTACGATGATTCAAATAAATAAGGTCACAATATAACGTTTTTCAAAACAAAATTATCCATAAAAAAACATATATAATATAGTATCTCATTTAAAAATCGATGACAAAAGATCCATAAAATTAAGTAGATTATTATTGGTTTTTTGAACTATTGTTATTGTATTCAGAAATTCATAAATCAAGAAACAATATAAAACAAATTTAAATATTGCTAAACAAATTCTAATGTTCGTTTCTTATAAGCAAATTGTTTTAATCCAAATTGATAGACTAAACGGGAAAGACAATAATATGGATATTTTACAGAAAAATATGTAACTAAAAATTACATTTATATAAAATTACACCACCAAGGGAACGTAAAAGTTTTATCCGTCAAATGCCATATATATAAACGGCATTCATCAAAAAATAAAATAAATAGTTTACATCTAATAGTTTTAAGAATTTGAATTATATAGTTTTAATAATAACGTCAAAAATATATAATATATCTACTTACAAGTTCTGGATAATGCTCCCCTGTGTCTAGAGTTATGCAGCTTTCTTTCTACTCTTTGCACAATTTTCTGAACGGCATCAGCGCTGTCTTCTCCAAGAATTTGAACATCTTCGCTCAATTTAAGTACTGAGTGCCCTTGGTTATTGCTTGTACTATCAACAAAGCTTTCAGGTTTACGCAAACTCAATGGTTGCACGACATTTACAAAAAATAGAAAAATAAGTAAACATTTAAAAGCCATTGTAAAAGATTTCATATTTAAGCTAAGTAATAATTATTATAACGTTTTAAATAACGATTATATAATAAATTGATAAATAGCCCTTAATCTTTGCAAGATATTTCTTGAAATAAGGCTTGCACGGGAAGGTCTTTTGCACAATGTCACGGTCGTGCTACATGTGCAAGGCTTTTATAAGCCGCAGGAAGATGCGCAAAGGATTCTTTTTTTTTATAAGTAGGTATGCACCGGTGGAAAACATTGCAGTTTGACAGAATGCATTTTACACGTCCTTCGATAGTATGCAACAAGTACCGCATATAATGTAGGAGTCAATTCTTCAAAAACAATACATTTTCAGTTGAAATAGAAGAGTTTAGTGACTGCAACAGATCCGCAGTCGTTTTTGTTAAAAATTGTTACTTTTTGTAAAAAAAAAATACGTCAGACGTCAAAGACCTTCATTGTCCTCAACGCCTGCTTAATATGATGCACTAATAACCAATAAACATATTCAACATTGATCAAATAATATCCAAATTAAATATAGCCAATACAAGTTGGTACTCGCACCACCAGCCGTTGTATATAGATGCAGTTACACGGCAGCCTTTCATAAGGCATTATTGATCTTTAAAACAATCAATAGTTTGTTTAAAAGAGAAGAAAGCAACAAAAAAAATGGTCAAATGGATTTCAAATTACTTGGCGAATTGGAATCTTTTTCTACGTACGCTTTCAATATCTGTACGGTTTTTAAATAAAACCCGATTCAATAGAATTTTTTCAAGATTACTTGTTACACACTTTCTCAAGCTTTCTTCTATTGACAAGACTGATAAAATGGAAAGGGTAGCAAAAATGTAGGGGTTCGTTAGTTGCTCCATGATATGATGAGTGAGATAGAATTTCAGACATCTGTGCTTTTGAACAGACCGCAAAATAAAAAATTTCTTTAGAATAAGTCTCTTTACTATTACAAGAAAGAAATAGAGATAAATTAATAATTTTTATTTATTTTTCAAATAATTTAATAATATTCTAACAAAACTCTCGATCGATAGAAAAATAATATATCAGTTGATAATTTTATTGA